>CM042178.1:48147264-48179764 GCA_023376005.1 Doryteuthis pealeii | reverse complement strand
ATCATCATTTTGTTCTAGCCTTAACATGAACGGCTGGAGACGTTATTAAAAGACATTGATCTAGCTTGGAATAATTTGGCGGCTTTTCTCAGTGGGAGCTCTTTGATGGTAAGTAATTTAAAAGAAAAAAGAAAATTTATAGTAAAAATAATTTCCAATGCATTTTATAGTAAAAATCATTTAATTTTTCTATTTACTAATATTTTTTGTTTCAACTCCAATTCAGTAATAATGGCTTTGCAGGACTAACTGAAAAAAAAAAATCCCCCTGTTACCCATGTGACACTGGGTAGTCACTTCTATTTTTAGTGAAAGGTGAAATACAGAAATTCTATTCATCGTCTTTGCTTATTCCTACTATTTTTTCTATTCACTAAGACTTAGTAACCCTGAAGATTTTATGGTGAAACTTGAGTAGATTATTTCAATACACACTGTAATACTAAATCCGCTCTAATGTATTGAATACTTTATATTTTTTATAACACTGACTTATCCGGTTAGTACTTGTATTAACTATCATATTGAGATTAACTCAATATTTTTCTCCCAGTAAGTCATTCCCTTTATCATATACATATATATAGTACTATGTGGAGAAATAGGGATATGATGCACAGAGGATCAGCTTCATTTTGATGTATGATACATGTTCCTGTGTTGGTAATTATCTGTCCTAAACAAAATGGTATTACTTTTGAGTAACCTATGTGGAGAAGTAGGATTTGATCCACAGAGGACCACCTTCATTTTGATGTATGATTCATGTTCCTGTGTTGGTAATTATACCTGTCCTAAACAAAATGGCATTACTTTTTGACTCATCCTTGTTTTATATATATATATATAAAGTTGTCTAATTCATAAATTTAAATGTAAATGCAATGTTTGCTAACATCAGGCGCACTACCCAAAAATTGGAGGTTAGAATAAACCAGCATATTTCATCTGTTATCCGCAACAATAACTTTGACTGCTCTTCTCCACCAAGCAATTCATATTCACCTTCCACCATTGGGCGACACCTGTTGGATAATCCTGATTGTGCTGCAGCATATAAGCCCTCAATGTTCACCATCTTGGCATCCTCAACTAACGAATCACACCTAGCTGTACTTGAGGCCCTACTCATCAAATTACTTCCTGCTCTTTGTATACAAAAGAAATTTTATTCTTAACTCCTTTTTGGCCCTACCGTTCTTGATCCCACCACCATAAAGAAAAAAATATATATAATTCATCCACAGACACCGTGTTTCAACGTTTCACATCTCTTCAGTGTGGCTAGACACAACAAATACCTCTCACCAGGAGTGAAACCCAACTGACTTTTTGTCAGCCTGATTCGTTAACCTCTTGGCCATTTAACAGCTGCCATTAAAGAACGGTGTTTAAACTATTAAATACATACATTTGTTTATATATTTTATGATCACCAGAGAGATCCAGTCTGTAAACAACAGACGATCATTGATTTATGCTGGCAATGAAAATTAATTTAAGACATTCCTAGAGAGCTCTGACCAGGAGCGAAACCCGACTGATTTTTTGTCAGCCCGATTTGTTAACTTCTTTTGACAGCTGCCATTAAGTATATATATACAGGTGAGTCAAAAAGTAATGCCATTTTGTTTAGGATAGGTATAATGACCAACACGAACATTTATCATATATAAT
Source organism: Doryteuthis pealeii (assembly GCA_023376005.1). NCBI lineage: Eukaryota > Metazoa > Mollusca > Cephalopoda > Myopsida > Loliginidae > Doryteuthis > Doryteuthis pealeii. The sequence goes on along the minus strand of CM042178.1, from coordinate 48,178,087 downwards.
ACTGTACATCATTTTTAGGGGTCTATTTTGAATCTTTCAATATTTAATTCCCAAATTATTTATTTTAAAAGAAAATTCTTTTCTCTTTCAATTATAAAATCATCTCTACAAGAAAGGACAAGTAAGTGATAACTTTTTAAAAAGTTAGTTGCTAGGTGGTGAGGCTACTCTTCCTGGTGTTGGTAATGATGATGGAGGTGATGGTATATTGTTTTTTTTTTTGTTTTTTTCTTCTCCCTTCCTGGCATGGCAACCTTCTTATTATTACTATTATTATATTATTATATCATATTTGATTATATTATATCATTATGTTAGTATTGAAGAAAATAGAACAACTGAAACTTACTCTTATATCACCCCTGTCTTTCATTGCTAAATTTCCCTAATTTAACTATTTAGTTAAAAGGTTAGGAAATAAAATAAAAATTACTATTATTTTTTCTTGTTAATGAGATTTCTTTTAAGATTTATCTATGAGATTGTTACTCCTATTTATTTTTAAATGAAACCAATTAGATCAATCAATAATAGCAAACAGATATTTATTAAAATCAATCTTTTAAGATGAATATGCAAATATTGTAAAATGATTTCCAATGCATTTCCATAGTAAAAATGATTTCCAATGCATTTTTATTGTAAAAATGATTTCCAATGAATTTTTATAGTAAAAATCATTGTCCAATATTTTTTATAGTAAAATCATTTTTCAATGCATTCCTATAGTAAAAATCATGTTCAATGCATTCCTATAGTAAAATCATTTCCAATGCATTCCTATAGTAAAAATCATTTCCAGCACACCTTATATTCTGCCTTTACTGAGAAGCATCGACAGGTAGTTTTAACCAGACGGAATATGAAATCAATAAACAAAACAAGGAAAACTGAAGACAATATTCAACAAGAATATGTGTGTGCATCAATGGTGTAACGCTGTGCGTGCGTATTCTGTTATGGAGAGATGCCTTACACAATCATTTTAAAAATAGTGTTACATTTTCAAAGTAAAACTCTCTTATCTTGATATTGTTTATTATACTAGTAAACAACACTCTATAGTATATATATATATGTACTTAATTCAACTTTATCTCTCTCTGACTCTTATATATATATATATATATATATATATATATATATACACACACACACATATATATATATTATATATTATATACACTTACACTCATCTTTATCTATCTCTGACTCTTTATATATATATATATATATATATATATACACTCATCTTTATCTATCTCTGACTCTTTATATATATATACTAGCAAATATATGCACCCTCTGGTGCAAGTATTTAAGTTTTAATATAATAAAATATCATGTTAAATTAGAAAGGCTAATGAAACTGAATACGAATTCAGATAAAAATATTTGGAACAGAGGGGGTATAATCGGAAAATAGAACAACTTTGAAACTAACTGTTCCACCATTTTCCCTTACTCCCGTCTTTCAGTGGTAAATTTCCCTAATTTAACTATTTAGTTTAAATAGGAAGAAAAGAATAAAATTACAGTTATTTCTTTATGTTAATAGATTTCTGTTAAGATTTATCCCGAGATTTTTGCTCATATTTATTAAGATAAAACCAAACAATTAGAAATCAATAATACTAAGCATATATTTATTAAAATCAAATTTTTTTTAAGATCAATATGCAATTAGCCTTCCCATTCACACTGTAAACTATTTTCGTTGAATTATAAATATAATTGCATGTTATTAGTATGTAGATATTGTTAACAGTCTTAATGATGTAAAACAATTTTACTAATAATTGAGGTTTTAAATAAAAATAAAATCAAGGAGAATGTGATGTAAATAACAAAGGGAATTGTGAATTGCAAGTAATATAGTTTCGGTTACAGACATACAAACCACAATCTCCATTATAATAAGATATATATATGGTTTGGTGGTTGGCTTAAGACTATCACAATGCAGGTGTAAAGAAAAATAAGGTAACTATGGTGTTATTTGTAACCTTGATTATTACTGGAGTTGCTGTTGTTCTCCTTCCTTTTGGCTCTCCTTTTTGTGGTGGGCTTCTTCTCTCTTTTTCACTCCTGTTTGATGAGGAGGCACCAGGGTGCTTGGTTTTCTGCACAAGTCTCCATGTGTTGGTGTTGATGTGGGCGATGTCTTCATGTCCTTCTTGCAGACATTTTTAAAGCAGGCATGGTCTCCCTATGGTCAGGTGCCTTCTACTAATTCACCATACAGTAGGTCTTTGGAGATGCGGCCTTAGTCCATCCTCCTAGTGACCAAGCCAGCGCAGGCATCTTGCAGATGATGATGGACATGCTGTTCATATTTGCTCGTTCCAGCACGTCTGTGTTGAGCACCTTTGTCCTGCCTGCCTATGCGTAGGATGCGGTGTAGGTATCTGAGGTGGAATTTGTCCAGTTCCTCTCATGGATGAGTTTGTGGTCCAGGCTTCGCTACTGTAGAGGAGAGTACTCAGAAACATGCTTTGTAGACACACAGTTTGACTCTCTTAGTAAGGGCTGGCATTGTTCTGACTTTCTGGCTCATTTTGGCTATAACTGCCGCCTCTCTCACGATTCTGCTGTTGACTTCACTGTCAGTGGAGACTGTGTTTTGGCAATGGTGGACCGAGGAAACTGAAGCTCTCCCGGCTTTCTGGTTGCACCTGTTAATGCCAATGTTCATAGGGTGTCTAATACTTTGTGCAATGATTTTGTCTTATTTAGACTTATGGTAAACCCAAACTTTGCAAGCCTGTATGAGGTGGCTGACAAGCTGTTGCAGGCAGTGCATAGTGTGTGATATTAAGGCTACATCATCGGCTAATAGCATTCCCAATTGAGAAACTTTGTGACTTTGGTCTTAGCTTGAAGGGAGTGATGTTGAACTCATCATTATTATTATTATTATTTCATATAAAACTGAACATTATTTATTGAAAAAGATTAAAGTTAAAATTTTGCAAATCAGAAATTTATTTTAATGTATTCAATCAATCATTTCTTTCTTTTTGTTTTTCCGGCAGAAGTTAGTTCTTTTAATTATACGTCTGCGGTTCTAAAAACAGACGACACAGCATCACAGTTAAAGCTGTGGGGTTTGTCTGCTGACAATGTTGACAGTAATGGACCGAACACAAACGATAACCGATCGTGCTGCAAAACTTACCTACAGTGGAGACAGTACCATAGCAATGTGTATTTTTGGTGAAATTGCGTTGATCCATCTTCCAGCACTTAAGCTGCCTCAGCTTATTTAGCACTGTATGCACGAGCAAGGATGAGGATGTTAGTATTAATTGTTTTATTGAAGATTCGGACAGGTATCCAATAAGGCACACCAGCCTGGAGCTGTTTTACACAGAACGGCTTTTGCTTTTTCACTGTAAATTAATAAATTTTAAGATGAGGTTTTTCATAACAGTTTTAACTGGTGGTTTTTCATTGAAGTCAAAGTGACCACAAGTCTCCTATGGTCCTCTGGATTTCCTATTTATTCTAGTTAATTTCAACAATGTGTGGACTGGATATTAAATCAGACTGTTGTTCAAGTTTTAAATTATTTATGATAAAATTCTGCTGTGTGGTGAGGTTTTGACTTTGCATTACTGACCCAGCTGACTTTAATGGAATGGTAGACTATTGAGTCCATCTATAGGATAAATAGATGGAAAAACAGTCTTAAGAGATATGGACCAAGTTTTTCAATAGGCACCCCAGCTGGGAGCTGTTTGTGAAAGAAGCACGTTTTGCTGTGCTCTGCAACTGTAACAAACTGTAAACTCCCGATTGTTTGTTTACAACAACAGATGATTTGTTTTTGCATTAGAAGATTTTTTTAAAGTTGTTCATGTATATTTACAACAAAAGCACGTTTTTATAATTAAATAAGTTTTTATTTAATAAAAAAGAATGTAGATTGTTTATTTAATAAAATAGTTGTTTAATTTACAAAATATTTTTTATGTTTATCTAAATAAAGGATTTTGTTCAGAAATGGTATCACACATTTATAAATTTTATTTCAATGTGCCTCTTGTATACAACAGAAGTGTAACAGGTGAAAGCAAAGATGTTATTTCAAACAGCTCAGCTGGGTGCCTATTGGATAGCTGGTCCAAGACATTCTTTGGTTTTATTGACAAAAACAAATCTTTTTGTCTAGATGAGTGTGGCACCAGGGCCATTTTTGGAGTTAATTAATGTGTTAGTTTAGTATGCAATAAACTGTAGGGTACCACAATTTTCCCTGTGCCATCGCCCACCTATAATTTAACACTTGAAATTGAATAAAGGTTAATATTATCTTGAAATTTTTTTTGTCATTCAATAAGAAGAACATTAAAAAGACTCCTGATTATTTAAAAAAAAAACTTTTTAGCTTACGAATAATGAATTATGACAAATTAAATGTTTACATTTTTGCACGTTAAATCAGATTGAATTTACCTAGCAAAAACAAGTTATGACTAGAGGTTTTTTAAAATTCTATGAACCATCAATTTAATGGTCGCGATTTTCCTGAAAATTTCTAATTATTTACCTTTTGATGAAAATAATGTTCTGGAAATAGTTATTTCCTAATATTTAAGGGCAAATATTTTTCACGTAAGGTCTACCCTCCCATATTTTTTAGTTTATTAAATATGAAAAATGAACCAAAAGAATGAATTTTTGACTTTTTTTATAAAGGATAAGAGTTGAAAAATTATATCAGAGATTGTTTTATTAGTTTTATATGGGAGTTTTTTTAGTAAGAGAACGAATACATTTTAGATAATGGTGAGTATTCTCCCAATGGATATTTGATCATTGAAATTACTGTTTTTCTTTTGTATCAACTCTTTATGTTTGTTTATTTCTTTTTTTGCAAGGTTTTAAAAAAATTAGTTTAAAAATATTACATTTCTTCTTCAATATGGCCTATATGTCACGTGTGACGTATTTTGGTGGTACTAGTATACGAGAAACGGTTTAAAATTCTTTTATATATTTTATTTCAACACACCACACACACACTCACATATATAATATATATATATATATTATTACTATGTATATATATTTAATAAAACTGTGTTTATAAATGATAAATATGTATTTAAATAAAGTATATTCAATGATTTTTTTAATAAGATAAAAAATCAATTAAAATGTGGGCCAGACTAAACTGGAACTGGTCATTTTTTTGTGACAGCACTAGCGATTTATATGTTAATATCACTCTGGATTAAATTCACTGACAAGATTTATGTTGGGATAAAATATTTGTTGAAAATAAATGCTTTTAACTGTTCTTAATTAATTATATATATGTATAATGGTGATTGGCCCTCTTCGTAGAATAAGGCATTTCTACAAGTATTCGATGTGATATGCAGAGGGCCCCTGATCAAATTTGTTTTTATTTTGTGTCACACTGACCCTATTTTGGCTTCTTCGGCATGCGAATGTATGTGATTGAGAGCCAACTTAATAGGAATGTCTGCACACAGGTACTATGTGGTCAGTCTTATATGTAGGGGATGTGTCCATAGCGTATGTCATGTCTGCTTATGCGAGGCACTTTAGGATAGGTGTCGAGCTGCTTACCTCAAATATTAAGCTACCATTTGGCCTGCTTTCAAAGAATGTGTAAACCCGGCGCTTGTATCAAATTGGTCCTCCTCGGTGAAGTGGACATCGCAGTCTGAAGATGTTGCCCCATATTGAGAGTTTTTGCACGGTACGCAGTTTTTTGTTGTCAGGGTTTGAGAAGTGCCCAAACATTTTAGGTGGCTATTGTTGCTAAGGTTTGTTTTTAATTATTTTCTCTTTCAACTGATATGATGTGAATAGCTACAGCGCAGGTTGCTGGCAGCTTGAATATTTGTTTAGGTCTTTTTTCTATACTTTCCAGTGGGAAAGGTATAGAAAAAGTATGTCTGGGTGGGCAGTACATACCAGGGGCTTGCTCGTCACTAAACCTTCACACGTGTGATTCAAGCTAATGGTGATTCAGCCTGTCAGGTGCACACACACATTCTCCATCACATGGGAACTTGTAGAAATATTCACAATGTTTGACGTATTGTGCACTTTTGTGGAATGGCACTGCATGCTCTCCTTCTAAAGACTAGTATCAGTGACAAGCAGGAGGCAAGATGACTGAAAGTTTTGGGAGCGCAGGTGGATGATTGACGAGATCTTACGTGTCCTCACAACTGAGAAAAAAAAAGAAGAAAAAAGTGTTTCCTGAACTACAACACCTTTAGATTTAATTAAATGTAGGCATGCCTAAGCACGTGATCATGAATGAATACTGACTTAAGATTCTCAACTACAAATATTTCTGCACCACCACCACCACCTCAAGTGGAAGCACAGAAGCGACAGACAAACTAGAAACAAACAATTAATTATACTGACACATAAAAACAATCATACACAGTAGGAAGAAGAGGAAAAGAGATCACTAACAGTGACTGTCACAAACGCATCATGAAGTCACAACAGGTGATACTACACAACAAAAGCAGCATATAAATGACGTTGTAACCTAACGGTCAGTCTAAGTTAAGATGAAGAGACACTAGGGTCTCTGAAAATTTAAACAAATCAACGAAACTTAACAATTAAAACTGAGTTTCTTTTATTCTATATAATCCTAATTTTCATACTAAATCCCCAAACATATATATATTATAAAAGTCATATATGTACTTAGTCAAAAGCTGATCGTTGGGTCACCATTGAGCTTCGGTAGATAATTGGGATTAGGTAGGTTATTGTCAAAGATGAGTCAAATTCGTATTTTACAAAATAAATGTTAGGGTTCGAATCACGCACAAGCGGCTTCTAGTTATAACTCTGCTGATGAGGCATAATAGGCCGAAATGTACATACAGTGAATGACTTTTTCCGATTTGTTTACGCTTACGTTTGAACAGATATATTCGCCTAATTCATTAATTATCAACTAATTAATTTTCAAATTAGGTATGACTTCAATTAAGCACATATTCTCCCAAATATATATATATATATATATATATATATATATATTATATATATGATGTTTGATTGACCTCCCCTAGATCTCGACATATGAGTGCATTTTAAGATGTGAACCATTCGACTACCTGCGCAGTTGATTTGTTTATAGCAATGGCGGCTTGTCTAGACCCAGTCACATTTTGGTATAAGGTAATAACAGAAGAATGCTGCACTAGTGTGTGTGTGTGTGTGTGCGCGCGCGCGCGTATGTGCGTGTGTATGTGCCCGCGCATGCGCGTCTTTGTATCTTGATCGGGGTGGAGAAAATATAGTTAGTAACCTTATCGGCAAAATCACTGACTATTCTCCCGTTAGACGATAAGGATTCTGGAAAACGTGCTCGGTTCGCCTTCGACTTTCAGATTAAATCGTTAATAAAAAGAAAAATAAATAAAACAATGAATAAGATACTCGTTATAGATTCAGACTTATTTACTGAATCATTGGATGCCCAGTGAGAATTATAGGGCAATTCCACGAATCTTGGTATATATATATATATATATATATTATATATATATATATATATATATAAAAGAAATTTGAAAAAACAAGTGTTCCAACATTAGATGAATTTATTCATCGACGCTTAAACGTTTCGGTTTCTTTAAACCTTCATCAGGATGTATTAAGGGTGAAGAAATTGATGGATGTTTTTATAGATGACAGGAGATAAAAAAATATTTATAAAATATATATATATATATATATATATAATATATAAAGGAGAGATTTTGGTATGTACGTGTCGACGTATAACTTCAAAACGGAGGTCACTAAGATTCAAAATCTTGCATATACATTGATATTGTTCTAACTAAGAAACACTCCAAAATTTGGTTATTGTTTTTACTGATTAAGGGATATAATTAATTAATCAAACAAAAATCAAACGATTTTTCGAAAGCTATAGCATAGCTGCTGCTGCTTCTGGTGCATCAGCAGAAGCCTGCGTGCTGATTTTTTCAGCTACCCGAAGAAAAAGAAGAAGAAAGAAAGAATATCAGCTTCCAGTCATGGCTAAATTTTAACGTAAAATATTTTTTTTTTTTTTTTGTCCAAATCTTTAAAATATTTATTTTATAATCTTTCTAAATATTTAATTTGTATTCATTGAATTATTTTTTTACAGCGTGTTGAAATATTTTGCTTTGGAGAGCCGATTATACGAAGTAAAATCATACTTCGTATTTTTTGAGACTAACTTTTAAAGTAAAATCAAATCTTTGTCTATATTCTTAAATTGTACATTGTTCCAAATCACAAGTTTACGGTTATATATATATATATATATATATATATATATATATATATATATATATATATATATATACAAGTCCAGAGTGATGGAAGAACAGTGAGGTGTGCAGGCCTGATTGGCTGGAAGCATGCAGATGTGGGTCTACATACGGCGTGATTCTGACCTACTTAACGTCAGCAACGTGCCTCTGCGAGGTTTTGGGTGAAGGAGCAGCCCCTTGGTTAACACTGTTCACACAGTCATTTGGGAATTATCTACAAAAGGTGACCTAAACAAATGCCTGTCCACCTATCAAGCTGGCCAGAGACCAGCGCTTCGACGGGCGTCGACATTAGCTAGGCGTAAACAAGAAAATAAAACACAAAACAAGGCTAAGAATAGCCACCTGGAATGTCTGGACACCTCCCGATCTGGAGAGATTGGGAAACCCCAAACACGTACTGGCACCATGACAGGGAAGTTTCGATAAGGGACAGACACCAATGATGGTTGTAAGAAGTTTGAGGTAAGGTGACTCGAGCCCTCCATTCTGAAGCGACACATGACGGACGCCATGGAAACATTTCCTATAAGGAAGTTTGACTTGTGGGGCAGCGCCTGCATGTCGAGGATCTCATATGTGACTAGGTACATAAAAACAAGCTGGTTCCGTTGGCCATCTGCGTGCTCACAACTGCTCACATCTGGACTACTTGTAGAAATGGCCTGTCAAGAAGCGGCAATCACTATATATATATATATATATATATATATATATATATATATATATATATAATATTTGTGTGTGTGTGTGTATTTTGGGCAGCATTCTTTCATTTATACATGTGGAATAAACAAAACGCGCGTCTTCTTTTATTAACGATCTTTTCGAGCTTTCTGGCGAACTGTTTTACATTTGGGTGGAATCCGTAGATTAGTCCACCGAAGTTCTTATCCCAAGTACTTTCGGCACTTCGAAGTGCCATCATCAGAGGTGATGTGTTTATGTTCCAGTTTTTTCAAGTTAGTGTATTAAGGGGTGTGGAGGCTGGAAGGAGGAGAAAAAACTCCAAATACTAGAAGCTCTATACATCGAACAATACAAACCATCCTTAGATAAGATAAATTTTCAATGTAATACTCACATTTTAGAATGTCTATAACACTTTTCCTACCAATTCTCCTCCCCCCAGCATCCACACCTCTTAATATACTATATATAATATATATATATATATATATATATATATATATATATATATATTCTCCTCATCGTCGAACTGACAGCACAGATTCCCATGACTCACTCTCGCCATCCGTCCCTATCGGGATCCCATCCTTAAATGTCACGGGTTGCCACCCATGGCCTAAAGGTGCTTCGATTGTGGGGGTGGGGGTAGATTTTACCTCTCAGCCCCAGCCGACGAGGGCTGACGAGGTGATTGACCTTTGAGTTTTGAATGTTCAGACCTTCTCCTCTACCATTGAGCTTTATCCGCAGGTGCATGGTATAAATAACAAACGCAACAGCAAGAAATAACAACCATCAATTCTTCTCACTTTTCCGTGATGTTGGAACGGGAGCTGTTCTAAAAACGGAACGGCTGTGAACCTTCTTGTAAAAAAAAATGGGGAATGGAGCGGCCGGAAAGACGAAAAAAAAAAAAAAAAAAAACGAAACGAAAATAAATAAATCGGTCCATATCACCTTTAGGCACCCCTTTTGCGATCTCGTTTCATAAGGACTTTTTTTTTTCATGTACACCGTCAAAATCCGGTTGCTTGTTAACAGAGGATTTTTAGTGTGTTTTTTTTTTAATTATAAAAGTCGTCGGGGCGGCCTAATGTCGGTATCAGCCTGACAGCGAGGGAGACTATCCCCTTTTCACTAACGCTAGACCAAGGAGATTATTTTTAGCGTCTGAGGTGGAGCGCCACACCTACCATCATCTCCTTACTTTACCGCACAGATCCCTGTGCTACTCATACGCTGAGTTGGCGAGGACCGGTATCGAACTAGGAAACTTGTGGCTTCTAGCCGAACGCTCTACCGACTGAGCTAACTAACCCCTAACAAACAACCGGATTTTGACAGTGTAAATGAAAAAAAATGTCCTTATGAAACGAGATCGCAAAAGGGGTGCCTAAAGGTGATATGGTTTAATAAATCTATATAACATGGAGATTCGGTGTTTGTTTGTCTGTAACCGAAAGTACGCCGCTGCTTACCTCACAATATTCTCAGCAATTACTTAAGTTTATCAATTGGTAGTTCATTTATAGTCATTAATGCATAGAATAAGTATTATCTATTAAGAATGTGTACATAAAAACTGTTTTAAAAACTGAACGGCTATGCACCTTCTTGTAAAAAATGGGGAATGGAACAGCGGGAAGATGAAAAAAGAAAAAAACGAAAATAAATAAATAAATAAATAAATCTATATAAAATGGAGATTTGGTGTTTGTTTGTCTATAACCGAAAACACGCCACTGCTTTCCATAGCTGGAGGGAGAGTAGGATTCATACCTTTCTCAAGGGTATAAGCGCTAAGTGAAATGCAATTACCAAATCCAGGATTTGAACTCGGGGCGACGAGTCCATTTCCCATGACATTCCCAGTTACATCAACAAATACAGGCCCGGAAAGGCCCGTGTTATTAGTGCGCTTAATATCCTGCAATGTGTCTTATATATCACCAAGAAATAAAGATTTACATAATACATGGTGTGGTTAATTTGCATATTGGTTTTAACAAAACCGAGGTTAATAAATAATTCCCTTTCATGTGTTTCTTGCGAAATGATTCTATCATGTGTAGGATGTGAGTTATTAAGTTTAAAATTTAAAAGCTGCTGCAAGACTTTATGAACACCCTGTATGATATAGAACATATATGATGTACAATTGCAATTGCGTAAGGTTATCAATTAGTATTTCATTTATAGTCAAATTCATTAATCTTATTATAATGGAGATTGTGAGTTTGTATGTCTGTAACCGAAACTATATTACTATTCAAGTCACAATTCCCTTTGTTATTTACATCACATTCTCCATGATTTTATTTTTTATTTAACCCTCAATTATTAATAAAATTGTTTTACATCATTAAGACTGTTGACCATATCTACATGATATTTTCCACGTACCCCACTTGTACGGGTCAGGCACGAGGGCCCTATTTATGTGGGACCACCCACAAGCCGAGACTCATGGGGTGGCAGGTGAAAAATTGCGTCGATCCCGTCGGCATTCCCCCTCAAGGGGGGCGCCTCAGGCACTGGGCAATAAACCCAGCCCTGCCCCTTTAAATCGAGGGGGCAGGTGTTGCCTGGGGGGATGGCCCCCTGGGATCGACGCTATTAACTCGTAAAGATCCAGGGCCGAAGCCACTGGACCCCCGGCGTGGGCCGGATCTACATAGTATTTACCGCGTACCCCACTTGTACGGGTCAGGCACAAAGTCCCTATTAACGTGGGACCACCCACGAGCCGAAGCTCATGGAGTGGCAGGTGAAAAATTGCGTCGATCCCGTCGGCATTCCCCCTCAAGGGGGCGCCTCAGGCACTGGGCAATAAACCCAGCCCTGCCCCTTTAAATCAAGGGGGCAGGTGTTGCCTGGGGGGATATCCCCCTGGGATCGAGGCTATTAACTCGTAAAGATCCAGGGCCGAAGCCACTGGACCCCCGGCGTGGGCCGGAGCTACATACAAATAACATGCAATTGTATTTATATATACAACAAAATAGCGGTTTACAGTGTGAATTGGAAGGCTAATTTGCATATTGATATTAAAAATGTGATTTTATTAAATTATTATTTTATTAAATATTATTATTTTATTAAATATGTGCTTAGTATTATTGATTTCTAACTGTTTGGTTTTATTTTAATGAATATAAGCAAAAATCTCTCCAATGAATCTTAAATGAAATCCATTAACAAGAAAAAATAAGTTTCATTTTATTCTTTATTTCCTAATTTAACTAAATAGTTAAATAAGTAAAATTCAGCAATGAAAGACGGCAGTGATTGAAGAGTAAGTTTCATTTCTATTTTTCTATTATACCCCCACTCTGTTTCAAATCTTTTTATCTGCATTCTTATTAGACTTTCTAATTCATTACGTTATTTCATTACATTAAAATTTAAATACTTGCACCCGAAGGGTGCATATATTTGCTAGTACATAGAATAAATATTATCTATTAATGATGACACTATGAAAATCTGAGTTAGATTTGCCTCAAAACAGCCCATGTTATTAGGGTATTTGCCTCTCATCCCACTTGTGAGGGCGTGACACAAGGACATTTTTATGTGGGCTCACCCACGAGCCGGGGGGGTAGGTGCAAACAATGCGTTGATTTCGTCGGCATTCCCCCTCAAGGGAAGCACCTCAGGCGCTGTGCAATAAATTCAACCCTGCCCCTTTAAATCAAGGGGACAGATGTTGCCAGGGGGGATAGCCCCCTGGATCAAAGCTATTAAGTTACATCAACAAATATAGGCCCGGAAAAGACCGTGTTATTAGTGCGCTTAATATCCTGCAATGTGTCTTATATATCACCAAGAAATAAAGATTTACATAATATATGGTGTGGTTAATTTGCATATTGGTTTTAACAAAACCGAGGTTAATAAATAATTACTTGGTGTTATTGATCCCTAATATCATTGTTTTATTCTCCAGTGTATTAAAATCAATCATATGACTGATTTTATATAGAAACCAATTAAAATATAATTCATCATCATTATGTCGCGCAAGCAGCACGGACATCCATGACAATCTCTCCCCAACCTTCCCTATCATTCATTGCCCCCAGGGGGTCTTCTGCGCAGCAACCAGCATCCTCGCATAGTTGGTCAATGTATGTCTTGGTGGGCGACCCACACTAGCATGTCCATGTGTTGGCTTCCACAAGAGAACATCGCTTATGAACTCATCCATGCCTCTACAGCAATGTCCTGCATGCCTAGTCCGTCTTACTCTGATGGTTTGTGAGATGGTGGGCTGGTGGCCATACAGCTGCTTCCTTGTGGGGTGCTGTTTCCACGACTTGTTCAAGACTGCACGTAGCATTCTTGTGCAGTTCCCATCTAGCTTATTCGCAAGGCGCCTCGTTAGGGTCCAAGTGGTGCAGCCATACAGCAGTACAGATATAACCACAGCCTGGAAGAATTGTCGCTTTAGCTTGTCAGTGAGATCGGATTTCCATATAAGTGATAATTTGTTTGTGGCCGACCATGCCTTTTCCTATTCGTGTATTAAAATCGCTTTCTGTGGATGAGATATTACTACCTGTGTATGTGAATTGTTAAATCTTTTTATATGCTTTGTCATTTAGTTTTGTCTGTCATTCTAATTTAATATATTTCATTACATATATCATGATATATATTATATCTCTGGGAAAGGCATGAATCCAACTATTCTCCCTCCATCTACGAGTAAATAGTGGGGCAGACTAAGTTCTTTAACCTTGGTAAAGATTTATTCTATATAGTGATTTTGACTATGACTATAAATCAAGTATTCATTGATTAACTTACGCAATTTCTGAGGATATTGTGATGTAAGCAGTGACGTAAGATATTTCATTACATAAATTCTTAAATACGTACGCCCGGAGGGTGCATATTCTTGATAGTTTTAGATAAAATTCAGTCATTAAAGATTCAGACTTGGACATTACAGCTGTGAACATATATTCTTGCTTGTAGGGCAGACTGGGCACTTTAACCTTGGTTAGGCAACCGGTCTAGGAGAAGAAAACTCTGAATTCAAACCTGTTGAACTCCGCTTAAGAAATTGACCTTGTGTCACACCCTGCTCGTGCGGAGGGGTTGGTAAATATATATATATATTTGCTTGTAAATAAAATGGAATGGAATAAAACAAACAAAAAACGGTTAATTCCCATAAGTCTAACATGATCAAAGGGGAACCACTCTTGACTGATAATTTATTTATTTATTTATTGATCTACTAGCAAACAGAAGACTGGGTTAGGGTTAGGGTTAGGGTTAGGTTTACGTTTAGGGTTAGGGTTTAGGGTTAGTTTAATGGGAAAATAAATAAATAATTTATCAGTCAAGAGTTGTTCCCCTTTGATCATGTTAGACTTATAGGAAATAACCACAAAAAAAACAATATGAAATTAAGAATGGAATTCGCCAAGCATTTGTACCTTTTGTTGGCAAATAAAGGGGGGTACCGAGTGCCCCCTAACCTTCGCAGTCACACGGTCGAGAAACCTTAGACAACAGTCGGATGGGAACCTTCGACAATAGACGACAGTAACAAATCACTCAATAAGTCCCGGGCCTGACATATAGATGGTGCCTATAATAATAAAAATCCATAGGAGTTTTATAAAATACTAACCTTCAAATGGCACGCGTCAAAATTTGAGCCCAATCGGATTATTAGTTTACAAATTACAGTCATCTAAGTGAAGCTACTGTTGCAAATTTTCAAAACAATGGAAGAATCTGAATTTCGTGTGTTAATAAAGCATTTCTTTCTGATGGGAAAAAATATTGTTCAAGCAAAGCAATGGCTTGGTAAGTGTTATTCAGACTCTGCTCCGCCAGGAAACAACGGTTAAGAGGTGGTATGGTGACTTTAAACGCGGTCGTACAGACACAAATGATGCTGAACGCGCTGGTCGCCCAAATTCGGCAGAAGGAGACTTGGTGAATAAAGTCGAATTTTGACTAAAAGTTTTTTTTAGTGAGGCCCGGGATTTATTGAGTGATGTGTTAACCTTCAATAAGGAGCGTACTGGACTGCTAGCTCAAGAAAATTTATTTGGAGAACGATTGTATCTCTTCATCCGACCCTTTCATAAAAAAGGCATTTAATTACAGAAAGGTCGGTACAGAGATACATCCGCAAACCTGGGCACAAGACCCGAAATTCTATTTTGGTGGGGGGGGCAAAACGGGTCATGCCGCTTTCCGTGTTCTTTCTCAGCTAGTTCCATTTTTTTTGCCTGTTCCATGCTAATAAATAATGATCAGCTTTGCGCGGATTCTGGATGCCGTACAGAGGAAATCCCTGTTGTTTCTTAGCTAGTTCCATTTGCCGCCCGTTCCATGCTAATAAATACTGATCAGCTTTCTGCGGATTCTGGATGCCGTACAGAGGACCTTCCTGTTGTTTCTTAGCTAGTTCCATTTGCCGCACATCCCATGCTAATAAATACAGATCAGCTTTGCTCGGATTCTGGATGCCACATAGAGGACCTCCCTATTGTTTCTTAGCTAGTTCCATTTGCCGCCCGTTCCATGCTAATAAATAATGATCAGCTTTGCGCGGATTCTGGATGCCGTACAGAGGAAATCCCTGTTGTTTCTTAGCTAGTTCCATTTGCCGCCTGTTCCATGCTAATAAATACTGATCAGCTTTCTGCGGATTCTAGATGCCGTACAGAGGACCTTCCTGTTGTTTCTTAGCTAGTTCCATTTGCCGCCCGTTCCATGCAAATAAATACTGATCAGCTTTGTGCTACAATGCACCACTTAATTTTATAGACTAAGCGAGGTCACGTGGTTTAAACCTCAACCAATCAACAGCCCGAATGCGTGGCTGGTTGACTACTTAAGCACTGATACTGAGAGACGTCAATTTGCAATCATTGACGAAGGACTAGCAATACTGGGGAGCACCTGTTGTGCGTGGGTGTGTGTATTTTGTTGGACGGATGTTGACATGAGGTCTGTAGGAAAAATGGATACTGTCAATGGTTTAGGTGGGGGGTGTATGTTTTCCAGAACCCCGGGTGTCTGTTTTTTATTAGAAGAGGCTATCCTGCCGGTCCTGGTCAAATAGACAAACTTGCTTTTAGGCTTATTATGCCGGTCCTCGTAAATTTCAAAGCTATCATCCGGGCATTTCATGTTTAACGTCTTTAATTCTATGAGGTAACGTAAACAATTTTTTTTAATTTTATATTTCGACCACTTTACTTACTTTTTACTTACTTTATACGAAGAAGAGAACTATTGCACTACGAGTGCCTCCTAATAGATAAATTTTTAAAAAAACGTTACACAAACTATTAGAAACTACAGGCAAGATACAGGAATGGAATTTATGAATGAAGAATGTGCCATGCTCATAATGAAAAATAGGGGGGGGGTGATAATAAATAACGGAAGATATTAAGAAAGCAGCAGGACCCTGGATGAAAAAGGATACTTGAGTATTTTAGAAGTAGATACCACCCTGCAAACGGACATTAAAAAAAAGAAGAAAGAATGCAGTACCCCACAAGAAGAAGAAAAACGGTGCTATTCGTAGAATTGCGTTCCGGCTTGAAAAAAAAACGCTTGGCGGTGATAGCTGAAAAAAAAACAACCCCAGCTACAGATGAAGTCCCTAGCTGAAGCGGTGCCTGCTGTATATGAAAAAAAAATAATTTGTCGATTGAAGGCGTTTTTATCGACATATTATTATTATTATTTAGTGGTTTAAAGGTGTTAAACGTAAGTCATATTTTTTTTAAATATCGGGGGAAAAAAACAGCGCTTAAGGCGTTTTCCCGAAATTTTAATATGATATTTTACCCCCTCCAGTTTTTTTCGACAAGTAAATGTAAATATTTTAACCCTCTCCCTCTTTAAAATATTTTAAGTGTGTGAGGGGGGGGGGGCTAAATATTTATGTGACGGCAACACCCAGGCAAGGAATGACTAAGAACAGAGTCGACTGGTGAAGACTTTTTTATTTGTTAAAATACGGCGGGAGTTGTCACTTGTCCTCCTGTTTCGCAACTGGTCTTCAACGTGAAACTACAATAAGAATACAAAGGACTATGTAGTTTCTCTAATACAACTAATAAATCGAAAAAGGAGGAAAAGTTTGCACGCTGACACTCACCTTCTTGTTCTCTCGCTCCCTGTCTGCTAAAAAGAATTGAAACTAGCGCCACACGCACATGTGACTTTTACCGGTGTCGAACGGTGCTTTTACCCACGCAAAAGGATGGCCGGGCAAAGCAAGGGAGATAATTATCTTGCATTTACAATTTACATTTACTTGTCGATAAAAATATGGCTTACTTCTAACGTAGCACCAAGAAAACGTCTCGAAAGAAAACAAATACAAAAAAAAATACAAAAAATAAAAAGCAACATCTGCACCAGAAATTCCAATCAAAAGAATAAATATCTGGGCAGTAGTGTAGGTCGATTTTGGAATTGTAATGCCTCCCATGTGTCGAAAGGTGTACCGTATCACTGGTAAGATGTGCGGGCATGGACCCTTGCTAGAAACAACAGTTGGAACGTTAATTTCATAGTTTTAAGGCGTTCTACAAGAGTTTTTAGGGTGTTTTTAACTTGCGTCAAAACAGATCAATTTCGACGTTGTAACGTAGCGGTATATTCACGGTACCAAAACGGATATATGTAACGTTCTGATAGCGATATATGTCGTATAGCGAGTCTTGTCAACGTGCCTCCAAATTCACAGCACTAAAAAGGTATTCGTTACGCGACGGTCGTCTTGTCGATAAAAAGTTACAACGCGAGAAATATATTGTCACAAGCTGCTTAGCTTTTATTTTCGGGCTCGTCTCGGGGGTTGTTTCGGAGAGGAGGAAAGGCAGAGTGAAAGAGAGAGAGGTCACTGTTAAATTACAGTAATCCCACACTAGGGACCAGAGACCCGTCCGTACTCTACGCTGTCCGAAATCAAAAAGAGGCCGGTATTTTTCTTCGTCATTCTACGTCACCACGTGACTTCCAGTTCCAGTCAACACTTGAAACTTCCGGTTGGCTTTCACTTCCCCATTCGGGGGTCATGCCCCGGTCAAATCATCGTTCATCCATCCACGCTTTTTTCAAAGCCTCCAACTTGTCTCATTTCTTCTTCCTCCTTTTCTAATAATAGTCCTCGCAAAACTCAGGACCTTCACCATCTCGCTACAACGTCTTTTTCAGGGACAGCGTATGTTTTATTGTATATGAATTTAAGCAAAATTTTCAAAGTTAACCAAAATTTTCAAAGTTGCAAACTATGAGGCATGATTAAACCAGTTGAAGATTTACTAAAAATACCAAATTCAATGTTATTTTATTAATTTTCAATGTTGCTACACACGTTTTTTTTTCTTTCTTTCTTTTTTTTTTTTTTTTTTTTTTTGATTACCGCTTTAACCTGTCAGTGAGATCAGACTTCCATATGATTGATAGTATGTCTACAGCACTCCATACCTTTTTCCTATGGATGCATTAACATCGCTTTCCGTGGATGAGATATTACTACCCATGTACGTGAACTGGTCCACCGAATTTACGGGCTTGCCATCGAGTGTGGAGATAGAGAATAGAGTAGCTCGATTTTTTAACTGTAACTTCTATCATGTGTTGAAAGTTGCAAATCAACACAAATAATTACCTCACAAAATATCAAAAAGCATCCAAGAGACTTGCTTTCTGCCTTTCTATCCAAACTGAACAGGAACTTTGATAGTTAGCATAGTGTACTACAAGCTTGAGCCAACCACCAAAGAAAGCTGCCGGCTTTTATCTGTCTCTTCAATTGGTTATGCAAATTTTATTCACACTCGCATATGGCTCTTGATTAGCTCTGAGGTACTAGGTAATTTGCATGCCTGTGAGAGGCATGGCAACAGGCGACCCTGTGCCTCTCATGTTGAGGAGAGAGGGTACGACTAATAGTTTTTCAATCAAACCTCAAAAAGTGACTTTCAAAACAGATTTTTTTAAAAGTCTGCAAACCTTTTTTTGGATCAAAGAATCCCTTCACGGTTTGTTGCCAGAAGAAATTTCTTTGTTGTCAATAATGTCATGTCCAGCCACTTTTGTAGCTCTTTATGACTTTGCTCATTCAGGGTGGATAAAACATTCAGGGTATTTTCAAGCTGTGGATGTGCAAGCAAAAATTTAGTAGCTTATCGATTTTGCAGGCTTGGTACCATATATATATATATTATATATATATATATATATATATATATATATAAGTACACAAACAGTTTGTTTGAAATGGTGATAGCCAACAATT
Organism: Doryteuthis pealeii; assembly: GCA_023376005.1. NCBI lineage: Eukaryota > Metazoa > Mollusca > Cephalopoda > Myopsida > Loliginidae > Doryteuthis > Doryteuthis pealeii. Next base: position 48,158,755 of record CM042178.1, on the reverse strand, counting down.
TTTGGGAGAATATGTGCTTAATTGAAGTCATACCTAATTTGGTTTTAACAGTTTTGTCAATTATGGCCTCCACAGTTGCTTTACTTTTGTAAACTGGTACACCAGTCTGCATTAGCACAACTTATTGTTCATTAGATGCTTCAGGTAGCTTTTGAGTTTTTATTTAGTCCAAATTGCTTATTTATTTATTATTTTGTTTCATTTGAACCTGTCATATAGTACCTAAATAATGAGAATGAAATCATCTGTTTTTCCTATGAATAATGTCTGACAAAACCTCAGAAGGGAGAAATGAGATCTCACAAGATTTGTTAATTCAGGTTAGCAATTGCTAATTACTCTGATCACCTTGTATCTTTGCTTAGTGAGCCTTTTTACTCTATCCTTAATACTCGTTTCTTCCTATTATTTCTCTTAACTCTAATAATCTAGTTACAACAGATACCCAAATACTCTCATAAATTTTTTATATAAATTACCTGAGTTGTTTAGTCTTTTCTACATTTGTATTATTTTTCAAAACTTTGCCTTCATTTGAGAAAATAGATTTCAATCTTTTAAAATGTTATCACTGTTACAGCTTAATTACACTGGTTTACAAAAAAATGTTTTTTTATCTGAGGCAAGAATGTGAATAGGTGTGTTTTTTTTTTTACTAATTTTGGTGTGCTGAATTCAAATTTATAAACAGATTTGCTCTATCACCTCTAGTTTTCTGTCTTTTAAATAGTCTCATTTTAGTATATACAGAGTATATACGTGCTTATTTCAACAGTTGCAGCAGCTTATTACAGATAAAACCGGATAGATAAAGAACATTGACGGAATAAATATACTTGGATGACACAATGTACACAATTCATAGTACCGCAGACAGTTAGAAGTGTTTTCTTAGAGGATCTGCTGTATTTTTCCTCCGGGATGTCACGTAAGAGCATCCAGTAGAAGTCTCCCATCATGCCGGGGTTCCACTTGCCTTGGTAGTTGCTCTCTATCTTCGTAATGTCTTGGTGGAATCTTTCTCCGTGCTCATCACTCACTGCTCCAAGGTTTGGAGGGAAGAAGTTGAGGTGGGAATGGAGAAAATGAATTTTGAGTGACATTCGGCATCCCATATCCTCATAAGTCTTTAGAAACTTCTCAATACATGCTTGGTAATTTGGTACGTGTGTGTTACCAAGGAAGCCACTACAGACTGACTTAAATGCTTCCCAGGCTCTCAGTTCCTTTAAGGTAAGAAGCTCCTCAAAATCAGTATCCTTCAGCACTTCTCGGATCTGAGGTCCGACAAAGATGTCCTCTTTGAGCTTAGCAGCACTGAGACCTGGGAACACAGTACACAAGTGTTGGAAGGCAGCACCATTTTTGTCCATGGCCTTCACGAAATTCTTCATCAAACCAAGCTTGGTATGAAGAGAAGGAAGAAGCACCTTATTCATGTCAACCAGAGGATTCTCCTTGACGCTGTGTTCGCTGTTGATTGAGACGTGTTGGCTACGCTTAACTGCCAAAATCCGTCTTGATATATAGTTATATCTTATTATAATGGAGATTGTGGGTTTTTATGTCTGCAACCGAAACTACATTACTATTCAAGTCACAATTTCCTTAGTTATTTACATCACATTCTCCATGATTTTATTTTTATTTAAACCTCAATTATTAATAAAATTGTTTTACATCATTAAGACTGTTGACCATATCTGCATAATAACATGCAATTGTATTTATATATACAAGAAAATAGCGGTTTACAATGTGAATGGGAAGGCTAATTTGCATATTGATCTTAAAAATTTGATTTTAATAAATATATGCTTAGTATTATTGATTTCTAATTGTTTGGTTTTATATCAATGAATATGAGCAAAAATCTCGGGGATAAATCTTAAAAGAAATTCATTAAAAAGAAGAAATAACTGTAATTTTATTCTTTACTTCTTATTTTAACTAAATAGTTAATTTAGGAAAATTTACCAATGAAAGACGGGAGTAAGGGAAAATGATGGAAGAGTTAGTTTCAAAGTTGATCTATTTTTCAATCATACACCCTCTGTTCAAATATTTTTATCTGAATTCTTATTCAGTTTCTTTGGCTTTTCTAATTTAACATGATATTTTATTTTATTAAAACTTAAATACTTGCACCCGGAGGGTGCATATATTTGCTAGTATATATATATATATATATATATATATATATATATAATGTAATGCTATCACTTACATTTATAGCATAATAACTAAAAAAGAAGACATAAGTCACACAATATTAGAAATTAACCCTGAATGCATATACGCCTTTATGTACAGTATGTGTACAAAATCTACAGTATCTAAAAAAACTAGAGGTGATGAGTAAAAACGGATTTCAAATCTGAATTCAGCACCCCCAAATTAGGTTAAAACAGCTATTTCTGTGCTTGCCTCAATTTCTTTGTAAACCAGTGTTATTAGGTAGAAAATAAGTATCAGTGGTGATGGTATTATATTTTCAATTTGAATTCTAGTTATAATATTTTATTCATTTCGTTTAAAATGACAACCTTTTCTGTTTTAGGTATTGAAACTGCTAAATTTTCTAACCAATTTCTGGGCCAAATGTTGCGAAAACGAGGATTTTTTGGTGCATTTTAGTAGACGACACGTAAATCTCTCCATTCAAAAATGAGTGCAAGACGTAACGAAAAGTTGACACGTCATCATCTCAGCCATTCTGACAAGGAAAGGGTTAAGTAAAAAAACATTTTAACGCATCTCTCCATTCCGACAAGGAAAGCGTAGTGTTACACAACCCTGAGACTGGTACTCGATCATTTTACAACAGGAAACCAGTTGTAACCCATCTTCTTTTTTTTTCTTTTTTTTTTTGCATCCGTCTGTCTGTTAAAGACGATGGTGCAGTGTCCATTTCTTATGCCATAGATTTGCCAGCCAATTGAACAGTTGCCGAACAAGCAGGATTCCAGCCTTCTCCGATTTAGTACCAGTACAGAGATTATATATATATATATATATATATATATATATATATATATATGGGTAAATAGTAGGGCAGACTGGGCTCTTTAACCTTGGTTAGGCAACCGTCTAGGAGAAGGAAACTCTGAATTCAAACCTGTTAAACCCCGCTTAAAATTGACCTTGTGTCGTATCCTACTCGTGCGGAGGGGTTGGTAATATATATATATATATATATATATTATATATTGTGTGTGTGTGTGTGTGTGTGTGTGTGTGTGTGTGAAGAGAAAAATGGAAGGGAATCCGACGGTATGTAATATAGTGAAAACTTTGAAAAACACAGTTTCAAATTAAATGAGTGATATTTATCAGCAACGCTGCAGTGTTTCAATCTGTTTAGTAGATCTTTTTCAGGGCTTTATATATATATATATATATATATATATATATATATATATATATATATATATATACCAACCCTCCGCACGAGCAGGATGTGACACAAGGTCAATTTTTAAGCGGAGTTTAACAGATTTGAATTCAGAGTTTTCCTTCTCTTAGACCGGTTGCCTAACCAATATATATATATATATATATATATATATATATGTGTGTGTGTGTGTGTGTGTCTGTGTGTGTGTGTGTGTGTGTGTGTGTGTGTCTGTGTGTGTGTGTGTGTGTGTGTGTGTATGTGTGTGTGTGTGTGTGATATCGTAAAAATTTTGAAAAAACACAGGTTCAAATACAATGAGTGATATTCATTCAGCCAACGCTGCAGTGTTTCAATCTGTTTAGTAGATCTTCTTCAGGGCTTTTGTTGATTTAAGGAAAAGTAAAATTTATCACAGAATAATAAGGAGACTGTGATAGTTTTTGTTGATCAGTTTGTTTAAAAAGTGTTTTGAATGGAAAATTAGCGCCCTTAGAATTGTTCGAAATTTATGAACGCTGGGATAAACGTAAAGTGATAAGTATATTGAATATTTCTTTATCCACACATCACCCACTCCATTTGAAGTAAGAGCCGAACGTAAGCAACATGGACACGTAATCTCTCCATTCGGAAATGAGTGCCAGACGTAACGAAGAGATGACACGTCATCATCTCAGCCATTCCGAGTAGGAGAGCATAGACCAGGGAGATTGATTCTACATCTGAAGTTGAGCGCTGCACCTACCATCAGCTCTCCACTTTATTGCACAGATCAAAGCTGTGCTTCTCATGCGCTGAGTTGGCAGGATCCAGTATCGAACCGGGAACCTTGTGATTCCTACGCAATACTAGACCAGGGTATAGAATTTTTTTTTATCACCTGAGAAAAACCAAAGCATGTTCGATCGGAGGGGACGCTTGTGTTTGTTGAAATGTTTTGCTGCGTGGTCTTTCTTCTTGTCGTTCATGGTCTGTGACCAAAATTGACCCTTTCTTATACTGTACTAGCAGCGGCTACCCGGTGTCGCCTGGGTAGAGGGGGATTTTTTAAAAGTTAGTCCCGCAGATCCATTATTACTGAATCGTGAGTTGAATCCTCGTGGGATGCTCCATTTAAATCACTATGTAAAAAAAAAAATAGATCTTGCATTGATCCAGCTACTCTGAAAAGAAATGTTAATGTCTACTATCTAAAATATTAAATGAAGAAAAAAATCCATGCTGTTATCATTTAGATTTTATTTTTTTAAATTATCTTCACGAATATAAATCAAATCTCTATTATTTTTTCTCAAAAACCAAGCCCTGGTGATATTTAATGTGTATATATATTTACTTTGTCGTTAATTGTTTTATTTTCGAAGTTTCCTCCTTTATATATGTATAGATAGGTGTATTAAAATCAATCCTATGAATGATTTTATATTAAAAATCAATTTAAATAACTAATATTTTTTATATATCTGCGAGACTAGCTTGCTAACCATTACACCATGACGGGGCGCCCTACCTCACCCAAGGGTATTAGTGTTACTAGTAAAATAAAAAAACGCCCTCTGGGCGACGTAAAATAAATATTACCTAAGGGGATGGGAGTTGAAAATTTAATATCAGAGAGTTTGTATCATAAGTAAAGTAAAATGATCAAATTTATTAAAGGAGTAAAAAATAAAATAAATTTATTAAAGGAGTTAAAAATATTTAAAAAATGAAATGGAAACTTAGTTCTGATAACTTTGAATATATATTAAAATAAAACAAACTATATATGGATAGATAATAAAAAAGTAAAGTCGTCGGGGTGGCCTAAAGTCGGTATCAGCCAATAAGCGAGGGAGTCTATCCCCTTTTCACTTGCGCTAGACCAAGGAGATTATTTTAACGTCTGAGGTGGAGCGCCACACCTACCATCAGCTCCTTACTTTACCGCACAGATCCCTGTGCTACTCATACGCTGAGTTGGCAAGGACCGGTATCGAACTAGAAACCTTGTGGTTTCTAGTCGAACGCTCTACCGACTGAGAAAACTTGTTTTAAAAAACCCAATGAGGACTGTCTAACATTGCATGCTCAAATTTTGAGTGTATTCTATGTTATGACGATTTTAGGCAGTGTGACGTAAGCAGTGACGTAGTTTTTGTTACAGACAAAAACCGGAAGCGAATCTCCATTATTAATAGATTTGGTTTGGTTTATATTTCAGGTCAATTAACTTTGAACCACGTATCTTTGGGAATTTGTGTTGCGCCTCAAAGATACGTGTTTCAAAGTTAAATGACATGAAAAGAATGTAAAAGTTTTTAAATAAAATAACTAGTTCATTATATCTTTTATTCATTAATATATCAACACTAAAAAATGTCATTAAATTCGGTTAATTCCTTGATTTTTGGGTTTTTTTTCTTTTTCTTTCATTATTAATAGAGATGTGAAAGGCTAGCCAAATATACTTCCTACGCTGATAACCGTTACACAACGATCGCCTCCTAATAATTGCAAAACATAACTCTGACAAGATGATTCCGATAAAATGAAATTAATGATGACATGAAGTAATCGTAAAGATTTGGCTTCATGCTGCTTTTAAAAATACTAACGAGTAACTTGAGACGATAACGATTTCTTCCAAGAGATAGTTTTCTGGCTTTCTAATTGGTATTACGTGGTATTCCAAAAGTCTACCTCCTTCTCTATCTCTTTCTCTCTCACTCTCTCTCTCTCTCTCTCTCTCTATATATATATATATATATATATATATATATATATATATATATAAGTTAAAGAAAGGAAATGAATCCGACCATATGAGTATGAAAAGGTGGAATGAAAACATCACACAATGCTGTTAAAGAAGAAAACAATTTATAATATAATCATAGCTGATACTGATCAATATTTCGATTGTACAAAAATCATCATCAAAGCTCATTCACTTCGTATGGCGCGAATGCCCACACTGGTGAATAATGTAACGACTTTCGTTCTTTCTTTTTTTTTTTTTTTTTTTTTTTCAGTAATAAGGTTTTTTGTTCTGTGAACTGATTTGACTTTCTCCTCCGACCCAAACAACTACGGAGTGAATGAGCTCTGATGATTTTTGTAAAATCGAAATATTGATCAGTATCAGCTATGATTATATTATAAATTGTTTTCTTCTTTAACAGCATTGTGTGATGTTTTCATTCCACCTTTTCATACTCATATATATATATATATATGACGGAGAACGAAAAAGAGCAAGACATTGTCTTGCCTGCCGGGATCGAGCCCGCGTCCTCCCGCATGCGAAGGCAGACGCGATTTAGGCACTGGACGGACGCGAAGTGCCAGGATGTTTCGGTAAATACGTACATAAATAACGTGTGAGTCAAACGCTGGGCAGTAAGGAGTCAGCAGTAGCAGGTTGACTGACGCGAACGACCGAGTAAAGAAATGTGATTTTGAACTGCTAAAAATTAGTTCGACTACGGTGACGGATTTTGCAGCTGCTAAACGAAAACGAAGAGCGTGTTGACCAGGGGAAGGTTTGGCTTGCTGGAAGACTGTGGACTCGCTTGTTTTTGCCCCACTCTCGCGGGAGCTTGTTGATACAAACATCTATTTCCCCCATATATTTCCCCCTTATATATATATATATATATATATATATATATATATATATATATATATATAAAGTAAACTACAGACACGTGTTTCGAGGTATCACCTCTCATCAGTGCAGTTATACCATTCCTAGCAGCTGCCTCTGGCCGGGTTCGAGACCCGAACGAACTTACGCTCGCCGAACCTTCTTACCCATACGGCCACAATCAGCTGCCAAGTATAGCAGGCTATTTAATCGCTATATTTCTAAGCGGAAATAAATTCACCAAGAGTTCTCAAACTTTGTAAACAAAGTGAGATTTAGCTAACGCCGAATACGGTGAACTTTGCAATTAAATTCCTCCTAAATAGAGTGCTCTACTGAAATTAGGAGCGTATAATATATATATATTATATATATATATATATATATATATATATATATATATATATATACAAGTTTTGTTGAACTGTACAGACAATTCTTGTCGGACAATTTTTTTTTAATACACCTTTCTAATTTTCGGGCCATCTTTTTGGTGTCGGGGTGGAACTGGTGTAACAGTCCACCAAAGGTTTCAAAACGAGCGGTTTCGGCAATACAGTTTGCCATCATCAGGTAGGAAACGATGGTATGGTTTCGTGTCTCGTTTTTAACGAGAACGAGTAGTAGCAAGGAATTAGAAGTGGGAGGTAATAACAATTGGTAGTGGGAGGTTGTAAGAAGGGTAATGGTTCGAGCGAGCGACGCAGTAGTAAAAAAGATGGCCCGAAAATTAGAAAGGATCAACCAAAAACTTGTCCGACAAGAATTGTCTGTACAGTTCAACAAAACTTGTATAAAAGAAAAAATGCTGCCAAAATACACTTATTTTAATATATATATATATATATATATATATATATATAATATATATATATAAGATTTTTGGATGTTTGTTTTTAGAAGCATTGTTGAATAAAGTATATATTATTATTTATATTTTTTCTTGAAGGCAATTACAATGCGTATATCGCATAAAATTCGATACTTATAGAAAATAATCTGGACAAGTGAATCTCGGCAAAGGATCGTCCGGTGTGTAGAACATCGGTACAGACTGTTTCGACTGCCGAGATTCACTTGTCAAGATTATTTTCTATAATTATCGAATTTTATGCTATATACGCATTGTAATTGCCTTCAAGCAAAAATAAATAATATATATATATATATATATATATATATATATATATATATATATATATATATATATAGTGTGTGTGTGTGTGTGTGTAGAATTAAACAAAAGACACATCTCCTGTTTAACAATTTTATTTTTGATCTTTTCGAGTTTTTTGGCCAACTTTTGAATATTTGGGTGGAATTCGTCGATTAGTCCACCAAAGTTCAGGTCCCGAGTACTTTCGGCACTTCGAAGTGCCATCATCAGGAGTGATGTGTTCCAGTTTTTTTTAAATTATATTAATATGGAGGCTGGAAGGAGAAGAATTGATGGGAAAGGTGCTATAGACATATTAAAATGTGAGTACTGCATTGGAAATTAATTTTGTTTAAGGATGGTTTGTATTGTTTTATGTATAAAGCTTCTAGTATTTGAAGTTTTTGTTTATTTTTTTTCTTTGTGCAGAATGTGTGTATTTTCCGTTAGAATATTTCTGTAATTAGAGTGGGGGCATGAATGCAATTTTAGGTGTTGTGAAATGGAGCTATTATCTGTTTAATTCTACATGTATAAATGAAAGAATGCTGCCCAAACACACCACACACACACACACACACACACATACATATATATATATATATATATATATATATATATTTGGGAAAATATGTGCTTAATTGAAGTCGTACCTAATTTTGAAAGTTAATTATTAAATAATTAATTAATTAGGCGGGCATACCTATTTAAATGTAAGGCATACAAATCGAGAAAAAAATTAGCCTTACATTTAAATAGGTATGCCCGCCTAATTAATTAATTATTAATTAATTAACTTTCAAAATTAGGTTCGACTTCAATTAAGCACATATTCTCCCAAAAATTGTCGGCTAAAAAAAGCCATATAAACACATCGCTTGTGTATTTACCTCTCATATATATATATATATTTATTATTATTATTATTATTATTATTATTAGCAAAATAAAAACGCCCTCTGGCCGAGGTAAAATAAATATTGCCTGAGGGGATGGGAGTTGAAAATTTAATATCAGAGAGTTTGTATCATAAGTAAAGTAAAATCATCAAATGTATTAAAGGAGTAAAGAATAAAATAAATTTATTAAAGGAATAAAAAAATTGAAATGGAAACTTAGTTCTGATAACTTTAAATATATATTAATATAAAATCAAAACTATATATAAATAGATAATACCAGGTATGTATTTTTATTAAAACTTGTTTAAAAGACCAATGAGGACTATCTGACATTGCATGCTCAAATTTTGAGTGTATTCTATGTTATGACGATTTTATGCAGTGTGACGTAAGCAGTGACATAGAATACACTCAAAATTTGAGGCATGCAATGTCAGATAGTCTCTTGTCTTTTTAAACAAGTTTAATAAAATACATACTGGTATTTCTATTATTTATAGTTTGAATTTTATATTAATATATATTTAAAGTTTATCAGAACTAAGTTTCATTTCAATTTTTTATTCCTTTAATAAACTTTAATTTTATTCTTTACTCCTTTAATACATTTGAGTGATTTTACTTTACTTATGATTACAAACTCTCCTGATTAAATTTCACTCCCATCCCCTCAGCGCAATATTTATTTTAACCTTCGGCAGAGGGCGTTTTTATTGCTAATAATAATATAATAATAATACATAATTATTATATACTATATGAGAGTAAATACACCAAGGCGATGTGTTATATGGCTTTTTTTAGCCCGACATTTTTGGGAGAATATGTGCTTATTGAAGTCGAACCATAATTTTTGAAAGTTAATTAATTAATAATTAATTATTGGCGGGCATACCCTATTTAATGTAAGGCTAATTTTTTTCTCGATTTGTATGCCTACCTTAAAATAGGTATGCCCGCCTTAATTAATAATTATTTAATAATTAACTTTCAAATTAGGTACGACTTCAATTAGGGGGGGAGCACATATTTTCCCAAATATATATATATATATAATATATATATATATATGTATGTGTGTGTGTGTGTGTGTGTGTGTGTTGTGTTTGGGCAGCATTCTTCATTTTAATACATGTGATTAAACAGAATAATAGCTCCATTTCACAACACCTAAAATTGCATTCAGCCCCACTCTAATTTACAGAAATATTCTACGAAATACACACATTCTGCACAGAAAAAAATAAACAAAAAACTTCAAATACTAGAAGCTTTAATACATACAATGCAATCCATCCTTAACAAAATTAATTTCCTGCAGTACTCACATTTAATTGTCTATAGCCCTTTCCCATCAATTCTTCTCCTTCCAGCCTCCATATTAATATTTTAAAAAAAACTGGAACACATCACTCCTGATGATGGGCACTTCGAAGTGCCCGAAAGTACTGCGGACCTGACTTTGTGGACTAAATCGCGATTCCACCCGAAATATTCAAAGTTGGCCAAATATATCGAAAAGATCAAAAATAACTTGCTTAAACAGGAGATGTTCTTTTGTTTAATTTCTACACACACACAGCACACACACTATATATATATATATATATATATATATATATATATATATATATATATATAGTATATATTTATTATATTTTGCTTGAAGAATTATCAATGGCTATATAGCAAAAATTTCGATAATTATAGAAAATAATCTTGACAAAGTGAATCTCGCAGTCGAAAGCAGTCTGTAGCCTGATGTTCTATGCACACCGGACGATCCTTTGCCGAGATTCACTTGTCCAGATTATTTCTATAAGTTCGAATTTTATGCGATATACGCAATTGTAATTGCCCTTCAAGAAAAAATATAAATAATAATATATACTTTATTCAACAATGCTTCTAAAAACAACATCCAAAATCTTATAATATATATATATATAATATATATATATATATATATATATTAAATAAGTGTATTTTTGGCAGCATTTTTCTTTTATACAAGTTTTGTTTGCACTGTACAGACATTCTTGTCGGACAAGTTTTTGGTTGATCTTTCTAATTTTCGGCCATCTTTTTACTACTGCGTCGGCTCGCTCGACCATCCTTCTTACAACCTCCATACCAATTGTTATTACTCCCACTTCTAATTCCTTGGCTACTACTCCGTTCTCGTTAAAACGAGACACGAAACCATACCATCGTTTCCTACCTGATGATGGCAACTGTATTGCCGAAACCGCTCGTTTGACCTTTGGTGATGTTACACCAGTTCCACCCCGACACCAAAAGATGGCCCGAAATTAGAAAGGTGTATTAAAAAAAAAATTGTCCGAACAAGAATTGTCTGGTACAGTTTCACACAAAACTTGTATAATAATATATAATAATTATATATA
>CM042178.1:48074275-48147164 GCA_023376005.1 Doryteuthis pealeii | reverse complement strand
CGTCGTCCGTCGGCATTCCCCCTCCAAGGGGGCGCGCTCAGGCACTGGGCGCAATAAACCCCAGCCCTGTCCCTTTAAATACTAAGGCGCCCTGGTGTTGCTGGGGATGCCCCCTGGATCGCGCATTAACTTCGTAAGATAAGTCCAGGGCCCGAAGCGCACTGCGACCCCGGCCTGTGGCCGGAGCTACCCATTGATATTTACCTCGTACCCACTTGTACGTGTCAGGCACCCAAAGGTCCCTTTAAGCGTAGGGAACCACCCACAAGCCATAGCTCATGGAGTGGGCAGGTGAAAATTGCGTCGATCCCGTCGCATCACTCCCCTCAAGGGCGCTTCAGGCGCTGGCCCAATAAACCAAGCCTGCCCCTTAAATCAGGCAGTCTGCCTAGTGGATCGGCACTGGCACTCGACTGCACTTAACTCGTCAAGATCAGGGCCGAAGCACTGGACCCCGTGGCGTCGGGCCCGGAGCTACAAAATAATAAAACATTGCAATCAGTTGTTATTTGTATATATACAACAAACAATATCCCGGTTCACCGGTGAGTGGCTGACCGGGGAAGCTCCTGATCTATCATTGGATCATCTTGGACAACGCGACTACTAGTAACCGTGATTTCATACAAAAGTTCGAAATATGTAATAAATTATATCTATAGTTTATGGTCAGGTTGATTGTTTTAGTAAGCGAAATAGGGAGCAACAATCTCTTCCATGTGAATCTTAAATGAAAAATCCATTAACAATATGTCATATATCTTTACTTCCTCTTTTAACTAAATACCTGAATTAGAAAAATAACAATGAAAGACGGAGAGTGATGAAGAGTACAATTTCAGTTTATCTATTTTTCGTTATATCCCTCCGTTTCAAATCGTTTTTATCGATTCCTTAGATCGTAGTTCATGGCCGTTTCTATCTAATACGATATTTCATACAAATTAAATTAAATACTTGCCACCGAAGCGCGTGGATATATGTAGTATACTGTTAGACAGGTTTTTATACAAAAACACAAGGGTAAGATTTTGCAACAGATATGCTGTTTCGACATATGATATTTGTCTTTATCAAAGAACTTAGAAGGCGGGAAAAAACGAAACTGAATGATATCATATATATTACTATATCGATATATATCTATATTCATTTCGTTTTTCCGGCTTACAATGTTGCGTCCGGTCGTGATAAAGACATTCATAATGTGTCGAAACAGATATCTGTCCAGCTCCTTCTAACACCTTGTTGTTTTTCTATAAAACTTTCTTGATCATAGTTGTCCGGAATCAACTGATAATCTTTTACCTTCATATATATATATATATAATATATATATATATATTATAATTATATATATATAATATATTAACTAGTATTCTTTCATATACATCACTTATACTCTAAGTGTTTAATTTAAAAAATGTTTTATTTACTTGTCCATTTATATTTAATATAACTCTGTTTTTTCTGTTTCTATGTCACTTTTTTTGAGTCTGGACAACCTAGAAAGCCCAACCTTGAAGGGTATCTCCTTTTTTTTCATTCACTCCTCTGTTTCTTGGTTACATCCTTATATTGTTAAAATATTGTTTTTATATTTTTTATTGTTATTTGCCTTGAATCTATATATTATTCAAACAGGGGCTTCTTTGGGTTTTTTTGTGATGGCTTCGTCATAAGTGATTGAGACCATCTGCATTGAACGCCGAAATTTGGGACGTGAGACCGGGTTAAATCAACCTTGGCAATAAATATCGTCTCTATCATGGGGCCCAACCCCTTGGTCGAAAATAGAAATTATGTTGAAATTTCGGTGTTGAGTCTTCTTCTTAACTATATATATATATATCTATGATAAGTATAATATATATATATACTAATACTAGACAAAACGTGGACTACGTCGGTTCATACCCCTGGTAGACAGCTAATGGAAAAGGATTAGCAAAGGAAGCCGCAATTAAAAAATTTCTAAAAATAAATACGGCAGGACACGGAAACCTTAAAACAGTTATCCAACTATGCTTTCTAAGAAAAGGAATGGTTTGACCTCATTAAGCTAGTGGATTGCTGTGCGAAATTTAACATAGATACATTTCACAATTCTCCCGACTCTCACTCTCTCTACTTCCACGAGAAACTACATTAATAGGGAGCGTAGTACAGAGATAAATAGACGAAAGAAGAGATAAGACACAGAAATAAAGTAGAGATTGGCGGGATTTTTAACTATCCAAATTACGATCTAATCAGACACAATTATAACATTTTCTTTTAAACACGGATTCAACCTAAAGTCAGGAACAACGAAATTTTGTAAAGTAGTACGAAGAGAAGAAGAGAAGAAAAACTGATATGAGGTGGAAAAAACAGCATTCTCAGAACATGCCACTGCTACCAATCTGCCGAATCCCTCGAACAGAGCTTCCTAGGAGGACTGCTCGCCAGGAGAGCTCCTTACTGTCACTTTAGACTCCCAGTGGAAAACCCGTCCAGCTGTCAACACTGATGTGAAAAACTTTCCAACAGAGTAACATATCATTATATAATATAATCGGACAAGATCATCTGACTTGCCAGAGACTGAAGATATGGAATGGAAAAGTGATACCAATTGTAGTTGGTGCGAACCTGGAACAGTCCCAAAGGAGTGTATTGGAAAAACGGGCTTGAAAGTTGGAACACAGCATGAGAATTGAAAACCAATTGGAAGTTTGGCAAATCAGAGGAAGAATTGAAACCATTCAGAACAACTGCACTGCGCAATCTGCCAGATACTCCAGAAGAGTCTGGAGACCTGAGGGACTTGCGTCACTCATGATCAGGGAAAGACCAATCAGATAATGCTGATCTGGGGAAAACTCAAGGAGTCAATAATATTAATATGAGATTCGGCTTAACTGTAACCGAAAATCTATGTTCACTCCTGCACTTACGTTACTACTGCATAAAATGCGTCAGAACATAGAATACACTCAAATTTGAGCATGCAATGTCAGATAGTCCTCAATGCGTCCCTTTTACAGTTTTAATAAAAAAATACTACCTTGAGTTATTATCTATGGTATATATTATATTAATATAAAATCAAAACTATATATAAATAGATAATACCAGGTATGTTATTTTTATTAAAACTTGTTTAAAAGACCAATGAGGACTATCTGACATTGCATGCTCAAATTTTGAGTGTATTCTATGTTATGACGATTTTATGCAGTGTGACGTAAGCAGTGACATAGTTTTTGTTACAGATTAAGCGAATCTCCATTATTAATAGATTATTTACTCCTTTTGAGTTTTCCCATCAGCATTAGCTGATGGTCTTTCACTGGAATCTGAGTGACAGCAAGTCTCCTCAGGTCTCCAGGACTCTTCTGAGTATTCTGGCAGATTGCAGCAGTGCAGTGTTCTGAATGGTTTCAATTCTTCCTCTGATTTCCAAACTTTCAATGGTTTCAATTCTTCCTCTGATTCCAAACTTTCCAAGCCCTTTTCCAATCCTTTTGGGACTGTTCCAAGTGCACCAACTACAATTGGTATCACTTTCACATTCCATAACTCTTTCAGTTCTCTGGCAAGGTCCAGATATTTGTCCATTATTATTATTATTATTATTTACTCCTTTTGAGTTTTCACATCAGTGTTAGCTGACGGTCTTTCACTGGAGTCTAAGTGACAGTAAGTCTCCTCAGGTCTCCAGGACTCTTCTGAGGATTCTGGCAGATTGTAGCAGTGCAGTGTTCTGAATGTTTTTTTTCCTCATCTTCTTCTTCTTCTTCTTCTTCTACTACTACAAAATTTTTCCTGACTTTTAGGATTGAATTACGTTTTTAAAAAAATGTTTTAATTGGTTCTGATTAGTCGTAATTTGCAATTAGTTAAAAAACCGACCAATCTCTTACTTTATTCTGTGTCTATCTCTTTCTTTCCGTCTATGTATCTCTTGACTACCTTCCCGCTATATAATGTTAGTTTCTCTGGAGAGTAGAGAGAGTGAGAGTCGGGAGAATTTGAAATGTATTTCTATGTTAAATTTCACAACCAGCAATCCATAGCTTAAATGAGGTCAAACATTCCCTTTCTTAGAAAGCATATTGATAACGATTTTAAGGTTTCGTCCGTCCTGCCGTATTTATTTTTAAAATTTTTTAATTCGCTTTGCTAACTCCCTTTTCCCAATTATCTACCCAGGGTTAAATGGGGGAACCGACGAGTCACGTTTTGTCTAGTATATATATATATATATATATATATATATATATATATATATATATATAAAAGGAAAGAAGAACTCAACACCGTAATTCCATAATAAATTTATTTCGACCAAAATTGGGGCCCATATAAATCCAAGTTGATTTAAACCGGCTCCCCAAATTTTCGTCTCATCAGATGGGTCTCAATTCACTTATGGACAAGCACATCACAAAAAAACCCAAAGAGCTGAATATATATAAATTCAAGCAAAAACAAAAAATAAAAAATATAAAAAATATTTTTAACAGTATAGGATTGTAACCATAGAAACAGGAAGTGAATGAAAAAAAAGAGATACCTTCCAAGGTTGGCTTCTTAGGTTGTCCAGACAAAAAAGTGACAAGACAGAAAAAACAGAGTAGTATATTAAAATATAAATAGACAAGTAAATAAAAACATTTTTTTAAATTAAAACATTAGAGTATAATGATGTATAAAAGAAAATACTAGTATATATATATATTATATATTATATATATATATATATATATATATATATATATATGAAGGTAAAAATGTATATTGAATCCGACAATATGTAAGAAAGTTTTATAGAAAAACAACAAGGTGTTAAAGATTTTTGCTGACAGATATCTGTTTCGACATTATGAATGTCTTTATCAAAGCAACATTGTAAGCGGAAAAACGAAATGAATATAATATATATGATATATAATATATATGATATATTCATTTCGTTTTTCCGCTTACAATGTTGCTTTGATAAAGACATATTCATAATGTCGAAACAGATATCTGTCTGCAAAAATCTTTAACACCTTGTTGTTTTTTATAAAACTTTCTTACATATACTAGCAAATATATCCACCCTTCGGGTGCAAGTATTTAAGTTTTAATGTAATGAAATATCGTATTAGATTAGAAACGCCAATGAAACTAAATAAGAATGCAGATAAAAAGATTTGAAACAGAGGGGGATATAATCGAAAAATAGAACAACTGAAATTTACTCTTCCATCACTCTCGTCTTTCATTGTTATTTTTTCTAATTTAAGTATTTAGTTAAAAGAGGAAGTAAAGAATAAAATGACATATTGTTAATGGATTTCATTTAAGATTCATTGAAGAGATTTTTGCTCATATTCATTAAAATAAAACCAAACAATTAGAAACCAATAATACAAAGCATATATTTATTAAAATTACATTTTTAATATCAATATGCAAATTAGCCTTCCCGTCACACTGTAAACCGCTATTTTGTTGTATATATAAATACAATTGCATGTTATTAGTATGTAGCTCCGGCCCACGCCGGGGGTCCAGTGGCTTCGGCCCTGGATCTTTACGAGTTAATAGCGTCGATCCCAGGGGGCCATCCCCCCAGGCAACACCTGCCCCCTTGATTTAAAGGGGCAGGGCTGGGTTTATTGCCCAGCGCCTGAGGCGCCCCCCTTGAGGGGGAATGCCGACGGGATCGACGCAATTTTTTCACCTGCCACTCCATGAGCTTCGGCTTGTGGGTGGTCCCACGTTAATAGGGACTTTGTGCCTGACCCGTACAAGTGGGGTACGCGGTAAATATCATGTAGCTCCGGCCCACGCCGGGGGTCCAGTGGCTTCGGCCCTGGATCTTTACGAGTTAATAGCGTCGATCCCAGGGGGCCATCCCCCCAGGCAACACCGGCCCCTTGATTTAAAGGGGCAGGGCTGGGTTTATTGCCCAGTGCCTGAGGCGCCCCCCTTGAGGGGAATGCCGACGGGATCGACGCAATTTTTCACCTGCCACTCCATGAGCTTCGGCTTGTGGGTGGTCCCACGTTAATAGGGACTTTGTGCCTGACCCGTACAAGTGGGGTACGCGGTAAATATCATGTAGCTCCGGCCCACGCCGGGGGTCCAGTGGCTTCGGCCCTGGATCTTTTTACGAGTTAATAGCGTCGATCCCAGGGGCCGTCCCCCAGGCAACACCTGCCCCCTTGATTTAAAGGGGCAGGGCTGGGTTTATTGCCCAGTGCCTGAGGCGCCCCCCTTGAGGGGGAATGCCGACGGGATCGACGCAATTTTTCACCTGCCACTCCATGAGCTTCGGTTTGTGGTGGTCCCACGTTAATAGGACTTTGTGCCTGACCCGTACAAGTGGGGTACGCGGTAAATACTATGTAGATACGGGGTCCAGTGGCTTCGGCCCTGGATCTTTACAAGTTAATAGCGTCGATCCCAGGGGGCCATCCCCCCAGGCAACACCTGCCCCCTCGATTTAAAGGGGCAGGGCTGGTTTATTGCCCAGTGCCTGAGGCGCCCCCCTTGAGGGGGAATGCCGACGGGATCGACGCAATTTTTTCACCTGCCACTCCATGAGCTTCGGTTTGTGGGTGGTCCCACGTTAATAGGGACTTTGTGCCTGACCCGTACAAAGTGGGGTACGCGGTAAATATCATGTAGATCCGGTCAACACCAGAGGTCCAGTGGCTTCGGCCCTGGATCTTTACGAGTTAATAGCGTCGATCCCAGGGGGCCATCCCCCCAGGCAACACCTGCCCCCTCGATTTAAAGGGGCAGGGCTGGGTTTATTGCCCAGTGCCTGAGGCGCCCCCCTTGAGGGGGAATGCCGACGGGATCGACGCAATTTTTCACCTGCCACTCCATGAGCTTCGGCTTGTGGGTGGTCCCACGTTAATAGGGACTTTGTGCCTGACCCGTACAAGTGGGGTACGCGGTAAATATCATGTAGATATGGTTAACAGTATAAATAATGTAAAACAATTTTATTAATAATTGAGGTTAAAATAAGGATAAATTCATGGTGAATGTGACGTCAATAACTAAGGGAATTGTGACTTGAGTAGGGATTTAGTTTCGGTTACAGACAGAAAAACACACAATCTCCATTATAATAAGAAGATATATATATACATATATATATACTAGACATCTTCCAGTTAACCGTTTTTATCTTAAATTCAAAAGTATAAATCGTGGCAATTTTTACCGAAAGTAGAACAGACAACATTAGATAGAATAAAACGATTGAACTATTTCTCAACAGAAACCCCAAAAAGGTAAGACACATTTTATCCTCTCCAATAGATTATATAATAATCATATTAATTCAATGCTTCAATAAAAGATAATAAGAGTCGCTAGATAAGGGGATATATTAAAGAAACCTTGTCTTTGGGGTATGGTTTTATTGGTAAGAATAACACAAGATTCCATAATTCTACGCAGTGTTTTATCATGTATGTGTGGTTAATATTTTAGCACCTTTGAAATCAAAGGTATGATTGAATCAAAGATGTGTTTAGCTAATGCATTGTTTTGGAAACCACGTTTAATGTGATATTTGTGTTCCGATAGACGTTTAGTTAAGGATCGGGAAGTCTCCCCTACATATTTCTTTTTACATTTTAAGCAGTCTTTAATATATCCCCTTATCTAGCGACTCTTATTATCAGAAACCATAAAATCCCCTTCACATAACTTTTTCCGTTATTTACGTCCCATTAAATTAAATTTTGGTTTATTGTTTTGTTTTATGAATAAGATCTTTTCCGTTTTATTTTGTTTTTGTTTTCGGTTTAAAATAATACCTTACATTAGATCCAAATCGCTTAACATTATCTAAAATAATAACCAATTCCGCCCATAACCTTTTTTACTTTATATATAAAAACAAAACACAATAAATATTTAATCATTTATTAAAATACAGAACTTAATAATAATAATAATTAGAAATTTAAAAATAATTAATCGTAAAATAAAAAATATATAAAAAAACTCCTTTTCTAAATATTATCATATTCCGCTCATACTTTTTCACTTATATATAAAAACTAATTACAGTAAATATCTAATCATTTATGAATTACAGAACTTAAAAATAAAATTTAAATAATAAAAAACAATTAATCGTAAAAAATTCCTTTACTAAAAGTCTTTTGAATTCCAACCGTCACATTTCTTAACACCCATCCCCTTCCGTTTAAATTGCTTCGTCTTGTTGCCAACATCTCAAAAATTCGCTACATTTGTTGACAAAAGATATACATGGAACATGACCGACATATATATGGCGCGAAATGCCCACGTTGGTGAATATTGTAACGTCTTTCGTTTTTTGCAGTATTAAGGTTTTTTTTTTTTTGTAAACTCATTTTGACTTTCCTCTCCGACCTAAACAACTACGGGAGTGAATGAGCTCTGATTGATGTTTTGTAAAATCGAAATATTGATCAGTATCAGCTATGATTATATTATAAATTGTTTTCTTCTTTAACAGCATTGTGTGATGTTTTCATTCCACCTTTTCTTACTCATATTGTCGGATTCATTTCCTTTCTTTTAACTTATATATATATATATATATATATATATATATATATATATATATATATAATATATATACACACACACACCTCAGATGCATTCTAATAGAACACGCATTTTCAACAACGCAATCTCGAAAACAAGCAGAAACTAAATGAATTCTAAAATTACAAACTCACGTGAGGGGACTGAACGCTGACATCGGAATACTCCGTTATTATAAATATTTTACAGACGCTGCCGCTGTCAATAACAACAAAGACAAAAGATCCGTTGAACGAGCAACATTCATTGGAAAAAGGGTATCTAACGAACCCGAAAATTTATGATAACAAATAATTAAAAAAAAAAAGTGAATCCAATACTCCATAACATCGAGTTCGTTCATTTATTTTTAGATGCTTCGTAATAACCCCAACTTAAAAACACACACACACACACACACACACACACACACACATATATATATATATATATATATATATATATATATATATATATATATATTGTGATATTTGGTAGGCAAAGAGTTAAGAGCCTTAAACCTCGTAGACCTGTTTATAACTGTGGGGATTTAAATAAAATTAAATTAAATCAAAATTAAATAAATAAATAAAAAGTCCTGAGCGTCTGGACTCTAGCGTCCAGAGTTAACGGTCTAATCAATAAAGTCTTCATCTATACTTCGAAACAGTTGTGTCTTTTTATTTCTCCTCATCTCCTCATTTCATATTCCCCATAAATTGGTGATCTACCGACGTGATTTATATAAAGAATTAAAAAAATAAAAACTTAAAGATTCCCTGAATAACACCTACTCTGAACGCTGATTGGCTCCCACATTGACCAACCAGATTTCTACAGAAGTCGAGGTCTGCGTTGGCAGAACTCTATTTAAAATCAGTTTTTTTCTGCTAGCGTTGAACAAGATGGGTGATGCACTTGGACTTAATCGTCGAACTGGTGAGGTGGGTATTATGTTGAAAGACTCGATGAACCAGTAATAACATAACTGACGACGCCACCCAACGCTGTTTAGTAGTACAGCCGCATCTCAAACATTTTTCTTTAATTTACATTTTTAATTATAAGTGCTACACTTTTGTTAAAACTTACGTCAATATCTTGCAGTTTAAAGAGAATATGTCTATTATCATTGCAAAGATCATAGAAGATTTTTTTCTGAATTTGACACAGGACTCATCTGCTCACCTTACGCCGACTGATATCGCATATTTCGGGAATCCTATCCTTTTCAGCCATCGATGAATATATATATATATATATATATATATATTATATATATATTTGTTGAATTTTTTAAAAATAAAAATTTGAAAAGACATACATATTTTAATATATGAAACTGATTAAAATAATCACAATTAAGAACAAATTTTAAAGGGTTAAAGGGAGATAACTTTATGAGTTTTTTTATAAAATACAGGAATTCAAAAATTCAAAAATATAATCGAGTACATAAAGAGCGTCCGCAATAATCAACCGACGTAATTTGTGGTCCATAAACATAACAACAAGAAATGTCTTCAAATAACACATCAGAAGATTTAGCAGCCTGACGATGGTGAAATAACCTGAAACCTGGGTAGTTGCTTATGAAAAACTTTTATATTTAAAAAAATTCAACAAATAAATAAAGCTCCTAAAAAATTTGTGGTTGAGCACTGTGATTTCTTTGTTTCATCCTAAAACAAATTTATATATATATATATATATATATATATATATATATATATATATATATATATATAGGGATGTTCAAGGATTGCCAAGGAAGATAACACATTTTTTTTAATTTCATAATTTTAAAACAATTACCAAAAATCAGGGAATTGTCCAATTTTAGTAAAATTTTCACCAAATTATTTTCCGACGACTTAATTTTATAACGAGGCGCCTTGAAAATAAGCTAGATGGGAGCTGCACGAGAATGCTGCGTGCGGTCTTGAACACGTCGTGGAAACAGCACCCCCCAAAGAAGCAGCTGTATAGCCACCTGCCCCCCATCTCAGAAACCATCAGAGTGAGACGGATAAGGCATGCTGGACACTGCTGGAGAAGCAAGTGCGAGCTCATAAGCGATGTAGCATGTTTTTTTTTTTGTTCTTTTATTCGAAGTATCAAAAAAATATTTTTTTCTTGAAATTGATGCAAAAAAAGTATTTCATCTAAGTTAAACTGAGTTTTTTACTACCTTAAAAATTTCAAGGTCAATTTTACATGTCTGACAGCATCCGGGACTAACTTGAAATTTAACAAAAGATAGCCCTGAATTTTATCTTTGAAAAAAATCTAAGTTAAAAATATGCCATGATGTGCTGCATATTTTCAGAGATTTTTAAAGATATAAAAAAATTGTCAATTTTTAAATACGGATGACAAAACAGACCGAATTCTCTCCCAGTCTAAATAAATGTCAATTGCAACAGAGAAAAGTCTTTTTGGTTACACTTCCAAGAAAAATATTTTTTAAGATATTGTATAGAAATTCCAATGTTTTATCTTTTACTTCGAAATACCCTGATGTGAAGACATATGAGATTGTAAAAAATATGGCAATTTAGGTCAACCATCAAAAATCATTATCATAAAAAAAATGGTCTAAGGGAGATAACCCGGTCTAAACAAAATACAAATTATGTCCCTTTTCTAACATGACTATATATATGGCGAGTCTCGTTCTCAGCGTGCATATATATATATATATATATATATATATATGAGAAACTCCGTTTCATTTTATTTCATTCAATGTTTCAAAAGTATTATCCTCCTTTATCAAGAATGTTTAGATTGATTGATTTATTCTATTCTTTGCGCTTTTATAGATAGGTATGTTGAAATTCTATTCATCTATTGGCCCGTGGGGTTGGAATTGTCTGGAGTTGGGGTGTCTCTGCCAACCTCCTCACCAGTTGTGTTGGGACTATATATATATATATATATATATATATATATATATTATTATAATGGAGATTGTGGGTTTGTCTATCTGTAACCGAAACTATATTACTATACAAGTCACAATTCCTTTAGTTATTTACATCATATTGTCCATGATTTTATTTTTATTTAAACCTCAATTATTAATAAAATTGTTTTACATTACTTACACTGTTAACCATATCTACATACTAATAACATACAATTGTATTTATATATACAACAAAATAGAGGTTTACAGTATGAATGGGAAGGCTAATTTGCATACTGATCTTAAAAAATTGATTTTTAATTAATATATGCTTAGTATTATTGATTTCTAATTGTTTGGTTTTATCTTATTGAATATGAGCAAAAATCTCTTCAATAAATCTTAAAAGAAATCCCTTAACAAGAAGAAATAACTGTAATATTATTCTTTACTTCCTATTTTAACTAAACAGTTTAAATTAGGAAAATTTACCAATGAAAGACGGGAGTAAACGGAAAATGATGGAAGTGTTAGTTTCAAAGTTGTTCTATTTTTCAATCATACCCCCTCTGTTCAAAATCTTTTTATCTACATTCTTATTCAGTTTCATTAGCCTTTCTAATTTAATATCATATTTAATTATAAAATTTAACTAAAATACTTGCACCCGAGGGTGCATATATTTGCTAGTATATATAATGGACTCTCCCGTCGATTTTCGACGTATGAGGGTTCATACACACAATGAACATCCACGGTGATTTGTTTATAGTGGTGAAGGCTTGTGTTGGACCATCCACACTTTTGGCACAGTCGATAGGAAAGAACCCAATCAACGACCGACCTCAGGAATTTTGGATTCAGAGTTATCCCTCTCCTAGACTGGTTACCTACTCAAGGCTGAAGAGTCCAGTCTGCCCTACTATTTAACCCATAGCTGGAGGGAGAATATATGGATTCATACCTTTCCCAAGGGTATTAGCGCTATGTGAAATGCCAACAGCATATAGTATATATATATATATATATATATATATATATATATTACTGTTTATACAGAGGTTTTAGCGAGCATCTACCTAAGGTTTCTGGTCTATGCCTTCTTCAGGATGCTTATTTCATGCCTCTAGGGTGTTTGTAAACACGCCGTTTACGGTTGAAACTAGGACCACTGTCAATTTTAAATTAAGATTCACAAAGTTCTCTCCCTTGATTGTTCCACAAAAAAATGATTTTTTCCTCCTTGCGGAAAAAAATATAAATTAAAAAAAAACAAAAAAACATTAAAATATACATTTCTTCATTTCACGTTATTTTCCACGTATATGCCACTACCGCTGCCAAATTGCATTGGTTCCTTACCTTTCTTTTGGATCACAGCGGTGGTGTGGAAAGAAATTTGCTACTTGGGCAACAGCTCATCCTCCACATGAACCTGCCCTGGCAACCTATTTCTGATAAAAAAAAAAAAACTTGGACACTACACCATCTAGACGGGAGGATGCCAATAACAATTTCATAGAATATTATATTTAAATAAACAGGGGAGTAACTCATTCATACAAATTATCTCCCTTAGTCCTCCATTCACAGATTTTTTTCAGTTTTACATACGTACCTTGCTTGATGCTAGTTTGACGCTTAAAGAAAGTTCGATAGTTCATGGCCTTTTACCAAACTTAGCAAAGCAAATAGCATTTACAAAATATTTTTATTTCTGTTATTATAAAATAGAAGCGCCTACCCGGCGTTGTCTGGATAGAAGTTGGATAAAAAAAAAGTTAGTCTCGCAGATCCATTGACTGTTTTGGTCTTACATAATTGATTTATATTTTAATCACGAACGCATAATTACTTTAGCCACCCACCCCCAGAAAATAATTTACCAAAAATCAGGGAATTATCAGATTTTAATGAAATTTTCAGTTTATTCATCAATGAATGATCTTTATAATGCATTATTTATTTTATTTCAAAACTCTTTTTTTTTTTCAGGTCACTTAATTTTGACCTTTTCTGCTTTAAAAGGGGGGGGGGGGTACATTTTCAATCTAGTTTTTCTTCAAAAAGTATACTTTGATGTAATAAAATAAGGTTTGCATTAAATAGATATTTATTTCTAGAATCTAAAAATATAACATTTTAAACTTAACATCAGGATTTTCATATTTTAAATGAATTTTATATATTAATTTTTCATAGCAAAAATACTAAATTAAAGTTTTGAAATAAAATAACGGATGCATTATAAAATTCATTAATTGATAAATCAATACTGAAAATTTCATTAAAATCGGATATTTACCTGATTTTTGGTAAATTTTTTTTGCAATCGCGAATGTTACGTTAAAATTGTAAACAAGAGCCTAAAAGCATTGAAAAAGAGACAGAATTGCAGATCGCGTCGAAATTGACCAAAACAAATCGTTTTAAATCTATTAAAGATAAACTGCATATGTAATGATATTTTCTTTTTTTAATGATGGTTATTTTGTTACTACTACTTATCGTTTTAGACAATAGTTTGACCTTAAATAATAGATTTAATTAATTTTAATGTTTTTAAAAACCTAGCAGACGATTTTTTTGGGTATCCCTACTTTACTTTCTATTACTATTCAAATCCTAAATTTTTAGATATATTCCCAGATATAAATAAAATCTTTATTATTATTATTATTATCATCATTATCATTATACAAAAGGCAAGCTCTGGTGATAGTGAATGTGTATATATATTTACTTTGTCATTAATTGTTTAATTTTTGTAGTTTCCTCTGAACATACACACACACCAACTGTCCTTTAAGTATGTATGGATTAGGTATACCAAATTAGTCAAAAAATCTGTGTTTTTACAAAACAAATTTATCGGTGTCGTATATATGTGATTGATACTATTTTCTGCCTAAATAAAAAGACAAAACACTGAAGGTGTGAATAGAAGAAAAATATTTTTTATAGAATCAGCTCGAGTAGTAAGTACCGAAAATCGGAAAATAAAATGTAAACAAAAACGAAAGAGACAGACAGAGAAAGAGACAGAAGAGAAAGAGACAGAGAGAGTAAGAGACAGAGAGAGTAAGAGACAGAGAGAGTAAGAGACAGAGAGAGTAAGAGACAGAGAGAGTAAGAGACAGAGAGAGTAAGAGACAGAATAAAAAAATAACAAAAATAAGACTGAAGTGAAAAAAAAAAAAAAATAAAATAAATAAAAAGAAAAAACACTGATGTATAATCATGTTTTATTTTTGTTTATGTAAAATTTAAACAGCTAACAATCCTGGTAATCGATTATACCTGATTATAAGAAATAAAAAAAAAATATTAGATTAACCCCGATGACCCACTGGGTCAGAAATTGGTTAATAGTTTTTTTTGTTTTTGTTTGTTCATTGTTTGTTTTCAATTTAAGCCGTTCCTGGAGCAAGTTTTTTTATTTCATTCAACAGATGAGTACCATACTCTTTCCAGTCAAGAGGGGTGGCCTTCATACAAATTGTTTTCAATCGAGTTTCATCCTGAAAAAAGAAAAAAATATTTAATATAAAGATTTCTGAAGGCAATTTACAATGCAATGTGTTGAAAATTATATTTATTTTAATTCTAAATATTTTCGGAAATAAAATTCCGTCATCAGTTATTAAAAGTACTAGGTGTTTTTTTATAGTACTTATCCCACGGCGATGGTGTAATCATCTGTTGTTTTAAGAAGTTGAGGAACGCCGTATATTTGAATTTTTCTTTTTCTGTTACTTCTGTGATGTTAAATCGGCTATTTCCGTGATTTTACGTTGGTTTGGCTGCTCCGGCGCTCGTGGAGATTGTTTGAAATTATTTTAATTTTTACTATAAATTTAGCCTCGCTCAGGCATAGTGAAATAAAGGGGTTTTTTTATATAGTATATTTGAAGCATTGTGCGTATGTGTAATATAAAGATTTTTGAAGGCAATTTACAATGCAATGTGTGTTGAAAATTATATTTATTTTAATTCTAAATATTTTCGGAAATAAAATTCCATCATCAGAGTTATTAAAAGTACTAGGTGTTTTTTTTATAGTACTTATCCCACGGCTCTGGTGTAATTTTATTTGATGATGGAATTTTATTTCCGAAAATATTTAGAATTAAAATAAATATAATTTTCAACACATATTGCCTTCAAAAATCTTTATATTACACATACGCACAATGCTTCAAACATACTATAAAAAAAATTATTTAGATTTAGATATTGGAGTATGTGCAGAAAATGTTTTCAAAAAATATAATATTGGAGTATCTAAGAGGTGTGCCAAATTTCCACTCATATTTATGAACTTTCCCAACTTCACCAGCAGGCATTTCCGGTAAAAATTGGCCAATGCGAAACGATACAGAACACATTTAAGGTCTGTATTATTTGGACTATTCTTCTCTACTTTATTGTTACCTGTGTAACATTTCGCTCGATGTGCTCTCCGGCCTTCTTCAGGTATTTTTTGTCAGACTCGGGAGGCTTCTCGAACTCGAGGAACCTTCTTGCAGTAATCAGGAGCCATCACAAGTCCGACAAGAAATATCTGAAGATACCCAGAGAGCACACTGCCCAAAACATTGTACAGATAACAATAGAGATGAGGACAATAGGGTAATCTGAACATTAGCTACATAAATGAGAGTAACCTCCCACTGTACTTGTATGTTTCAATTTGAGGAAGACGTCTTTTTTGGTCGGACATTTTCATTTCACCTTAAAGGAGATTGTTTTTTGCATTTGAGGTGGAGTACCACACCTACCATCAGCTCCTTTCTTTACCGCACAGATCCCTGTGCTACTCATATACTGAGTTGGCAAGGGCCGGTATCGAACTGGGAACTTTGGGGTTTCTAGCGGAATGCTCTCTCGACTGAGTTAACCCGGCCCTTTTAAAATATCTATATCTATATATAAATATATTTACCAACCCATCCGCACGAGCAGGATGTGACACATGGTCAATTTCTTAAGCAGAGTTCAACAGGTTTGAATTCAGAGTTTTCCTTCTCCTAGACCGGTTGCCTAACCAAGGTTTAAGAGCCCAGTCCGCCTTACTATTTACTCATAGCTGGAGGGAGAGTAGGATTCCTACCTTTCCCAAGGGTATTAGCGCTAAGTGAAATGCAATTACCACATCCAGGATTTGAACTCGGGGGCGACGAGTCCATTTCCCGTGATTTTAACCATTACACCACGTGCCCCCATCTATAAAATATCTATATAAACAAATGAAAAGATCACTTACATTATAGGTTTCCATTTTGGCTCTGAGTTTGAAAATGTAAGGTTTGAAAGACGCTTCGTCAAATACGTCATCAAATTTGACTTCATCCTGAGAAATAGAAAAATACAATAGTATTATATTATTGCAAATCAAATATTAAATGGCTGTCATTACGTTGTTCTTTTTTTTTAAAACTTTATTCTCAATATTGTGATGGATTTTAATGAAAAAAAAGAAAAAGAAAAAAAAAGAAAAAAAAAAAAAAAAAAAAAAAAAAAGACAAGAGAAAGTGTTTATATAAATGTTTCCACAGATTTCCACTGGTGATATGATAGTCACAAGTAAAATTTAGCTAAAGACATCCAAGGGACTTGGGAAACATGAAATTTATGAAAAATGAAATTATGTTTCAAACCACTCGGGAGTTTAGGGTTACATTTTCCGTTTCAAACCACTCGGGATTTTGGGGTTACATTTTCCGTTTCAAACCACTCGGGATTTTGGGTTACATTTTCCGTTTCAAACCACTCGGGAGTTTAGGGTTACATTTTCCGTTTCAAACCACTCGGGAGTTTAGGGTTACATTTTCCGTTTCAAACCACTCGGGAGTTTAGGGTTACATTTTCCGTTTCAAACCACTCGGGAGTTTAGGGTTACATTTTACGCTTCGAACCACTCGGGAGTTTAGGGTTACATTTTACATTTCAAACCTATCATTTATTCCCTTTTTAATCCTGTGATTGGAAAAACCACATTTTGTTGATTTGAATCTTAAAGAGTGCACAACGTCATTATTAAAAGAGACATTATATATTTTAAAAAAGGATCAAACCCTCCAACTAGACAGAGAAAAGAGAGGAAAAAAGACTTACTGTTTCTTTAAGTTGTCCAAGTTCGTCAGCTGGAATTCCAAGAATTGATTCAGCTGATTCCTGAAAACAAGTTGCCCAAATGCTATTGGTCGAATCAATAAGGCTGATCTGAAAGAGGAAAGACAAGAATGATTTGGTAAACAGTTGGACATGATAGTCACAAGTAAAATTTAGCTAAAGACATCCAAGGACTTGGGGAAACACTCAGCCTTATGAAAAATGAAATTACGTTTCAAACCACTCGGGAGTTTAGGGTTGCATTTTACGTTTCAAACCACTCGGGAGTTTGGGGTTACATTTTATGTTTCAAACCACTCGGGAGTTTGGGGTTACATTTATGTTTTAAAACCACTCGGGAGTTTGGGGTTACATTTTCCGTTTCAAACCACTCGGGAGTTTGGGGTTACATTTTACGTTTCAAACCACTCGGAGTTTAGGGTACATTTTACGTTTCAAACCACTCGGGAGTTTAGGGTTACATTTTACGTTTCAAACCACTCGGGAGTTTAGGGTTACATTTTACGTTTCAAACCACTCGGGAGTTTAGGGTTACATTTTATGTTTTAAACTGCTCAAGGTTTTAGGGTTACATTTAAAAAAAAAAAAAAAAAAAAATATTTAAACCTTTAAGAGAAATAAACTATTTATAGAATAAACAAATACTGGATTTTTCCACCAGCAAATAAGAACATTTTAAATTCTTATCTTCTTTGTAAAAATGAATACTTTTTTTTCACTATAACTCAGGCAATCAAGTACCAAATTTAATTTTTTTGTCATATAATGACTTCTTTCTTAGAACAAAATATATTAATTATATTCAGGGTAACTCAAAAAGTTAAGAGAGAGAAAAAAAAAAAAAAAAAAAAAAAAAAAAAAGCTAACAATATGTAGCAAAGATAATACATAGTTGCTTAACCGAATAAATTCTTTTGCCGATGTTAAGCTGCTCACAGTGGCTCTCCCACCACTGCGATCCACCATAAACAGCTGACAGCGGCTCTTGACAAAAACTGATGGTTAGTTTATTATAATTGAGTAATAGGACTCCGATAATAATAATAATAATAATAATAATAATAATAATAATAATAATAATAAAACTTTATTTAAATAGAATGAATTCTGAAATGAACAAATTTGAAATATCATATCATAGAGATAAAAAAATACCAAGAAAACTTTGTACAGCTGTGGGGGAAATTTGGTAAGCAAACTGATGGTTAGTTCATTATAATTGAGCAAAAGGACTCAGATTACAATAATAATTGGACTTTATTTGAATAAGAATGAGTTCTGAAGTGAATAGATAGTGAACTTTAGAATATTCCATCATACAGGTAAAAAATACCAAGTACACCATAGGGGAAATTTGGTAGGCAAATAATTAAGCCGCTCACAGTGGCTCTCCACCCACATTACAAAACTGATGCTTAGTTCATTACAATTGAGCAGAAGGACTCAATTTACAATAATAATAAAACTTAATTTGAATAGAATGAGTTCTGAAATGAACAGATAGTAAACTTTGAAATATCCCATCATACAGGTAAAAGAATACCAAGAAGTACTAAGCTTTGCTTAGTTGTGGCATAAAGCTGAATGTATGGGGAACCCAGTAAGACTCACTAGGAGTGATGGTATGTCAGACTACATTGCTAACCATTAAACCACATAAGGCGCCCTAGGAATAAAAATATGGGCTTATTACAGGCACTGCCAAAATATCTGCTTTCCATTTTAAAAACGATTTAAGATTAATTAAAATAATAATAAAACTTTATTTGAATAGAATGAGTTCCGAGATGATATGAACAGATAATGAACTTTGAAATATCCCGTCAGAGATAAAAAAAAAAAAAAATTCAGTACAGCTGTGGGGCAAATTTGGTAGGCAAAGAGTTAAATACTTTAAAGTAAAAAAATATTTTTGAATTTGTTGGGTGGAGGATTACTTACCAAGAGAATCATTCTCCATTTAAAGTTTGGAAATTCTTGATTACATTTCTCGCAGCGATACAATCCATTTCCTTGATCAATTAATTTCTTGTTGCAATTATCTGTTGGGCAAGCCTAAATTAGGAGAGGGAAGAAAAAGAAGAAATTCATTAAATATACTAGCAAACATATGTGGCCTCTGTCGGGCACAAGTATTTAAGCCTTAATATCGTGATGTAGTGACAGGCAGACACATAATATACATCTCTGGTAATACACTTGTGATCATGTGAACATTTGATAGAGATATATATATATATATATATATATATATATATAGATAGAGAGAGAGAGAGAGAGAGAGAGAGAGAGAGAGAGAAATTTTTTTTAAATAAGATCTAAAAAAAAAAAAAAATAAATAAAATAGATAAAAATAAATAAATCAAATTTAAAAAAAAAAAAAAAAAAAAAAGGAAAAAAAAAGATTGTTAATCATTAGATTAAAAACTTTTTTTTTTTTTCTTTATCTAATTTATAAAAAAATGTTTGTTTATTTGTTTGAAAGTAAATGTAATAGCTCTAATGGAGACTGAACCGGCATACTATGATGCCACAAACCAGTGTACTAGCCATTACATCACGGGGCATTTGATTCTTCTTTGAGTGCAAGGACCAGCAAGACACCAACCCTGCTGCATCCTAATTTATGCATAAAAAAAATAAAAAAAGGAGAGTGAGAGAGAGAGAGAGAAATAATACTCACCATGTACATACAATTTTCTTTACGAATAAACATGACAGTCGCTTTGGCTGTGTAATAATCTGGTTTATCCACTCCAATTTTATCAGTTTTAGCTTGAGCAAAACTCTTCCAGTTCGTCGCAGAGCCTGAAAATTAATAATTAATTCTTTTAAAAACTCTTAATGCAAGCCATATTTAAAGATACTAGCAAATATATGCACCCTCCGGGTGCAAGTATTAATGTCATAAAATATTATATTATATTAGAAAGTCTAAAGAAACTAAATAAGAATGCAGATAAAATGATTTGAAACAGAGAGGGTATAATCAAGAAATATAACAGCTGAAGCTTTCTCTTCTATCACCCCGTCTTTCCTTGCTAAACTTTTCTAATTTAACTATTTAGTTAAATTAGGAAGTAAAGAATAAAATTACAGTTATTTCTTTTTGTTAATTGATTTATCTTAAGATTTAACCTCAGAGATTTTTGGTCACATTCATTAAGATAAAATCAAATAATTAGAAATCAACAATACCAAGCACATATTTATTAAAATCAAACTTTAAATATCAATATGCAAATTAGGCTTGCCGTTTAAACTGTAAACCGCTATTTGTTGTACATATAAATACAATTGCATGTTATTAGTATGTAGATATGGCCATCAGTATTAATAACCAATATTAATGGAAAACGATTTTATTAATAATTGAGGCTTGAATAAAAATGGAGAATGTGATGTATAATAACTAAATGGATAGTGACTTGAGTAGTGATATAGTTTCGGTTACAGAGAAACAAACACAATCTCCTATATATATATATATATTCTTTGGTGGGGTGCCAAGTTCCTTGGTATAAGGGTGATTCTCAGCTGGTCCTATTCTCTAACAGTAGTTTGTTAGAGTTCAGGTTCCCTATGAGAGCTCAATGTTTAATTTTGATAAACAGAGCAAATTTATTTGTGAATAAAAAGGCCTAAAATAGAGAAATGTATAAATGTAAGCTGAATTTGGCTATTTGCCAGTCTGAATAAAGAAGTGATCTGACGAAACTCTGTGGGCCTCAGATACCCACGAGTGGAAATGGTCCATAATCATGACATCCCTTGTATTTAAGGCCTTTTTATTCACAAATTATATATACTAGCAAATATATGCACCCTCCGGGTGCAAGTATTAATGTCATAAAATATTATATTAAATTAGAAAGTCTAAAGAAACTAAATAAGAATGCAGATAAACACATTTGAAACAGAGGTGGGTATAATCGAAAAATATAACAGCTGTAGCTTCCTCTTCCATCACCTCCGTTTTTCCTTGCTAAACTTTTCTAATTTAACTATTTAGTTAAATTAGGAAGTAAAGAATAAAATTACTGTTTTGTTAATTGATTTCTTTTAAGATTCATCTGCGAGATTTTTGCTCATATTCATTAAGATAAAATCAAATCATTAGAAATCAACAATACCAAGCACATATTTATTAAAATCAAATTTTAAATATCAATATGCAAATTAGGCTTGCCATTCACACTGTAAACCGCTATTTGTTGTACATATAAATACAATTGCATGTTATTAGTACGTAGATACGGCCAGCTGTATTAATAATGAAAACAATTTTATTGATAATTGAGGCTTAAATAAAAATGATTAATGGAGAATGTGATGTATAAGTAAATGGATAGTGGCTTGAGTAGTGATATAGTTTCGGTTACAGACAAACAAACATATAATCTCCATTATAATAAGATAGAGATATATATATATATATATATATAAGGGAATGACTTACTGGTAAAAAATATTGGATTAGTCTCAATATTTGGTTGATACAAGTATCAATCGGATAAGCCAGCATTATAACAAATATAAAGTGCTCAATATGTTAGTAGAGCAGATTTAGTATTACAAAGCCGACAAAGTTTATTTCTGTACACACTATATATATATATATATATATATATATATATTTTTGCTTGAAGCCAATTACAATGCGTATATATCGCATAAAATTCGATAATTATAGAAAATAATCTTGACAAGTGAATCTCGGCAATATACACATTGTAATTGCCTTCAAGCAAAAATATAAATAATATATACTTTGCTCAACAATGCTTCTTAAAAAAAAAAAAAAAAAAAAAATAAAATATATATATATATATATATATATATATATATATATATATATATATATATATATATAGCAAAAATTTCCTTTAATTATTTTTTAATTCTATAATTTCTAAGTTCTCAATCTTTTCTAATCATCTTTATATATATTATAGATACTAGCAAATGTAATTGCTCTTTTAGTGCAAGTATTTAAGTTTTAATGTAATATAATATATTAAATTATAAAGACTAACGAAACTAAATACAAATGTATATAAAAATACTACACTTATTTTAATTTTATTTTAATTGATTTCTATATAGAATTACATAATTGCTTTGAATACGCATGAGAATAACATGATATTAATAGAAATCAGTAAACAGCAAAAAATTATTTATTAAACCCAGTTTTGTTAAAATCATTATGCAAATCATTCTCACCATATATTATGTAAATCTTTATTTCTTAAATACAAGACATTTCAGGATTTTAAATGCATTAATAATACTAGCAAATATATGCACCCTCCGGGTGCAAGTATTTAAGTTTTGATATAATAAAATCATATTAAATAATGAAAGGCTAATGAAACTGACTAAGAATGCAGATAAAAAGATCTGCAACAGAGGGGGTATAATCGAAAAATAGACAAACTTTGAAACTAACTATTCCATCATTTTCCATTACTCCCCTCTTTCATTGGTAAATTTTCCTAATTTAACTATTTAGTTAAAATAGGAAGTAAAAGGATAATATTACAGTTATTTCTTCTTGTAAATAAATTTCTTTTAAGATTTATCCACGAGATTTTTGTTTATATTTCTTAAGATAAAACCAAACAATTAGAAATCAATAATACCAAGCACATATTTATTAAAATAAAATGTTAAATATCAATATGCAAATTAGCCTTCTCGTTCAAATTGTAAACCGCTATTTTGTTGTATATATAAATACAATTGCATGTTATTAGTATGTAGATATGGTCAACAGTATTAATAATGTAAAACAATTTTTATTAATAACTGAAGGTTTAAAAGAATGAAATCATGGAGAATTTGACGTAAATAATTAAGGGAATTGTGACTTGAGTAGTAATATAGTTTCGGTTACAGACAGAAAAACACACAATCTCCATTATAATAAGATGAGCAGTTTTGGGGCAAATCTAACCTAGCTATACTTTAATAGACATCATTAATAAATAAGATGCTAATTAAGATTAAATAATCGTTGAGAATATAAGTTAAATAACTAAGGAAGTGGTGATGTAGCTTCAGTTACACAATCTCCATTATAATAAGATATCCTATATTGTCTAGTTAGGGTATCTGGTAATTTATGAGGAAGTGCATCCCGGTCTCCTGCCTCAGAAATTGCTACCCGGTGACTATTAAAATAACGTCTCCAGCTATGTCGTCTCGGCGGTGTTACTTGAAAGAAACACAACCAACTTAGGGCGTTAAATGTATTTTAGAGGGGGTGGGGCTTCTCTTTTCTGATATGAACAAATGGAGATGGGTGGATAGATATATATAAACAAAGTAAAAAATGAACAAATTGAGGTAGATAGATATAGATATCCATCTTCATATCTAAACAAGAATTACGACAAATTTCTATAAATAAATTTCTAAACAAATTACGATAAATAAGAATTACGACAAAAAAAGAGACCCCCACCTCTAAAATACATTTAACGCCCTAAGTTGGTTGTTTTCTTTCAAGTAACACAACTGAGACGACATAGCTGGGGACGTTATTTTAATAGTCACCGGGTAGCAATTTCTGAGGCAGGAGACCGGGACGCACTTCCTCAAATTACCGGGTATCCTATAATGTTTCTAACCGTCACCTTCCATCTTTATTTAGTTTAAAGTCAACTACAAATAAAATAAAATATTAAAAAAAGATCTAAAAAAAAAAAAAAAAAAAAAAAAAAAATCCAATGATATATATGAGGTGTGTTGTGTGTTTATACCCCCCACCCCCAAAAGACTTATCAAAATTGCACACTTACCAGCACCTCCTCCTCCTTCACCTTGGAAGGTGTTGAAATCCATAGTACTACCTTTCTGGTCATACCATCCACGCAAAAAATGGGCCTCCCTGAGGTCTGGGTTACAAATCATTTGACTGCTTGATAAAACTGACAAAGAACGACCTGAAAAAAAAAAAAAAATAAAATAAATTTTTTTAAAAAATAAATAAATTTAAAATAAATTTAAAAAAATAAATTTAAAAAAAATAAATTTAAAAAAATAAATTTAAAAATAAATTTAAAAAAATAAATTTAAAAAATAATTAAAAAAATTAATTTAAAAAAATTTAAAAAAAATTTAAAAAAATAAATTAAAAAAATAATTTTAAAAAAATAATTTTAAAAAAATAATTTAAAAAAATAAATTTAAAAAATCTAAAAAAAAGAATAAATAAATAAATAAATAAAAAGGTGAAAACTGACAAGGTGAGCAAAAGGGAGAAGATTGAAGTTATACTGCAAGAAAAGAATAAAATAAATGTGATTGATTTTAACGGCATCTCAAGTTGTATAGGGTTATTTTATATGTCTAGAAGTCAGATAATTGCATTCATTGTTGGGTTATTATATTCATTATTGCTGGGTATTGAAAATTCTTTTTATGAACTCAATGTTTTTAAACATTTTTGTTCACTAATTAACCCATACATGGAACCCTAACAGGTACTAGCACTCTGGGTCAGAGTGGACCTGGGAATAATGGCAATGAAGGGGTACTCCATACTCCCCAGAGTTCCAGAATTGGTACTTAACCCTGAAATGCAGTTTAACATCATACCCAGGACACTAAAGACCCTTAAATCACCGCTTTCTAGCATGCACACACACACTATATATATATATATATATATATATATATATATATATATATATATATCACTTTCTAGCATGCACACATATATATCACTTTGTTTACAAAGTTTGAGAACTCTAGGTGAAGGTCATTTCCCCTTAGAAATATAGCAATTAAATAGCCTGCTATACTTGGCGACTGACTGTGGATGTGTGGGTAAGAGGCTTGGCGAGCGTAAGTTCGTTCGGGTCTCGAACCCAGCCAGAGGCAGCTGCTAAAACCGTATAACTATACTGATGAGAGGTGATACCTCGAAACACGTGTCTATAGTTTACCATATATATATATATATATATATATATATATATAATAAAAAGGATTGGGGATTTGTCATAAAGGCCATAGGGTGGGAACAATCATATATATTGTTATTAAGAACACATCTCTTCAAACCCATGAAAGAAGGTTTGAGAGGCAAACATTATTCCAGTGACGGGAAAGCGAAGTCTGTAGTGAAGAAGAACAGTCGTCAGAATTTTACGGGGGCAGGGATACATGCTTTCTTTTTAAGGTGGAACATTGCTATTGAGAGAAACTGTAACTATGTGGAGAAGTAGGGATTTATTTTCTTACTTCTATTCTTCTAGCGTCTTTGGGCCTTCGTGTCTGGTCTTCCATTGGGGATTTCTCTTTATCAGAAGCCCTGTGTCATTGGTAGTTTTTAGATGATAACACAAGACTTCGATTTAACTTAGATCATATTTTATTCTGAAATCCCCACCAGACTACCTGTGCAGATTGAGTCGGCAGCGTGCATAACACGACTTACCACCGTCATGGTTTTGGCCGATCTGACAAAAATCTCTTTCTAATCTAAACTGGAAGAGGGTCTTCTCTACCGATTCTCACGGTATCCACCGGAAGGAGGATCAGGACTGAGGTCAAGCCTTGTCATTCAATCCTTCAAGGCCACCGGCTGCAATTTATAACAGCCATTTTGGTATCTACACTACTGTACATAAGTATTAGGAATCTAATAATTATGTAACAGCTTCAATACCTGTTGTCAACAAAATGGCATTACTTTTTGACAGACCCTCATATATACATACATATACATTTTTATAAAAAAAAAAAATAAAAAAATAAAAAAAAGAAAGGATGGAAAAAAAAAAAAAAAAAAAAAAAAAGGAATGGAAAAAAAAAAAAAAAAAAAACACACACACTTGTATTAAAATATATATACTTACCACCCCAATCGGACACTTTGCAACCTTTAACGGCAATGACAGGATTTTTGGATCCATCAAAAGTTTCTGCCTGGTGAAGGAGAAGAAAAAAAAGACAAGATTTAGAAAGTACATGTCATCTAAAAT
This sequence comes from Doryteuthis pealeii, assembly GCA_023376005.1. Classification (NCBI taxonomy): domain Eukaryota; kingdom Metazoa; phylum Mollusca; class Cephalopoda; order Myopsida; family Loliginidae; genus Doryteuthis; species Doryteuthis pealeii. Next base: position 48,120,542 of record CM042178.1, on the reverse strand, counting down.
GTTTTCGTTTCATAGACAAAAAAAAGTTGGACTAAGTCACCAATAAGCACCCCAAATCTGACCAGTAATCAAAAGGACAGTTTTGATTGTCAAAGAAGATTTTCCACTTTAAATAGCTCATGTTTATTAACAAACCAAAAATACATTTTTTTATATCTTATTATAATGGAGATTGTGTGTTTTTCTGTCTGTAACCGAAACTATATTCCTACTCAAGTCACAATTCTCTTCGTTATTGACATCACATTCTCCATGATTTTATTTTTATTTAACCTCAATTATTAATAAAATTGTCATACATTATTAATACTGTTAACTATGTCTACATACTGACATGCAATTATATTTATATATACAACAAAATAGCGGTTTACAGTGTGAACGGGAAGGCTAATTTGCATATTAATATTAAAAAAATCGAATTTAATAAATATGTGCTTAGTATTATTGATTTCTAACTCTTTGGTTTTATTTTAATGAATATAAGCAAAAATCTCTTCAATGAATCTTAAATGAAATCCATTAACAAGATAAAATAACTGTCATTTTATTCTTTACTTCCTCTTATAACTAAATACTTAAATTAGAAAAAATAACAATGAAAGACGAGAGTGATGGAAGAGTAAGTTTCAGTTGTTCCATTTTTTATTATACTCCCTCTGTTTCAAATCTTTTATTATACTCCCTCTGTTTCAAATCTTTATCTGTATTCTTATTTAATTTCATTAGCCTTTCTAATTTAATACAATATTTTATTACATTAAAACTTAAATACTTGCACCCGGAGGGTGCATATATTTGCTAGTTAAAATAATGTTCGTTTTTAATTTTTTTAAATTACTTAATTCATGTTAATATATGTGAAAAATTAATTTTACACTAATGATGAATTGTTTTTTAAATAAGTAACTAGACAAAAAGTGACCCGTTGGGTCACCCATTAAGCTCTCGCTAGATGATTGGGATTAGGGAAAAAAGTAGGATCTGCCAAAATATCATCTGCTTTTAACCCTAACACCAACCGAAACCCTAGCCTTAAACCCTAACACTATTTTTTACACCGCTTCGGCTACGGATTTTAATCGTAGCTGGTGTTTTTTTTGAGCAGTCACTGGCTACAATTTTTTGAGGCAGGATTCCAGGACAGAACTCCGCAAATATTACCCAAATAATACTCAAAAAATTATTTTTTAGTTTTCATTTTCATTTTATTTTTCGATTTTCGGTACTTATTTACTACTCGAACAGATTCTTTTAAAAAAAAAAAAAAAAAAAAAAAAAAAAAACGGTACTTTTCGCGGAGAACCGTCCCGCCTCAAAAAACGCTAGCCGATGGCTGCTGAAAAAAAAAAAAAAAAAAAAAAAAACACCGGCTAAAAAAAGAAAAAAAAAAAAAAAAAAACAACCAACTTAGGCTGTTTTTCCCCGAAAACCCAACCCCAACCCTAAACTCTAACCCCACTCTACTTAAAATTAACAGATTTATTACAAAATGTCTGGGTTCTGTTTTTTCTGGGTTATAAAAAAACAGAGCCCAAATTATTTATTTTCCAATTAAACTAATCCTAAACCCCAACCCGAGTTTTTTATTTATTCAAGTAACACCGCTTCGGCTACGGACTTCAATCGTAGCTGGTGTTTTTTTTTTTTTTTTTTTTTTACAGCAGCCACCGGCAAGCATTTTTTGAGGCAGGGGGCCCGGGACGGTTTTCCTCAAAGAGTACCAAAAAATTTGTTTTTCTTCTATTCACACGTTCCGTCTAGTCTTTTTATTTATGTAGAAAAACAGGGGGAGACAAAGTTAAGTGACTTGCAAAAAAATCAGAAAGTTTTAAAATTAAATTAATTCATTGCTAAATCAACACTGAAAATTTAATTAAAATCGAAAACTTCCCTGAGTTTTGGTACAAACGTAAGGGTTAGAATTGTATTTTTTTTTAAAAATGGATTTTTCAATGAATTGACCTCGACAATTGAAATAGACATCAGAATTTTTATTGCGGGGGGGGGGGGGGTTCGTCTACCGTTTTGAATGTAAGACAGGCGACTCTAGAGTTATAGGATGTTGGGCAGGGGGCTGAGTGCTGCCTTTGAAGTAATATTACTTGTGATCAATTTCATCACCCCTTCCTTGGCGTATAGGGAGTAAAAAGGGGAGGAACGTAGGATTTAAAGACAGGGATGAGTTAAGATTTGACTTAATTGCAAATTCCGACTAATTAAACCAATTAAAGTGTTTTTTTTTTTAAACAATAGGTTGAGCTAAAACTAAGGAATAATTAGAGATAAATTGATCAAGGTCACAAACAAAAAAGCCTTTAGGGATTGAACGCTCCAAATCTCAGCTTTAGTATAATAATAGATTTCATTTTTAATTGAATTTAATTTTTAAATTTATTTATAATTTTTTTTTTTATGTTAATTTCTTTTTAATTTTAATTTAATTTCTTGTCACTGCAAACTTCAGCTTATGTGCATTTGTAAACAAACCAACAGATGATTTTTTGACAATAGAATTTCACTGCACGATTTTTAAACAAGTATAAGGCTGTAACTGGAAGCTTGCGGTGCCAAGCAAAATGTCCTTGGTATTACTGATTTGTGGTGCTTATTAAAGAGTTGATCCAAAAAAAAAAAAATAAAAAAATAAAAAGATCATAAATGAGAGAGAGAGAGAGAAATGGAGTGTGGGAAGAAGAGAAATTTTTTTTAAAGTAACTAAAAAAAAAAAAAATAAAAAAAAAAAAAAATGGAGGGAAAAAATTTTTTTAAAAAAAAATTACTTAATTCATGTTAATATATGTGAAAAATTAATTTTACACTAACGATGAATTGTTTTTTTAAATAAGTAATTTCATTTTTAATTGAATTTAATTTTTAAATTTATTTATAATTTATTTTTTATGTTAATTTCTTTTTAATTTTAATCTAATTTAATTTCTTGTCACTGCAAACTTTGGCTTATGTGTATTTGTAAACAAACCAACGGATGATTTTTTTGACAATAGAATTTCACTGTAAGATTTTTAAAAAATGCTAAACTTAATATTTGTAAAAATAAAGCAACCAAAAAATGGTGGGGAGTATATATATAAAAAAAAAAATAAAAATAAAAAAAAAAAAAAAAAAAATATATTTTCATAGTTCTTACTTCTGTTCCCCAAATAGTCAATCTAACAGACATTCCAGATTGGTCAGCAATTTGCAGGTCTCGTTTTGAGAATTCCTTATTGCTTTGACGTCCCACAATTGTCGACACATCTGCAGCATGATGAACAACTCCAATTACATCTGAAATTTAAAAAATTGACAAGGTCAATCAAAATTTAAAAAAAATTTCTTTATTAATAATTCATCATTAACTGGTCAAGTATTTGAGTTTTAATGTAATAAAATATATCAAATTAGAAAGACTAATGCAACTAAATATGAACAAATATAAAAAATATAATGATTACATTACATCCAACACAAAATATTATACATCACCATGGCCACCAAACACAAATACGCTTTCACACGCTCGTGGATACGGTCATAATGTCACAGTCTACACGCATGACATACGCACATGAGAATACAGTTATAAAAAAAAAAAAAAAAACATCTGTAACATTAAAAAAAAAAAAAATTTCATTTAACTAAAAATGCCATAAGACAACAATGACTTCAGTTCCAGTGTTCTTCTGAAAAAGAGATTTTGTCTCGAAATATCAAGAATAAATCACAGGTTAACAAACAACACCATTGTTACCTTATTCATTTTTTTCTTTACACCTGCATTGTGATAGCCTTCAAAATCAACTTCCAAACCAAAAAATATTAAACTTATATGAAATTATATATAGAAAGAGAAAAAAAAAAGAACGATGAAGAAAGAAGAGAAAAAAAAAAAGAACGATGAAGAAAGAAGAGAAAAAAAAAGAACGATGAAGAAAGAAGAGAAAAAAAAAGAACGATGAAGAAAGAAGAGAAAAAAAAAAAGAAAGAGAAAAAAAAGAACGATGAAGAAAGAAGAGAAAAAAAAATAGAACGATGAAGAAAGAAGAGAAAAAAAAATATGAAGAAAGAAGAGAGAAAAAAAAATAGAACGATGAAGAAAGAAGAGAAAAAAAAAGAACGATGAAAGAAGAGAAAAAAAAAGAACGAAAAAAAAAAGAACGATGAAGAAAGAAGAGAAAAAAAAAAAGAACGATGAAGAAAGAGAAAAAAAAAGAACGATGAAGAAAGAAGAGAAAAAAAAAAGAACGATGAAGAAAAGAAGAGAAAAAAAAAGAAAAGAACGATGAAGAAAGAGAGAAAAAAAAAAGAACGATGAAGAAAGAAGAGAAAAAAAAAGAACGATGAAGAAAGAAGAGAAAAAAAAAGAACGATGAAGAAAGAAGAGAAAAAAAAAAGAACGATGAAGAAAGAAGAGAAAAAAAAAGAACGATGAAAAAAAAAGAAAGAGAAAAAAAAGAAAAGAAAGAAGAGAAAAGAACGATGAAGAAAGAAGAGAAAAAAAAGAACGATGAAGAAAGAAGAGAAAAAAAAAAAGAACGATGAAGAAAGAAAGAAGAGAAAAAAAGAACGATGAAGAAAGAAGAGAAAAAAAGAACGATGAAAGAAGAGAAAAAAAAAGAACGATGAAGAAAGAAAAAAAAAAGAACGATGAAGAAAGAAGAGAAAAAAAGAACGATGAAGAAGAGAGAAAAAAAGAACGATGAAAAAAAGAACGATGAGAAAGAAGAGAAAAAAGAACGATGAAGAAAAAGAGAAAAAAAGAACGATGAAGAAAGAAGAGAAAAAAAGAACGATGAAGAAAGAAGAGAAAAAAAGAACGATGAAGAAGAGAAAAAGATGCATTTCTTTTAATTCCACTTATCGACCATACTGTTAATTCATCTTTATCTATTAGTCTATATGTATCTATCAATATCTATTTATTTAGTGTATTCCATATCTATTTATTCTATCCTATACCTATCTCAGTTTATTCATATCTATTTATCTACCTACCTATCTCAGTTTATTCATATCTATTTATATCTACCTACCTATCTCAGTTTATTCATATCTATTTATCTATACCTACTATCTATCTACTACCTATCTCAGTTTATTCATATCTATTTATCTACCTATCTATCTCAGTTTATTCATATCTATCTACCATTTCCAGTTGATTTATATGTACCTATCTACTCTATTCATATATATCTATCGATCTATTCAAATTTATCCATTTAGTCTATTCATATCTTGTTACCTTATTTTTTTTCTTTACACCTGCATTGTGATAGCCTTCAAAATCAACCTCCAAACCAAAAAATATTAAACTTATATAAAATTATATATAGAAAGAGAAAAAAAAAGAACGATGAAGAAAAAAGGAAAAAAAGAAGAACGATAAGAAAAAAAGGAAAAAAAGAAGAACGATGAAGAAAAAAGGAAAAAAAAAGAAGAACGATGAAAGAAAAAAGGAAAAAAGAAGAACGATGAAGAAAAAAGGAAAAAAAGAAGAACGATGAAGAAAAAAGAAAAAAAGAAGAAAAAGAAAAAAAGGAAAAAAAAGAACGATGAAGAAAAAAAAAAAAGAATGAAGAAAAAAGGAAAAAAAAGAAAGAACGGTGAAGAAAAAGGAAAAAAGAAGAACGTGAAGAAAAAAGGAAAAAAAAGAAGAAAGAACGATGAAGAAAAAAGGAAAAAAAGAAGAACGATGAAGAAAAAAGGAAAAAAAAGAACGAAAGAAAAAAGGAAAAAAAGAAGAACGATGAAGAAAAAGAAAAAAAAAGAAGAACGATGAAGAAAAAAGAAAAAAAGAAGAACGATGAAGAAAAAAGAAAAAAAAAGAAGAACGATGAAGAAAAAAGGAAAAAAAGAAGAACGATGAAGAAAAAAGAAAAAAAAGATTGCATCCCACTTACCGACGATACTGGCCGGTTCGACTTGAGACAAATCTTTGAGTTTCTTGAAATCAAAAGACCAAGTTGGTAAATCCGTCTCATCAGTGCACAATTCAATCACAGAATCATTGTTGAGGGTCATTTCATAATTGTTGTTAACGGTTGAATATTGTTTGTTGGCCGTTTTCAGATTACCACGACTTATGTAATAGACCTGCGGATAAAAAATTAAAATATCAGTCACTTTTTTTTTGGTAATCTGAACATTAGCTACATAAATTAGAATAACATCCCCTTGTTTCTTTCCTTTGAGGAAGCCATCTGTTTTTGGTCGGCCATTTTTATTTCACCCTAATCAATACAACTTCATGTTTTAACACGAAAATATCATAAAATATGTTCTTAATAACAATTTAGTTCATTTCAAATAATGCACATTTTATGATATTTTCGTGTTAAAACATTCAGCTGTATTGATTCAAACAAATTTGTATTTTCAGTGTAGATTTATGGTGAAATGAAAATGGACGACCAAAACAGACAGCATCCTCAAAGTGAAACAAACAAGGTTTTGTTTTGTTTTGTGGCATATCAACCTCAGTGGGTCATTTAATGCCGATAAAGTTTTGAAATAAATCAATTCTTAATGGATAATTGTTGTTAACGTTTGAATACTGTTTGTTGGCCGTTTTCAGATTACTACAACTTATGTAATAGACATGCGGACAAAAAAAAAAAAAAAAAAAAAAAATCAGTCAACATTCACTTTTTTTGGTAATCTGTGTGATACTATGGTTGAAGAGGAACATGGTCAGAATAAATAAATAAATAAATGAATAAGAAAGAGAATAGGTTAAAGCCAGGCATAAGTAAAAGGGGTGGGTGGCTGACCTTTTTACGAATCCAAAGATTAGGTCGTAAAGTTTAAGAGACGTACGACCACCATGAAATGGGACCACTTGATGATAATATCTTAGGCACCCAGGTATTAAAAGCAAAGATGCTATTTTTTATGAGGAATTCTCTTTTGAAAAAATTAATGGTCAACGTATTGAAGACGTAGTGTCGGAAAAAATATTTAATTACTTTAATTTTAAGGGTTAATGACGACTAGAAGTCTGCGATTTATTTAAGTGCTGGCCATCTGTGTGGTCCGGAGAAGATGGTTGGGGAAGGGGAATTTGACATAAATACAGCTAAACTCAAGCACTAAGCCAGTTAGAACTCGGCCGTTGAGGTGTTAAGGTCGCCGGTAGGGATAACCAGTAGCAGCCAGTTGGATAGACAGCGAAGCATCACACACACCCTTCTTCCATCCGCGTCTTGTTTACAAACACTTGTAGTTGTTGTTTGTTTTTATTTAATCCTTGTGACTACTGTTTCTGACTCATGCCCTCAAATTGGCCAGCGCAGAGTGTTACAACCTTTGGGGTCTAGACATCGTGCATTGAAGGTGCAGAGCGCAGAACAGGTAGTCTTACATCTGAACTTTAGCTTCATAAATTAGAATAACCTCCTCTTATTTCTTTCCCTTTGAGGAAGCCATCTATTTCGGTCAGACATTTTTATTTCACCCTAATCTATACAACTGAATGTTTTAACACGAAAATATCATAAAATATGTTCTTAATAACAATTAAGTTCATTTCAAATAATGCACAAGATATTTTCATATTAAAACATGCAGTTGTATTGATTCAAACAAATTTGTATTTTCAGTGTAGATTTATGGTGAAATGAAAATGGCCGACCAAAAGACAGCATCCTCAAAGTGAAACAAACAAGGTTTGGTTTGGATTGTTTTTGTTGTACGGCATATCAACCTCAGTGGGTCATTTAATGATAAAGTTTTGAAATAAATCAATTCTTAATGGATAATACAATTTTTCTATAAATACATTTTTTTCTATTTAACCCATAGATGGGACCCTAACAGGTACTACCACTTTGGGTCAGAGTGGACCAGGGAGCAATGATGATGGAGGGGTGCTCCACATTCCCCAAACCTCCAAAACTGGAACCTCACCATCAGATAGAGTTTAACGTCATTCCCAGGACATGTAGACCCTCTTTCACCACCTTCTAGCACCCATATGATAAAAAGGGGTTGGGGCTTACCATAAGGGCAATAGGGTTGGGAAAAATCATATAGGTGCTAGGGCTTGACGTGACCAGCTGATTGATCAGAGGGGGCCTCTTCGACCGCCCGTCTAGCCCAAAGTGGAGTATTGCAAGTCATGAACTGCTCATCCACCTGGGTTCTATCCTTAAGCATCACTGGTCGCCACCCGCAGCCAACAGGTGGCCCCATTGGGGGAGTCTTACCCCTCTGCAGAGGTGCATTCTAATGCCCCAACCGACAGGGCGGGAAACAAACAAGGGGAGGTTACTCTCATTTATGTAGCTAATGTTCAGATTACCCTTATTATTATTATTATTTGTCTGAATCTTTATGTCAGGGCTTGATTTGTATCATTTAGATTTTTCGGACTGTTCTCATCTTTATCGTTATATACACAATGTCATATAAAAAGGTTGTCAGGGTGGCTTAAAGTCGGTATCAGCCCATCAGCAAGGGAGTCTATCCCCTTTTCACTAGCACTAGACCAAGGAGATTGTTTTTGCGTCTGAGGTGGAGCGCCACACATACCACCAGCTGTATACTTTACCACACAGTTCCTTGTGCTACTCATATGCTGAGTTGACAAGGACTGTTATCGAACTAGGAACCTTATGGTTTCTAGCTGAACGCTCTACCGAGCTAACCCGATTCATAAGATATATCAATTAATAAATGGATATTTTTTCATATTTTTGTATTTTCACACACACACACACACACACACACATATATATATTAATATAATAATAATGAAATTTATTGTGTACATTGCTCAGGTGCACCACAACTCATCAAAGTCTCATGTGAAGTATAGATAGATAGATAAACAAACAAAATAATATGAACAAATGGAGATAGATATTTTCGACAAGTAAATGTCTTGGGGGGGGTCGCTTCTTTTTTTGTCGTAATTCTTGTTTATTTAAACTAAAAACAAGACATTAAACAAACATGAATAAAAAAAATCTTAGTATTTAAAGTAATATAGATAAATATGAACAAATTGAGATAGACAGATAGATATGAAGATGGATAGTTTTGAATAGACTGAGCTGGGTCGTTATTTTAATAATCACCGGGTAGCAATTCTTGAGGCAGAAGACCGGAACGCACTTCCTCATAAATTACCAATCCTTGTTTTCTAAAGGCTAAATTTTGTGAAAACAAGGATTTTTAGTGCATTTTAACTGATGATCTTTGATGCTATTTCCCCAAACAATGGTGTAAGTAAAAGATCTAATTTTTGGTACGAGTATTCAGTATACTAACACACAACTTTTGCATAGATGGATATTTTTAAAAAGTGAAAAAAATAAAGTCCTCCTAGCAATAGTTAAAAAAAAACATTTGAAAGAAATTCCAGAAAGCTTAAACAATGCTTAACAGTTAAATTCATGTGCGGTAAAGTGAGAAGCTGATAGTAGGTGTGGCGCTCCACCTCAGACCCCCTAAAAAAAAAAAAAAAAAAAAAACTTCTTGGTCTAGTACTAGTGAAAAAGGGATAGATTCCCTCGCTGTCTGACACCGACTTTAGGGCCACCTTGACGACTTAATAGTTAAATCCATCTAAGTAACTCCATCAGATAAGAGGGGAGACAAGTCAGCTTGCCGATGCAGCCATTTGGAACATTGTTTAATCGTTTTATTATTTGAACTGTCAGTAATAGACTTTTTTTCAGTTAAATCGAACTTAACAGACCTAAATTCCACCATCCTATGTCACCACAGCAAAAGAAGAAGAACATTTTTTTTTTTTTTTTAAAACAGGGAATTAACCGAATTTAATGAAATTTTCAGTGTTGGTATATCAATAAATAAAAGATATAATGCACTAGTTATTTTATCTAAAAACTTTTACATTTTTTCAGGTCAGTTAATTTTGAACCACGTATCTTTGAGGCATAACACTGGTTCTCAAAGATACGTGGTTCAAATTAACTGACCTGAAAAAAAAAAAAAAAAAAAAAAAAAAAAAAATGTAAAAGTTTTTAGATAAAATAACTAGAGCATTATATCTTTTATTTATTGATATATCAACACTGAAAATTTCATTAAATTCGGTTAATTCCCTGATTTTTGGTATTTTTTTCTTTCAGCAGGTGACATACGATGGCGGAATTTAGGTCCGTTAAGTTTTTTTCTCCCCCTTTCTTTTGGACAAATTTTTTTTTAGGTATTTATTGACTTCTAGTTGATTAATAAATTAATGATAGCAATCATCACTTCCTTCTGCTAATGTAGAAGAAGGATTTAAAGACTTAGTTGTCATGAGCGGCCCTCAAAACATACACGTGTAACCCAATGAGGCCCTCAAAACATACACGTGTAACCCAATGAGGCCCTCAAAACATAAACGTGTAACCCAATGAGGCCCTCAAAACATACATATGTAATCCATGTGGCCCTAGGAGGGGCTACTCAGTTTGACGTGCCTGCTCTGGATGGCATCCGGTGTCTGCACATAGTTGATGAATGTGAGTTTTTACTGATCAACCAACACTTAACTCTTAATGTCCTATACCACCTCATTCCACCCAGCCAGAAGTCATATTTGTTTTCCTAATCCACCCCAAACGATAGCCTTTGTTTAAATGTAATATTAAACATATTTAGAAGTCTTTGATTTAAGGGAAATAACAGGTAACTTGAAATGAAAAGGCCATTTTTTGCCATTTATTGATAAATCCTTATAGGAACTAGCAAATATATGCACCCTCCGGGTGCAAGTATTAATGTCATGAAATATCATATTAAATTACAAAGTCTAAATAAACTAAATAAGAATGCAGATAAAACGATTTGAAACAGAGAGGGGTATAATCGAAAAATAAAACAGCTGTAGCTTCGTTTTCCATCCCCCACCCGTCTTTCCTTGCTAAACTTTACTAATTTAACTATTCAGTTAAATAAGAAAGTAAATAATAAAATTACAGTTATTTCTTCTTGTTAATTGATTTCTTTTCAGATTTATCCCCGAGATTTTTGTTCATATTCATTAAGATAAAATCAAATAATTAGAAATCAATAATACCAAGCACATATTTATTAAAATCAAATTTTAAATATCAACATGCAAATTAGCCTTCCCGTTCACACAGTAAACCACTTTTTGTTGTACATATAAATACAATTGCATGTTATTAGTACGTAGATATGACCAGCAGTATTAATAATGAAAAACAATTTTATTAATAATTGAGGCTTAAATAAAAATGATTCATGGAGAATGTGATGTATAATAACTAAATGAATAGTGACTTGAGTAGTGATATAGTTTCGGTTACAGACAAACAAACACATAATCTCCATTATAATAAGATGGTGCTCTGGACTTAGAAAATTCTCAACAGGATGTTAAGAGTTAAAGTCATTTTAAACAGATAAACATTTTATACTTCGTTGCATTATCAATGTTTTTTTTTTGTTTTAGAACAAATCATTTTAAACATTAACAAAAAAACGAAACAAAAAACAATAAGAGTCTAGGTAAAAAATCATACATAAGTAAATAGGTAGATATTCTAGGCAAAAACAAGACATTAGGTTTACAAGTTCCCAAAATTCACACTGGATTGTCCAATTGGACACATAGCCTAGTGGATAAAGGAGTTTGGTTAAGACAGTTCCAAGTGACAGTTTCAATCCTAGTCAGCGGCAGGAGTAACAACAATAATTTACACAGCTTAACACCTGTACCCCAGCTATGGTTAGCGGAAGGAGAACAGGATACCCCCGTGAACTGAATAAAGGGTTGGTTCAAAGTTCTGTGATGGCTCTTGATTATGGCAAGAATGTTCCCAAGTCCGAGAAGAAGTTTGACACAAAACAACTGAAGAAGGCCCGAGGGCACACCGGCCCAAACGACGAGGACAATAGTCCGAATAATCCAAATTATCAAGCCTCATCGCAAAAATTCAGAGAAATAGTGTAGATAACAATAAAGATGAGGACAATAGTCCGAATAATCCAAATAATACTAATTATCAAGCCTCATCTCAAAAATTCAAAGAAATAGTGTAGATAACAATAAAGATGAGGACAATAGTCCAAATAATCAAGTCTCATCTAAAAAATTCAGAGAAATAGTGTAGATAACAATAAAGATGAGGACAATAATCCAAATAATAGTGTAGATAACAATAAAGATGAGGACAATAGTCCGAATAATCCAAATAATACTAATCATCAAGCCTCATCTCAAAAATTCAGAGAAATAGTGCAGATAACAACTTAAACATTGTCTATTATCAATAGATACAAACCTTGTTCAGTTCAATGAAATTAAAAAATTTATCCACAGCGTCATTGAAGCCGGTGACTTTAATTTCTCCACTTTCATCGATGACAGTTATGCTAAAAAGTTTTCCTTCTCCACGAGAGTTACTCCAAGTTCGGATGGCGGATTTGCTGCTCACTCGAGCACGGATTTTCCATCTAGAAAAAAAAGAAAATCAAAATTTAATAATATATCAATATTAATAACTTTGACTATAAATTAAATACTCATTGATAAACTTACGCAATTCCTGAGAGTATTGTGACATAAGTAGTAACTTTTCGGTTACAGATACTGAATCTCCATTATAATGAAACATATTTTATCAAAACTATACAACTAGCAGGGCTATCCAGTGTTGCCCAGTATTTAATGTTAAAAATAAGCCTTTATATATAGATTTTAAAAAAGTAATTTCTGTATATTTATTTTATTTAATGTTAAAAATAAGTCTTTATATATAGATTTTAAAAAAAAGGAATTTCTGTATATTTATTTTATTTAATGTTAAGAATAAGTCATTATATATAGATTTAAAAAAAGGAATTTCTGTATATTTATTTTATCTTTTATATATATTCTTGTTTTTTGTTTATTTTTATTATTCTTATTTGTCTTTTAATATTTTATAATATAATTATATTTAATAATGATAATAATAATAATAATAATGTAGCGATTGTCTGCCCGTTTGGATTAATGTGGGGTCTAGAAGAGTTATCTTCCCTTGCTGCAGGTATCTGCCGATACGGGGCTCAGAGTATTTAGTCAGCAAGCTGCGAATTTTGAGTCCTCTCTCTCCGGGACAGTCATGAGTTAGACCAGTGGTTCTCAACCGGGGACAATATGGACCCCCAGGGACCATATAATATTTTTGGCGACCCAGGCAAACAAAATATATTTAACTATAAAAATACAATGGGATTTTTAAACATCGAATGGCTATGGTGGACCCCACCAGAGTAAAATAGGATTAAAAAGGGCCCATACATGGCTTGACATTAACGCCGTCCCGGCGTCGATAAAAATTACATCCAGGATGATCAATACGTCACCCGGGATGATCAATACGTCACCCGGGATAGTAAAAATTTTTCCTAAAAGTTAGTACTACATTCCAATATTGGCCGTCCAGTGATTGCCCGAATGCTGACCTCAAAATGAGGCTACAGCACCGCAGGTCTATTCTCAAAGCCATGTAATGAATAATGGTGGAGGGAGATAGTTTAAAAGGACCGATTTATGTACTACTAACCTTACTCAGAGTAACTTAAAGTAAAAAAAAGTATTTTTTAGCTCAAAACACTAGGAAATGGATTTTTTTTGTCCAAATATCCAGAATTATCACTGCTTCAGCTTTTCTTAATGTTTTATTACATGTTATTATGCTACTGATGACTGACATGTATAGATGATGCTAATGAATTAAAACAAAAATATTTTGATTTTGGGACGATCCAAACCCCATTCGGGACGGTCATGAAAAAAGTTAGTGTCGGGGCCTGGGCCCATAGGAAAAAAAAAAAAAAAAGGTTGAAAACCATTGGGTTCAACACTTGTGTCTACATTTAGGGGGGGGGGGGGGGGCTTTGCCCCCCCGCCCTGCTATAAGTGACATTTCTTATAGACAGGGCAGTGCTTAGTGCGTGATTCGAACTCTACCTGTCAGGCTGACATTCTAACCACTACACTAACTGGCTTCCCCAGCTTCTATAGCTCCGCTGATAAGGCCTAATGGGCTGAAATGTACATAGAGATGACTTTTTCTCAATTCGTTTACGCTTTACATTTAAACCGATATGCACACCTAATTCATTTAGTTATAATTAATTAATTGACAAAATTAGGTATGACTTTAATTAAGCACATAATCTCCCACAAATTGTCGGCCTTCGCCATTTTCAAACACACTGTTTGACTACTCCATATATATATATATATATATATATATATATATATATATATGTGTGTGTATATGTGTATGGAAAGAGGATTGGAATGAATCTGACAGAATGTGGTGGAGATGTGAGAAACAAAAGAACAAAACTCAGACAAAAGTGTGTAGTATATATTTCGCTGGAGCTTTGAGCTCAGCATCAGTCGTTTTAATGAATTATCAGGTTATCATACAAGTGTTTTATAGAAAGGGGAGTGTGGCGGGAGGAGGTGGATAGGAGAGGAGGTCAAGTGGGTGGGTAAGCGTTAGTGAGGACAGGTTTTCAATGGTCAAGCAGGAATCATTGGAGAGGAAGAGAAGGAAATCAGAAGGGGAGAGGGAGAGAGATAGTGAGCAGGGAGAAAGTAGAGTGATATATTGTGAAAGAAACCGGTGTTATGTAGTAGTGGTTTTTTTTTGTTTTTTTAAATTTCTGCACCATTTAACCAAATATATATATTTATTTAGCAAAGAAAGGGCTTAAATACTGGTCATATTAACAGGTTCCTGGTTTGATACTGGCCCTTGCTCAGCGTACGAGTAGCACAGGAATCTGCATAGTAAAGTAAGGAACTGATCATAGATGTAGTGCTCCACCTCAGACACAATCTCCTTGGTCTAGTGCTAGTGAAAAGGGGATAAACTCTCTCGCTTCTATGATTGCTTTATAGAGGGTCATATATTTGGTAAAGTAAAAGGCTTAAAAATCAATCATACAACTTAACCAAATATATTGCTCTGTACAAAATCATTGAACATTGAGCTCTCAATTTGGACCAGACCAACTTTAACATTCCATTGTTAAAAAAAAGGCACATGTTAAAATCATCCTAACACTAACTAATCAAGTGATTTACCTACTGACGTGTTTGGTTGAAAATAGAGGAAAAATTGGATATAATAACACAGCAACTAAATTCAATTGATATTTCGCCTTGAAATGGGTGGAGGTGGGTGGGGTTCTTGGAGAGAAATTTGATCAAAGTAGCAGAAAAAGGGAGTAATAATATATATATATATATATATATATATATGAAAATAAAAATGCCAAGATTACCTGTTTTGGTAAGGTGTAAGATTAGCAATAGCATGAATTCTTGTAGTTCCGCCTGGAGTTGTTGATGGCCCAACTTTGCCATTTGTCACTGGCGTACCTTAGGGTAAAACAAAACAAAAAATTAATAACAAAACTAGGTTTAATAAATAATTACTTGGTATTATTGATCGCTAATATTATCGTTTTATTCTCCAACGTATTAAAATCAATCCTATGAAAGATTTTATATAGAAACCAATTAAAATATAATCAAAATAAGTGTAATCTTTTTATGTGTGTTAGGATTATTTGGGTATGATCCTTTGGTTGTTCCTCGGTGTCCCTCAGTGCTGGGTATGATCCTTTGGTTGTTCCTTGGTGTCCCTCAGTGCTGGGTATGATCCTTTGGTTGTTCCTTGGTGTCCCTCAGTGCTGGGTATGATCCTTTGGTTGTTCCTTGGTGTCCCTCAGTGCTGGGTATGATCCTTTGGTTGTTCCTTGGTGTCCCTCAGTGCTGGGTATGATCCTTTGGTTGTTCCTTGGTGTCCCTCAGTGCTGGGTATGATCCTTTAAACCACGTGACCTCACCGAGTCTATAAGTTAAAGTGGTGGATTCCAGCATGCCTTATATACAAAATTATTTCAGCAATATTTCATTACATTAAAACTTAAATACTTACGCCCGGAGGGTCCAATATTCTTGTTGGTTTCAATAATTATAAATATTTGAATAAACAACTTACGATTAGCAAATGTAGTAGTTGGTGGGGCAGCCTTCACAGGAGTCACAGGGGCAGGATTCGTATTAGCTAAAATGAAATAATTCATAATGATAAACATACAGGAAGAACTTGACTGATTCATAAATTCAAGTAAAAGATTTCTTATACCACTAGCAGTGGTTTGGTTTGGTTGGTTGGTTTATTAATTTTAACGGCATATCAACCCGTCCAGGGTTATATCATGCCTAGCGGTTGGGGTGTTATACATATTGTGTATTCATATATATACTTTTAGTAATTGGTTTTAACAATGTGTTAGCATTATTGGGAATTATATTGTATGGCATTGATTTGTTTCATGTCTATATTCTATGGTATAATTTTATTTCCCTTAAAAAAGAGAAAATATCCTCAATGTTAACATTTTCAAATAGATCCTTCATATTGTTTGCTTTAAAATAATGTTTTCTGATGTGAGCAAACAACCTCAGTGGGTCATTTAATGCCAATAAAGTTTTGAAATAAATCAATTCTTAATGGATAATACAATTTTTTTATAAATACATTTTTCTATTTAACCCATCGATGGGACCCTAACAGGTACTACCACTTCGGGTAAGAGTGGACCAGGGAGCAATGGTGATGAAGGGGGTGCTCCACATTCCCCCAGACCTCCAGAATTGGAACCACACCCAGGATGTGAAGACCCTCAGTCACCGCTTTCTAGCACCCATATGATAAAAACGATTGGGGCTTGCCATAAGAGCAATAGGGTTGGGTCGATCATATAGGTGCTAGGGTTTGACGTGACTAGCCGAAGGGGCCTCTCCGTCCGCTTGTTAAACCAAAGTAAGGGCCAAAATGGGGAGTTGAATATCATGGACTACTCAGCCACCAAGATTCTGTCCTTAAGCACCAACCTGGTTTCCCACTCGTTTTAGGAAATCATTTTCCAGGACATTTTAAAAATTTTCCAGGACAGCAATCATTCATAATTTACTATTACGTCTAATATTGACACATTAAGACAGTTTTATTCTTACTTTTCTATGATGCCAGGTTAATGAAGTATCTTGAGTTCATTATAGATGATGACTACATCTATCAAGTAACTATATAGGATGTCCATAAAGTCAGTGTGCACTTTAAAGTTATAAATTCTTTAAAGTGCAAACAGATTTTATGGACAAAATGTACTATAAAATTGTCAGGCCTCCTGTTTTTGCTTAGCCATGATCACCATTGCCGTTTTTAAATTGGCAAATCAATTTAGATATTTTACCCCTATCCCTCCATGTTTAAAATGATTTTTTTTTTTTTAATTGAATTTGTACTATTTTCAATAAACTCAAATTTCAAATATTTACCGTACTGTGTTTCTCACTTTTATCGGCAAATATATGGAGATATTTCCCAATATCATATTTTATATACTATTATATATTAAAGTTATATTTCAAAGTTAAAATAATAGATAGTGAAGCACATTGGAAAAGAAAACATCTCAAAGACGCATATGTTTGACTGTAGTGACCTATTGAGTAGACCAAGTATAGAGATGAACACAATATGGGAACCAATTATTAATAAGAATAAATCAAATTGTTTTAAAGTTAATTACTTTGAAAATATAAATATATCGAAAATAAACTGATGGCAAATTTTATGCCTCGAGTTGGACAGGAAACGCCAATAACCTTTTTCTAAATGATCACGATTCTTCTCGTGGCACATGTCAGAATGATAGGCATGCAAGTACAATGGTCATTGTTTTTGAATGAGATCTTTGAAGGTTCTTCAATGCCTGTTTGATCAACTGTCAAACTGTTAAAAATGATTTCCCAGGTTGGATCATTACTATACTTGGATACAAAGGGAACACCTGAGGAAGGCCGGAGGATATAACGTCTGAAACATTATATGTATATACATACAATAAAGATGAGGGCAACAGTCCGAAAAATCAAAATTATTCCTATCAAGCCTCATCTCAAAAATACAGTTCATGTTTATTTATGTTGCCATATTAGGCAGAGGGGGCGGGGATTGTGTTTTGTACACAAAAACAAAATGTTTTTAAACAGAACAGGTTGTTTGATTTTGTTTAGTTTACGGCATATCAACCTCAGTGGGTCATTTAATGCTGACAAACTTTTGAAATAAATTCATTCTTTTTAGTAATTGGTTTTAAAAATGTGTTGTATGGTATTGATTTGTTTCATGTCTATATTCTATGGTATAATTTTATTTCCCTCAATAAGGAAAGAATGTCCTCCATGTTGACATTTTTAAACAGCTCTTTCATATTGTTTGCTTTAAAATAACAGTTTCTGATATGAGCAACAAACCTGCATTCCATAAATAGGTGTTTAACATGTTTCACATTTTTCATGTAGATGCTTAAAATATTTAACTTTTTCTTTTTGCACATGGTCCTATCAAATACGAATAATTTTTAAACATATCTATTTGATCCATAGATTTGGCACCTCATGTGGTGTAATGGTTAGCAAGCTAGATTCGCAGACCATTGTTGGTGAGTTCGATTCTCAACGGGTGCCCATACTTCTGGCCTTGTGCCACATCTAAGCTAAGCTTTGTAAATAACTATTTGATCCATAGATGGGGCCTAACAAGAGCTTTCATTTCGACAAGGAGAAAAAAAAGAGAAAAGAAAAAAAACAAAAAAAAAAAAACAAACAAACAAAAAAACTTACCTGGTGCTGGTGGAGCAGCAGCAGAACCTCCTAAAAAGAGAATGTTGAAATATTATATCTGTAAGTAATAGGAGATAGATATATATAAAGTGAGAAATTTGAAAAACACAAGTTTAAATAAGTTTTTTTTATCCATAATTGTTAGTTTATCCTTGTTCGCTAACAATTATGGATAAACTTATTAAAACCTGTGTGTTTTTTCAAATTTCTCACTATAGGTCTCATCAGCAAGTTTATAGACTGGGAAAATCCCCGCCAGTCAGCTTGGCAGTCAAAGTTTCGAGTCACACATGGAGCAGTCTCCCATGTCTATAACCTTGCTGATGAGACCTAATAGGTCAAAATGTACATACAGGGATTGACATTTTCTCGATTTGTTTAGCCTTACATTTGAACACATATGCCTGCCTAAATTCATTAATTATTAATTAATTTTCAAAATTAGGTGACTTCAATTAAGCACATATCCTCCAATATATATATATAAGTAAAGAAATAGCAAAAGACTTTGTGTCTAACTCTCCCGACTCATCAGATTCGCATCTGATGAGTCAGGAGAGTTAGACACTTTGTCTAGGCTCCCTGAAATAGACTATAAAGCTAAATCTCTAAGTCTTTTGTTATTTCTTCACTTATATATTTGCTCTGTGACTAACATTAAGAGCACACATTGAGCTCTCAAACTGCGACAGGTTTTTTTTAGAATAAAACTCTTGTGTCGTAAGAAAGATTTCTTCTCTGGACTTTTGGATTTTTATATAATATATATATATATATATATTATATATATATATATAAAAATATAAATTTTTCTTAGAGTCTTTTTGTAAACAATGTATTTCAAAGCGAAAGTTTAACGAATCAACTTATTGTTATATCTAAAATAAGTTCCAATTTTCCGAATTAAAAATACAGCATCAATGATTAGAATTCTACATAATTAGGCATGAGCATTTATAATCAAGGGGGGGGGGGGTATTTTTTTTTAAATAATTAAAAAAATAAATAAAATAAAAAAATAAAAAATTTTTTTTTTAATCTTTTAACAATATTTTAAAACACTTAGCAAAAATCAGAGAATTGTTCAATTCTAATGAACCAAAAAAGATTGACATTTACCAGATGTTTGGTTAGCTTGCATCATTTAAGACAAAATTTTCTCTTTAAAAGAGTTCCCATGAACGAGACGATTCAAGACAATAATGTGAGTGAAATCAACAGTCAAGTGTTGGCTAGGGAAAATCTAAATAATAAAGACGCACAAGACACGTCAACGGGAAACAAGAGTAAAACAGAACGACCCATCACAATACAAATCCTTTACAGCTTGACATATTAAATATCGGATTTGTAAACAAATGCCAAATTCCTACCACCACTTGTCACTCAAGTGTGTATATCCATAATATTACCATTGATATATATAATATATATATATATATATATCAATGGTAATATTATGGATTTACACTCATAACTTGAAGTTTCATGGTAATCCAATCATCAGATGAGTCCAATGGTTGAGATCTTAAAAACCAGTTGTGAAATGGTTGAGATTTTAAAAAGGTTTTTAAAATCTCAACCATTTCACGACTGGTTTTTAAGATCTCAACCATTGAACTCATCTGATGATTGCATTACCATGAAACTTCATAATATTACCATTGATTATAAATCTGCTCTGTTTTATTAGCATTGAGCACCTTTTCATGCCAATACTTTTCTAATTCTCTATTCATTATATATATATATATATATATATATATATATATATATAGATATATGAAGAAAAAGGGGAAGTGAATCCGACAGTATGTAATATTTTAAAATTTTTGGAAAAACACAAGTTTATAAATAAATGATGTTTATTTGGCCTATGCTGCAGTGTTTCGGTCTGTTTCAATAGACCTTCATCAGGGCTTCCGTTGGTTTGAGGAAAAATAAATTATTATTGAAAATAAAAAGTCTGCGAGCGTCTTTTTTTTGGTGTGTTAGGCTTCTTTTTCGTCGATATTGAAATGTGTGAGAGAAAAAATCTATTTAAAATTGTTGGCAAACACAGCATCTATATTATTTATATATATATATATATATATATATATATATATATATTAAAAAATGGACTATCATAGATTTCGACACGAGGGTTCATCCAATAAACAACCTACACAATGTTTTGTTTATAGTGGTGAAGGCTTGTGTTGGACTATCCGCACTTTTTGGCACAGTCGATAGGAAATAATTGGTGCACAAGGAATGCCACAAACCCAATCAAATTCAAATTCAGTGTTTTCCTTCTCCTAGACTGGTTACCTATCCAAAGGATATAGTGAATGTGTGAATATGTTATTAACCGTTAATTTTTATATGCGCGTTTGTTTACGAAAAGCAAATGACGTGATCAATGCATGTGCAAAAATGGAAGGTGAAGATCATATGATGACGCATGCATTAACGTGAATAAGCAGAGAACGAAAAGTTAACAAAGATATAACCTTCATCTTCCATTAACAAACGCGTATATAAAAATTAACAGTTAATAACATCATATTCACTATACACTTAACATCTCTCATTTTGTCCCTCACATAAACATTACTTAACAGTGTCCTGAAGATGGTACAATATACCAAAATGTTTTAGTATTGATACATTAAATTGTTTCCCCCTAATCATAACATCCTGTGTTTGTTATATTTTTAAAATATTTTCTTCACATATTGTCGGATTAATTTCCCTGTCGTATTTCCATATATATATATATATATATATATATATATATATATATATATGATGGCCTGAAACGTATCAGCCTTAAGTCATTCAGATTTGTATCGGGCAAAATTTGTTCCACCCTATATAATGTAAATTTTACAGCAAACAAAAAAAAAGGGGGGTGGGGTTACCTTCTGTTGGTCTGTAAGGTTGAGGGTTTCCTAACTTCTGGCCTACTTCAGCCCCGCGGGTAAGGACAGACAAGTCCAATAAAATAACCACTTTCCTAATGAATAGAAAAACAAAAAGAAAAATATAGAGTCAATGAAAAATATAAATAAAGCAAATTTTTAATACAAAAATATAGACCAGCAAAAAATCTACATCCAACTCCACACAAGCATTCAGCTCTTGAGCAAGCCAATTTCATAAGAGTTGATGAAATTTACATCCCAATTCACACTATCTTCTATATATCAATACTCGTGTTCCTTAAAAGTACAACAGTTATCATCTTGCAACACTCTCTGGTTAAAAATGAGACCGTCCAAATCATCCGAGATGAAATGCAAAAATGCAAATCCTGATTATCTGGTGTTGCTTATCTGCTGAATTAATAATGGACCATTCCGTTTTTATTATAAAGAAAAAGGAAGAAAAAGGACATGATATACAGAAAAAATATAGAAAGAAAGAATAGGGGAAAGATAGGAGGTGAACCTATGGAAGTGATAACACTAATCTGTTTCTATCAAACATGAAAGAAAGAAAGAAAAGAAAAAAAAATTAAATCAACAATATCAAATAAACATACTTTTTACATATTGAATTAATTGTAATAGCTCTTAAGTAAGTAGAGCCGTCGGGGCGGCCTAATGTCAGTATCAGCCAGACATCGAGGGAGTCTATCCCCTTTTCACTAGCGCTAGACCAAGGAGAATATTTTAGCGTCTGAGGCAGAGTGCCACACCTACCATCAGCTCCTCACTTTACTGCACACAGATCCCTGTGCTACTCATACGCTGAGTTGGCGAGGGCCGGTATTGAACCAGGAACCTTGGGATTCCTAGCCGAATGCTCTACCGACTGAGCTATCAAACGTCATAATAATTAAATTATCATACGATATATCCACAGGTCTTGCTAGTTTTTGATTAAAATAAATTGATAATATGAATGAACAGCAATAGAAAATACTCACTTTAGCATTACAAGCATTTCACTGAAAAACGCTGACATTTTCAAATTTGCGACCTTAATCAGTTAAATTTGCAATTTCTCGAGTATTTCTTAACCAATCTTTAAAAAAATTATATGGTTGGAAAGAGAATAGAGTAATCTTTCTAAATATGTAACTTATCGGTCTTCATCAATTGAATTATTTTTTACAGCGAGTTAAAACCGTATTTTCAGTCGAACAGCTGAAAACAAAAATATGACCCGTTTTTTTTAGGATAACTTTTACACGCTGTTTTGTTTTTCAAAATCCAAGTGGCTAATCTTTATCAATATTCTTGAAATTTTGCACTCAATTAGAAGACACCTTGAAGTACAGACGGTCTTTTTTGTTTGTTTCTAGGACGCGTGGAAATGAAAATATGAGAGGGCAAAGTTAAAGGCTATTTGTTTAAAAAATATTAGAGAAGCAGAAAAAAAAGCACTATTCACGTGATATTAGAAAGTTTCAGAATTATTTTGATATATAATTTGTAAAATTTAAAGATTGCTAAGTGCTTCGGGATTTGCTCCGAAACTTTGGATTTTGAAGAAAATAGAAAATACTCACTTATCATTTTGGATCGTGTTGCACAGGTATTTATCCACTCGGATTACGGCCAGGTTATCAATCTCCTTTTCCATCATTGGATTCAGCTGGATAGCCAACATGACACCTAGAGGAAAATAAAAAATACAAAATATAAAAATAAAAAGACACACCATTATTATTCTAACTGGTAATGCCCACGAAAAATCTAGTTCACCAATTGTGAAGGGCTGTAGAATAGGGTAGGTCGATTTTGGAACTGTAATGTCTCCCATATAGCGAAAGTCGCAAATTAAAATAAAGAATTACCACACAAAATACTTTTCTTCAAAACTTTGCTTTCATTTGAAGAAATCTTTTAAAATGTTATCACTGTTACAGCTTAATTAATGAGGATAAATAACAGCATATTGGAAGTGTCGGTTGTGATGGGGGGTATATTTTAAATTTGAATTCTAGTTATAATATTTTATTCGTTTCATTAAAAATGACAACCTTCTGTTTTAAATATTGGAATTGCTAAATTTTCTAACCAATTTCTAGGCTCAATGTTGCAAAACGAGGATTTTTGGTTCATTTTAGTAGACGATCTTTGATGATATTTCCTTAAACAATGGTGCAAGTAAGAGATCTAGTTTTTGGTATCAGTATTTATTATACCAACACACAACTTTGATACTATTTCCTTAAACAATGGTGCAAGCAAGAGATATAGTTTTTGGTATCAGTATTCATTATACCAACACACAACTTTGATACTATTTCCTTAAACAATGGTGCAAGTAAGACATCTAGTTTTTGGTATCAGTATTCATTATACCAACACACAACTTTGATACTATTACCTTAAACAATGGTGCAAGTAAGAGATCTAGTTTTTGGTATCAGTATTCATTATACCAACACACAACTTTGATACTATTACCTTAAACAATGGTGCAAGTAAGAGATCTAGTTTTTGGTATCAGTATTCATTATACCAAAACACAACTTTGATACTATTTCCTTAAACAATGGTGCAAGTAAGACATCTAGTTTTTGGTATCAGTATTCATTATACCAAAACACAACTTTGATACTATTTCCTCAAACAATGGTGCAAGTAAAAGATCTAGTTTTTGGTATCAGTATTCATTATACCACACACACACTTTTAAACAATGGTGCAAGTAAAAGATCTAGTTTTTGGTATCAGTATTCATTATACCAACACACAACTTTGATACTATTTCCTTAAACAATGGTGCAAGTAAAAGATCTAGTTTTTGGTATCAGTATTCATTATACCAACACACAACTTTGATACTATTTCCTTAAACAATGGTGCAAGTAAAAGATCTAGTTTTTGGTATCAGTATTCATTATACCAACACACAACTTTGAAACTATTTCCTTAAACAATGGTGCAAGTAAGACATCTAGTTTTTGGTATCAGTATTCATTATTTTGATACTATTACCTTAAACAATGGTGCAAGCAAGAGATCTAGTTTTGGTATCAGTATTCATTATACCAACACACAACTTTGATACTATTACCTTAAACAATGGTGCAAGCAAGAGATCTAGTTTTTGGTATCAGTATTCATTATACCAACACACAACTTTGATACTATTTCCTTAAACAATGGTGCAAGTAAGAGATCTAGTTTTTGGTATCAGTATTCATTATACCAACACACAACTTTGATACTATTACCTTAAACAATGGTGCAAGTAAGAGATCTAGTTTTTTGGTATCAGTATTCATTATACCAACACACAACTTTGATGCTATTACCTTAAACAATGGTGCAAGTAAGAGATCTAGTTTTTGGTATCAGTATTCATTATACCAACACACAACTTTTACTGTTTGAGAGAATTTGATATTTTTAAAAAGTGAAAAATCAACCTACCCTATAGTGGAGTCAGAATACAAAACCTCAACCAACTCCTCTTTGTTTGATTTTTTGCTTTGTTTTATGGCACAACAAACCACAGTGGGTCATTTAAAGCCGGCAAAGTTTTGTAAGATTCGTAGCGATAGTTTGGAAAAAAAATTTTTCAACTCGATTTTTTTAACAAATAAAATTTCTATTTAACCCATAGATGGGACCCTAACAGGTACTACCACTCTGGGTCAGGGAGTAATGGTAATAAAGGGGTGCTCCACATTCCCCAGAACTCCAGAATTGGGACTTCACCATCAGATAGAGTTTAACGTCATATCCAGGCTCTCAACCACTACTTTCTCGCACATATGATAAAAAGGTTGGGGCTTGCCATATGGGCAATTGGGTTGGGAAAATCATGTGCTAGGGCTTGACATGGCCAGCCGACTGATCAGAGGGGTCCTCTCCGACCGCCTGTCTAGCCTAAGTAAGAGCCAAAGTGGAGTGTTGCAGGTTATGGACTGCTCATCCACCAGGATTCCATCCTTAAGCATTATGGATCACCACCCATGGCTAACAGGTGGCCCCTTTGGAAATATTTTATACCACTGCACAGATGCAGTCGGCATATTCTACAGCCTCAGCCAACAGGGTGGAATCTTGGAGAATGGTGTTAATTAATGTTAATGTCATGGAACAAAGAAAGATAACTTGGGTTATCTTTCTTTAAGAGAACTCTTCACTTTTATGAAACCATTTTCGTGTAAAGAGTGTTCTTAGCAACTGACTTTGAATGTTGAGAAGTGAAGGGAATGGACGTGTGTAATAAACAACCGTAATACATTTATTGGCGTTTGTGTTATTAGCGAGTTTAACAAATGGTTGCATTTCAACATAGAGCTAATACCCTTGTGAAAGGTATGAATCCAACTACTTTCCCTCCAGCTATGGGTAAATAGTAGGGCAGACTGGGCTCTTTCTCCTTGGTATGGCAACCAGTCTAGGAGAAGGTAAACTGAATTCAATCCTACTTGTGCATAGTGTTGGTAAATACATACTCTACTTTAAAAATGACTGCGTTGCATCAGCCATGGAGATCTGAGGTAGAGTGCCACACCTACCATCAGCTGTTTACTTTACCACA
Organism: Doryteuthis pealeii; assembly: GCA_023376005.1. NCBI lineage: Eukaryota > Metazoa > Mollusca > Cephalopoda > Myopsida > Loliginidae > Doryteuthis > Doryteuthis pealeii. The sequence continues at coordinate 48,094,351 of CM042178.1, read as the reverse complement.
CAGATCCCTGTGCTACTTTCCTTTGAGGGAAAGATTGCATGAATACATACACATCTAGAGCAACCTATCATTTCATGTAAGGGCCTAGAGCCGACCTACCATTTCGCGCACGCGCCTAGAGCCGACCTACCATTTTACGTACGCACCTAGAGCAGACCTACCATTTTACGTACGCACCTAGAGCAGACCTATTACAGTGATGCTGATAGCTTTTTTATTTAGTGCATCCTGGGATGCACATATTTGTTTTGGATGAGTCCCCGGGAAAATTTATGGGTCCCAACTAGAGTTTCTTACATTGTGTTTTTATTTATAATCTGGGGAAACAACTAAAGCCGTCTAACTCCTACCTTGTAACCTATCCTGTGTAATTCATAGAAACTATCGAAATGTATTTATAGTTAGCATGAAAGAGGGAAGAAAAAAGAAAACACAAAAATACAATTTTACTGTGTTCTTTTAAATTTTTGTTCATCAGGGATGTAGGACGTGTACCTATCAGCATCTCTGCAATTATTTCATGTATATGTCTAAAATCGATCTATTATTTCATGGGTAATTTTCACCTTTAGTTGGCTAAATTCCTAGCAAATAAGGCAATTAGAGTAAACCCCCTTGACTTTCACTTTGAAACAAGCCGGTAGCTGTGCGAAATAAAATCTTAGAAACTTTTTCGAAAACAATACAACTGCATGCTTTAACACAAAAATATCATAAAATGTGTTCTTAATAACAATTAAGTTCATTTCAGATAATGCGCGCACACAATTTTATGCTAGTTGTTAAAAACTAAAGGCGAAAATGACCATTTCATGTACGTCTAAAGTCGATCTAAAATCGAATCCACAGTCTCTCTCCTGAGCCAGCTGTTGCAAGTCAACCCAGAATTTTTGGAATGTCTCAAGGTCATGTACCACAACATTAAACCAGCGGGGGTGGGGGAGCGCCCCCCCTGCCATAATACCATGCCCTACCAGTTGGGAGATCAAATTCCAACACAGTGCAGCGGATTTTCCGGCGCAATGTGCAGAGCATAACCAAGCAAATGTATTCCTTTTTCATGACAAAGGGAGAGGAGGCAGGGGATTGGAGAGTTCACTCCCTTACTAAACAACGTGGATAATATACTGTGACTAATGAAGTCCATCGATCATCCTAAGTACTTGGCTGTCAAGGGCGTCCAGTCTAGCGTCCGAGTCTCAGTGCATTTCATCAATATGGTAAACAAAATGATTTATATTATTTGGATTGTCCGGAATATTGTCCTCATTTTTATTGTTATCTGTAGGTTTCGGCCGATGTGCCCTCCGGCCTTCTTCAGGTATTTTTTGTCGGACTGGGAAACCCTCTTTTCGAACTCGGAACCTTCTTGAGGACAATAGTCTGAATAATCCAAATTATCAAGCCTCATCTCAAAAATTCAGAGAAATAAAAAAGATTTAGGTCAGAAATTATCTTTCTCAAATTTATGTGTGTGTGTATATATATATATATATATATATATATTTGGAGGATATGTGCTTAATTGAAGTCATGCTTAATTTTTGAAAATTAATTAGTTAATAATTAATGAATTTAGGCGGGCATATATATTCAAATGTAAGGCTAAACAGATCGAGAAAATGTCAGCCTTATCAAGCCATATCAAATAAACAGTGTTTATTTACGTACTTTCATATATATATATATATATATATATATATATAAGTTGAAAATGGAAATGAATCTGACGATATGTTGAAAGGATAAATAAATTTAACTTTATTTAGTTAAGAAAATGATGAATGGATAAAATTGATTTAATTTCAGTTACCAACATGTGTTTCGGCCAGGAGTTTGTTCAGGTAAACATGAAAAAAAAAAAAAATTTAATCATATATTAACAGGCTCTTAACTTTTCTTTGCACAAGTCAAGTTATGAAATCAAAAATTCCCCTTTTTTTCAAATGTCACTCTTTAACAAATATTCTTTATTCCCTAACCGAAACCAAATATCACTGTTTTCTCCAGCTGTTTTTTTTTTTTTTTTTTTTTTGAATTGTTAAAGTTAAAAAAAGGAAAAAAATTACTATCGTAATGATTTTATAAAACGTTGTTCGCACCATACGCAGTTTTGTTCCTTCCAGATTGTTTAGTTTTGTTGTTGAAATATAAAATTATTTTGTCAAGTATATAAGGAAGTGATATTGTTTTTTAGGTTGGTTTGGTTTATTAATTTTTAACAGCATATCAACCCGTCCAGGGTTATATCATGCCTAGCGGTTGGGTTGTTATACATATTGTGTATTCATATATATACATTTAGTAATTGGTTTTAACAATGTGTTAGCATTATTGGAATCATACTCTATGACATTGATTTGTTTCATGTCTATATTCTATGGTATAATTTTATTTCCCTCAAAAAGGAGAAAATATCCTCTATGTTAACATTTTCAAATAGGTCCTTCATATTGTTTGCTTTAAAATAATGTTTTCTGATGTGAGCAAAAAAATCTGCATTCCATCATTAAGTGTTTGACTGTCAGGGGTGTTTGACATGTTTCACATTGTGGTTGTTGTTCTTGTTTGAGTATATAAGAGTGTGTTAGTTTTTGTATGACCAATGCATAATCGGGACATAATGACTTGTTCCTTTCTAGACTTCCTTAAAGTTGGTCTGCAGCCTCCCAAAGTTGGTTTGATTAGGAAGAGTTTGTTGTGGATACAGTTATTCCAGTGTTGCTGCCATTTTTGTATGAAGGATCTATTAATTTTAGGTTTCAAGTCAGTATATGGTATCTGGAACTTGTCAGGGATTAAATCTAGAGCCGATTTAGCTGCAGAGTCAGCTCTTTCATTCCCCCTCACTCCTATATGACTTGGTATCAGCATATATAATCTCCTTAGAGTTAGACATTGAGTCTAATCTATTCAGGAGCTTAATGATGAGAGGGTCTTCCAGTTTTTTAGTTATCTTTTTTCGTTTTTGGAGTTTTTTGTCTTATAAGACAAAACTTAAAAAACGAAAAAGACTCTTCTTATCTAAAGTCTTGTTTTATTTGAGATAACGCACTCATTTTCTTCAGGGTTTTGTATTCTAAAAAATATTGCATTTTCGTTAAATATTTGTAGGTATCTTTCAATTTTTTTATTCTCGACACCCTAGATTAACCTTCCATAAACTTATACAAGATAAATTCTTTGAACTATAGATAAAAATCGAGATTAGAGAAAATGCTAATATAAATTTAATGCCAATAAAGTTTTTCAAATAATTAAAAAGGAAGATATCGAATCAAACTTGAATTTTTAGATATGCAAATCATTTCTCACGGTTATATTTAACAACAAAGTTTTTTGGGGGTTCTTTTTTTGCTAAAAAAAAAAAAAAAAAAAAAAAAAAGGGAGGTAACTCTTGAATACCAAACATTTTGTTTGGAATATGTGACTGAGAACGAGAAAGGAAAAAAAGAGCAAGACATTGTCTTGCCTGCCGTGATCGAACTCTCGTCCTCCCGCATGCAAAAACAAATGCGATTTGGGCACTGGACGGACCCAAGGTTCGACTAATGTGCCCGGATGTTTGGGTAAATATGTCCATAAATAACAAGTGAGTCGAGCGCTGGGCAGTCAGCAGCAGCAGTCGACGATGACGAAGCGCTTTGCGAACGACCCAGTAAAGAAATGGATTTTAGTCCAACAGAAATAAAACTAAATAGGAATTGCGATTTTGAACTGCTAAAGATTATTTCGACTACGACAACGGATTTTCCAGCTGCTAGACGAAGACGAAGAATGTGTTGACCAAAAGAAAGTCTGGCTTGTGAGAAGACAGTGAACTCGCTTGTTTTTGGTCCCCCCTCAGCAGGAACTTCTTGATTCGAATATCTACACCCCCCCTTCTATAGAATAACTTTTAATTTATAGAAGCTGCACTTCTTTCAATGGTGGACGGTGATTATATAATATATATATATATATATATATATATATATATATATACACACATACACACAGAGAGGTACGTATCGTGCGTCCCTGATGCAAAAAATCTAAAAAGGCACAGTAAAATCACATCCATGCGTCCTAGTGTTTTACTTTTTTCTTCCCTCACCATTTCAAGCTAACTGTAAATACATTTCAATAGTTTTCTAAGAAATGAATTACACAGGATAGGTTACAAGGTAGGAGTTAGCGGTTTAGTAGGGACCAATAAATTTTCAACAATGACTCATTGAAAGCAAGTAAGTGCATCCCAGGATGCACTACATATCAAAAAGTTATCAGCATCACTGATTTATATATNTGTTAAAATATTGTGTTTCATATATATACCTTTTAAGTAAATTGGTTTTAACAATGTGTAGATTATTGGGAATTATATTGTATAGCATTGATTTGGTTTCATGTTCTATTCTATGATAATTTTATTCCCTTAAAAAGAAGAAAATACCCCAATTAACATTTCAATAGATCCTTCATATGTTGCTTTAAAATAATGTTTTTGATGTGAGCAAACACCTCATGGTCATTAATGCCAATAAGTTTAAATAAATCAATTCTTTAATGGAAATACAATTTATTGTATAAATACATTTTTCTATTAACCCATCGATGGGACCCTAACAGTACTACCACCTTCGGGTAGATTGGACCAGGGAAGCAATGGTGATGAAGGGTGCTCCACATTCCCCCAGACCTCCAGAAATTGAACCACACCCAGGATGTGAAGACCCTCAGTCACCGCTTTCTAGCACCCATATGATTAAAACCGATTGGGCTTGCCATAAGAGCAATAGGTTGGGTCGTCATATAGTGCTAGGTTTGACGTGACAAGCCGAAGGGCCTCTCCGTCCGCTTGTTAAACCAAAGTAAGGGGCCAAAATGGGGAGTTGAATATCATGGACTACTCAGCACCAAGATTCTGTCCTTAAGCACCAACTGGTTTCCCACTCGTGTGTTTAGGAAATCATTCTTTCCAGGACATTTTAAAAAAATTTTCCAGGACAGCCAATCATTTCATAATTACTATTACCGTCTAATATTGACACATTAAGACAGTTTTATTCTTACTCTATGGATGCCCAGGTAATGTTGAAGTATCTGAGTCATTATAGATGATGGATACATTCTATCAAGACATATAGGATGTCCATAAAGTCAGTGTGCACTTTTAAAGTTTATAAATTCTTTAAAGTGCAAACAGATTTTATGGACAAATGTACTATAAAAATGTTCAGCCTCCTGTTTTTGCTTAGCCATGATCACCATTGCCGTTTTAAATTGGCAAATCAATTTAAGATATTTTACCCCTATCCCTCCATGTTTAAAATGATTTTTTTTTGTTTAATTGAAATTGTACTATTTTCAATAAACTCAAATTTTCAAATATTTACCGTACTGTGGTTTCTGTCACTTTTTATCGGCAAATATATGGAGATATTTCCCAATATCATATTTATTATACTATTATATATTAAAGTTATATTTCAAAGTTTAAAATAATAGATAGTGAAGCACATTGGAAAAGAAAAACATCTCAAAGAAGCATATGTTGACTGTATGACCTATTGAGTAGACCAAGTATAGAGATGAACACAATATGGAACCAATTATTAATAGAATAAAATTCAAATTGTTTTAAAGTGAATTTACTTTGAAAATATAAAATATTTATCGAAAATAATACTGGATGGCAAATTATTGCCTCGAGTTGGACAGGAAACCCAATAACCTTTTTCTAAATGATCACGTTCTTCTCGTGGCACATGTCAGAATGATAGGCATGCAAGTACAAATGGTCATTGTTTGAATGAGATCTTTTGAAGTCTTCAATGCCTTTGATCAACTGTCAAACTGTTAAAAATGATTTCCCAGGTTGATCATTACTATACTTGATTACAAACGGGAACACCCGAGTGAAGGCCGGAGATAATAAACATCTGAAAACTATATATGATATACAATACAATAAACATGAGTGGCAACAGTTCGAAAAATCAAAATTATTTCCTATCAGGGCCTTCATCTCAAAAATACAGTTCATGTTTATTTAGGTTGTCATATTAGGAGAGGGGGAGGGATTGTGTTTTAGTACATAAAAACAAAATGGTTTTTTAAAAACACGAACAGGTTGTTTATTTTGTTAGTTTACGGCATATCAAACCTAGTGGGTCATTTAATGCTGACAAACTTTGAAATAAATTTCATTCTTTTTAGTAAATTGTTTTTAAAAAATGTGTTGTATGGTATTGATTTGTTCATGTCTATATTCTTATGTATAATTTTATTTCCCTCAAAAAGGACAGAAGTCCTTCCGATGTTGACATTTTCAAATAATCTTCATATGTTTGCTTCAAAATAACAGTTTCTGATATGAGCAACAAACCTGCATTCCATAAATAAGTGTTTTAACAAGTCCAAAGGTGTTTAACATGTTTTCACATTTCATTGTAGATTGCTTAAAAATTTTTTTCTTTTGCACATGGTTCCTATCAAATACAAATAATTTTTAAACATTCTATTTTATCCATAGATTTGGCACCCCATGTGGTTGTAATGGTTAGCATGTAGATTCGCAGATATTGTTGGTGAGTTCGATTCTCATTGGGTTGCCCCATACTTCTGGCTTGTGCCACATCCACGCTAAGCCTTAGTTAAAACTATACCAAAATACCCTTGGACACCTCATGTGGTCTAATGCGTTAGCAAGCTAGATTCGCTGGCCATTGTTAGTGAGTTTGATTTTCATGGGTTGCCCATACTTCTGGCCTGTGCCACATCTAAGCTAAGCTTTGTAAATAACTATTTGATCCATAGATGGGCACCTAAACCAAGTGCGTTCATTTCGACAAGGAGAAAAAAAAGAGAAAAGAAAAAAAAACTTACCTTGGTGTTGTGGGCAGCAGCAGAAACCTCCTAAAAAGAGAATGTTGAAATATTATATCTGTAAGTATAGAATTTAACATACATACATACATACATACATACATATATATATAATAATATATATATTTTTGAAAAACCACAGATTTTAAATAAGCTTTATACCATAATTGTTAGTTTTATCCTTGTTCGCTAACAATTTATGGATAAACTTATTTAAACCCTGTGTGTTTTTCAAAATTTCTCACTATACTACATACCACAGAATTCACTTTCCATCTTCTTCACATACACACACGTGGATTGAATTTAGGCGGCATATATGTTCAAATTGTAAGGCTAAACAAAATAGAGAAAATATCAATCCCTGTATGTACATTTCGACCTATTAGGTCTCATTCAGCAAGGTTATAAGACATGGGAAATCTGTAAGGCCAGCTGGTTAATGGTTAGAATCCCGCCTGTCAGTCTTGGCAGCGAAAGATTTCGAGCCACACACGGAGCAGTTCTCCCATGTCTATATAACCTTGCTGATGAGACCTAATAGGTCGAAATGTTACATACAGGGGATTGACATTTTCTCAATTTGTTAGCCTTTACATTTGAAATATATGCCCGCCTAAATTCATTAATTATTAACTTAATTATTCAAAAATTAGGTATGACTTCGATTAAGCAACATATCCCCAAAATTATATATATACACACACATCTATATACACACACAACAGGGTGATAAAAAAATTTTTAAAAAAAAGAGAAAGAAAAAAGACATATAATAAACTAGCAAAAGTACCCGGTCCAAGACCAGTCTAAGATTTTTTTAAAGAACACCAGCTTAGTGATTAAGGTAAGTGAGAGAATAAGAGGCAAAAAAATTTATAGAATTAAAAGTTAAAAACTTGACTTCATGTCGATGGTGTGTGAGTGGGGTGAAAGTCTTTATACAGTATTTTTTTATTTTTTTTATTCATTGAATTTATATCACTTAATTTAGTAAAATTCAAAAACATTTTTCTTAGTTATAAGCATATTAATCTGTATGCAAGATTCGAATCTGCAGTGACCTCCCATTTTTAGAGTTGACACGTACATGCCAAACTTCCTGATAAGATATATAGATAGATAGAGATAGATATAAATTTTAAAGCGAAAGTTTTAACGAATCAACTTATTGTTATAGCTAAAATAAGTTTTCCAATTTCCGAATTAAAATTACCAGCATTAATGATTAGATCTACATAATTAGCAGCAGCATTTATAATCAAGGGGGGGTTATTTAAAAAAAAAAAAAAGTAGAAAAAAATCGATGAACTTACATTTATCAAAAGACGTAGACTTATAATGGCTGAAAAATGGCATTTTGGGGCCCACCTTTGAAGCCCCATATATCCCCCAATTCTCAAGCGACCTCAACCATCTTTTACTATGTGATACTCTCTCAGTTGAAAAACTACAGAAATCAATATAGTTTGGCACTTTATTTTTACACGAAATTGGCCAATTTTTGCCCACTCTCAGGTGGAATATCGGCCTCAAAAAGTCACCTAAAACTCTGTAATTGAGCACCTTTTTTCACATAAGTAAATTCGAGGCATTAGAATCCATAGAATGAAACAATAAATCGATAACGTACATTTTTTTTTTTTTAAATCTCTTTTTTAAAAATCTCTTAAACAAATATTTTTAAAACACATGAGCAAAAATCAGAGAATTGTTCAAGTTCTTGAAATGAACCAAGAAAAGATGACATTTACCAGAGTTTGGTTAGCTTGCATCATTTAAGACAAAATTTTCTCTTAAAAGAGTTCCCATGAACCGAGACGACTTTCAAGACAATAATGTGAGTGAATCAACAGTCAAGTGTGGCTAGGAAAATCTAAATAATAAAGACGCACAAGACACGTCAACGGGAACAAGAGTAAAACAGATGACCCGATTCACAATACAAATCCTTTTACAGCTTGACATAATTAAATTCGGATTTGTAAACAAATTGGCCAAATTCCTAACCACCAACTTGTCAACATCAAGTGTGTATATATATATTTATTATATATATATATGAAGAAAAAAGGGGAAAGTGCGAATCCGACATATGTAATATTTAAATTTTTTGAAAAAACAATTTATAAAAACTTGTATTATTTGGCCTATGCTGCAGTTTGTTTCGGTCTGTTTCGAATAGACCTTCATCAGGGCTTTCGTTTGTTTGAGGAAAAAATTAATTATTATCGAAAATAAAAAGTCTGCGAGCGTCTTTTTTTGGTTGTGTTAGGCTTCTCTTTTTTCGTCGATATTGAAATTTGTGAGAGAAAAAAATCTATTTTAACAATGTTGGCAAACGCAGGCGCAATACATAATATATATATATTATATATATATATATATATATAATATAATATAAAAAATGCGACCATTGTAGATTTCGACACATGAGGTCATCCAATGAACAAACCTAACAATAGTTTGTTCATAGTGGTGAAGGCTTGTGTTGGGACATCCGCACTTTTTGACTCAGTCGATAGGAAATAATTGGTGCACAAGGAATGCCACAAAACCCAATCAAATTCAAATTCAGTATTTTCCTTCTCCTAAGACTGGTTACACTATCCCAAAGGATATAGTGCATGTGTGAATATGTTATTAACCGTTAATTTTTATATGCGTTTTGTTTACGAAAGCCAATGACGTGATCAATGCCATGTGCAAAAATGGAGGTAAAGATTCATATGATGACGCATGCTAATGAACGGAATAGGCGTGAGAACGAAAAGTTAACCAAAGATATGGACCTTCACCTATCCATTTTTTTGCCACATGCATTGATCACAGTCATTGGCTTTCGTAAAACAAACGCGCAAATAAAAAATTAACGTGTTTAATAACATCCAATTTACATTCACTATACACTAACATCTTTCATTTTGTCCCTCACATAAACATTACATAAACAGTGTCCTGAAGATGCGTACAATATACCAAAATTACTAAAAGTTATTGAAACATAAAATTTTTCCCCTAATCATAACATTCTGGGTGTTATATATATTTTTTAAATATTTTTCCTCCTCATATTGTCGGATTAATTCCCCACCGTCTTGTCCCTTATTATACATATATAATAAATATATATATAATATATATATATATAAATTTATTTTGATGCTGAAACGTATCAGCCTTAAGTCATCAGATTTGTAACGGGCAAAATTTGTATCCCACCCCTATATAATGTAAAATTTTTACAGCAAACAAAAAAAAAGGGGATGGGCGTTACCTTCTGTTGGTCTTGTAAGGTTGAGGGTTTCCTAACTTCTGGCCTACTTCAGCTCCTCGAGGTTAAGGACAGATAAGTCCAATAAAATAACCACTTTCCTAATGATAGAATACAAAAAGAAAAATATAGAGTCAATGGAAAAATATAAATAAAGCAAATTTTTAATACAAAATATAGGACCAGCAAAAAATCTACATCCAAACTCCCACACAAGCATTCAGCTCTTGAGCAAAGCCAATTTCATTAAGAGTTGATGAAATACATCCAATTCACACTATCCTTCTATATATCAATACTCGTGTCCTTAAAAGTACAACCGTTTATCATCTTGCCAACACTCTGGGTTATAAAAATGAGTGACGTCCAAATCATTCCGAGATGAAATGCAATCCTGATTATACTTGGTGTGCTTATCTGCTGAATTAATAATGGACCATTCCGTTTTTATTATAAAAGAAAAGGAAGAAAAAGACATGATATACAAAGAAAAAAAAATAGGAAGAAGGAATAGGAAGATAGCGTGAACCTATGGAAAGAAAGTGATAACACTAATCTGTTTTCTATCAAACATGAAAGCAAAGAAAGAAAAGAAAAAAAATTTAAATCAACCAATATCAAATAAACAACTTTTTACAATATTGAATTAATTGTAATAGCTCTTAAGTAAGTAGAGCCGTCGGGGCGCCTAATGTCGGTATCGCCAGACATCGAGGGAGTCTATCCCCTTTTCCACTAGCTCTAGACCAAGGAGATATATTTTAGCGTCTGAGGCAGAGTGCCACACCTACCATCAGCTCCTCACTTTACGCATACAGATCCCTTGCTACTCATACGCTGAGTGGCGAGGGCCGGTTATTGAACCAGGAACCTTGGGATTCCTAACCGAACGCTCTACCGACTGAGCTATCAAACGTCGTAATTAATTAAATTATCATACGATATTATTTCCCAACCCCAAAGGTCTTTTTGGCTTATTTTTTTTTTTGATTTAAAAAAAAAATTAAAAAAATTGATAATATGAATGAAAGACAAATAGAAAATACTCAACTTTAGCATTACAAGCATTTCGCTGAAAAAACGCTGACATTTTCAAAAATTTGCGACCTTAATCCAGTTTAAATTTGCAATTTCTCGATGTATTTCTTAACCCAATCTTTAAAAAATTATATGGTGGAAAGAGAATGAGTAATCTTTCTAAATATGTAAACTTATCGCCGATTTTTCATCATTGAATTATTTTTTACCAGCGAGTTAAAACCCGTATTTTCAGTTGGAACAGCTTGAAAACAAAAATATGACCGTTTTTTTTTTAGGATAACTTTTACACGCTGTTTTTGTTTTTCAAAATCCAAGTGGCAATCTTTATGCAATCATTTCTTGAAATTTTGCACTCAATTAGAAGACCACCTTGAAGTACAGACGGAGGTCTTTTTTGTTTGTTCTTAGGACGGCTGGAAATGAAAATATGAGGAGGGCAAAGTTAAAGGCCTATTTGGTTTCTTAAAAAATATTAGAAGAAGGCAGAAAAACAAGCACTATTCACCGTGATATTGAAAGTTTCAGAATTTATTTGATATATTAATTTGTAAAATTTAAAGATTGCTAAGTGCTTCGGATTTGCTCGAAACTTTGGATTTTGAAGAAAATAGAAATACGATCATTATCATTTTGGATCGTGTTGCACAGGTATTTATATCCACTCGGATTACGGCCAGGTTATAATCTATTTTCCATCATTGGATTCAGCTGGATAGCCAACATGACACCTAGAGGAAATACAAAAATAAATAAATAAAAAGACACACCATTATTATTCTAACTGGTAATCGCCACGAAAAATTAGTTCACCAATTGTGAAGGGTGTAGATAGGGCAGGTCGATTTTGGAACTGTAGTGTCCATATAGCGAAAGTCACAAATTAAAATAAAGAATTACACACAAAATATTTCTTCAAAACTTTGCTTTCATTTGAAGAAATCTTTTAAAATGTTATCACTGTTACAGCTTAATTAATGAGGATAAATAACAGCATATCGGAAGTGTCGGTTGTGATGGGGGTATATTTTAAATTTTGAATTCTATTACAATATTTTATTCGTTTCATTAAAAATGAAACTTCTGTTTTAAATATTGGAATTGCTAAATTTTCTAAACACAATTTCTAGGCTCAATGTTGCAAAACGAGGATTTTTGGTTATTTTAGTAGACAATTTTGATGCTATTTCCTTAACAAATTGATGCAAGTAAGAGATCTAGTTTTGGGGTATCAGTATTCATTATCCAACACACACTTTGATAGTATTCTAACAATGGTGCAAGTGAAGAGATCTAGTTTTTGGTATCAAGTATTCATTATACCAACACAACTTTGATATATCTCAAACAATGGTGCAAGTAGAGATCTAGTTTTTGGTATCAGTAATCTTATACAACAACCAACTTTGATACTATTTCCTCAACAATGGTGCAAGTAAGGCAGATTAGTTTTTGTATCAGTATTCATTAATACACACAAACTTTGATACTATTTCTCAAACATGGTCAAGTAAGAGATCTAGTTTTTGGTATCAGTATTCATTATACCACACACATTTGATACTATTTCCTCAAACAATGGTGCAAGTAAGAGATTAGTTTTTGGTATCAGTATTCATTATACCAACACAACTTTCACTGTTTGAGAGAATTTGATATTTTTAAAAGTTGAAAAAATCACCTACCCTATAGTGGAGTCAGAATACAAACTCAACCAACTCCTCTTTGTTTTGATTGTTTGCTTTATGGCCGAACAAACCACAGTGGGTCATTTAAAGCCGGCAAAGTTTTGTAAGATTCGTAGCGATAGTTTGGAAAAAAATTTTCCAACTCAATTTTTTTAACAAATAAAATTTCTATTTAACCCATAGATGGACCTAACAGGTACTACCACTCTGGGTCAGGGAGTAATGGTAATAAGGGGTGTCCACATTCCCCAGAACTCCAGAATTGGGACTTCACCATCAGATAGAGTTTAACGTCATATCCAGGCTCTCAACTACTTTCTCGCACATATGATAAAAGGTTGGGGGCTTGCCATATGGGCAATTGGGTTGGGAAAATCATATGTGCTAGGGCTTGACATGGCCAGCCGACTGATCAGAGGGGTCTCTCCAACCGCCTGTCTAGCCTAAGTAAGAGCAAAGTGGAGTGTTGCAGGTTATGGACTGCTCATCCACCAGGATTCCATCCTTAAGCATTATTGATCACCACCATGGCCAACAGGTGGCCCCTATGGGAATATTTTATACCACTGCACAGATGCAGTCGGCATATTCTACAGCCTCAGCCAACAGGGTGGAATCTTGGAGAATGGTGTTAATTAATGTTAATGTCATGGAACAAAGAAAGATAACTTGGGTTATCTTTCTTTAAGAGAACTCTTCACTTTTATGAAACCATTTTCGTGTAAAGAGTGTTCTTAGCAACTGACTTTGAATGTTGAGAAGTGAAGTGAACGGACGTGTGTAATAAACAACCGTAATACATTTATTGGCGTTTGTGTTATTAGCGAGTTTAACAAATGGTTGCATTTCAACATAGAGCTAATATCCTTGTGAAAGGTATGAATCCAACTACTTTCCCTCCAGCTATGGGTAAATAGTAGGGCAGACTGGGCTCTTTCTCCTTGGTATGGCAACCAGTCTAGAAGGTAAACTGAATTCAATCCTACTTGTGCATAGTGTTGGTAAATACATACTCTACTTTAAAAATGACTGCGTTGCATCAGCCATGGAGATCTGAGGTAGAGTGCCACACCTACCATCAGCTGTTTACTTTACCACACAGATCCCTGTGCTACTTTCCTTTGAGGGAAAGATTGCATGAATACATACACATCTAGAGCAACCTATCATTTCATGTAAGGGCCTAGAGCCGACCTACCATTTTACGTACGCACCTAGAGCAGACCTATTACAGTGATGCTGATAGCTTTTTTATTTAGTGCATCCTGGGATGCACATATTTGTTTTGGATGAGTCCCCGGGAAAATTTATGGGTCCCAACTAGAGTTTCTTACATTGTGTTTTTATTTATAATCTGGGGAAACAACTAAAGCCGTCTAACTCCTACCTTGTAACCTATCCTGTGTAATTCATAGAAACTATCGAAATGTATTTATAGTTAACATGAAAGAGGGAAGAAAAAAGAAAAACAAAAATACAATTTTACTGTGTTCTTTTAAATTTTTGTTCATCAGGGATGTAGGACGTGTACCTATCAGCATCTCTGCAATTATTTCATGTATATGTCTAAAATCGATCTATTATTTCATGGGTAATTTTCACCTTTAGTTGGCTAAATTCCTAGCAAATAAGGCAATTAGAGTAAACCCCCTTGACTTTCACTTTGAAACAAGCCGGTAGCTGTGCGAAATAAAATCTTAGAAACTTTTTCGAAAACAATACAACTGCATGCTTTAACACAAAAATATCATAAAATGTGTTCTTAATAACAATTAAGTTTATTTCAGAAAATTTTATGCTAGGAATTTAGCCAACTGACTTTCACTTTCTAACAAGCCGGTAGCCATTTTGAAAGTCTCCTTGTAAAATAAACAAATCTTAGAATCGTTTACAAAACAATACAACTGCATGCTTTAACACAAAAATATCATAAAATGTGTTCTTAATAACAATTAAGTTCATTTCAGATAATGCGCACACACAATTTTATGCTAGGAATTTTAACAACTAAAGGTGAAAATGACCATTTCATGTACGTTTAAAGTCGATCTAAAATCGAATCCACAGTCTCTCTCCTGAGCCAGCTGTTGTAAGTCAACCCAGAATTTTTGGAATGTCTCAAGGTCATGTACCACAACATTAAACCAGCGGGGGTGGGGGAGCGCGCCCCCCCCCCGCCATAATACCATGCCCTACCAGTTGGGAGATCAAATTCCAACACAGTGCAGCGGATTTTCCGGCGCAATGTGCAGAGCATAACCAAGCAAATGTATTCCTTTTTCATGACAAAGGGAGAGGAAGAGGGGATTGGAGAGTTCACTCCCTTACTAAACAACGTGGATAATATACTGTGACTAATGAAGTCCATCGATCATCCTAAGTACTCGGCTGTCAAGGGCGTCCAGTCTAGCGTCCGAGTCTCAGTGCATTTCATCAATATGGTAAACAAAATGATTTATATTATTTGGATTGTCCGGAATATTGTCCTCATTTTTATTGTTATCTGTAGGTTTCGGCCGATGTCCCCTCCGGCCTTCTTCAGGTATTTTTTGTCGGACTGGGGAACCCTCTTTTCGAACTCGGAACCTTCTTGAGGACAATAGTCTGAATAATCCAAATTATCAAGCCTCATCTCAAAAATTCAGAGAAATAAAAAAGATTTACGTCAGAAATTATCTTTCTCAAATTTATGTGTGTGTGTGTGTGTGTATATATATATATATATATATATATATATTTGGAGGATATGTGCTTAATTGAAGTCATGCTTAATTTTTGAAAATTAATTAGTTAATAATTAATGAATTTAGGCGGGCATATATATTCAAATGTAAGGCTAAAACAGATCGAGAAAATGTCAGCCTTATCAAGCCATATCAAATAAACAGTGTTTATTTACGTACTTTCATATATATATATATATATATATATATATATATATATATTATATAAGTTGAAAATGGAAATGAATCTGACGATATGTTGAAAGGATAAATAAATTTAACTTTATTTAGTTAAGAAAATGATGAATGGATAAAATTGATTTAATTTCAGTTACCAACATGTGTTTCGGCCAGGAGTTTGTTCAGGTAAACATGAAAAAAAAAAAAAAAAAAATTTAATCATATATTAACAGGCTCTTAACTTTTCTTTGCACAAGTCAAGTTATGAAATCAAAAATTCCCCTTTTTTCAAATGTCACTCCGAACGTATATTCTTTATTCCCTAACCGAAACCAAATATCACTGTTTTCTCCAGCTGTTTTTTTTTTTTTGTAATTGTTAAAGTTAAAAAAAGGAAAAAATTACTATCGTAATGATTTTATAAAACGTTGTTCGCACCATATGCAGTTTGTTCCCTTCCAGATTGTTTAGTTTTGTTGTTGAAATATAAAATTATTTTGTCAAGTTATATAAGGAAGTGATATTGTTTTTAGGTTGGTTTGGTTTATTAATTTTAACGGCATATCAACCCGTCCAGGGTTATATCATGCCTAGCGGTTGGGTTGTTATACATATTGTGTATTCATATATATACATTTAGTAATTGGTTTTAACAATGTGTTAGCATTATTGGGAATCATACTCTATGACATTGATTTGTTTCATGTCTATATTCTATGGTATAATTTTATTTCCCTCAAAAAGGAGAAAATATCCTCTATGTTAACATTTTCAAATAGGTCCTTCATATTGTTTGCTTTAAAATTGTTTTTCTGATGTGAGCAAAAAATCTGCATTCCATCATTAAGTGTTTGACTGTCAGGGTGTTTGACATGTTTCACATTGTGGTTGTTGTTCTTGTTTGAGTATATAAGAGCGTGTTAGTTTTGTATGACCAATGCATAATCGGGACATAATGACTTGTTCCTTTCTAGACTTCCTTAAAGTTGGTCTGCAGCCTCCCAAAGTTGGTTTGATTAGGAAGAGTTTGTTGTGGATACAGTTATTCCAGTGTTGCTGCCATTTTGTATGAAGGAATCTATTAATTTTAGGTTTCAAGTCAGTATATGGTATCTGGAACTTGTCAGGGATGAAATCTAGAGCCGATTTAGCTGCAGAGTCAGCTCTTTCATTCCCCCTCACTCCTATATGACTTGGTATCCAGCATATAATAATCTCCTTAGAGTTAGACATTGAGTCTAATCTATTCAGGAGCTTAATGATGAGAGGGTCTTCCAGTTTTTAGTTATCTTTTTCGTTTTTGGAGTTTTGTCTTATAAGACAAAACTTAAAAAACGAAAAAGACTCTTCTTATCTAAAGTCTTGTTTTATTTGAGATAACGCACTCATTTTCTTTAGGGTTTTGTATTCTAAAAAATATTGCATTTTCGTTAAATATTTGTAGGTATCTTTCAATTTTTTTATTCTCGACACCCTAGATTAACCTTCCATAAACTTATACAAGATAAATTCTTTGAACTATAGATAAAAATCGAGATTAGAGAAAATGCTAATATCTTATTATAATGGAGATTGTGAGTTTTTCTGTCTGTAACCGAAACTATATTACTAATCGAGTCACAATTAACATAGTTATTTTAATCACATTCTTCATGATTTTATTTATATTTAAACCTCAATTATAAATAAAATTGCTTCACCTTTTTATTAGTGTTGTCCATATCTACATACTAATAACATGCTATTATATTTATATATACAAAAAATAGCGGTTTGCAGTGTGAACGGGAAGGCTAATTTGCATATTGATATTAAAAATGTGATTTTATTAAATATGTGCTCAGTATTATTGGTTTCTAACTGTTTGGTTTTATTTTAATGAATATAAGCAAAAATCTCTCCAATGAATCTTAAATGAAATCCATTAACAAGAAAAAATAAGTGTAATGTTATTCTTTATTTCCTAATTTAACTAAATAGTTAAATAAGTAAAATTCAGCAATGAAAGACGGGAGTGATGGAAGAGTAAGTTTCAGTTGTTCTATTTTTCGATTATAACCCCACTCTGTTTCAAATCTTTTTATCTGCATTCTTATTAGACTTTCTAATTAAAAACACTAAAATTTAAATACGTGCACCCGGAGGGTGCATATATTTTCTAGTAAATTTAATGCCAATAAAGTTTTTCAAATAATTAAAAAGGAAGATATCGAATCAAACTTGAATTTTTAGATATGCAAATCATTTCTCACGGTTATTTTAACAACAAAGTTTTGGGGGTTTTTTTTTTTTGCTAAAAAAAAAAAAAAAAAAAAAAAAAAAAAGGGATGTAACTCTTGAATACCAAACATTTTGTTTGGAATATGTGACTGAGAACAAGAAAGGAAAAAAGAGCAAGACATTGTCTTGCCTGCCGTGATCGAACTCTCGTCCTCCCGCATGCAAAAACAAATGCGATTTGGGCACTGGACGGACGCAAGGTTCGACTGATGTGTCCGGATGTTTGGGTAAATATGTCCATAAATAACAAGTGAGTCGAGCGCTGGGCAGTCAGCAGCAGCAGAAGCAGTCGACGACGACGAAGCGCTTTGCGAACGACCCAGTAAAGAAATGGATTTTAGTCCAACAGAAATAAAACTAAATAGAAATTGTGATTTTGAACTGTTAAAGATTATTTCAACTACGACAACGGATTTTCCAGCTGCTAGACGAAGAATGTGTTGACCAAAAGAAAGTCTGGCTTGTGAGAAGACGGTGAAATCGCTTGTTTTTGGTCCCCTCTCAGCAGGAACTTCTTGATTTGAATATCTACACCCACCCCCTTCTATAGAATAACTTTTAATTTATAGAAGCTGCACGGTGATGTAATAATATATATATATATATATATATATATATATATATAATATATATACACACACACACACACACATACGCAGAGACGCTAATAGGTACGTATCGTGCGTCCCTGATGCACAAAAATCTAAAAAGACACAGTAAAATCACATCCATGCGTCCTAGTGTTTTACTTTTTTCTTCCCTCACCATTTCAAGCTAACTGTAAATACATTTCAATAGTTTCTAAGAAATGAATTACACAGGATAGGTTACAAGGTAGGAGTTAGATGGCTTTAGTAGGGACCAATAAATTTTCACAATGACTCATTGAAAGCAAGTAAGTGCATCCCAGGATGCACTAAATAAAAAAGCTATCAGCATCACTGATTATATATATATATATAATATATCCGCTTAGAAATGTAGTGATTAAATAGCCTGCTATACTTGGCAGCTGATTGTGGCCGTATGGGTAAGAGGTTTGGCAAGTGTAAGTTCGTTCGGGTCTCGAACCC
Organism: Doryteuthis pealeii; assembly: GCA_023376005.1. Taxonomy (NCBI): domain Eukaryota; kingdom Metazoa; phylum Mollusca; class Cephalopoda; order Myopsida; family Loliginidae; genus Doryteuthis; species Doryteuthis pealeii. The sequence continues at coordinate 48,075,225 of CM042178.1, read as the reverse complement.
GGCCAGAGGTAGCTGCTAAAAATGGTATAACTGCACTGATGAGAGGTGATACCTCGAAACACGTGTCTGTAGTTTTACTCTATATCTATATATATATATATATATATATTATATATATATAAAGGAATGAAGAACTCAATAAAATGTTATTTTACATTGAGCTCTCTTCAGTGATTTAAAGATTCGCTGTATTTATACATACTGGATCATCAATATTAGTACAGTGGATCTTAGAAATCACATATAGAATAATCCCTTATTACCAAGTTTTGGATAAATCTCATATATATATATATATATATATATAATATATATACACACACACACTGGTGTTGATAGCTTTTTAATCTAGGGCATCCTGTGATGCACGGATTTGATTTGAATGAGTCACTACTAAAGTTTCTTAATAAATTTTAGAGTTCTTATCTATGAACAACTAAAGCCATCTAACCCCTACCTTGTACCCCATAGCATGTAATTCATTTCCAAGAAAATATTGAAATGTATTTACAGTTAGCTTGAAGTGGGGAAAGAAAAAAAACGAAGAAAAAAAAACAATAACACTGGAACACGTACCTAAACAAAAAAAAAAAAAATTATACTCACTGGAGTAAGTGACCTCGCCATCAGATAATAAAAGCCGATAACGTTCTGAAGCCCCAGAACTTGAAATCTTCTTGGAACTCTGAAATAAAAGAACAGATCCTGTTTAATAGAAATTACAGTTACAGCACATTTATGATTTAGAAAAAATTCTGACCTTTGGAAGCAAGAATTATTTTTTTACAGCTAGATGAAATGATATTTTGCTTCGAACTGCCGAAAACATAAAAAATGACCTTTTTTTTTTTTTTAAGACTAAATTTCATACGCTATTTTGTTTTTCAAAATCAAAGTAGCTAATCTTTATCAATATTCTTGAAATTTTACACTTAATTAGGAGACACTTT
>CM042178.1:48015656-48074175 GCA_023376005.1 Doryteuthis pealeii | reverse complement strand
GGAGATTTTCGATGTAACGGGAAAAATCAGATTATTAGTGGTTGAATATTTTAAGGGACGCAGATTCTAAAGAATTCAAGGAATAAGTACGCTAATACACCACTCAAAGGTGACCCCATCGGTAACCTGAATTTCTGTTTATAAAAAGTGCTGTTATACTGGAAAAAAAAATTTTAGTGCAAAGTTTGCAAATTTGGATTATCTTGTTTACAGATAATGGAAATGTAGTATTAATATTGTTGAGATGGTTTTCTAAACGAGTGATGCATTTGTCAACCGGGATACTTGTGTAAAATGATTTGATATCTAAGCTTGCTAGACATTTTTTGTTCATGTTTATATTTCTTATTTTTTCAATTAGGCTATTAGAATTTTTTATATCAGATTTGCTAACTGTACCTAAGAGGGGGGTTAGTATTTTAGCTAGAGATTTAGCTATTTTATGAGTGGCCGTCCCAATTCCCGAAATTATGGGTCTTAATGGAATCCCTGGTTTGTGTGTTTTAGGGTTAAAAATAAAATCCATATCTGGGCTAAAAAGGATCGCCTAAAGAGGGTTGAGGGTTTATTGGAAGCCAATTTTTATTGTCTCATGTTGAAAAAAAATGAAATTTCAAAATAATTTTTTTTTTTCTTTTTCGGAGAGTCTGGGCCCTAATATCCATATCTGGGCCTAGCAACCTGAAAAATCGCTATTCTGGTCATAGTTTGACAAAAAAAAAAAAAAAATGAATATCTGAAGGTGGTTGAGGGCTTGTTGGAGGCCTTTTTTTTTATTTTTATTATGATGATGATACAAGAAAAATTCAAAAATGTTAAATTCTTGGAGGATCCGGGCTCTAATAACCATATTTGGGCATAACAAAAAAAAAAAAAAAAAAAAAAAAAAAAACTATTTTGGTTTGGTTTGGTTTGTGGCATATCAACCTCAGTGTGCCATTTAATACCGACAAAGTTTTTAATTAAAAACATTCTTAATGGATAATCAAATTTTGTTTATAAATTTATGTTTTTCTATTTAACTCATAGATGGGACCCCAACAGGTACTACCACTCTGGGTCAGAGTGGACCAGGGAGCAATGATGATGAAGGGGTTTAAATAAAAATAAAATCATGGAGAATGTGATGTAAATAATTAAGGGAATTGTGACTTTAGTAGTGATATAGTTTCTGTTACAGACAGAAAAACCCATTATCTCCATTATAATAAGATGTAATTCTTAAATGTTAGTATTACTTTACTGCGTATTATTATTATTTTGAGTGTTCATTTTTTTTTCAGTCAAGATTTTGCATGCACGCTATTCTATAAAAGTACAAAACATTTTTTGGTTTTCAGTAACTATTTTACACAAATGCTATTTTCGAAGAAAAAAAAAAAAAAAAAAAAAAAAAAATTTTTTAGCTAACTTCTTCAATTAAACTTTATCTGGGCATTTTACTCAAACTTTCTTATAAATAATGGTATTTGTGATGATAAAATTAAAATTATGTCAACTCAATTGTGGAGATGTTTTTTATGTCGAATTTCAGTGAAAGTTATTTGACTTACAATCAAAATATTCCTTTAAAACAAATTTTAAGCCTTGCTAAAATATTTACTTTACTTTTATTAAATTTTTTTTTTACTAAATCATTTTAATCGATTAAACACTGCTGAACATGATTAAAGAAAATGTTAAAGTTAAATGTTCTGAATTTTACGAAATTTTATGTCTTGTAAAACGGAATTCATTTTTTAAGCCTTTAACTCTTTAACAAATATCTTTATCTTTAAAGTAGCCTGACACTGATAAATTCTTGTTCATGTTTAGTGTCATGTAAAAAATAAAAAATATCGCTTCATCAGATGAAATCAACAAGTACCCAGCCAATCAGAATCATTTTTACTGTTTAATGAATATTCATGACTAATTTGGGAAATCTTGGGTAGATTCGGTGAGCGTTAAAAATAAAAACAAAAAACAGTCCTTGTTATTTTACTAGTTATATTTGTTAAGTGTAACAATAACATTAATTTTGTCTCAAATAATTCTAATTTTCCAGGATTTTTAAAACCCCCCCCCCCTGTTTTCCAGTATTGGAAAATGTACATTTCATTTTCCAGGTTGAATGGGAACCCTGACTGTGTCCCTTTAGATTTTTATGCAAGGCAGGATGCATACCTATCAGCATCTTTGCCAATGATATAGAAAATGTTTATGAACTCACCAGGACTTGGAGAACAGGCTTTTCAATAGTTTTCCCAGCAATGATACCCTGATGGAAAAAAAAAAAAAAAAAAAAAAGGGAATATTATTAAAATCCTTTTTTTGTAATCCAAACGTTAATTGTATTTATAAAGTCATGACAAAGGAAAAAGAAATAGAAGAACAATGAAAAAAAAAGCAGAAAAAGAAAAAAAGAGAAAAAAGAAAAAAAAGCAGAAAAAGAAAAAAAAGAGAAAAAGAAAAAAAGCAGAAAAAGAAAAAAAGAAGAAAAAAGAAAAAAAAAGAAAAAAAAAAAGAAAAAGAAAAAAAAGAAAAAAAAAAAAGAAAAAAAAAAAAAAAAAAAAAAAAAGAAAAAAAAAAAAAAAAAAAGAAAAAAAAAGAAAAAGTCTCAACAAACTCTTTTTCTTAAAACAATGATTTCCTTTTCTTTTGACTAATAAAATTTGAAAATTTCCATTGATTGGTATTTTTATGAAGCCCGATGTAGCGAGATAAAATATAGGAAATAAGATGGAAGTTTTTGATAATTACACTAGGTACTACCAATTTGTTTTGCTCATTTTTATTTTAAAAACGAATTAAATCGATTACTTACGGTCAAATTTTTCACCAAGTCAAAAAGTAGTAACATAAGTATCAGTAAAAAAATAAAAAAAAAAAAAAAAAAAAAGCAATATTACATGTGATTTATTTTTATTGGATTTTAAACTTAATATTGCTCAATTTTGCTTAAATATTTTGCAAACATGGATGGTTTATGTATTTAGAGACTAACAGAAAAACATTATCTTGGATTTAAGGCTTATAACAATTTCTTCTTAGAAATCAATAACAAAAGACATTAAATACACCCTGTACAGAAGAATTAATAACTTTCTTTTTGGTCTAAATATGCAGAAAAAAAAAGAAGAAAAAACAAAGCAATATTATTTATTTTTAATAGATTTTAAACCATTAATATCACTTGATTTTGCAAACATAGACACTTTATGTATTTAGAGACTAAAAGAAAAACATCTTTGATTTTAATTTCTTTTTAGAAATTAATTTAAAAATAATAAACAAAAAAAACATTAAATACACTCTGTACAGAAGAATTAATAACTTTTAAATAACATTTCTTCTTTTTGGTCTATACATGCAGAAAAAAAGAAAGACTGTCTAAAATTATAAAATATCAGGGAATTATCTGATTTTAATAAAATTTTCTGTGTTGACTTATTAATCACCGAATCGTTTTAATCAAACTGATTCAATAGAAATAAATCGAAATATAACCATTTTCGCCTACCATATCATGCTTTGAGGATACAATTTATAATAAAGTTGATTTAAAATATGAAACGCTTAATTTTAAGTTTCATATTTTTAGATTGTGAAAACAAATATTATTCTTGTTATCTAATAGATTTTAAAGAAAACTATTGAAAATTTAGGCTCCCACCCTTTTAAACAGAACAAGTATCGATGTATAATAAGCAATTATATAATAAAACTACATAGTAATAAAAATAAATTCTTTAAAAGTACTTTTTAAAGCTTTAATTTTTTTTTTTTTTTTACTTTTAATTTTCAAATCTTCGGTACTTATTTTCTAACAGAGTTGCTCCCTTAATAAAATTTTTCCCCTTCTATTCACACCTTCAGTGTCTTGTCTTTTAATTCATACTGTAGGTACCACCAATTTTACTCTGTAAGACCCCCCCCCCCCTATATTTAACACAATGAAACTTGCAGAAAAATTAATATTTTCTTGAAAAAAATTTTTTCCATTCGAAAGAAAAAACATTAAACAAACTCCTGATGATTTTTTTAAATTTCTCAGCTTACAGAAATAATGAAAATTATGATTGAAAAACAATGTTTTCATTTTTGCACTGTTAAATCAACTGAAATTTAACGTACCTAAAAACAAGTTACGATAAGGTTTTTTTTTAAATTCTATGAAAAATCAATTAATAGTCTGATTTTTACGAAAATTTCCATAAATGTTTACCTTTGGATGTAAAAATATCTGAAATAGTTTTTTCCTAAAACATATTAGGGGAAATATTTTTTTTTACGAGGTCTACCCCACCCCCTCATTTTATTTTATGAGAATATTATTATTTGAAAACCTTTTTTGGTTTTTTTAATTGGTATGTACTATATTCTATTATATTGTCAAAAAAAAAATTTTTTTTCAAGAAATTAATTTTCAAGAGATTTTCAATATTTTGTGTGCTTAAATATTTTTTTTCTGCATGAAAATAATAAATTTTTTTTTTTCTGTGTGAGAAAAAAAAAAAAAAAAAAAAAAAAAAAAAAAAAAAAAATCGAATTTTTCATGGATATTTAAATATATGAATTTTAGAATTCAGGTGAACTAAAAATTGGTCCGATCCACGCTATATTAATATTTTTAAAAGAATTTGTAATTTTTATTGTTGAATAGTAATGTGTGATTCCTAAAATATACGGAAGAACAAAACTGACATATTTGTTTTGTTTTTATACAAAGAGATGAGACGCTTCTCAGTAACTATTGTTTGTTTTTCTTAGTGTAAAATAATCATTTTTCAACTTTTTCAACCTATTAGAATAAAAAGTAAGCATATATTAATTATTTTATCAGTTTTTCCCTTAGAAAAAAAATATTCAAATTTTCATTTCATTTCATTTTCGATTTTAAAAATTAATTAGCATTACAAGCATTTAGCTGAAAAATGCTGACATTTTCAAATTTGCGACCTTAATCAGTTAAATTTGCAATTTCTCGAGTATTTCTTAACCAATCTTAAAAATATTTATATGGTTGGAAAAAGAATAGAGTAATCTTTCTAAATAAGTAATTTTTATCGGTTTTCATCAATTGAATTATTTTTTTACAGCGAGTTAAAACCGGATTTTCGGTCGAACAGCTGAAAACAAAAATATGACCGTTTTTTTGGATAAATTTTACATGCTGTTTTGTTTTCCAAAATCAAAGTAGCTAATCTTTATCAATATTCTTGAAATTTTGCACTCAATTAGAAGATACCTGGAAGTACAAACAGGGTTTTTTTGTTTGTTTCTAGGACCCGTGGAAATGAAAATATGAGAGGGCAAAGTTCAAGGCTATTTGTTTAAAAAATATAAGAGAAGCAAAAAAAAAAAAAAAAAAAAAAAAAGCACTGTCTGTAATATTAGAGTTTCAAAATTATTTCCGCATAAAATTTGTGAAATTTAAAGATTGCTATACCGTTCGGGATTTGCTCCGAAAGTTTGGATTTTGAACAAAAAAAGTATGTCCATTACAGCCAGCCATATGTAGATGTATAATCGTAAAAGGGAAATAATATGTAATTTTTTCTGTCTAAATTGCAGCCTGAAAATTACCCTTTCGCATGTAATACGGATAGGTTTATTTATTTAAGATAACGATGTAATTTTTCCCAATCGGATAATTTGATCTTTGAATTAACCGTTTTTCTTTGTAACAACCCTGTATGATCGTTAATTGTTTTTTTACGAGATTTTTGATAAACAAAATTCAGAAATATTTATTTCCGTTTTATTCAAGATGGCCTAAACGGATCACGTGACCGTTTTGGTGATACCTATCATACTGTAATTATTTTCACTTTCATATAAAGCCACAGATATTTTTGGGCCCCTAAAATAAGGGAAGGGGTCGAAGTTATGCGACTTGAAAAAAAAATCCGAAAGTTTTGAAATAAAATTCATTCATTGATATATAAGTCGTCGGGGCGGCATAAAGTCGGTATCACCCAGTCAGCGAGGGAGTCTATCCCCTTTTCAATAGCACTAGACCAAGGAGATTGTTTTGGCATCTGAGGTGGAGCGCCACACCTACCATCAGCTCCTTACTTTACCGCACAGATCCCTATGCTACTCATACGCTGAGTTGGCGAGGGCCGGTATTGAACTAGGAACCTTGTGGTTTCTAGCCGAACGCTCTACCGACTGAGCTAACCTGGCCCTAAAACACTGAAAATTTCATTAAAATCAGATAATTCCCTGATCTTTGGTAATTTTTTTGAAAAATCGGGGGTTGGGGTTAAATTATTTTGTAAAATACGCAAATGACGTCACTTTTGGCGGACCCTATTTTACCATAAAAAGAAAATTAAGATATCAGATAAAAAAAAAAAAAACAAGTTTATTTAAAAACAACAACAAAAACAAAAAAACAAAAACAAAAACGCAAAACAAAGCAAAAGGGCATACGAGGATGTCTCCCACTGCGAATTTGAATGAAAGAAGAAAAAAAAGCTGAAATATTCGGGAATGCGTATCTTGAAGAAACTTTTTTTTTTTTTTTTTTTTTCCTTCTTCTATATGACAGAAAGTTAGGTCATTATTTTCAAACTGATTTTTATCTTAACTTAATAAAAAATAATTTTATCCGATCTTATTTATTCCGCACCTCAGCTAATGTGCGGCTAAACTAGTTACATAACAGGAGAAAAAAAAAAAAGAAAAAAAAAAAAAAAAAAAGAAAATTGGTGTTTATGTTCTAGCCACATATCTTATTATAATGGAGATTGTGGGTTTGTCTGTCTGTAACCGAAACTATATTACTATACAAGTCACAATTCCCTTAGTTATTTACATCACATTCTCCATGATTTTATTTTTAATTTAAACTTCAATTATTAATAAAATTGCTTTACACCATTAATACTGTTGACCATATCTACATACTAATAACTTGCAATTGTATTTATACGTACAAAAAATAGCGGATTACAGTGTGAATGGGAAGGCTAATTTGCATATGGATCTTAAAAAATTGATTTTAATAAATATATGCTGAGTATTATTGATTTCTAATTTTTTGATTTTATCTTATTGAATATGAGCAAAAATCTCTTCAATAAAACTTAAAAGAAATCCATTAACAAGAAGAAATAACTGTAATTTTTTCTTTACTTCCTATTTTAACTAGATAATTAAATTAGAAAAAATTACCAATGAAAGACGGGAGTAATGGAAAATGTTGGAAGAGTTAGTTTCAAAGTTGTTCCATTTTTCAATCATACCCCCTCGGTTCCAAATCTTTTAATCTGCATACTTATTCAGTTTCATTAGCCTTTCTAATTTAATATGATATTTTATTATATTAAAACTTAAATACTTGCACCCGGAGGGTGCATATGTTTGCTAGTTAAGGTAATAAAAGGACTATTTGTTCGTAAATTCCTACCATAAAATAAACTGAACCCTCATTTTATGTCCCTGTTTTTTGCAATAATTGTTTTATTTTTCTTGTACCCGTTTATTTTACAATATTAAATATATTTTCTTTCTTTATTTTAATATTCAGTTCAATGTTTATATTCTAAAAAGTTTTTATTTTGTGAGAATGCTTAGTTTTAAAGTAGGGGCTCGTTTTACAATTTAGGCATAAATTGGATCCTCCTTTTATGACCGTAATTTTGTTTTTTCGTCGACGATGATGAAAATCTGACGTTTTTATTTTAGAGTACCAAAGCCAAAAAGAAAAGAAATAACAACTAAAGGTAATATTCAACTTTTTACTCGTAAATTCCTACCATAAAATTAGGCTTGGGCATTTTATGGTAAGAATTTACGAGTAAAAAGTTGAAGTGTAAAAAATGAACCCCCCAATTTAAAACTAACCATTCTCATAAAATAAAAACTTTTAGAATATACATATTGAAGTGAATATTAAAATAAAGAAAATATATTTATTATTGTAAAATAACGGGTGCAAGAAAAATAACATTTATTGCAAAAATACGGACACAAAATGAGTGTTCATTTTATTTTATGGTAGGAATTTACGGGTAAATAGTCCTTTATTACCCATATTAAATATTGAAATAACGGGACCAGTATTTGTCAGAAGTACCGAGTAATTTGCTTCGTATTTAATGCGAAACAAACTATTGAAAAAAAAAAAAACCTAATGAAAGAAAAAAAGTTTTCAATCGGTTAGGAAGTGGGGTGGAGGAGAATAATCGCGAAATGAATTAGAAAAAAGTTATGTTATTACAAAAAAAAAAAAAAAAAAAAAAAAAAAGCTGTGGAGAGAATTATTTCTAATCTAGGACATTTTTAAAGACGATGAAAATAAAGAAGTTTTACATATTACTAAATAACAAAATATGGAAAATATTTAATATATTACTAAAATAAATAAATATATCAATACTAACAAAAAAACTTTAAAAATCAAATATTAATACTTATACTAAAAAAGAAAAGAAATACTAATATATCAATACTAAAAAAACAAATGTATATTAATGCTAAAAAAATAAACAAAAACTACATATTACTAAATAACAAAATATAGAAAATAGATAAAAATATGTAATATATTACTCAAATAAATACACACTAACAAAAAAATTAAAACCAAATATTAATACTTGTACTAAAAAAAAAAAAAATAAAAATAAATATATATATATATATATATATATATATATATATATATACTAAAAAAAAGAAAAATACTAAAAAAACATATATTAATGCTACCCCCAATATATTAATACTAATTTTTTTCTTTTAAATAACACAAAACATAAATATCTTAATATTCAAAATTAAGTTTTAAGTTCAGGTTCAACACGTTTTAAATTTAAACAGACGCCACGAAATCACCTAACACAGAAGTCATGTAAAACAATTTATATAATAAAAAAAAAAAGAAGTTAAAAATAGAATTTACGAAACAAATTACTTTATTGTACCAACAAATCAAAAAGATTAGTTATTTTTACACAGAATTTCAAATATCATTTTCACCTAAGTTCCTATCGACAGAAAATAAAAATAAAAAGTTTGACGTATATCAAACACTTCCATCTTATATCTACAATCTTATCTCGCTACACTAAGCTTAGTAAAAATACTAACTTCATAAATAAATAAATACCAAATACAAATAAATAGTAATAAAAATATTATCATTAAATATCTAAAAAAATTGTTTTAGCTGCTAAAATATTGTCCAATATTAATAATAAACAAATTTTAGTTGCTTAAAATTTAGCGCGGGAGATTTTGCCCCCCTTTTTTTAATTGACTTTTTGTTTTGTACTACCCGGTAGTTAAAAAGTACAAACAAAAAGAAAATAAATTTAAACTTATTTATTTCGTTCTTGATAATGATTTATATTTTTTTTAAATAAAACGATAACATTTAGTAAACAATATTATCATTTGATATTTTGAATTATCAAAAAAAAAAAAAAATACCCGAACAAAAAACAATGGGTGAAAAAAAAAGTATGGTAGACACGTAATAAACAGAATAATAAAGGTGTTAAATATTAATAATAATTATTAAAGTTAATTAACCATACCGGTAGGGCACCAGATGTCAAGGTTGTGATCATGGTAACGGCTGTGAGATGTTATTAAAAGAGAAATTCAAAAACAAACGAGAAACAGCAAGCCTTGTAAGATGTAGAAGAGCTACACATCAACTCGAGCCATGAAGCTAAAGCTTGAAATGGCGCCAAATCAAAAGCATGTGTTATCTGCCCTTGACAAAGAATATTATCAACCGCCAGGGGGCAGCACTGCTATTACATGTTTACACTAGAGTTATCTTTCTTATGTTGGAAATTGATTTTACTCTTTTGCTTGCTCACTAGATGGCGCTAAAGTCACACACTCTATGGTACAGGAATGAAGACGAAATTAGCGAAAAAATATTTGGTTCTTCCTGTTAGATTGTTCATCGTTGGTGCCGTGTTTTTATTACCGGCCACTCGACGACTGTCCATCTCAGCTACGTCCTCTCTTCAATGTCCTTTTTAAAATTCAGCAATTGTTTTTTTTGTTACGTATCTTGTCATACTCGCACCGCATGGATGCGCACTTTTCCTAGCCAGTAACCATCAATTTTTAAACTTTATAAAAGTTTCTAAAAGTTTGACTCTCTTTTTTTTTTTTTTTTTTTAGATGTTTGTTAGAAATTTGTTAATAGATTTTTTTGTTCTATTTTTTTTTTCAAAATCTGAGTTTTAATTTACCTTTTAATTTAAACTAGTCTCGCTTAGTTTAAAGGGAAAAAGAATGATGAAGATGTTAATGATAATAATACTCTAACAAAACAACTAAAAAGACCTGTAGCCGTCGAATCAACAACAGTGATAAAAAAGTTTTGTTTTTTAAACTAAAAAGTAAAATAATTGCTGAATAAACTGTGTCCTAGATAATAAGTATATTTTATTTACTTGATTTGCTTCTTTAAAAAAATATAAGAAAATTTCAAGATGTCTTTAATCAAGAAGAAAGTGGCTTCGGTTTCGTCGAAAACTTATCCTGTCCAGGTTGCCAGTATGGATGCAGAGCTTCAGTTTGTCATTGAGGTGAGTAGAAAAAATGTATATGTATTTATGTACGTGTGCACATAATATATATATATATATATATATATATATATATCAACACTTTATTCTTTATTATATATATATAGGATTTTTTTAAAGTTGTAAGGGTTTTCGCGTATGCCTCATTTGTTTGCATTACAAATAAAGATTTATAAAAATACCGAGTGTTTTTGAAGCATGAATAAACTCTGAGTGTAGGTGTTCAAACGAGACTAATTCTGTATTTTTATTTTTAATCTTTATTTGTATTATATATATATATATATATATATATATATATATATATCAACACATTCTTTATTTCGATTCTTGTTAAAACTTTGGCAATCTATTATCATATGTAAAAGTTTGTTACACGAAATAAACACAGCTTCCTTGACAAAAATTAAAATTTTACATTCTTTTAAACTTTTTGGTTGATAAAACTTTTAAATTGTTTACTTATTTTTATTCATTTATTTATTTATTTTTTGTTTACACCTCTAGGAATGTGGAAACATTAACGAAAAGTAAAAAATAAAGTTTTTTTTTTTTTTCATCTATTTGTTTTTATTCTATTTTATTTATTTTATTTTATTTTTTTTTTTTTTTTTGATTCAATTTAAAACTAGTTTATTTTTGATTTTCGAAATTTTATTGATCACATTAAGAAAAAACAAAAACAAAAAAAAAAAAAAAACTATAAGCGAACTAGATTTTTGACAATTTGGTTCCACAGTTTCATCTTTCAACCTCCCAGAAGATGAACTAATTAAAAAGACAATAAAAAGAAAAAGAAGAGACTTGTTGGTAATTTTAGTTTACTTTCCCCTTATCTATCAACCAATTATGAAACTGAAAAGTGATCACTGGAGTCTAATTATATATCTATTTGTTAGGGATAACCAAAATCTGGTCACATAATCAGTTTATTGAATATTATGCAAATTTTTTTATAAGAGTTATTCAGAATCTTTATAGAAAAAATGGGTAAATTTCACAGGGAAAATTGGTGGTACTTACATTCAAATATTTTCCTCTCTGGTATTTATTTATTTATTTATTTATTTATTCCATGTGTATTAATATATTTAGTATTATAATAATTTATTATAATACTTCAAATACAAAACCGTCAAAAATTTCGTTTGTTTATTAATTATTATTAATAAACAAACGAGATTTTTGACGGTTTTATTCTACATTTTCATCTTTTAACCTCCCAGAAGATAAACTAATTGAAGATACCGTATAAAAAAAGTTGATAACTTTAGATTTAACAAAATATAAAGTCGATTTCAGATTTAATTTACTTTCTCCTTATTTATAAAGAAATTAATAAACTGAAAAAGTAATTACTGTATTGACAGTCTGATTTATATATCTATTGTGAAATAGTTCCCCTCTGGTATTTATTTATTTATTCCCTCCGTATTATCTAAAAGAACATTTATGCGAAATATTTGTTTTGGAGTTTATATAGAGGGAAAATATTGTAATATCAGTGATAATTCTTATTAAAAACATTATTTTTTTCTAAAGTTAATTCACTCTGATTTTAAGCATTTATATAGATTTAAATCACTTGGTATTTTATTTTTTTTGTAATTTCTTATAATCGATATCCACACATTTGATGTTTGTTTGTTTTTTACTAAAGGAATAAAATAACTAAAAAACAATCTCTTTATTTGGGGGTTATTTTTTTTTTTTTGTCTTTTTTTTGTCTTTAAGAAATATATAAGTTTATAGTTATACCTAATTTTTTAGTAAAAAAAATTGGCTATAGGCTATCAATAATAGATATCTCGTAACGTAATGTTTAGCAGTTGATAATATTAAAGTACCATTTTTGTTTTCTTGATGTAATTGAAAACTAGGAAAATATTTTAAATGAATTTAGAATTTGGATAATTATAGGGGCTAAATTTTAGCCCCTATGATTATCAAATTCTTCGTCCAAAAATAAAATGTTTTAAGTTTTAAAATTTAATCCACGGTTCAATTTCTTGGGTTCAAATCATCAGGTGGTCATTCTTTTTTTTTAAATTTTATAAAGTTTTTTAAAAAATTCAAATTAAAGAATTTTAGAATAATATTTTTGCGATCATAAAACTATCTTTTAAAAATTCAATCAGGGTTTGAAAAACCATACCCAAAAAAGTATATTGATAAAAATATTCGTATTGACATTTCTTGAGATAATTCCACCTGATTTTTCAAAATACCACATGTAAATTTGTTCGTATGGATTTAATTTTTTATTTAAGAAAAAGGAGAGAATTAAATATCTTTCTATGAACTGTTAGATTTGATAGTAAACAAACATAAACAAAACAGTTAAAAAAATTTTTTTTAAGATATTCGCCATGCCAATATCTGGTCATAACAAAAGATTTTGTTTAAAGGTGGTGAATAAATTCTAAAGAATGTGTGTAGTTTATTTATTATCTTTTCTCTACTAAAAAAAGAGACAAGCTCATATATATATATATATATATATATATATATATTATGAGAGTAAAATAGAGAATTAAATACAATATGTAGAAAAAACACGAAATATTACCCAAAATTAGCTCCTCTTTTACTTCGTGTCTTTCTATTATTTTTTTCTACACACACACACACACACTACATATCTAATCGATTTAATTTTAATTCGTTTTTAAAATGAAAATGAGGCAACATTTTTGCAGTACTTATATATTCTTTTTAAAGTTTTTACCATGAATAATATTTTCATTAAAACGAAATCCTGTCTAAAATATTCATAGCCAGAATTTCACTAGAAAGAGAAATATGTGTGTCATGTTTAAGGAAGTGCTTAGGAAAAGCCGATGTTTAGAATTTAAAAAATGTATTTTCCACTTTTTTAGGAAGGACTTGTGAAAGCAAATTAGTGATTGTTGGAGTTTAATTAATTATATCTTTATTTTGAGATATCCCCCCTCCTTCTTTGGTATTTATTTATATTTTGATATAATTGTATATCATTTAAAGCCGTGATTCTTAACGTGGGCCCTCAGGATTTTTTTTTAATTATGCTGATTTAAAGTTTAAATTTTCTTTTTATATACTTCTTTTTATATACTTTTTTTAAATATATATATTTCCTTTTACGTGGAATTTCTATTCTTGCTTATGTCGCCCTGAAATTTTTTTTTTTTTTTTTTTTGACGCCAAAGAAATGGGCCACAAGAAAGAAAAGGTTGAGAAACGATGATTTTTGTGAATAATTTGTTTATGAGGGAAAAGATTGCCATATAAGTGAATTTTTATTATTTACTTTTTTTATTAAAATCATTATTTTTAAAGTTAGTTCTTTTTTTAGCTTAAATCATTTAACATGTTTATTTTTGTTTATTTATTGGATTTTTTAAAAAATATTTCAAAATAAATAAATACTAATATTAAATATATTTCTGTTATTCTTACGAAGTGAAATTCTTGCTATATTGTTTTAAACCAGGCTTTTGTTTTAACGAACTTGTTTTTTTTTCCCCTTTATTTTTATTTTCATAATTTTTTTTTTTTTCAAATGTGAAGAAAAGGCGAATGGATTTCTTTACCTCCCACTTTTAATTTATTTATTTTTTTTTTTTTTTTACACTTTGCGTTGGTAATAATCAACAAGTGAGTGATTTAATGTGAGGAAATGAAAGAATGACTCAATAGCATGCAGTCCACTCCAATAGGGATGTCCAATTTGACGTATAAATTGTAACCCCACCCCCTATATTTAATACAATGAAACTTGAATAAAGGTTAATATTATCTTCAAAATTTGTGGAACATTCAAAAGAAGAAACATTTTTTTAAAAACAGATTTTTTTTTTTAATTCAGCTTACGAAAATAATAAAAATTATGAACGAAAACAATGTTTACATTTTCGCACTATTAAATCAATTGAAATTTAAAGTAGCCAAAAATAAGTTATGACTACCGGCTTTTTAAAAAAATTCTATGAAAAATCAATTAAGAGTCAAATCTTTATGAAAATCTCGATAATTATTCACTAGGTACCTCCAATTTGCTGAAATGTGAAATCCCCCCCCCTCCTATATTTAACACAATGAAACTTGAATAAAGGTAAATATTATCTTCAATATTTTTGGACCATTCAAAAGAAGAGACGTTAAAAAAAACTCCTGATGATTTTTTTTTTAATTCAGCTTACGGAATTATGAAAATTATGAACAAAAACTTTGTTTACATTTTCACACCATTAAATCAATTGAAATTTAACGTAGCCAAAAACAATTTATAAGTACAGGCTTTTTTTAAAAAATTCTATGAAAAATCGAATAAGAGTTAAATTTTCAGGAAAATTTTGATACTTATTCACCTGTTGATGAAATAATGTTTAAATATATATATATATATATATATATATATATATATTTACGAGGTCCCCCCTCTCATTTAATTTCATGAAATCTGTAAAATTGAAACGATAAACGAATTTTTAAATTTTTTCTTTTAAGATCAGAATCTGGATAATTTCAATAGGGTCTTAGACTGCACCTCTGCAGAGGGGTAAGACCTCCCCCAAATGGGGGCACCTGTTGGCCGTGGGTGGCGACACATGATGCTTAAGGACTGAGTCTTGGTGGATGAGCAGTCCATGACCTGCAACAACCCACTTAGAACCTTACTTAGGCTAGACAGGCGGTCGGAGAGGCCCCCACTGATCAATCGACTGGTCACGTCAAACCCTAGCACCTATATGATTGTCCCTATGCTATTGCACTTATGTCAAGCCCCAACTCTTTATATCATATGGGTGCTAGAAGGCGGTGGCTGAGGATCTTCATGTCCTGGGAATGACGTTAAACTCTATCTGATGGTGAGGTTCCAGTTTTGGAGGTTTGGTGAATGTGGAGCACCCCTTTATCACCATTGCTCCCTGGTCCACTCTGGCCCGGAGTGGTAGTACCTGTTAGGGTCCCATCTTTGGGTTAAATAGAAAAATGTATTTATAAAAAATATTGTGTATCCATTAAGAATGAATTTATTTCAAAACTTTATCAGCATTAAATGACCCACTGAGGTTGATATGCCGTAAAACAAAACAAAACAAACCAAACCAAACCTATTTTAATGACTGTAAAACAAACAATTTTTACACATTGGCCAATGAGAGACCAACACAGAAAGCATTTAAGATCATTGGTAACCATCCTTAAATCAATTGTTAATTGAACCTTCTGCAGCAAGACATCTTTTGGATTACTAGGAAATACTACAGACAAAGGGATTTGCAAGGTGGGGGGGGGGACGCTACAGACAAAGGGATTTGCAAGGTGGGGGGACGATACAGACAAAGGGGTTTGCAAGGGGGGTGTTACTGCCGACTGGTTTTCGAATAAAAAATGGACGCTTCTGTACTGATGTCATTAAGTTTATTTAATAAACACCATGAAACTGTACAAGGAAAAACAAATAACATTTAATAACAGCGAATACTTTTCCAAATAAGAAGTAATGTATAACCGCAAATACATTTCTAAGAATTAAAAGACTTGAAGAATGTCGGAGTACTTACCATGTCATCCGTGTTGGCCAATGGCAGAATCTAAAGGGCCTTGTATATGTCTTCCCCTTACTACTTTCTGGGTTGGAGATTAGCAGACCGCAGAAAATGGGAGTGATGAACCCATTAAACTACTAAAATTAGATACTGTGGTTTAGCTAATTTTACAAACAAAAAATATCTATATAAAAATAAGATAGGATTAACTGTCCAATTTAGCGGCAGTTACAGGGGGACACTACAGACTAAGGATTTATAAGGAAACACTACAGACTGGGACTGATACATATCACAATGTTACGTACTGGCTCCAAATGGCTATATGTTATATAGCGGCTTCAAATTCACACTGCTAAATCGTGTATGTTAGTAGTCGTTGTGATATATATGGTCACGTAGCGAAGTATGTAGTAATCGGACTTAGAAAATCACAACACATGGGTATTGTAAAAACTTTGAGTTTATTTCTTTCTTCCTCTAGTGGTGGGTGGCGAGCGTTGACAATGACTACTACTATTGTTGGGATGACTGGCGATGTTGAGGTAAAGGGGGTGCTGGTGGTGTCTTACCACCCTTGGTCACGACGGACCGTGAGCGCCGATCACTCACTGTTCTCTGTCCGCTGTCTGACTGCCTGTCGGCTCAAACCGTCTGGCCTTTATAGCGATAGATACTCCTACGCATCTTTATCTTTTGATCTGATAACGGACCTTTGTTATTATATATTTCTTTATCTTCTCCCTGCTTCTTTAACCGGGAAGCCTCACTTCCGTTTTTTAACTTCTTTGTTCGCTTTTACCGGGAAAAAAGTCCTTTGTCATTTTTGTCGTCTTTTCTTTGTTTCGATCCAACCGGAAAATCCTACTTCCGCTCATACAATATACAACAACAGTTGAAACCTATGGACTGAGATTAACCAATTGAAACCCTACCATATCAACAAGAATTCTAACACCGTATATCGAATAAAGGCAGACCATGCTTGCTGATGATATGCGCATCAACAGACTCCATAAAGGCTTCAGACCAGGATCAGCTCGGGGGAGGGTCCTGCTTGACTGTTTTGAGCAAGGTTCTCAGTTGACCCCCTTTCCGTTTCTTCCAACACTGAGGTGGTACTGGGTCGATGGATTCACGGATGATGCCACCAGGTTGTTGACAAAGAGCATGATCAAGCCATTGAAGATATCTCACAAGTAGAGTCTGCTGGAGGGAGGGGATTCTGCATCTTGTCCAAACAGTGGTGTTAGAGATGAATAGCCACCCTGGCAGTAAAGGCAATTACGGTCAAACTCCAGAAGCTTGTGCGGGTACCCAGCCCTCATCAGCCATACAGGAGGATATTGTAAACAAGAGCTTGGTAGATATGCATTTTCGTATGCAGTCTTATCTCATGCCCAAGCCACAGTTTTACTCACCGCCCTGTCGGCTGAGGCATTAAAATACACCTGTTACATAATTATTAGATTCCTAATATTTATGTACAGTAGTGTAGAAACCAAAATGGCTGTTATAAGTTCAGCCGGCGGCCTTGAAGGATTGAATGACAAGGCTTGACCTCAGTCCTGATCCTTCCGGAGGATACCGTGAGAATCGGTGGAGAAGACCCTCTTCCGGTTTAGATTAGAAAGAGATTTTTAGTCAGATCGGCCAAAAACCACGACGGTGGTAAGTCGTGTTATGCACGGTGCCAACTCAATCTGCGCAGGTAGTCTGGTGGGGATTTCGAAATATAATATGATCTAAGTAAATCGAAGTCTTGTTTTATTATCTAAAAACTACCAATGACACAGGGCTTCTGATAAAGAGAAATCCTCCAATGGAAGACCAGACACGAAGTCCCCAAGACGAAGTCCAGATGCTAGAAGAGACACTAGAAGAATAGAAGTAAGAAAGTAAGGAAAGTGAGTATACAACACACCGACTGCACCTCTGTAGGGGTGTAAGACTCCCCCGATGGGGCCACCTGTTGGCCTTGGGTGGTGACCCATGATGCTTAAGGATGGAACCCAGGGGTCTGAGCAGTCAATGACATGCAACACTACACTTTGACTCTTACTTGAAGGGTGGTTGGTGAGGTCCCCTCCGATTAATCTGCTGGTCACATCAAGCCCTTGCACCTATATGATTGCCCCAACCATTTTTATCATATATGTATTAGAAGGCGGTGACTGAGGGTCTTCATGTCCTGGAAATGACGTTAAACTGATGGTGAGGTTCATGTTCTGGAGGTTTAGGGAATGTGGAGCACCCCTTCATCACCATTGCTCCCTGGTCCACTCTGACACGGAGTGGTAGTACCTTTTAGGGTCCCATCTATGGGTTAAATTGAAAAATGTATTTATAAAATAAAATTGAGTATAACCGTTAAGAATGAATTCATTCCAAAACTTTGTCGGCATTAAATGACCCACTGAGGTTGATATGCCATCACTTGTTTACACTGAGAAATCACCGGCCTGTCGGCTGGGGCGTTAGAATGCACCGACTGCACCTCTGCAGAGGGGTAAGACTCCCCCAATGGAGCAACCTGTTAGCCGTGGGTGGCGACCCGTGATGCTTAAGGATAGAGCCCAGGTGGATGAGCAGTTCATGACATGCAATACTCCACTTTGGCCCTATCTTGGGCTAGACGGTGGTCGGAGAGGCCCCCTCCGATCAATCGGCTGATCACATCAAGCCCTAGCACCTATATGATTTTCCCAACCCTATTGTCCTTATGGCAAGCCCCAATCCCTTTTTATCATATGGGTACTATAAGGCGATGGCTGCGGGTCTACATGTCCTGGGAATGACATTAAACTCTATCTGATGGTGAGGTTCCAGTTTTGGAGGTTTGGGGAATGTGGAGCACCCCTTCATCACCATTGCTCCCTGGTCCACTCTGACCTGGAGTGGTAGTACCTGTTAGGGTCCCATCTATGGGTTAAATAGAAAAATGTATTTATAAAAAAATTGTATTCTCCATTAAGAATTGATTTATTTCAAAACTTTATCGGCATTAAATGACCCACTGAGGTTGATATGCTGTAACAAACAAAACTGAAAAATCACTGTGAATAGAATGAATTCTGAGGTGAATAGATATTGAACTTTGAAATATCCCATTATAAAGATACAAAATACCAAAAAAATTTGGTACAGCCATTGGGGAATTTTGGTTTGGTTTGTTTTTATTTTACGGCATATCAACCTCAGTGGGTCATTTCATGCAAACTAAACCAAACCACAAACACAAAGACGACAAAGGCCCAACAATGATACTTTCATGCATTGAGTATAGATTAAATCTTATTTAGTTATCTCTAGACTGCAGGTTCAATCCTGGCCCGGGGCAGCAGTAACATAGAATAATAATTAACACAGCTTAATGCCTCTACCCCAGCTATGGTTATCGGAATAAGAACAGGATACCCCCGTGGACTGAATAAAGGTCTTGGTTCAAAGTTCCATGATGGCTCCCGATTACAACAAGAAGGTTCCAGAATCCGAGATGGTTCCCAAGTTCGACAAGAAATACCTGAAGAAAGCTGGAGGGCACATCGGCTGAAACGTTGTACAAATAACAATGAAGATGAGGACAATAGTTCAAATAATACAAATTATCAAGCCTCATCTAAAAAATTCAGAGAAATAGTGTAGATAGCAATAAAGATGTGGAAAATAGTCCGAATAATCCAAATAATCAAAATTATCAAGCCTCATCTCAGAAATTCTGAGAAATAGTGTAGATAGCAATGAAGATGAGGACAATAGTCCGAATAATACAAATAATACTAATTATCAAGCCTCATCTCAAAAATTCAGAGAAACAAAAAATTTGTCGCAAAAAGTTGTTTAAAACAATCACAGTAATCAAAACTTGGTATATTCAATATTTCAGTCTTGCAATTTTCGAATTTGGCCCTGAATCTTTTTAATTTGCTCACGGAATAGGCCTGATTCTCAAATGGTATGATATGTTTGGTTACGGTCGCTAGAAGTAAAGTTGAAAAAAAAATGTGACATACCTCTAAGTAGCTATGTGCAAATTCTCGCCTACTATATAAAAGGGTGATCACAGGAAATTCTTCCAAAAATCATATAAAATAAACTAACGATCCGATTCTAATAAAACTTTCGGTTTATGAAGTAATAAAAGACAAACTTTGTTGTAAATAAATTTCTACTAAATTGAAAAGGCTAATAATTGTTTTCATTAGTTTTTGTTTCGCGTATTGATTCCCAGCCCCCGCCCAACAAAGATCTGATTTTTTTTTTTTTATAGTATATAAATAAATTTTACATTTTTGGAAAGACAGTGTAATGACATAATATATATAAAAAAAGATAATTCGCTAATGAAAACAGTTTTGGAAATAGGGCATCTTAAACATTGAAACTTAAAATCTCGTAAATAAGAAAAAATATGTATCTTTTTTTTTTTAATTAGTAATTTGTTTTTGCTTCAGAAAAATCATACGTACAAGACGCCATACAAAAAATAGTGCACATGTCAAGATGCGTTATTTATGTCCAGAAAGATTAAGAAATGGCGGGTTTTTACTGGAATTTACTTTTAAATGCAAAAATTTAGGTTTTATGTAAGAGAAATTTGTTTTTTTTTCTTTTTTATAACGCATAAACTTGAAATTGTTCTTTATATTAAATGTAAAATAAAACACTAAAAAGTTAATTTTCAATTTTTTTAACAATCTCCATTCCAATTAAAAGAGCGTGTTTTGCACATAGTTACCTCCTAAGGAACTACTAATAGTAGTCACTAAGGTAGTCACTTGGTTACCTCATTTTTTTTACAAAAATGAAGGTACCCTAGCGAGTACCCAATCCTATTAGTATTTTTGTAATTTAACCATTGTAGTTCTTTTAGACAATAACAAAATAGATAAAATTATTCTAATTCTGATAACCGCCCTGTCGACTGGGGCGTTAGACTGCACCTCTGCAGAGGGGTAAGACTCCCCCAAATGGGGCCACCTGTTGGCCGTGGGTGGCGACCCGTGATGCTTAAGGATAGAACCCAGGTGGATGAGCAGTTCATGACTTGCAATACTCCACTTTGACCCTATCTTGGGCTAGACGGGCGGTTGGAGAGGCCCCCTCCGATCAATCAGCTGGTCACGTCAAGCCCTAGCACCTATATGATTTTCCCAACCCTATTGTCCTTATGGCAAGCCCCAATCCCTTTTTATCATATGGGTGCTAGAAGGCGGTGGCTGCGGGTCTACATGTCCTGGGAATGACGTTAAACTCTATCTGATGGTGAGGTTCCAGGTTTGGGGAATGTGGAGCACCCCTTCATCACCATTGCTCCCTGGTCCACTCTGACCCGGAGTGGTAGTACCTGTCAGGGTCCCATCTATGGGTTAAATAGAAAGACATGAGTTGATAAACAAAATTGTATTCTCCATTAAGAATTTATTTATTTCAAAACTTTATCGGCATTAAATGAACCACTGAGGTTGATATGCCGTAAAACAAAATTAAACCAATCTAATTCTGATAACTCCATTGCAATCTTTTCGTATGCCACAGTTAAATGAGCTGTATATCTTTATTAAATTCTAAAATGACTTGATTAGTTTAGTTAAAGTTATTATTAATAATTTCTTTAAAATTATTTTAGTTTATTATCTAGATCAGGGGTTCTCAAACTTTTAAGTCCGTAAACCCCTACAAAAATTTGATTGACCTATCGTGGAACCCCTTCCTTACATACCCCAGTCCACCTTGCAGTTGTTTTGTTGCAACCAATTATGTAATTAATGAATTCTGCACAAACATTTATGTAAAACTGTTAATTGTAAAATAACCGTAAAATAAACAGTCAAGTAAACATGTAAAAAAAAGAGCTGCAAATATTTAATACTAACTTAATAACTTAACAAGGAAGCACATTTCCTAATGTGATGGGTGAAGCTGATGTTTTGAAAATATATCAACATGAGCATGTTCTCCGGGATTCCTGTGGAATTAATTTCTTCTAATTACTAAGGAGAAGGCTTAGTAGTTTCCATAGGGCCCTTGTAGACCCCCGAATACTTACAGACCGCATGATTTGTTGTATAGACCCCAGGGGGGTTATGTAGACCACTTTGAGAAACCTTGGCTTAAACTTTTGAAAATATATCAACATGAGAATGTTCTCCAGGATTCTTGTGGAATTAATTTCTTCTAATTACTAAGAAGGCTTAATAGTTTCCATAGATTTCTTGTAGACCCCCAGAATACTTACAGACCCCTTGAGTTGTTGTATAGACCTCAGGTGGTTTATATAGACCATAGGTGGTTTATATAGACCATTTTGAAAAGCCCTTATCTAGATATATAAACAAATTATTTATATTATATCTCAATGTTATGCTAAGTAATAAGTACCAGTTACTTTTTTACAATATCACAATTACTTGGGCAGTCAGAGAGGCTCCCTCTGATCAATTGGCTGGTCACATCAACCCCTAGTACCTATATGATTGGCAAACCCTGACCCTTTTTACCATATATATATATATATATATATATATATATATATAGATGAGAGGTATCCAAAACTTGGCAGTGAGGGATGATTCTATATGTGATTTTTAAGATACACTGTATTATTATGTATAATCCAGTATGTATAAATACAGTGAATCTTTAAATCACTAAAGAGAGCTCAATGTATAATAATCTTTTTAGATTATATACAGAGCAATATTTATCTTTGAAAGGAAGGAAATCAACTTAGATTTATATAGGCCCCAATTTTTGGTCAAAATAAATTTATTATGGAATTACGGTGTTGAGTTTTTCCTTCCTTTCTATGATATATATATATTTACCTACCCCTCCGCACGAGCAGGATGTGACACAAGGTCAATTTCTTTAGCGGAGTTCAACAGGATTGAATTCAGTTTTCCTTCTCTCAGACCAGTTGCCTAACCAAGGTTAAAGAGCCCAGTCTGCCCTACTATTTATCCATAGCTGGAGGGAGAGTAGGATTCATACCTTTCCCAAGGGTATTAGCGCTAAGTGAAAATGCAATTACCACATCCAGCATTTGAACTCGGGCCGACGAATCCATTTCCTATGACTTTAACCATTACACCACACGCTTTCTATTTTACCATATATGTGCTAGAAGATGGTGACTGAGGGTATGGTGTTAAACTCTATCTGATGGTGAGGTTCCAGTTCTAGAGGTCTGGGGAATGTGGAGCACCCCTTCATCACCATTGCTCCCAGGTCCACTCTGACACGGAGTGGTAGTATCTATTAGGGTCTTACCTATGGGTTAAAAAGAAAAACATGAGTTTATAAAAAAAAAATTGTGTATCCATTAAGAATGAATTTATTTCAAAACTTAGTCGGCATTAAATGACCCACTGAGGTTGATATGCCATAAAACAAACTAAATCAATTAATTAAAATAGGTTAATGCTATATAAATAAAATAAAGTTAAGAATCTTGATACATGTCAAAATGGGTGAAATTGTTTGACTTTATAATCATTTTAATACTTTGCCTACGTTTGCTCAAATAGCAGTTTCACCTCCACGAACATTGCCATATTTCTTTATTGCATCAATTTTTGAAAGTATTGCTGGTACACTTATTGGGCGAATAATGTACTACACTTCTGTGGTATAATATAATTTATTATTTCTTAACATGTTGCCTACGTTTGCTCAAATGGCAGTTTCACCTCCACGGACGTTGCCATATTTCCTTTATTGCATCAATTTTTGAAAGTATTACTGGTACACTTATTGGGCGAATAATGTACCACACCTCTCTGGTATAGTATAATACCAACACGTGTACGGCAATGGTAAATTGAGTGTGTTACATTTTGGTACACATTTGGTGCACATATTTATCTGTGATTTATTTTTGGCTAGAAGCGGCTATCCGCTAGAGGGGATGCAAAAAAGTTTAGTCCCACGGATCCATTATTATTGAATCGCGAGTTGGATCCTGGTAGTATGTCCTATTAAAATCCCCATGTAAAAAAAGACCTTGCGTTGATCCAGCCACTCTGAAAAGAAAAAAATCAATGTCTACTATTTACAATATTAAATCCAAAAAAAAAGTCTAGTCTATTATCTAAATTTAATTTTTTTTAATTATCTTCATGAATATAAATCAAACTTTAATTATTTTTGCTCAAAAACCAAGCTCTGGTGATATTTAATGTGTATATATATATTTACTTTGTCGTTAATTGTTTTATTTTCTAAGTTTCCTCCGGACATACAGATTCACACAACTGCCATTTATATATGTACTAGAAGTGGCATCGCCTGTGTAGAGGGGGGATTTTTTAAAAGTTAGTCTCGCAGATCCATTATTACTGAATCGTGAGTTGAATCTTCGTGGGATGCCCCATTTAAATCCCTATGTAAAAAAAAAAAAAATAAATAAATAGACCTTGTATTGATCCAGCTACTCTGAAAAGAAATGTTAATGTCTACTATCTAAAATATTAAATGAAAAAAAAAATCCATGCTGTTATCATTTAATTTTTATGTTTTAATTATCTTCACGAATATAAATCAAATCTCTATTATTTTTGCTCAAAAACCAAGCCCTGGTGATATTTAATGTGTATATATATTTACTTTGTTGTTAATTGTTTTATTTTCTAAGTTTCCTCCGGACATACAGCTGCCATTTATATATGTACTAGAAGTGGCTACCCGGCGTCGCCTTGGTAGAGGGGGGGGGGTAAAAGTTAGTCTTGCAGATCCATTATTACTTATCGGCAAGTGAGATCCTCACTGGTTGCCCCATAAAAATCCCCACAGAAATATATAACAATATTGTAAGAATATTTCTATTCAATGATTTACGATTAAAAAAAATTTTTTTAAAAGATATAAATGATGCAATTAATTCAATCAATCAATATTATATTTCAAAGTGAAAAAAAAACACAAAAAAAAAAAGATAAACAAAATAACATGACTTTCCCTTCTGTTACTTTTCAAATTTGAATTTTTAAATATCTTCCCAAATATAAAGAAAATTTTCATTATTTTTGCTCAAAAACCAAGCCCTGGTGCTGTTGGTCCATAGCCCAATTCCTATAACCATTTATCAAAAATGGGTAAAAACATTAAAAGTTACCAAGTATGTTTAATTTTTAAACAAAGGCTTTCCAAGTCCAGAGCCCCATTCCTATAAGGATTTATCAAAATGGGTAAAATGGCTGTTTCATTAAAAGCTGTTAAAGGTTTATTACATTTTATAAGGATTTATCTAAAATGGACTTTTAAAAGTTACCTGTTATTTCACTTAAATTAAAGACTTATAAATATGTTTAATATTACATTTAAACAAAGGCTTTCCAAGTCCTGAGCCCCATTCCTATAAGGATTTATCAATAAATAGCTAAAAATGGCCTCTTCATTTCAAGTTACCTGTTATTTCCCTTAAATTAAAGACTTCTAAATATGTTTGATATTACATTTAAACAAAGGCTATCATTTGGGGTATATCAGGAAAATGAATGTGACTTCCGACCGGGTGGAATGAGGTGGTATAAATGTTAAGAGTTAATGTGTATATATATTTAGTTTGTCGTTAATTGTTTAATTTCCACAGTTTCCTCCGGACATACAGATACACACAACTGCCCTTTATATATGTATAGATTACATTCGGACATACATACACACAACTCCCCCTTATATATGTATAGATAGATTTGTATCTATTTCATACAATATAAAAAAAATCTCACCTCTACCCAGGTGATGCTGGGTAGCCACTTCTAGTACAATGTAAATATATATTTACCAACTCCTCTGCACGAGCAGGATATGACACAAAGTCAATTTCTTAAGCGGAGTTCAACAGGTTTGAATTCAGAGTTTTCCTTCTCCTAGACTGGTTGCCTAACCAAGGATAAAGAGCCCAGTCTGCCCTACTATTTACCCATAGCTGGAGGGAGATTAGGATTCATACCTTTCCCAAGGGTATTAGCGCTAAGTGAAATGCAATTACCACATCCAGGATTTGAACTCGGGGCGACGAGTCCATTTCCCATGACTTTAACCATTACACCACGCACTTCCATAGTACAATATAAATAGATATAAATAAATTTTAAAAAAACTCAACTTTGCTCTAGCTTAAGCAAACCAAAGATATCCAATCGGCATTAAATGACCCACTCAGGTTGATGTGCCGTAGAACATAACAAACCCAACCACTTCTGGCCACGTTTTGGCTTGCTTTGCTTTTTAGACAAAAGTTGTTGTTGATGAAATAATAGCCAATCCTTTTAGAAAACATTCCTGAATGATAGCAGAACGACATTCTTTCAACCCCCCCCCCCCCCAAAAAAAAGAAACGAAACAAAACAAAACAAAAATGTTGACCACTTGAAAATTCTACTAATTGTTGAAGGAAGAAAATAATCATCCCTGTTGGCAAGGCTTAGAATATGCTGAATGTATCCCCCCCCCCCCGCTGCAGAGTGGGGTAAGACCCCTCCTCAATAAAGGTAGCAGGGGTTAAGAGACCCTGCCTCCCCATTTAAAAAAAAAAAAAAAAAAGTGTCCTGAGTATGATGCAAAACTCAATCTGATGGCGAGGCTCCTGTTCTGGAGCTGTGAGTAGTGTAGAGTCACTCTTAATTGCCATTACTCCCAGGTCCACTCTGACCCCGAGTGGTAATACTCATTAGGGTATGGACCTGTTTAGAAATTACAATTGCTGAAGAAAGAAAATAATTACACTACTACATCTACGATCACCCCCTGTTGGCGAGGCTTAGAATATGCTGACTGTATCCCCCTGCAGAGAGCGGGGGGGGTAGGAGCTCCTCCCTTGCTCTCAGAAAATGGTGTTCTGACTGTATCCCGTGCAGAGGGGATAAGACACCTCTCCATTGAAAAAAAAAAAAGGATGTCCTAACATTAAACAGTATCTGGCGAGGCACCAGTTCTGGAGCTCCGGGAAAACCCCTTCATGGCATTACTCCCAGGTCCACTCTGACCCTAGAGAGGTAGTTGGGGGCTCATCTATGGACCTATTTAAAAATTCTGAAGGAAGAAAATAAAATGAAAAAAAATAATAAAAAGAGGTCCTTTGGAAAAGATTTTTTTTTTTCATTTATTCCATTCATTTTTTATTCCATTCATTCATTTTTTCCATTCTTAACTAAATGATTTAGAAGCGTATGTGAAGACTTATATATATATTTGTGAATAAAAAGGCCTTAAATACCAGGGGTATCATGAGCAGTTTGAATAAAGAAGTGATCTGACGAAATGCAGTGGGCCTCAGATACCCACGAGTGGAAATGGTCTATGATCACAATACCCCTGGTGTTTAAGGCCTTTTTATTCACAAATAAATTTGCTCTGTTTATAAAAATTAAACATTGAGCTCTCATACTGGACCTGTACTCTGCAACAAACTACTGTGAGAGAATAGGACCAGCTTAGAATCCCCCTTGTACCAAGAAATTTGGTACCCCACCAAAGAAAGTATATATATCTACCAAAGAAAGTGTATATATATATATATATATATATATATATATGTGTGTGTGTGTGTGTGTGTGTGTGTGGAAAGAGGATTAGAATGAATCCAACAGAATGTGGTAGAGATGTGAGGAACAAAAGAACGACTGATGATGCCGAGCTCAACGCTCTAGCGAAATATATCCTACACACTTTTGTCAGTTTTGTTCTTTTGTTCCTCACATCTCCACCATATATATATATATATATATATGAAGTCATACCTAATTTGAAAATTAATTAGTTGATAATTAATGAATTAGGCGAATATATCTGTTCAAATGTAAGGCGTAAACAAATCGAGAAAAAGTCAATCTCTGTATGTACATTTCAGCCTATTATGCCTCATCAGCAGAGTTATAGACAGGGAGCCGCTTTGTGTGTGATTTGAACCCTAGCTGCCAGGCTGACAGTAGTGTAATGGTTAGAATCCCCACCTGTCAGCCTGGCAGCTAGGGTTCGAATCACACACAAAGCGGCTCCCTGTCTATAACTCTGCTGATGAGGCATAATAGGCCGAAATGTACATACAGAGATTGACTTTTTCTCGATTTGTTTACGCCTTACATTTGAACAGATATATTCGCCTAATTCATTAATTATCAACTAATTAATTTTCAAATTAGGTTTGACTTCAATTAAGCACATATTCTCTCCCCCCCCCAAAAAAAAATATATATATATATATATATATAGCTGGATGATATCAAGTGTTTCCTTGATACGATTCAACCAAAATTGAGAACTCTAACATACATATGAAGATTTCCCTATATATGACAAGATAATATGTCGAAATAAATTTATATCCAAAACAAAGTATCTATTCATTTTATATATATATATATATATATGCATGCACACAGAGCCCTGTCTGCTGGAGCTGTAGAATACACCAACTGGACCTCTGCAGAAACCTGGTGGTTGAGCAGTCCATGACATGTAACACTCCACTCTGGTTCTTATTCAGGCTAGTCTCTGCTCAATCGGCTTTTATTTATATATATATATATATATATATATATATGGGAGAATAAGTGCTTAATTGGAGTCGTACCTAATTTTGAAAATTAATTAATTAATAATGAATTAGGCGGGAATACCTATTAAATGTATGGCTAAACAAATCGAGAAAAATCAATCTCTGTATGTACATTTCGGCCTAGAGATTGATTTTTCTCGATTTGTTTAGCCATACATTTAATAGGTATTCCCGCCTAATTCATTATTAATTAATTAATTTTCAAAATTAGGTACGACTCCAATTAAGCACTTATTCTCCAAAAAATTATCGGCAAAAAGCCATTCCAAAACAAACCGTGTTTACAACTTATCATATATATATATATATATATATATATATATATAATGTGTGTGTGTGCATACAGAGCCCGGTTGGCTGGGGCTGCAGAATGCGCTGAGTGCACCTCTGCTAAGAGGTCAACCCTTCCCCAGTGAGGACTGCTGTTGGTGACCCATGATGCTTAAGGACAGAATCTTGGTGGCTGATCAGACTATGACATGCAACACTCGACTTTGGCCCTTGCTTAGGCTAGACAGACAGTTAGAGAGTCCGCCTCTGATCAATCGATTGGTCACGTCAAGCCCTAGCACCTATATGATTATCCCAATTCTATTGCCCTTATGGCAAGCCCCAACCCCTTTTTATCATATGGGTACTATAAGGCGGTGGCTGCGGGTCTACATGTCCTGGGAATGACGTTAAACTCTATCTAATGGTGAGGTTCCAGTTCTGGAGGTTTGGGAAATGTGGAGCACCCTTTGTCACCATTGCTCCCTGGTCCACTCTGACCCGGAGTGGTAGTACCTGTTAGGGTCCCATCTATGGGTTAAATAGAAAAATGTATTTATAAAAAAATTGTATTATCCATTAAGAATTGATTTATTTCAAAACTTTATCGGCATTAAATGACCCACTAATGCCGTAAAACAAAGCAAACCAAACCAAATCCCCCAAATGGGGCCACCTGTTGGCCGTGGGTGGCGACCCATGATGCTTAAGATTAGAACCCAGGGGGTTGAGCTGTCCATGACATGCAATATTCCACTTTGGTCCGTACTTGGGCTAGACAGGCGGTCAGATAGGCCCCCTCCGATCAATCGACTGGTCATATCAAGCACTAGCACCTATGATTGCCCCAGCCCTGTTGCCCTTATGGCAAGCCGCAAACCTTTTTATCATATGTGTGCTAGAAGGCAGTGACTGAGGGTCTACATGTCCTGGGAATGACGTTGAACTCTCTGATGGTGAGGTTCCAGTTTTGGAGGCCTGGGGAATGTGGTGTACGCCTTCATCGCAGATCCACTCTGTCTCAGAGTGGTAGTACCTGTTAGGGTCCCATCTATGGGTTAAATACAAAAATGTGTTTATAAAAAACATTGAATATCCATTAAGAATTGATTTATTTCAATACTTTATCGGCATTAAATGACCCACTGAGATTGATATGCCGTAAAACAAACCAAACCTTCATTGCCATTACTCCCATTTCTCGTAGTATATGTGCCCATGGGCAGGTTTCCACAGGAGAGCGTCACTTATGAGTTCGTCCTTGCTTCTCTAGCAGTGTCCAGCATGTCTTGTCCGTCTAACTCGGATGGTTTGTGTGGTAGGGGGCAGGTGCCCTACAGCTACTTTCTTGTGAGCTGCTATACCCATAATTTGTTTAAGATCGCATGCAGCATTCTTGTGCAACTCCCATCTAGCTTATTCTCTAGGTGTTTTTATTAGGATCCAAGTGGTGCAGCTGTATAGTAGCACTGATACAACTACGGCTTGGAAGAATTGTCACTTTAACTTCTCATTGAGATACCAAAATTTCAAAAAACTTTCTATAAATTTTCATTGCATAAATCATAAACAGGTGCCCAATTTTTAATTGTCTTTCAATGGTTTAGAAGGTCACATGTAAGCCATTACATTAAGATTAATTAAAGAAAAAAATTCTCCGTTCCAGTTTTTACTTGTTTTATTTTATTGTAAGATTATATTTCATTTATAAGAGGGAGTCCAAAAAGTAATGCCATTTTGTTTAGGACAGGTATAATTAGGGTAATTTATGAGGAAGTGTGTCCCGGTCTCCTGCCTCAGAAATTGCTACCCAGTGACTATTGAAATAAAGTCCCCAGCTATGTCCATGTTACTTGAAAGAAAACAACCAACTTAGGGCGTTAAATGTATTTTAGAGGATGGCTTCTCTTTTTGGCGTAATTCTTATTTGTTTATCGTAATTTGTCGTAATTCTTGTTCATTTATAGAAATTTGTCGTAATTCTTGTTTATTTATCGTAATTTGTCGTAATTCTTGTTTAGATATGAAGATATATATATATAGTTTGGAATAGACTGAGATAGATAGATAGATAAACAAAATAATATAGATAGATATGAACAAATGGAGATAGATATTTTCGACAAGTAAATGTATTTGTGGGGTGTCGCTTTTTTGTCGTAATTCTTGTTTATTTAAAATAAAAACAAGACATTAAACAAACTTGAATAAAAGAAAATCTGAGACGACATAGCTGGGGACGTTATTTTAATAGTCACCGGGTAGCAATTTCTGAAGCAGGAGACCGGGGCGCACTTCCTCATAAATTACCATAATTAGCAACACAGGAACATGTATCATACATCAAAATGAAGCTGGTCCTCTGTAGATCACATCCCTACTTCTCCACATAGGTGAGTCAAAAAAGTAATGCCATTTCGTTTAGGACAGGTATAATTACCAACACAGGAACATGTATCATACATCAAAATGAAGCTGGTCCTCTGTGGATCACATCCATACTTCTCTACATAGTCACCATTTCTCTCAATAGCAATGTTCAACCTTCGAATGAGAGCATGTATCCCTGTCCCATAAAATTATGTTGATTGTTCATTAAGCCACTTCTTCACTACAGGTTTCATTTCCTTGTCACTGGAATAATGTTTGCCTCTCAAACCCTCATTCATGGGGCCGAAGAAATGATAGTCTGAGGCAAACATTATGTAAATAAATGGACTGTTTTACTTATTTTTCACAATAATGATGAGTAATTTTTCCCCAATCAGATAATTTGATCTTTGAATTAAGTTTTTCTTTGTAACAACTCTTTATGTTCGTTATTTCTTTTTTGCGAGATTTAAAAAAAAAAAGTTCAAAAATATTTACTTTTCTTCCTTCAATATGGCCTAAACGGATCACGTGACCTATTTTGGAGGTACCTATATTGTATAAATGGAGGTGCGTAATGTAATGGTTAGATTATATGGTGAGTGTAAAGAGAGTGATTGGAGAAGTTGAAACCTATTTCTATGTCAAGTTCAACAGCCAGACAGCCTGTAGCTTCAATAAAATTCCAAGAATGAGGTCCATTTAAACTAGGTCATACGTTCGCTTTCTTAGAAATCTTACAAAATGATTTTAATGTTTTTTGTTTTTTTTTAATTCTCTGTCCGTATTTATTTTTTTAATAAATTTAATTCACTTTGCAAACTCACTTTTCCCTTCTCCCAATTATCTACCCAGAGCTCAATGGGTGACCCAACAGGTCTCATTTTGTCTAGTGTGTATATTTACAGTGATTTTGATAGCTTTTTGATTTAGTGCATACTAGGATGCACATATTTGCTTTGAATGAGTCCACAGGAAATTTGATGGGTCCCAACTAAAGTTTCTTAATAAATTGTAGGGTTTTTATTTATGATCTTGGGAAACAACTAAAGCCGTCTAACTCCTACCTTCTAACCTATCCTGTGTAATTCATTTCTAAGAAACTATTGAAATGTATTTACAGTTAGCTGGAAATGGTGGGGGAAGAAAAAAAAGCACTGGCACGCATGGATATGATTTTTCTGCGTCCTTTTAGATTTTTATGCGTCAGTGATGCAGGACGCATTCCTATCAGCATCTGTGTGTGTGTGTGTGTGTGTGTGTGTGTATATATATATATATATATATATATATATATATATAATGAAGATAGGATGGATGTAGTAGAATCCAACAGTATGAGGTAGGTAAAAGGATAGTGAACAAGAAATGATAACTCGAAACAAATCTAAGAGTTGAAATATTTTGTCCGATTTATACGGACATCCTCAGTCGAAAGATTTTTATTGAAAGCAAAATTACGTGCGTGTACATGTGATTTGGTGAGGGGGTGAGTTAGTAGCGGAACCCCCTCACCAAATCACATGTACATGCACGTAAATTTTGCTTTCAATAAAAATCTTTTGACTGAGGATGTCCGTATAAATCGGACAAAATATTTCAACTCTTAGATTTGTTTTGAGTTATCATTTCTTGTTCACTATCCTTTTACCTACCTCATATATATATATATATATATATATATATATATACACACACACACACACACGCGCTGATAGGTATGTGTTCTGCGTCACTGATGCATAAAAATTTAAAATGGTGCAGTAAAATTGTATCCATGCATCCCAGTGTTGTTTTTTTTTCTTCTTACCCCACCATTTCCAGCTAACTGTAAATACATTTCAATAGTTTCTTGGAAATGAATTACATGCTATAGGGTACAAGTTAGGGGTTATACGGCTTTAGATAAAAACTCTACAATTCATTAAGAAATTTTAGTTGGGACCCATCAAATTTCACGGGGACTCATTCAATGCAAATATGTGTCCCCCAGGACGCACTAAATTAAAAAGCAATCAGCATCACTGTATGTGTGTGTGTGTGTGTGTGTGTGTGTATATATATATATATATATATATATATATATATGTATGTATATATATGTATGTATGTATTCACAGTTGGCTTTAGATAAAAACTCTACAATTCATTAAGAAATTTTAGTTGGGACCCATCAAATTTCACGGGGACTCATTCAATGCAAATATGTGTCCCCCAGGACGCACTAAATTAAAAAGCAATCAGCATCACTGTATGTGTGTGTGTGTGTGTGTGTGTGTGTATATATATATATATATATATATATATATATATATGTATGTATATATATGTATGTATTCACAGTTAGCTTGAAATGGTGAGGAAAGAAGAATGAAAAACACTGGGATGCATGGATACGATTTTACTGCAGCCTTTTAGATTTTTGTGTGTCAGGGAAGCAGGACACATACTTATCAGCACCTGTGTGTGTGTGTGTGTGTTTTTTGTGTGTGTGTGTGTGTGTGTGTGTGTATATATATATATCAGTGATACTGATAGCTTTTTGAATTATTGAGTCCTGGGACTCTCATATTTGCTTTGAATGGGTCCCAACTAAAATTTCTTAATAGATTGTAGGGTTTTTATTTATGATCTGAGGAAATAACTAAAGCCATCTAACTCCTATATTGTAACCTATCTTTCTAAGAAACTATTGAAATGTATTTACAGTTAGCTTGAAATGGTGAGGAAAGAAAAAAGAAAAACACTGGGATACGGTTTTTCTGCATCCTTTTAGATTTTTCATGCATCAGGGTGTATGTATATATATATATATATATATATATATATATATATATATATATATATAGCACTGTACTATATTGCAAAACTTTTGACCTTCTATAGTAAAATTATTACTAGCCAACTACTAAAAAAAAATATATCTACCCAGAATGCATCTGTTGCACAAATACCTTTTTGATGTACTTTGGCGGCTTTAATTCACTTTGAACGGAGAAACCTCAAATACCAAAGAACTGACCTCTTTTGCCAGACAGTATGGTTCTTAAGTTTTGAAGTCTGTGAATCTCATTAACTTTCAACAGGAATTTTTTTGTCTCTAGATTCTACCCTCCCCCTGCTGCCGCCGTCGCCGCCATTGCCATCTCCGTCGGCCATTCATAAGCACAGGTTTATTTTGCTTTGAGGATCTGCTTATCTGAGCGTAAAGTAGATATCTCCACTGGAGGAAGAATTTTTGTTATATCAGATTTCAACTTGAAATTTACAATCTTCATTAATGGCGTTATCTGGGACTCGAAGCTGAAAGGGGCAATCCCCGTTGCGTAATGGCTAACTCACTGGACTGTGACAGTTTATGAATAACTTATTTAACAACAACATATTAAAGTGTATGCATGACTTTTAATGCTCAATGACATCTCTTTTCTTATTAAAGTAGCATTAAAAGGCTCTCGAAGAATAAGAAAGTATGGTTAAATCAAACTTAACGGACCTAAATTCCACCATCGTATTATAGGCCAACATGTACATACCAAAATGGACGAGACTCCTTTTCATATATATATATATATATATACGCGTGGTCTAGTGGTTAGAGTCGTGGGAAATGGACTCGTCAATTCGAATTCAATTCCTAGACGAATCTGTTGGCATTTCACATAGCGCTAATACCCTTGGGAAAGGTATGAATCCATATATTCTCCCTCCAGCTATGGGTTAAATAGTAGGGCAGACTGGGCCCTTCAGTCTTGGGTAGGTAACCAGTCTAGGAGAGGAATAACTCTGAATTCAAAATTCCTGAGGTCGGTCGTTGATTGGGTTTGTGGCAACCCTTGATGCACCAATTCTTTCCTATCAACTGTGCAAAAAAAGTGTGGATGGTCCAACACAAGCCTTCACCACTATAAACAAATCACTGTGTGGGTGTTCATGCGTCTAAAATCGACAAGAGAGTCCATATAATATATATATATATATATAATATATATATATATATATATATATATATATATATATAGCAATATCATAATTTCTACTGATCACAACTGCGCTTGGTAACTGTCTGTTTCTCGCCTATGCAATTATCAAGCCAAAGTTATCCATTGGTGAGAAACTGACAATTACCAAGCAACATTGATTTATGTGTACGCTACCCTAACTTATATAAGCACAAACGTTGGTATACAAACCTGCATAGGTGAACAAGAGAAAATTTTTCAGGGGTGGGGCTGAAGGGACTTTTGCTGAAAGTTTTTTTTAACTTGCCCTAGATCTTATTTTTAAGGGGGCAGTCCTTGCGGCATAATGGCTAATTCACTGGACTGTGACAGTGTATGCATGATTTTAATGCTCAATGACATCTCCTTTCTGAGTTATAAGTCGACATGTACATGTGGCGGACTGGAAGTTCTTACTACGACGAACAAAAGTCAAATGCCAAAAATTAATAGTTTGCGCATGGGATTGCGCACCCTAGTAAAAGAAGAAAATTGAAATAAAAATTTGTACATTTTCAACCAATCAGAGACGTTCACACCTAAAAAGAAATCTATCAAATAGACCCCTTTTGGAGCCTACCCTCAGACTATAAAAAAACTACTTTTCAGATCCCAACCAGAAAGAAATTATTCTTCTAACCAAATCCACGTCACTTTAAAGTAAGACAAAGCACATTCACTTATAAGAAGGTATGAACTAATATCTATCTGTCTATCTCTCTTTATCAACCTTTTACGAGATCATCAGTATTACTTGCTACTGACTGCCGTGTGACTTTGAACTCTTACCCTTTCTTTCTCACTTCATAACTTATAACATATTTTCTTACATGTTATAATGAACTTTTAAAAAAACAAAATAACATTTTGTACACAAGAGTACTGAAAGAACTTTACTCGGTATTATGCGTTACCTTTTGTAAACTTTTTCTCAATACAAGTTGTTTGTGTTAAACTCGCTACAAGGGGACAGTTCACAACCAACGCTAATAAACACAAACGCCAATAAATGTATTACGGTTGTTTATTTCACACGTCCGTTCGCTTCACTTCTCAACGTTCAAAGTCCGTTGCTAAGAACGCTCTTTTCACGAAAACGCATGGGCACGCGAAAGGGGTTTCATAAAAGAGAAGAGTTCTTTTAAAGAAAGATAACCCAAGTTATCTTTCTTTATTTCATGACATTGTTACATACGCCTATCGTTCAACGCTATACAGCGCTTTTCATCAGAGAAACCAAAGAAAATGAAAGGTGCACATGCAGAAAACTTGGCAAAGAACAATACAACACAGTATTATTTTAAAACACAACATTTAATTCAAGGTTAAAATCTTTGGGAGTTATAATACGAACGCCGACAGGCTAGAGTTTATAATGTCATTTAGGTTGAATTTCTTCTTCGAAATCAATTTGGAAAGGTTCATAATGAAAGGACTTTGCACTTATCTTTGTTTTATGGGTGATTTGTTTTCCGTGA
Source organism: Doryteuthis pealeii (assembly GCA_023376005.1). Lineage (NCBI taxonomy): Eukaryota > Metazoa > Mollusca > Cephalopoda > Myopsida > Loliginidae > Doryteuthis > Doryteuthis pealeii. Next base: position 48,037,413 of record CM042178.1, on the reverse strand, counting down.
TAATGATTATTCCGGTATTAGTTCTTTATCTGGCATTTTCATTTGTGATAACTTTCTTCTCGGGAGACATTCTTCGTCTTCCCTCCCCCACGAGATGTTCACCGACCGGCCCTCTGGTATACACTGCTGAAACTGACCACCAGGGATCGCTTTCCCTTCCTTCCACCCCGTGACGTCACCTGTATCGGTACGTTTGGCGTACGTGGGTAAAACAACGGGTGTAGTATCAGTCGTTCGTTTCGTGTGCCTTCCTCTTCTTAGCTAGGTCGGCTACGGTCATGACTAAACAGTTTTTCTTCTTCCGGTGAGCTTTTAGGGTCAAATTCTGTGACCCCCCCTCTCCCGGCGTCATCAAGTCTCTCAGAATATTCCAAAAGTTCTATCATTTGATGGAACGTAACAACATTAACATTAATTAACAGTTTGTTTTAATATTGAGTCTTGTTATTTATGCCATGTGCCTGCAGTAATTGAATGTTTTATGGTGTCTTTAAATGTTTGAATATTTTATTGATTATTGACCTCAAACTGGTGACCTTAATACAAAAACATCAAACAGCCCTTACATCCGCCATAAGCTTACCAAAATGGACGAGATTCCTTACGGATGGAACACTCTCTGTATGTATGTATTTGTCAGTTAAAATTCTTGTCCCAGTCTGTAGGTGATGATGATAGATAGCTAAGTGGTTAAGAAGTCTGACTGATGATAAATTGATCGGGTTTCCATCCTGGCTAGAGGTAGCCTGCAAATGTCTATCCACACTGAAAAGATGTGATTATGATTTTTTTTTTTTTTTTTTTTTTTTTTTAATTATAAAATGATAAAATTCAAAGGCAATACAATGCGTATAAAAAATAAAGACAAAAAGATGTTTTATATGTCTTATCGATTTCGAAGCTAGAGCTTCATCATCAGAGTTTATTTTCAGAAATGACGTGCTTATGTTTTTTTATTTGTGTGGTTATAATTTCTCTTCTTATTTCCTTTTCCTCTCCTTTTTTTTTTCCTCTCTTTTTTCTTTTCCTCCTTTATGAATGAAATGGGCGAATAACTGTAATTTCTTATTTCTCTCTTTTTTTTTTTCTTTTTTTATTTTCTTTTATTTCCAGTCCAGGACAACCGGGAAGGAACTTTTCGAGATGGTGTGTCGAACAATTGGATTACGGGAATCTTGGTATTTTGGTCTTCAGTATGTCGATTCCAAAGGATACGTTGCTTGGCTCAAATTTGACAAAAGAGTGAGTTTATTTACCATTTCTTTTATCTTTTCTAATCTATGGGTTAAATAGAAAAATTTGACAAAAGAGTAAGTTTATTTACCATGTCTTTTATCTTTTCCAATCTATGGGTTAAATAGAAAAATTTGACAAAAGAGTAAGTTTATTTACCATTTCTTTTATCTTTTCCAATCTATGGGTTAAATAGAAAAATTTGACAAAAGAGTAAGTTTATTTACCATGTCTTTTATCTTTTATCTTTTATTTATCTCCTAAATTCACTTGGTAACTTTTTCTTCACCAGAGTTTCAGTTTCATTCTTTTGAAAAATTTCACATGGTTTGTTCTTTTCAACCACCAAAAATTTGATGACAGACCTCTGTTCAAACATGGAGCACTCTGTTTGATTTCCCTAGCACCTATATGATTTTCCCAACCCTATTGCCCTTATGGCAAGCCCCAGCCCCTTTTTATCATATGGGTGCTAGAAGGCGGTGACTGCGGGTCTACATGTCCTGGGAATGACATTAAACTCTATCTGATGGTGAGGTTCCAGTTTTGGAGGTTTGGGGAATGTGGAGCACCCCTTCATCACCATTGCTCCCTGGTCCACTCTGACCTGGAGTGGTAGTACCTGTTAGGGTCCCATCTATGGGTTAAATAGAAAAATGTATTTATAAAAAAATTGTATTATCCATTAAGAATTGATTTATTTCGAAACTTTATCGGCATTAAATGACCCACTGAGGTTGATATGCCGTAAAACAAAACAAACCAAACCAATCTATGGGTTAAATAGAAAAATGTGTTTATGAAAAAATTGAGTATCCATTAAGAATGAATTTATTTCAAAACTTTGTCGGCATTAAATGACCCACTGAGGTTGATATGCCATAAAACAAAAACAAACCAAATCTTTTATCTTTTATTTATCTCCTAAATTCACTTGGTAGCTTTTTCTTCACCAGAGTTTGTTTCATTCTTTTGAAAATTTCACATGGTTTGTTCTTTTCAACCACCAAAAATTTGATGACAGACCTCTGTTCAAACATGGAGCACTCTGTTTGATTTCCTACCATTTTGCAGCCTTGTCTGCTGGGGCTTTAGAATACACCGACACACAAAAAAAAAAAAAAGATCAAAACTTATCTTACTAACTTGATTAAAAGGTAAAAAAAAAAAAAAAGCAAAGAAAAGATATTAAGTCTTAATACTCTTAAAGATATTAATATATCGTGGATCGGACAAATTTTTAGTTCACCTTAATTCAGTGTATATTATATTTAAATATCTGTTAAAATTTCAATTTTTACACACAAAAAAAAGAATTTTAAACATTAAAAAATAAACAAATTATTTAAGCAGACAAAAGATTTAAAATCTCTTAAAAATTAAATTCTTAATTTTTTTTTTTTCCTGAGAATTTAATAGAATATAGTACATATCAATTAAAAAAGCCAAAAAAGAAGTTTTCAAATAATAATATTATGACATTTTTTTAAATTTTTTTTTGTGCGGAAGTTTAAAAGTGAAACTAAGTGATTAATTTAATTCTTAAACGGTCCATAAAAAGCCGCGTAACAATAAAAAAAAAAAATTTTTAAATCAGATTCGATAAACAATTTTTCAATGAAATTATATTTTATATATTTTTGAAAGCTATGATTTTTTTGATTTTTTGATTTTTTTATTTTTTTTTTATAAAATACTTTCAGTGAAATATTTACAACAGCTTTGAATCAGTAAAGTCTGTTTGTTATAACTCTTTATCAGTATTTGTTCTATATGAATATGTATTAATATGTATATGTCCTGCGTTAGGTGGCCTTCTGGCATAACCTAGCGCATTATGAGAAATTAGTGTTAGTCATTTTGTTAACGCCACTCTAATACTTATAATTCCATTAAACAAAGAAACCAAACAAACACTGTTCAGCTCGGCGTCTGAAAACCAACGGATGACGTTTTATGTCTCTCTATTGTCTTTTTCTGACACGTGATATCAATCATCCAACCAGCATCCGATTACACATCTCCCATCGTACGATCTGTACTTACGATTTAATTTTTTTTTCTCAGGAAAACTCGTCTCAAATGTAACGATGCATCTTTTAGCAAGAAACACCGTAAATGGGCGGGTAGAATGTTAATGTTATTTTATAATGCTATTTAATTTTTAAGTGTATTCGATAATATAAATCAAATCTTCATTACTTTTGCTTAAAAACCGATCTCTGGTGATATTTAATGTGTATATGTATTTACTTTGTCGTTAATTGTTTTATTTTTGAAGTTTCCTACTGACATACAGATTCACACAACTGCCCTTATATATATATATAAAAGGATATGAAAACAACACAATATGCTGTTAAAGTGAAAATATTTTATATCATATTCATAGCTAATATTGAACATTTGAAATATATTCTTTTTTCAAAAACTGTTACAATAATATATACATGACTGTCGCTGACCGAGAAACGCGCGGGCGTATGTGCTTATATTTGAAACTACCGCATAACTTTTTTGCAACATCAATGTTTTCGTCTTGAATTCATATTATTTTCGTCTCCGCTCTTGTTAAGGCCGGAGTAAAACAAGCTCTGAAGATGATTTTTATAAATCGAAATATTGTTCAATATTAGCTATGAATATGATATAAAAAATATTTTCACTTTAACAGCATATTGTGGTGTTTTCATATCCATTTATCTATACTCATACCGTCGGATTCATTTCCTTTCTATTAACTTATATATATATGAAAATAAATGGAAATTAATCCGACAGTATGAATTTAACATCAAGAGCAACATATGAGAGAAAGACGGGAAAAGTAACCGTTAGAAGAAAGGGTACAAACAAAGCATTGAATAATAGCATTTTGTTTGTACCCTTCTAGCAGTTACTTTTCCCGTCTTTCTCTCATATGTTGCCCTTGATTAAACATGTATACATAAGAAAATTCAAACTATATAATGCAACATATAGATACGCATATATATATATATATATATATATATATATATATATATAATGTACAAACTAAATAATGTAAAAAACACACACAAACCTTATTTTAAATACTTTTAAATAAGGTTAAATTTAATTCTTCATTCAAAATTCAACTCTTAGGTATGTGTGTGTGTATATATATATATATATATATATATATATATATATACATATACACACCAAATACAACCATGTACATGGGCACCCATGCGAACATGCACACGCGCACACAAAAAGTAAACATACACATATACATACACATACATACACACACCCCAAAAGTATAATTTTAAGTAGAAAAACACAGAAATTCTCTAGAACAAAAAGGAAATTTCAAACACACATACCTATCATATCAAATGAACATCTGATGAACTATACCTATTAAAAGAGTAATGAAAGCTCAGTTAATAAATTTATTACTAAGCCATGCGACTTAGATGCAAAGATTGTGGAACGTTACGTCATTTTTCTCAATTTTTGCGCGCAAATCGCACGCAAAGATTGAAAAAAATAACGTAGCGTTCAACCGTTATTAAACAGCCATAATAGAAAAATTGCAGAAACACACACAACCTATCAAATATCGGACATATTCTGCCAAAATAATAACTCAATGCCTGAAGAAGACAACAGATCAGAAACACGTGTCGCGTATGTAAGATAAAAAGAATAAAACATTTTTTCTGAGAACATAATACATTTTGCGGACCTTCTTCTTTTTTTATAAAATATTAAATTTTCTCCCGTTGGAACCAGAACAACATTATATATATAGAGAGAGAATTGATAGATTACATGAATTGTATGCAAAGTATTGATTTTTTTTTTTTTTTCTTTCTTTTCAGGTAATGAACCAAGATGTTCCGAAAGATAATCCAATTCAGTTCCTTTTCCTTGCCAAACTCTATCCAGCTGATGTTTCCGAGGAATTAATCCAGGAAATAACTCAGCATCTCTTTTTCCTGCAGGTCAAACAATCAATTCTCAATATGGACATATATTGTCCACCCGAGGCGTCAGTCTTATTAGCTTCATACGCTGTCCAAGCAAAGGTAATTGCTTTTATCTTATCTTCTCTTTACACATTTAACTCTTTGTCTACCAAATTTCTCCCATGGCTGTACCAAATTTGGTAATTTATGAGGAAGTGCGTCCCGGTCACCTGCCTCAAAAATTGTTACCTGGTGACTATTAAAATAACGACCCAACTCAGTCTATTCAGAACTATCCATCTTCATAGTACTATCTCAATTTGTTCATATTTATCTATATTACTTTAAATACTAAGATTTTTTTTTATTCATGTTTGTTTAATGTCTTGTTTTTAGTTTAAATAAACAAGAATTACAACAAAAAAAGGTGCTACCCCCCCCCCAAATACATTTACTTGTCGAAAATATCTATCTCCATTTGTTCATATCTATCTCCATTTGTTCATATCTATCTCCATTTGTTCATATCTATCTCCATTTGTTCATATCTATCTCCATTTGTTCATATCTATCTCCATTTGTTCATATCTATCTCCATTATTTTGTCTGTTTATCTATCTATCTCAGTCTATTCCAAACTATATATCCATCTTCATATCTAAACAAGAATTACGACAAATTACGATAAATAAACAAGAATTACGACAAATACAAATAAACAAGAATTACGAAATTACGATAAATAAACAAGAATTACGACAAGCTGGGGTTGTTATTTTGATAGTCACCGGGTAGCAATTTTTGAGGCAGGAGACCGGGACGCACTTCCTCATAAATTACCCCAAACTTTCTTTTTTACCTGTATGATGGAATATTTTAAAGTTCACTATATTTTCACCTCAGAACTCATTCTATTCAAATAAAGTCCTGTTATTATTGTAATCTGAGTCCTTCTACTCAATTATAATGAACTAATCATAAGTTTTTGTACTGTGGGTGAAGAGCCACTGTGAGCAGCTTAATTATTTGCCTACCAAATTATTCTTACGGCTGTACCAAATTTTCTTGGTATTCTTTTACTTGTACGATGGGATATTTCAAAGTTCACTATATTTTCACCTCAGAACTCATTCTATTCAAATAAAGTCTTATTATTGCAATCTGAGTCCTTCTGCTCAACCTCCCTGTCGGTTGGGGCATTAGAATATACCGACTGCACCTCTGCAGAGGGATAAGACTCCCCCAATGGGGCCACATTTTGGCCGTGGGTGGCGACCTGTGATGCTTAAGGATAGAACCCAGGTGGCTGAGCAGTCCATGGCTTGCAATACTCCAGTTTGGCCTTTTCTTGGGCGGTCGAAGAGGCTCCCTCCGATCAATCAGCTGGTCATGTCAAGCCCTGGCACCTATATGATTGCCCCAACCCTATTGTCCTTATCGCAAGCCCCAACCCCTTTTTATCATATGGGTGCTAGAAGGCGGTGGCTGCGGGTCTACATGTACTGGGAATGACGTTAAACTCTATCTGATGGTGAGGTTCCAGTTTTGGAGGTTTGGGGAATGTGGAGCACCCCTTCATCCCCATTGCTCCCAGGTCCACTCTGATCCGGAGTGGTAGTACCTGTTAGGGTCCCATCTATGGGTTAAATAGAAAAATGTATTTATAAAAAAAAATGTGTATACATTAAGAATGAATTTATTTCAAAACTTTATCGGCATTAAATGACCCACTGAGGTTGATATGCCACAAAACAAACCAATCATCCAAACATACATACACACCAACTGCCCTTCATAAACGTACTAGAAGTGGCTATCCAGCATCACCTAGGTAGGAGGAGAGAAAAAAATTTACTATTATCTGCGTTATTCGGACTATTGTCCCCATCTTCATTGTTATTTGTACAACGTTTTGGCCGATATGCCCTCCGGCCTTCTTCAGGTATTTCTTGTCGGACTCGGGGAACCTTCTTTTCGAACTCGGGAACTTTCTTGTCGTAATCGGGAGCCATCACGGAACTTTGAACCTAACCCTTTATTTAGTCCATGGGGGTATCCTGTCCTCATTCCGCCAACCATAGCTGGGGTAGGAGTTGTGTTAATTATTTTTCTAACTGCCTTCACTCAGGATTGAACTCGGGTTCCAGAGATAACTGTCACTTAGAACTGTCTTAACCTAACTACCTTATCCACTCGGCCATGTGTCCAATTGGACAATTGAGTGTGAATTTTGGGAACTTATAAACCTAATGTCTTGATTTGGCTAGAATATCTACCTATTTACTTATGTATGATTTTTTTTACCTAGACTCATATTGTGTTTGGATACCCCCGTGGACTAAATAACGGGTTAGGTTCAAAGTTCTGTGATGGCTCCCGATTACGACAAGAAAATTCCCGAGTTTGAAAAGAAGGTTCCCAAGTCTGACAAGAAATACCTGAAGAAGGCCGGAGGGCATATTGGCCGAAACGTTGTACAAATAACAATGAAGATGGGGACAATAGTCCGAATAACGCAGATAATACTAATCTTCAAGCCTCATCTCAAATATTCAGGGAAAAAAAAGTTAGTCTTGGAGATCCATTATTATTGAATTGCAAGTTGGATACTCACAGGATGCCCCATTAAAATTTCTCTTTAAAAAAAAAAGATGATCTTAACGATTGTAAATCAAATGTTCATTATTTTTACACAAAAAGCAAGATCTAGTGATAGTGAATGTGTATATATATTTACTTGTTTTATTTTTGTAGTTTCCTCTTGACATACATGCACATAACTGCCCTTTATATATGTATAGATAGATGATTTATTTTTACCTTATGTTGTAATGTCCTCGACCGGAAGACGGAGCTTCCGGCAGAGGGACAAAGAGAAAGATAAAAATATATATTTAAAAAGAAAGAGAAAGCGGAAGAGAGGGTTTCCGGTCAAGGAAGCAGGGAGAAGATAAAGAAATATATGACAAATGTCCGTTATCAGATCAAAAGATAAAAATGCGGAGGCGTATCTATCAATATAAAGGCGAGAAGATTTGAGCTGACAGAGAGAGATGCCAGCCAGCAGCCAAAAGGACACTTCACGTCTCCTGTCAGCAGACACCCCTCGGGCACTCATTGTGAACACTGCGCTCTTCACCAGCCACCGGCATTTTCATTGTGAAGCTATACGCCTTTACCACCCACACACAGAAGAAAATAAAGAAGGGTCCTATCTTTGTATATACGTATCTGTTGTTTATTGTAGTCGGTAGTAGCCGACTACTACATACTTCGCTACGTGACCATATATACCCGCAACGTATATACAGATACACAATTGAGAGTAGCGAAGAAGCCGCTACGCAACATATATATATTTACCAACCCCTCCGCACGAGCAGGATGCGACACAAGGTCAATTTCTTAAGCGGAGTTTAACAGGTTTGAATTCAGAATTTTCCTTCTCCTAGACTGATTATCTAGCCATGGTTAAAGAGTCCAGTCTGCCCTGCTATTTACCCATAGCTGGAGGGAGAATTGGATTCATACCTTTCCCAAGTGTATTAGCACCATGTGAACATATATGAATTTTGATGCCGCTGTATAACACTTACTCATATTGCAATTTTAAGAAAATAATTTTTTTAATAAATTTTTTTAAAAATTATTATTTTTTTTATTTTCCTAGTTTGGGGATTATGATGAAGTGGCATGTAAACCAGGACCTACAATGTTGTCAAATGAAGATTTGCTTCCTCAAAGAGTGATTGACCAGTATCAAATGACCCCTGAGATGTGGGCTGACAGAATTCAAGTCTGGTATGCTGACCACAGAGGTATGCCCAGGTAAGCAGATTACACACTATTGCAATACATCAGTTTCACTCTCAGAATTGCTGAAGATTACACTTATTTTAATTAGATTTTAATTGATTTTTATATAAAATCATTCATAGGATTGACTTTAATACATTGGAGAATAAAACAATAATATTACAGATCAATAATACCAAGTAATATAAATAATTGTTAATAATGATATAATAATAATAATATGAATAATTGTTAATAATGATATGATAATATGAATAATTGTTAATAATGATATGATAATATGAATAATTGTTAATAATGATATGATGATATGAATAATTGTTAATGATATGATAATATGAATAATTGTTAATGATATGATAATATGAATAATTGTTAATAATGATATATAATATGAATAATTGTTAATAATGATATAATAATATGAATAATTGTTAATAATGAATAATAATAATATAATAATTGTTAATAATGAAATAATATAATATAATAATGTTAATAATGAATAATAATAATATAATAATTGTTAATAATGAAATAATAATAATAATAATATAAATAATTGTTAATAATGAAATAATAATAATATAATAATTGTTAATAATGATAATAATAATAATAGTAAAAATAATTGTTGTAATAATGATGATGTTATGATGATGTAATAATAAAGTAAATAATTGTTGTTAATGATGATGTAATAATAATAGTAAATAATTGTTAATGATGATATAATAATAATATAAATAATTGTTAATAATGAAATAATAATAATAATATAAATAATTGTTAATAATGAAATAATAATAATAATATAAATAATTGTTAATAATGATATAATAATAATAGTATATATAATTGTTAATAATGATATAATAATAATAGTATATATAATTGTTAATAATGATATAATAATAGTATTATTATTAAATAATTGTTAATAATACCAAACCTTTACAATATATTTACTGTCCCCAGTTTTGTCTTTTATTATTTTTATTTCATTGTTTTATGTTCTTTCACTGCCAGTTTGGTTAAACTGCTGCCCGATTCCTTCACACAAGTGAGAAGGCAGAATGGTTGATATGCTGCAAAATTCAACCAACCAATTTAATTTTCTCAATGATTTAAATATTCTAATATGATTTTTTTCTTCTCCTTTCCCCAGGGAAGATGCAGAAATGGAATATCTCAAGATAGCTCAAGATTTCCAAATGTATGGTGTTAATTATTTTCAGATCAAGGTAAGTTATTTTTCCTGCGTGTATTTACTCGGACCAAGTATCCAATAGGCACCCCAAATCATCAACTTAATGAAAGGTTCATATTTTAACTCATCACCGGTAATTTCGACTTTCAAATATTTGAAAATAAACGAGCAGATGATTTTTTTAACTTATATTGTATCTGACAAAAACAAATTGTGATACTGTTTCTGAACAGCATCCTTTTATTCAAATAAACATAAAAAATATTTTTTCTTTAAAAACTGTATTTTTATTTAGATAAACATAATTGCATTTCTCTTCTGATTAAGTAAAAACTATTTTAGTATAAAAACGTCTTTCATCTTTTTTTTTTAAATCATCATAAGTGTTGAAAAATATTCATAAACTTCTGATTAAAAAGTATTTATTTAAAAAAAGATTTTGCTATTCAATTTTAATTTGATTACATGTACCAACCTTCTATTTATTTAATTTACCGGAAGTTCAACATCTCCATAAACTTCTGATTAAAATCATTTGTTTACAAAAATTTGGAAGCGGAAGTTACCCGTGACGAGTTAAAATGTGAACCTTTCATTAAGATAATAATTTGGTGTGTCTATTGGATACTTGATCAATTTACTCAACTAGTCTTGGGTAGAATACAGTGGTGGTATTTATATTTACCTTTGAATTCACTGACACAATGATGGATCCTCCTGTCGATTTCCACACAGTGATTTGTTTATAGTGGTGAAGGCTTGTGTTGGACCATCCACACTTTTTGGCACAGTCGATAGGAAAGAATTGGTGTATCAAGGGTTGCCACAAACCCAATCAACGACCGATCTCAGGAATTTTGAATTCAGTTATCCCTCTCCTTGACTGGTTACCTACCCAAGACTGAAGGGCCCAGTCTGCCCTACTATTTAACCTATAGCTGGAGGGAGAATATATGGATTCATACCTTTCCCAATGGTATTAGCGCTATGTGAAATGCCAACAGATTCGTCTAGGAATTGAACTCGAATCGACGAGTCCATTTTCCATGACTCTAACCACTAGCCCACACACCTCCATATGTGTATAATAATACACATTCAGTTATTTCACCATTTTAATTTTAAAGATTTCATAATGTATGTTAATATACACAACAAAAAACTCAGTAAAATTATAAAATCTAGCATTATTTCTAACTATGACACTATTAAACAGAGACCCGTATTTTTCAGGTTACCACCTTATTTAGTCAAATTAGTGGTCAAAAGTTACAAGATACCTTATGTAGAAGATTGTTTTTTAGCGTCTGAGGTGGCACGCCAAACCTGCCATCGGCTCCTCGCTTTACCGCACAGATCGATCAGTTAATTTTGAAAGTGATCATACAAACAATCTAGCATTATTTCTAATTATGACACCATTAAACAGAGACCCCTTTTTTTTTTTCTTTTTTTCAGCTTAGAGGCTTATTTAGTCAAATTAGTGATTAAAAGTTACAAGATACCTTATGTAGATTAGTTGATTTTTTAAAGTTATCAGACAACCAACAATATTTTTTTTTTGTTTGTTTTTTTTTTGTTACTGAATAAGATGCTGTGAAAACAAATCCAACGTTCCTTTTTTTGTTTATTTTTTAGAACAAACGTCAAACAGATTTGTGGCTTGGAGTCGATGCTCATGGCCTTAATATTTATGAAAGAGACAACCGATTAGATGCCAAAATCTCTTTCCCATGGAATGAAATTAAAAAAGTTTCTTTTAAAGATAAAAAGGTAAGATTACAAAAATTATATCTTTTTTTTTTTTTCCTGTTTTTCTTTGCTTTAAATGTTGCATACCTCTTTCTTTACTTTCTTCTATTCTTCTTCTAACATCTCTTCTAGCGTCTGGACTTCATCTTGGTGGTCAGTCGCACTTAACTCATTTCTCCTTCTAGATCAGTCTTGTTACCAAGACCTTCATTAATCACAAAACCGTGTTATTTTCTTAAGCTTTTATTTACTTAACTAAACATTTTACTGCGTATGCAGTGAGTTCCAGTTAAGGCAGGACATCTTCTCTGCCTGACATCCAAACTGAAACTCAGTGCATACGCGCGCTATGTTTAGTTACATGAAATGTTTAGTTAAGTAAATAAAAGCTTAAGAAAATAACACGGTTTTGCAATTAATGAATGTCTTGGTAACAAGACTGATCTAGAAGGAGAAATGAGTTAAGTGCGACCGACCACCAAGACGAAGTCCAGACGCTAAAAGAGATGTTAGAAGAGACACTAGAAGAAAGTAAAGAGAGGTATGCAACATTATACGATTTCGTGATATGAAAAGGCCATCTCTTTAGAAATACAGGGTATTGACAATAATCTTATGCAACCGCATAGATTATGTCACATAAATAGCCCACATGGATTGATATGCCATTGTAGCTATTGTCTTCCCTTGTTGGGATGGAGTTGAGTGGAAAAGGGTTACCTTTCCTTGCCGCCAAGGCTTGCCACTAGATGACATTACTACCTAGCTATTTAACCTTTTTTTTTTTTTTTTTTTTTTTTTTTTTTTTTTTTTTGTCTCGTAAATTAATACTCGTGTTAAATTGTATGACTGTTATCATCTTACAACATCCTTTGGTTAAAAATTATCTGCATCTTTTATTTATTTATATATTTATTTATTTATTGGACACTACTTCATCGTCCTTAGTGGACACAAAGGTGCCAACAACAACAAAAATTAAATCTTTTTATTTTTTTATTTGCCAGTATATTAATACTCGTGTTCCGAAATTGTATGACCATTACCATCTAGCAACATCCTCTAGTTTAAAATGAGACCATCCAAATGAGTGTGTCCTCACCTTGGCTTAATAATGGATTGTTCCGTTTTTATCGGGAAGAAAAAGGACATGCTACATAAAACAATATAGTAAGAAAGAAAGAAACAGTGGATGAGCACACAAGCGATAATGCTAATCTGTTTCAATTGAACATAATGAAAAGATGAAAAAAAGAAAGTTAAATGAAGATAATTATACTTTTTACATATTGAACTATTTACAATAGCTCTTCAAGTAAACATAACTAACATAATAATAAAATTATAATACTGTGATATATCCATTGGTCCTTCTTGTACTATATATAGTTCTTGTTCTATGATACGGACCGCTAACTTTTGGTCTAAAAGATCTGGAAAAATAGTGTGTCTTATAACACAAATAATTATGGTAGCAAATTTGGCAATCTGAACATTAGCTACATAAATTAGTGTAACCTCCTCTTGTTTGTTTCACTTTGAGGATTCCGTTTGTTTTGGTCGACCATTTTCATTTCACCGTAAATCTACACTGAAAATACGAATTTGTTCGAAATAATACAACTTCATGTTTTAACACGGAAATATCATAAAATGTGTTCTTAATAACAATTAAGTTCATTTCAAATAATGCACAAGTACAATTACAAATACATTTTATGATATTTTAGTGTTAAAACTTTTTTTTTTTTAGCTAGTAACTTTAAGATTATTTTTTTTTTTCGTTCTTTTATTTTTTTAAATGGAAAAGACATGAAAGATATCATTTTTCTTGATTTCTTTCTTTTATTTTTATTTTTCTTTTCTAAGTAGTAATTTTTTTTTCTCTGCTAATATATAACTCCAACATTAGATTATTATTAAATAGGAATTGTCACTTGAAAGCATTTAACTGAAAATTATTTGTTATTCAAAGTGATACCATCTGTCTCATTTTTATTATTAATCTTTGATTAAATATTTCAGTTTACCATCAAACCAATGGACAAAAAGGCCCCAGATTTTATGTTTACAGCCCCCAAAGTTAGAATTAACAAACTGGTAAGTAATTTTTACTTATTTAACAAAAAAACTGTCTATTTTACAATTTTTGGCAATTAGGAATTTGCACTTTTTTTTTTTTTTTTCTTTCTTTGTCTGAAATTGATAATAAATGTTTGTTTTTTTGTCAAAAATTTACAATAGGTGATTTTGTTAGAAATTTACACACAGTGTTTTAGTAAATTAGAATTTTACACCCAGTGATTTAATTTTAATCAGAAACTTACACCCAGTGTTTTTTTTTACTCCCTGTCAAATTTACACCCCCCACACACACATACACACACACACCAAATTTACACCCAGAACACCACCACCACCAAATTTACACCCAGTGCCCCCCCCCTCGCCAAATTTACACCCATTGTTGTTGTTTTTTTTTTCCCTGTCAAATTTACACCCAGTGTTTTTTTTTTTTTTCTTTTTTGACAGAAATTTACACCCAATTGCTACAATAGTAATTATTATTATTAAAAAAAAGTTAACCCGTATTTGGTAAACAATATACTAATTAAAAACATTTTATATAGTTCTGTTTGAAAATTATTGGTATTTGATAGGGAATGCTGAAATCATAAAATTTACAAACAAATGATTATTATTAAATAGGAATTGTCATTTTGAAAGCATTTAACTGAGAATTATTTGTTATTCAAAGTGATAGCATTGTTTACTAAGGATTATTATCATTAGTTACAAATTCTTAGTATAAAACAGGAATATTTGAAACCATATAACTGCACAAATTATTTGTATTTAGAATAGTTATAATTGCAAAGGATTATTATCATCACTTCAAACTATATAACTGGATAGATTATTAGTATTATATAGAAATACTTGAAACTTGGGGGGCACCTCAGGCACTGGGCAATAAATCCCCCTGGGATCAACGCTGTTAACTTTACTTATCTAGTCCAGGAGCTGAAGCAATCTGAAACCCTCGACACAAGGGCTGGGTGGAAGTAAAGTATTGCTAATGGTGTTTGTAATAGGTGAAGTGTTGCAAATGGGGATTGCTGTAAGGCAAGTGTTGCTACTGGGGTTTGCAATCTATAAGGCAAGTGTTGCTACTGGGGTTTGCAATCTATAAGGCAAGTGTTGCTACTGGGGTTTGCAATCTATAAGGCAAGTGTTGCTACTGGGGTTTGCAATCTATAAGGCAAGTGTTGCTACTGGGGTTTGCTAGCTGATATATAATGAGATATCTCTAAAAGCGTATGGTTTGCAAAGAAGAAATAATGGACGAGAAAGTTTGGATTAAATCGTTTATTTTAGAATAAACAAAAACTGGAAAAGTTGAGAAGGAAATTCCCCTTAAGCCGGTGTGTGAAATGGGGGCATGCGCGTGTGGTTGAAGGTCAGTTCTGGCTCTGCGTGGTGTGGGTGTGGGTATAGTGGTAGTAGATAATAAGTCAGGAAGTTCTCTGTGGCCGGTCAGTGGTAGTTGTAGTTTTGTGTTGGTAGGGTACAATGTAAGTTGATATGGTGACTTGAGTTGACAGGCGTATGGTAAGATTGATGATAGTCGTAGTCGCTTTAGGGTTCGCCCAGTGCGGTCGGGTCAGGTGAGGGTCGGGGTATCGGGCCTGCTGTGGCGTAGTGTTGAAGCAAGGTTGAGTTGGTTGGGTAGACGTGGGTGTGTAGCGGCTTTTTGATCCTGCCTGCCGGTCGGCAATACTAATGGCTTGGAAGCCCTCGGTCAACTGGTTTGGTCCTCAATTGCCGGACTTATATAGTAACAAGATAGGCCCCAGAAAGGCCTTTCATGATTTTGAGGGGAAGGTTTTTTATTAGCTGAAAATCCGGATTCTGTTTATAATATTATTTTTTATTGTTTAGGAATTCCTTTCAAGCGGAACTCAGTCCGAGCTTATGCGCAGAACTGTGTTAATTTGGTCACTTTGTTTTAGGGTACCGTTGGGTTAACTTCCGCTGGTAGGCGTCCGTGACTTGTATTTTGTTTTGTTTTTAATTTTGTTTGTTGGCGAGTGGATATATTGAAGTAAGGATTGTGAATCATAAAAGATATCTATTTCTGTTATAACATAGCTATAAGGCAAGTGTTGTTACTGGGGTTTGCTAGCTATAAGGCAAGTGTTGTTACTGGGGGTTTGCTAGCTATAAGGCAAGTGTTGTTACTGGGTTTGCTAGCTATAAGGCAAGTGTTGTTACTGGGGTTTGCTAGCTATAAGGCAAGTGTTGTTACTGGGTTTGCTAGCTATAAGGCAAGTGTTGTTACTGGGGTTTGCTAGCTATAAGGCAAGTTTTGTTAGTAACAGGGTAATTGTTGCTAATAATGTTAGCTTTAAAGAAAGTTTTGCTTAAGGTATTTACTACATGGAAAATGTTACTAATGTTTGCAATAAGGAAACTATTGTAATGATGTTTTTAATCATTGCTAATGCTTGTAATAATGAAAGTGTTGCTAATGTTGTTTACTTTGAGTAAGAAATTGCTAATGATGTTTTTACTCTAGGAAAGTAAATGCTGTTCTGAGAAAAATAAAATGTTTTTTTGCTAATTTATAATTTTTATTTTCCTTTTCTAGATCCTTGAACTTTGTGTTGGCAACCGAGAATTGTACATGAGAAGACGAAGGACTGACAGTATGGAAATTCAGCAAATGAAGGCACATGCCCGAGAGGAAAAGGCCAGAAGATTGGTGCGTTCTCTCAGAAAGAGATTTTTTTTTCTTTTGCATTCAAAGTACAAGTTTGAATTAAGAGATTTCCTTCTTGTAGATGATTAAAGAGCCTGTAGCGATTGTCCACCCCTGTTGGGATGGACCCGTGTTCAAAAGGTTTATCTTCCCTTGGCACCAGGTTTTCGCCAATAGGTGGCTGTACATTTAAACAGCAGTCTAGGAATTCTCACTCTCTTTCTTTTGGTCTGGCATCCACTAAACATGGGCTAGACGCTTGGTGTTTCTGTCTCTTAAGTGGGGGGATTCCCCCCACCCCATAACTATCAGTGAACTCTTCACTGTTTTTACTCTATAAAAACATTGCTAATGATTTTTTAATATGGAAAAACATTGCTAATGATTTTTTAATCTAGAAACAACATTGCTAATGATTTTTTAATCTAGAAAAAACATTGCTAATGATTTTTTAATCTAGAAAAAACATTGCTAATGATTATTTTTAATATAGAAAAACATTGCTAATGATTATTTTTAATATAGAAGAACATTGCTAATGATTTTTTTTTATCTAGAAAAACATTGCTAATGATTATTTTTAATATAGAAGAACATTGCTAATGATTTTTTTTATCTAGAAAAACATTGCTAATGATTATTTTTAATATAGAAGAACATTGCTAATGATTTTTTTTTATCTAGAAAAACATTGCTAATGATTATTTTTAATATAGAAGAACATTGCTAATGATTTTTTTTTTATCTAGAAAAACATTGCTAATGATTTTTTTTAATATAGAAGAACATTGCAAATGATTATTTTTTATCTAGAAAACATGCTAATGATTATTTTAATATAGAAGAACATTGCAAATGATTTTTTTTATCTAAAAACATTGCTAATGATTATTTTTAATATAGAAGAACATTGCTAATGATTTTTTTTTATCTAGAAAAACATTGCTAATGATTTTTTTTAATATAGAAGAACATTGCAAATGATTATTTTTTATCTAGAAAAACATTGCTAATGATTATTTTTAATATAGAAGAACATTGCAAATGATTTTTTTTTATCTAGAAAAACATTGCTAATGATTATTTTTAATATAGAAGAACATTGCAAATGATTATTTTTTATCTAGAAAAACATTGCTAATGATTATTTTTAATATAGAAGAACATTGCAAATGATTTTTTTTATCTAGAAAAACATTGCTAATGATTATTTTTAATATAGAAGAACATTGCTAATGATTTTTTTTTTATCTAGAAAAACATTGCTAATGATTATTTTTAATATAGAAGAACATTGCTAATGATTTTTTTTATCTAGAAAAACATTGCTAATGATTATTTTTAATATAGAAGAACATTGCTAATGATTTTTTTTTATCTAGAAAAACATTGCTAATGATTATTTTTAATATAGAAGAACATTGCAAATGATTATTTTTTATCTAGAAAAACATTGCTAATGATTATTTTTAATATAGAAGAACATTGCAAATGATTTTTTTTTTATCTAGAAAAACATTGCTAATGATTATTTTTTAATATAGAAGAACATTGCTAATGATTTTTTTTACATTGCTAATGATTATTTTTAATATAGAAGAACATTGCTAATGATTTTTTTATCTAGAAAAACATTGCTAATGATTATTTTTAATATAGAAGAACATTGCTAATGATTTTTTTTTATCTAGAAAAACATTGCGATTTTTTAATATAGAAGAACATTATGATTATTTTTAATATAGAAGAACATTTTTTAATATAGAAGAACATTGCTAATGATTATTTTTAATATTTGACTTTTTAAATCTAGAAAAAACATTGCTAATGAATTTTTAAATCTTTGCGAAAAACATTGCTAATGACTTTTTAAATCTAGAAAAACATTGCTAATGAATTTTTAAAATCTAGAAAAACATTGCTAATGACTTTTTAAATCTAGAAAAACATTGCTAATGAATTTTTAAAATCTAGAAAAACATGCTAATGACTTTTTAAATCTAGAAAAACATTGCTAATGAATTTTTAAAAATCTAGAAAAACATTGCTAATGATTTTTAATCTAGAAAAAACATTGCTAATGATTTTTTTTAATCTAGAAGAACATTGCTAATGATTTTTTACTCTAGAAAATGATTGCAATTTTTTTTTTTTTTTTTTAAATATAGAAATTGATGAGCTGATGATTTTTTTAATAGATATGGATTGCTTCTGTTTCTATAGGAAAAGAATGCTAATGTTTGTAAGATTTGCGAATGAAGAAAAAAAAATCATTTTTGTTTATTCAATTTTCATATGAAATATTGTCAAAAATAAACATTTTTTTTTTCTTCTCTTTTAGTTGGATCGTTCTCGTTTAGCCAGAGAAAAACAATTAAAAGAAGAAGCCATGCGAGAAAATGAAGAACTAGAACGGAAACTTGCGGCACTTCAAGATGAAATGCGGGCAGCTCAAGAAGCTCTGGTGAGTGACTTTTTTTTTCTTTACATTTTTTTACGCTGAGTTGGCGAGAGCCGGTATTGAAACCGGAACCTTGCAGTTCCTATGCAAGTGCTCTACTGACTGAAAAAAAATAGAACATGATTGCAATGATACGTTCAAAATATAAATGATGAATATAATCAAACGTTTACAAATGAATCAAATTTTAACTTTAGATAACCCAGAAGGAGTTTGATGTCATTAAAAAATTAAACTAAATCAAACCATTCTTTTTTCTTTTTTCTTCTCTCTTTTCTCTTTCTCTCTTTCTCTCTCTTTCAGAAAGCATTGCTCCCCCTCCTCTATCTTAGACTTGTATCTTAGCCAGCAGTCATCATAGCACATCTCCAATTATCTGCGCACTTTTAAAATTCTCTCTTCTCTCTCTCCTCTCTCACTCTCTCTCTCTCTCTCTCCTCTCTCTCACTCTCTCTCTCTCTCTCTCTCTCTCTCTCCTCTCTCCCTCTCTCTCCTCTCTCTCACTCTCTCTCTCTACTCGAATCAAATTTTAACTTTAAGTAAGTTGATATTCCATTATACAAAGGAATCAGAATTTAGCATTAAATAACCCATAAAGGTTTTGATGTGCCACTAAACAAATAAGCCAAACCAAACACCTCAAATGTTTTTAGCCATTTGTGTTTTTGGATGTAAAGTGAGGGTTCAATTTGGCATTATTACTGAGTAGTAAACTGATCACCCAATTTTTGACCTGGTTTGAAAATACTTTTCTGGGAAAGATTTAAATTGATGGAGAAAAAAAAATTCAATCTTTGAATTAGTTTTTAACCATTTGTTTTTTGGATGTAAATAGAGGGATCAATTTGGCATTATTACCAAGTTGTAAACTGACCACCCATTTTTTGACCACTAGTTTGTAAACTGACCACTAGTTTGTAAACTGACCACCCATTTTTTGACCACTAGTTTGTAAACTGACCACCCATTTTTTGACCACTAGTTTGTAAACTGACCACCCATTTTTTGACCACTAGTTTGTAAACTGACCACCCATTTTTTGACCACTAGTTTGTAAACTGACCACCCATTTTTTGACCACTAGTTTGAAAATACTTGTCTGGGAAAGATTTAAACTGATGGAAACAAAATTTTTTTTTTTTAATTTCAATTTTGGAATTATTAAATATCAAGGAATTTTATTTGTAGATGCGTTCCGAGGAGTCTGCTGATCTTTTAGCCGAAAAGGCACGAATTGCTGAGGAAGAGGCCCTCTTGTTGACCCGTAAATCTGCGGAAGCCGAGGCTGAAGTGCAGCGGATAAAAATCTCTGCTATGAAGGTTTGTCTAGTTGTTGTTGTTCTTCGCATTTGATATCATTTCTAGGCATTTGTGGAAGGGCACACAAATGTGTCTGGTAATCTGAACATTAGTTACATAAATGAGAGTAACCTCCCTTTGTTTACTTTTTACATATTGAACAATTAGCAATAGCTCTTTAAGTAAACACATCTAACGTAATAATTGTATTATCATACTGCGATATATCCACTGGTTCTTCTTGTACTATATATAGTTCTTGTTCTATGATACGGACCGCTAACTTTTGGTCTAAAAGATCTGGCCGCCCTGTCGGCTGGGGCGTTAGAATGCACCGACTACACCTCAGAGGGGTAAGACTCCCCCAATGGGGCCACCTGTTGGCCGTGGGTGGCAACCCGTGATGCTTAAGGATAGAGCCCAGGTGGATGAGCAATTCCTGACATGCAATACTCCACTTTGGCCCTATTTTGGGCTAGACGGGCGGTCGGAGAGCCCTCCGATCAATCGGCTGGTCACGTCAAGCCCTAGCACCTATATGATTTTCCCAACCCTATTGCCCTTATGGCAAGCCCCAACACCTTTTTATCATATGGGTGCTAGAAGGCGGTGACTGAGGGTCTACATGTCCTGGGAATGACGTTAAACTCTATCTGATGGTGAGGTTCCAGTTTTGGAGGTTTGGGGAATGTGGAGCACCCCTTCATCACCATTGCTCCCTGGTCTACTCTGACACGGAGTGGTAGTACCTGTTAGGGTCCAATCTATGGGTAAATAGAAAAATGTATTTTAAAAAAATTGTATTATCCATTAAGAATTGATTTCAAAACTTTATCGGCATTAAATGACTCATTGAGGTTGATATGCCACCAAACCAAACCAAACCAAAAAAAAAAAAAAGACCTGGAAAAATAGTGTCTTATACACAATTAATTATGGTAGTAAATTTGGTAATCTGAACATTAGCTACATAAATTAGAGTAACCTCTCCTTGTTTGTTTTTCACTTTGAGGAAGCCGTATATTTTGGTCAGCCATTTTCATTTCAGCGTAAATCTACGCTCAAAATACGAATTTGTTTGAATCAATACAACTGCATGTTTTAACACATTTTGATATTTTCATGTTAAAACATACAGTTGAATTGATTTGAACAAATGGCCGACCAAAACTTACAGCTTCCTCAAAGTGAAACCAACAAGGGGTGGTTTGCTCTCATTTATGTAACTATGTTCAGATTACCATTTGTCTTTGCATAAATTGCCGATCCTAATCATTGCTAAC
>CM042178.1:48013852-48015556 GCA_023376005.1 Doryteuthis pealeii | reverse complement strand
TGAAGATAATTTGTTAATATATTTATATTAATCCATTAACCTGTGGCAATACATTCATGCTCGAAAAAATAAAGGATAATCAAAAAGGCTTTAATTTTGTTCAACTTAAACAAAGGGCGTTACTTATGTCGCACCCTGTATATATATATATATATATTTCCCCCCTCTCGCTTTAAAATAAGCTTAAATGCCAGTGTATTTTGTTTGTTGTAAAATTACTGATATTTCATTATTTTGCACCTAATTCATTTAATCTTTACAGGAATATATTTAAAAAAAAAAGAAGTCTATTTCACCCCTCTCGCTTTAAAATAAGTTAAAATGGCCAGAATCCAAATCCATGCCCCCACCCCCTCTCACTATTAAGGCATTGGTTGTTTGAAAGTAAGAGTCAGTAAAAGTTAAAATGACACAAAGTCATGCTATGGCCAACTTCTGTCGAAAGTTAAGTGTTTATATTTCTTTTTTCTTAAATGCCGGTGTACTTGGTTTGTCGTAAACTATTTACATCTATTTCATAAAGCTCTCAATTTTCTAATAGAAAATTGTACCTGTGGACTTAAACTAAGTTAAAACTTAGGAAAAAGCTAAAAAAAATTTTTTTTTCCACGGTGTGGTGAACCCGTAGATCTCAACAGATCATCCACCTGCGCTCCCCAAATACTTTCAGTCATCTTGCCTCGGCTTGTTACTGATTCCAGTCTTTGGGGAAGGAGAGCATGTTGAGCGTGCCGCACAAGCGCACAACATGTCAACATGTGCAGATATTTCTACATGCGTGGCGAGGATGTGAGTGACTGAGTAGCCCCTGGGTAGGACTGCCCCCCCCCCCCCGATATCTGTGAAGGAGCAAATATCAAGCTGGCCGGTAGCCTGCGGCTGGTGGCTGATCACATTAACAGAATGAAAACAAGAAAACCTTACAACAAACCTAGGCTAACAATAACCACCTGAAATTTTCGGACATCTCCCGGGGCCCTGGAAAATGAACTGGAGCCGTGACAAAGAACTCTTGATATGGGGCAGACATCTTGAGCCTTGCGGAAGTCCACTCCAGCGAGGAGGACCAATTGACAGAGGTGGGGTCTGGTTACACATTCTTTTATATAAGCAGCCTCATGGTAGCTGTATGGAATTGAGGTAAGGCAGCTCGAGCACCCCATCCTAAAGTGGCCTCTGCGTAGGCGGCACATGACGGACGGCATGGAAACATCTCTTACATCTGGGACTGACCACATGTTTGACCTATGTGGCAGGGCCTGCCTGTCGAGGGTTGGGATTCTCGATCACATACGGTTGCACGCGAGTGGAAACCTAGAAAGGGGTTCGTGTGTGACAGGAAAGAAACAAACTTGAATCAGGGGACACTCGGCGTGCTCACATCCGAACTACTTGTAGAAATGGCCTTATTCTGTGAAGAAGTGGCAATCACCATATATATATATTATATATATATATATATATATATATATATGAGGTTGAGTCCAAAAAGTAATTTGATGGAGAAAAATTTGCATGCATGCAGATTTACTATCGCCATGTCTCTTTGCTTCAAGATCGCGCGTATCTAAATTTTAGTGCCTACGCATCCTGCAAGTGAGACTGGTTCGCGCCCACTTTTCACCACAAAGTAAGTCTCCCCTCTTCCTACAAAACCAAGACACAAACCAATCACTCCGCGGCAGGAACAGTGGCTGTGTCAGA
>CM042178.1:47976352-48008852 GCA_023376005.1 Doryteuthis pealeii | reverse complement strand
ATTTGAAAGAGAAAAAAATTCCTCTCTAAATCTGGAAAAAAAAAAAAAAAAAAAAAAAAATCTCTAAATTTGAAAGAGAAAAAAAAATCCTCTCTAAATCTGGAAAAAAAAAAAAAAAAAAAAAATCAAAAAATCTCTAAATTTGAAAGAGAAAAAAAATTCCTCTCTAAATCAGGAAAAAAAAAAAAAAAAAAATCTCTAAATTTGAAGAAAATAAAAATTCTCCAATTTGAAGAAAAACAATTTTTTTTCCATAAATTTGAAAAAAAACCTCTAAATTAATTTTTTTTTGTTTTTTAAATCTCTAAATTTGATGAAAAACAATTTTTTCCCCTAAATTTGAAAAAAAAAAAATCTCCAATTTGAAGAAAAAATCTTTTCTTCCTAAATTTGAAAAAAAAAAAAAAAAAAAAAAAAAAAAAAAGGTAGAAGACATGAAAATACCCACGGTGAGTATTGCTATAATTACTGGTACTTTTAGTTGTGACAAAGGCTGGCCCACTTTGTGGGCAGGGTGTGACCATATCGACTGAAAGATAAAAACGAATACCCCCATCAAAATTGGCAGGAGAAGAATGAAGAGCTGTCAAGCCAAAGAAAATAAGAACACAACGAGGGCAGCAGATGACCAATCAGAGTTCCTCAAAAAAGGCAACACGGGCTTTACTGGAGGTAGATTTGATCTGAAATTAGAAACAAAGAAAAAAAAATTGATTAAAAGAAAAGCTAAAAAAGAAAAAAAAAAACTAAAAAAGAAAAGAAAAAAAAAAAAAAAAAACTAAAACAGAAAAAGAAACAGGGTAGAAAAAACCAGAAAAGGAAAATACATAAAAGAAAAGAAAAATAATACATAAAAGAAAAGAAAAGAAAAAAGAAAACAGAAAAAAAAACAGAACTAAATTGAAGAAAAAAAAACAGAAAAGAAAAACAGGCGAGAGAAAACAGGCAAGAGAAAAACAGAAAAGAAAAACAGCGAGAGAAAAACAGGCGAGAGAAAACAGAGAAAACAGAAAAGAAAAACAGGCGAGAGAGAAAACAGAAAGAAAAACAGGCGAGAGAGAAACAGAAGAAAAACAGGAGAGAGAAAACAGAGAGAAAACAGAAAAGAAAAGAGAGAAAACAGAAAAGAAAACAGGCGAGAGAAACAGAAAAGAAACAGGCGAGAGAAAACAGAAAAAAAAAACAGGCGAGAGAAAAGAAAAGAAAAAACAGGCGAGAGAAAACAGAAAAGAAAACAGGCGAGAGAAAACAGAAAGAAAAACAGGCGAGAGAAAAAACAGAAAAAAACAGCGAGAGAAAACGTAAAGAAAAACAGGAGAGAGAAAACGTAAAAGAAAAAACAGGCGAGAGAAAAACAAGCGAGAGAAAAAACAGGCGAGAGAAAAAACAGGCGAGAGAAAAACAGGCGAGAGAAAAACAGCGAGAGAAAAAACAGGCGAGAGAAAACAGGCGAGAGAAAAAACAGGCGAGAGAAACAGGCGAGAGAAAAAACAGGAGAGAGAAAAACAGGCGAGAGAAAACAGGCGAGAGAAAAACAGAGAGAGAGAGAGAAAAAACAGGAGAGAGAAAAAACAGGAGAGAGAAAAAAGGAGAGAGAAAAAACAGGAGAGAGAAAACAGAAAAGAAAAACAGGAGAGAGAAAACAGAAAAGAAAACAGGAAGGAAAAAAAAAAAAAAAAAAAAAAAAAAAACAGGAAAAAATTATAAAAAAACAAACCCCACACTTGATAGGATAAGAATAGAATAGAGTATTCGTAAACAAAAATTTTTTTTTATTGATTCAAATAAAAAGATATTCTAAAAATTAGTTACCCGTCGCAGCGTTGAGTATTTTGTATCTCCTCTCATGACACACTCCTCATGAATTCGGTCCATATCAGTGATACAGTCGTCAACCTTTAAGACTTCAATTTCAGTTTTGAGATCCTGCAATTGCCTGTGTAAATGTTTGCTTTTCTCCATGTACTCAACTCTGAAAAGATACAACAAAAACTTTAGTTTTGTTTTGTTTTAACGGCATATCAACCATGGTGGGTCATTTAATGCTGGCAAAGTCTTGAAAGATTCATTGCAATAGTTTGGAAGAAAATTTTTTAAACTTATTTTTTTTTCTTTTTTGTAAACAAATTTTCTATTTATATATATATATATATATATATATATATATACCAACCCCTCCGCACGAGCAGGATGCGACACAAGGTCAATTTCTTACGCGGAGTTTAACAGGTTTTAATTCAGAGTTTTCCTTCTCCTAGACCGGTTGCCTAACCAAGGTTAAAGAGCCCAGTCTGCCCTACTATTTACCCATTGCTGGAGGGAGAGTAGGATTCATACCTTTCCCAAGAGTATTAGCGCTATGTGAAATGCAATTACAAATTTTCTATTTAACCAATAGATAGGACTTTTAATTAAATGAACACCATAAACTATTTCTCTGAATCTTAGAGAGGAGGCTTGAGGATTAGTATAATCTGCATTATTTGTACAACGTTTCGGTCGATGTGCCCTCCGGCCTTCTTCAGGTATTGAACACATGGCCTAGTGGATAAATGCTTGGTTGGTTGGGTTTTACAGCATGTCAACGCCTTTGGTCATTTTATGCCGAATACTTCTATTGGTAAAAAAAAAATGTTTAATGCTGAAAAAGTTTTGAAATAATTTCATTTTTAATGGATAATACAATTTTGTTTATAAACTCATGTTTTCTATTTACCCATAGATAGGACCCTAACAGGTACTACCACTCCGGGTCAGAGTGGACTAGGGAGCAATGGTGATGAAAGGGTGCTCTACATTCCCCAGAACTGGAACCTCACCATCAGATAGAGTTTAATTTCATTCCCAGGACATGTAGACCTGCAGCCACCGCCTTCTAGCACCCATATGATAAAAAGGGTTGGGCATTGCCATAGGGGCAATGACGTAACCAGCCGATTGATCAGAGGCGGCCTCTCCGACCGCCTGTCTAACCCAAGATAGGACCAAAGTGGAGTATTGCAAGTCATGGACTGCTCATCCACCTGGGTTCTATCCTTAAGCATCACAGGTCACCACCCACGGCCAACAGGTGGCCCCATTGGGGGAGTTTTACCCCTCTGCACAGCTGCAGTCGCTGCATTCTAATGCCCCACCGACAGGGCGGGCCTAGTGGATAAAGGAGTTAGGTTAAGACAGTTCTAAGTGTCAGTTATCTCTAGATTGCAGGTTCAATCCTGATCAAGGGCAGCAGTAGCATAGAATAATAATTAACACAGTTTAACACCTCTACCCCAGCTATGGTTAGCGGAATGAGAACAGGATACCCCCGTGGAATGAATAAAGGGTTAGGTTCAAAGTTCCGTGATGGCTCCTGATTTTACGAAAAGAAGGTTCCCAAGTTCGACAAGAGTTACCTGAAGGCCAGAGGGCACATTGGCCAAAATGTTGTACAGATAACAATGAAGATGAGGACAATAGTCCAAATAACTATATGAATAACTATCTGATCAACCAAACTCTTAACCTGGGCTAGTATTGACAATGATATTTTGACAGTTCTAGTGTCTTGTAAATTATGCCCTGTGTCTTAATATGGAGGATTTGTACTTACTAGCAAATATATGCACCCTCCGTAGGGTGCAAGTATTTAAGTTTAAATGTAATAAAATATTATATCAAATCAAAAAGTCTACTGAAACTAAATAAGAATGCAGATAAAAAGATTTGAAACAGAGGGGTTATAATTGAAAAACAGAACAACTGAAACTTACTCTTCCATCACTCTCGTCTTTCATTGTTATTTTTTCTAATTTAAGTATTTAGTTAAAATATAAAGTAAAGAATAAAATTACAGTTATTTCTTCTTGTTAATGGATTTCATTTAAGATTCATTGAAAAGATTTTTGCTTATATTCATTAAAATAAAACCAAACAATTAAGAATCAATAATACTAAGCACATATTTATTAAAATCACATTTTTAATATCAATATGCAAATTAGCCTTCCCGTTCACACTGTAAACCGCTATTTTGTTGTATATATAAATATAATTGCATGTTTTTATTATGTAGATATGGTTAACAGTATTAATAATGTAAAACAATGTTATTAATAATTGAGGTTTTAATAAAAATAAAATCATGGAGAATGTGATGTCAATAACTAAGAGAATTGTGATTTGATTTGATCTTGTTTTACGGCATATCAACCTCAATGGGTCATTTAATGCCGACTACGTTTTTGAAATGAATTGGTGATAATGTTTAATTTTCTAAAGGTTTTTTTTTTTACATATTTTTTGTGAATGAAACTTTTAGATGATTTTTTTTTAACATATATTTTTGATTTTCATTTTTTTTTTGGAAGATTTTTAGATTTTGTTGTAGATGTATGCTTCTTTTATGTATCCAAGTAGTTTTTCTGGGTTTATTTGGTAGAATATCTGTTTTAGATTTGTTGTTTGGTAGTATTTTTTTCGTATTTGTTTTAGGTTGTTACATTCAATATGTTTGATTGTGTAGGGTTTTTGGCATGGTATGCAATATGGGGCTGCTTCTTTTTTTGAGGAGGTATGAATGGGTAATGTATGAGTGTCCAATTCTTATTCTGGATAATATTACTTCTTCTTTTCTGGATATTTTGGTTTGATTTATTTGAAGTTTTCCTATTTGTGGCATTATTTCATGTAGTTTGTTGTTTTGGAAGTTATTCCAATAATTTTGCCATTTTTGTTTTGTGTAAATGTTTATGGTTCTTTTTTAAGTCTGTAAAAGGTATTTTAAAGTGTGTATCAAGTGGGTTGTTTTTAGCTGTTTTTGCTGCTGAGTCTGTTATTTCGTTTCCTTGGATTCCGATGTGACTTGGTATCCAGCAAAGTATAATTTCTTTTTGGTTGATATTATTAAATTTGGTGAGTAGTTTAGCTATTAATGGGTTATTTATCTTTTTGTTCATGAATTGTGATTTGAGTAGTAATATAGTTTCGATTATAAACAGAAAAACACACAATCTCCATTATAATAAGATATGTAATATTTAAATCAAGGGAGATAATTTCTCGTGCTGTTACAAACAGTTTTAATAGTGTCTATGCTCTTGCAAGAAACGGTCCATAAAGTTGAGGAGGGGATATAGCTTCTTTTTTTTTTTCTTTTTTAATACCAGATACTAGTTTTGACGGGAATATCTTGATGGTTCTAGTGTCTTAATTATTTATGCCCTGTGTCTTAATTAATAATAATTAATAATATTTAAACTAAGGGGCATAATTTCGTTTTTAATACCAGATACTAGTTTTGACGAGACTATCTTGATGGTTCTAGTGTCTTAATTATTTATGCCCTGTGTCTTAATTAATAATAATTAATAATATTTAAACTAAGGGGCATAATTTCTTTTTAATACCAGATACTAGTTTTGACGAGACTATCTTGATGGTTCTAGTGTCTTAATTATTTATGCCCTGTGTCTTAATTAATAATAATCAATAATATTTAAATTAAGGGGCATAATTTCTCGTAATGTTACAGTTTTAATAGTGTTTATGCTCCTGCTGCTGCTGCTAGGAGCAGTCCATTATGTTGAGGATGGGGGATAGCTTTTTTTTTTTATAACAGTTACAATAGTTAAGAACAAGCTATTATTCTTACCTTTCTTTTTCGATTTCCAGAGATAACTGATCCATATCATGTTCTTTCAAAAAGTCGACACTCCCTTCTATGTTGCTATCACTGCCACAGAAGTCGGACGTCAAAGTCACAAGAGGAAAAGTTCCGGTTAAGTTGCACATATTCTGAAAAAATAACAGATACACGGTCAAAACAATAAGAAAAAATGCATTGCCATTATATATATATATATATATATATATATATATATATGAAAAGGTAAAATGGATATGAATCAGACAATATGTGTAGAAAGTTTTGTAGAAAAAACAACAAGATGTTTAATGATAAAAATGCTTATAATTTCTAAAAATAAAATTTATTTTATTTTTAAAATAAAATACGCATTTTTAAAAATTATTTGAAAATTCCGGTACTGATCGAGAGCGTTCTGTGCCTCGTGATTAATGATATATTTATTTCGTTTTTCCGTTTACAATGTTGCTTTGATAAAGACTGCATATGGTCGAAACAGATTTCTGTCAGCAAAACTTTCTACATCTTATTGTTTTTTTCTACAAAACTTTCTACATATATACTCCCACTTTGGTTGAGTTCTCTGAATAGGGATTTAATTGCAGATTCACCGTTCTGGCGTCTAGCTAACCCTCGCATTGTTTACATATGTTTAAGGACTCTAGTGAATTCATTTCCGCTTAGAAATGTAGCGATTAAATATTCTCCTATATTTGACAGCTGCCTCTGGCTGTACAGGTTAAAGGTTTGGCAAAAG
The DNA here is from genome assembly GCA_023376005.1 of Doryteuthis pealeii. Lineage (NCBI taxonomy): Eukaryota > Metazoa > Mollusca > Cephalopoda > Myopsida > Loliginidae > Doryteuthis > Doryteuthis pealeii. The sequence continues at coordinate 48,002,469 of CM042178.1, read as the reverse complement.
AAAGTTCATTCGGGTCTCAAACCCGGCCAGGGGTAGCTGTTACAGTATAGCCACACTGATGAAAGGTGAAACCTCGAAAACACGTGTCTGTGGATTACTTATTTATTATATATATATATATATATATATATATATATATATATATTTTTTTGACCAATGCAACAATTTTTTGTCTGCAAATCTTCTTCCATGTCCTTTCAAACTTATGAGCCACATTTTTGGATAGGGCAAACCCTATATTTTCAATATACATAAAATTTTAATAAAATCACAACTGATCAGAAGGGCTAGCAAGTATTGAACACAATAACAATGTGGCTCACGCTCATTAATTTTTCAATTATCTGTCCCACTGTGAAAAAAAACTTTGGTGATCCCTGTCCTATACTGAATACCTAACCGAATTTAAAGAACCCAGTCTAGTAAATATATTCACCTCATATGATGCTTGCGTAATTTCTGCCAATTTTTCAGTGGCTTGTTTCTCGGCAAGACGAGCTTTGATCACTTCTTGTTTTAACTGTTCCGCTTGACTTGCTCTGCAAATAAACAAACAATAAAACATTATCAGGATTCACTCTCATAGTATTAGGCTCCACCCACCCACAAAAAAAGGTCATTCTATTTTTGGCATTAAAAGACTTGAGGAAAATCATAGTTTCTATGCAATGCAAATAATTTCACTAACAGTTAAATGGTATCAAATATTCCTATCTAATACAAATGATTTGCACACAGTTATATGGTATCAAGTATTTCCATGTAATACAAATAATTTGCAAACAGTTGAATGGTTTCAAATATTCCTATATAATACAAAAAATTATATGGTTTAAAAGTAATTATTTCTATTTTATAATTGTCATTAGTTCACACGTTTTAAATAGTTTTTGAGTAACTAATAATAATCCTTAGTAAACAATTATAGCTTCGACTAACTATTCTTAATTAATTTGCAGTTATATGGTTTCAAGTAACTAATAATAATAATACATAGTAAACAATTATAGCTTCAAGTAACTATTCGTAATACAAATAATTTTTACACAGTTATATGGTTTCAAGTAACTAATAATAATAATCCTTAGTAAACAATTATAGCTTCAAGTAACTATTCTTAATACAAATAATTTGCAGTTATATAGTTTCAAGTAACTAATAATAATAATAATCCTTAGTAAACAATTATAGCTTCAAGTAACTATTCTTAATACAAATAATATGCACACAGTTATATAGTTTCAAATAACTAATCTTATTATAATGGAGATTGTGTGTTTTTCTGTCTGTAACTGAAACTATATTCCTACTCAAGTCACAATTCTCTTAGTTATTGACATCACATTCTCCATGATTTTATTTTTATCTAAACCTCAATTATTAATAAAATTGTCTTACATTATTAATACTATTAACTATGTCTACATACTGACAACATGCAATTATATTTATATATACAACAAAATAGCGGTTTACAGTGTGAACGGGAAGGCTAATTTGCATATTAATATTAAAAAATCGAATTTAATAAATATGTGCTTAGTATTATTGATTTCTAACCGTTTGGTTTTATTTTAATGAATATAAACCAAAATCTCTTCAAAGAGTCTTAAATGAAATCCATTAACAAGATAAAATAACTGTCATTTTATTCTTTACTTCCTCTTTTAACTAAATACTTAAATTAGAAAAAATAACAATGAAAGACGAGAGTGATGGAAGAGTAAGTTTCAGTTGTTCCATTTTTTATTATACTCCCTCTGTTTCAAATCTTTTATTATGCTCCCTCTGTTTCAAATCTTTTTATCTGTATTCTTATTTAGTTTCATTAGCCTTTCTAATTTAATACAATATTTTATTACATTAAAACTTAAATACTTGCACCCGGAGGGTGCATATATTTGCTAGTAATAATAATCCTTAGTAAACAATTATAGCTTCAAGTAACTATTCTTAATATAAATAATTTGCACAGTTATATAGTTTCAAGTAACTAATAATAATCCTTAGTAAACAATTATAGCTTCAAGTAACTATTCTTAATACAAATAATTTTAACACATTTATATGGTTTCAAGTAACTAATAATAATAATCCTTAGTAAACAATTATAGCTTCAAGTAACAATTCTTAATACAAATAATTTGCACACAGTTATATAGTTTCGAGTAACTAATAATCTTTAGTAAACAATTATAGCTTCAAGTAACTATTGTTAATACAAATAATTTGTACACATGATTTTATTTTTATTTATACCTCAATTATTAATAAAATTGTTTTACATTACTTATACTGTTGACCAAATCTACATACTAATAACATACAATTGCATTTATATATACAACAGAATAGCGGTTTACAGTGTGAATGGGAAGGCTAATTTGCATATTGATCCTAAAAAATTGATTTTAATAAATAACTGCTAATTGTTTGGTTTTATCTTATTGAATATGAGCAAAAATCTCGGGAATAAATCTTAAAAGAAATTGATTAACAAGAAGAAATAACTAATATTATTCTTTACTTCCTATTTTAACTAAACAGTAAAATTAGGAAAATTTACCAATGAAAGACGGGAGTAATGGAAAATGATGGAAGAGTTAGTTTCAAAGTTGTTCTATTTTTCAATCATACCCCCTCTGTTCAAAATCTTTTTATCTAAATTCTTATTCAGTTTCATTAGCCTTTCTAATTTAATATGTTATCTTATTATATTAAAACTTAAATACTTGCACCCGGAGGGTGCATATATTTGCTAGTACAAATAATTTTAACACAGTTATATGGCTTCAAGTTTTCATATCTAATACAAATAGTTTTTCAACAGATCTATTTGATTTATAAATGGAATAAATAATTTTCAACTAACCTTCGACCTGAATCTTCCAGCAAAGTGGCCGCCATCATTTCTGCTTCTCTCGCTCTGCATTCCATCAACATTCGTTGTTCTTCAGTCTGAAGAAATAAAACATGAATTTTTGATAAGTTCAAAAAGACACTACTTACCTAGGTTTCACATATAGGATCTTCAGGATAATGCTGACTGTATTATCCTGAAGATCCTTTCTCTCTCTCTCTCTCTCTCTCTCTATATATATATATATAAAGGGCAGTTGTATGCATGTGTATGCCCGGAGGAAACTTTGAAAATAAAACAATTAACGACAAAGTATATATATATATATATATATATATATATATATATATGAGAAGCGATGTGTTTATGATATGGCTTTTTTTTAGCTGGTTGGTGTAGGGGTTATGGTGCTCGCCTGTCAGCTTGACAGTCAGGTTTCGAATCATGCACAAGGCGGTCTTCCTATCTATAGCTCTGCTGATGAGGCCTAATAGGCCGAAATGTATATACAGAGATTGATTTTTCTCGATTTGTTTAGCCTTACATTTAAATAGGTATGCCCGCCTAATCAATTAATTATTAATTAATTAACTTTCAAAATTAGGTACGACTTCAATTAAGCACATATTCTCCAATATATATATATATATCACATTCACTATCACCAGGGCTTGGTTTTTGAGCAAAAATAATGAAGGTTTTATTTATATTTGGGAAGATATTTAAAAGTTGTGTAGTAACTGAAGGTAATTAAAATATGATGATTATTAATCGCCTCAATTATACTAAAGCTGAGATTATCACCTTTTAATGTCTAAAGGTTTTTTTTCCTGGTTAGTTTAATGATATGAAAGTTATACTAAATTATTCCTTAGTTTTAGGATTACATAATGTTTGAAAAAAAAATTCCATTTTAATTGGTTCTAATTAGTCGTAATTTGCAATAAAGTCAAAAACTGACCAATCCTTGTCATAACTTCTGTATATCACTCTTTCCCCCTCTATGTCTCTCTCTCTCTCTCTATATATATATATCTTAATAGATAGAAAGTGCCTTCTGTGAGTTTATCATAAAATACTTTACGGGGTTGTCTGTCTGCAGGCATACGGATGGTATGACCCAACCATCACAGTTGGCATTACGATAGGATGGTCTCAATTGGGTCAATGCAGGCTCTGCCTTGAATTTCCGAGGGATTTAGTACCACCATTGTACACCCAGTATGTGTTGGAGGCAGTTGATATGGAATTCTAAAGTTAAGTACCAATATCGTAAAAATTACCCATCAATGATTTGATTGGGTTTGTGGCACATCAACCTCGGTGGGTCATTTAATGCCGACAAAGTATTGAAATAAATTCATTCTTAATGGATACCTCAATTTTTTTTTTATAGACACATTTTTCTATTGAACACATACATGGTACCCTAACAGGTACTACCACTCCGGGTCAGGGTGGACCAGGAAGCAATGGTGAAGAAGGGGTGCTCCATATTAACCAGACCTCTAGAACTGGAACCTCACCATCAGTTAAAGTTTAACATCATTCCAAGGACATGAAGGCCCTCAGCGACCGCCTTCTAGCTTATATATGATAAAAAGGGTTGGGGCTTGCCATACGGGTAATAGGGTTGGGACAATCATATGGGTGCTAGGACTTGACATGGCCAGCCGATTGACCGGAGGGGGCCTTTAAGTAAAAGCTAAAGTGTAGTGTTGCAAGTCATGAACTGCTTAGCCATCAATATTCCATCCTTAAGCATCATGGGTTGCCACTCACAGCCAACAAGTGGCTATATGGGGGGGGGGAGAGAAAGGCTTACACTGTCTACCCAAAATAACAGTGTTGCATGTCATGTACTTCTCATCCACCAGGATTCCATCCTTAAACATCACAGGTCACCACCCATGGCCGAACAGGTGGCCCCATTGGAGGGAGGGTCTTACCCCTTTGCAGAGGTGCAGTCAGTGTATTCTGGAGCCCCAGACAGGGTTGTCAATGATTAGGATGGCATTTTATGCAAAGACAAATGGTAATCTGAACATTAGTTACATAAATGAGAGCAACCACCCCTTGTTGGTTTCACTTTGAGGAAGCTGTAAGTTTTGGTCGGCCATTTGTTCAAATCAATTCAACTGTATGTTTTAACATGAAAATATCAAAATGTGTTAAAACATGCAGTTGTATTGATTCAAACAAATTCGTATTTTGAGCGTAGATTTACGCTGAAATGAAAATGGCTGACCAAAATATACGGCTTCCTCAAAGTGAAAAACAAACAAGGAGAGGTTACTCTAATTTATGTAGCTAATGTTCAGATTACCAAATTTACTACCATAATTAATTGTGTATAAGACACTATTTTTCCAGGTCTTTTTTTTTTTTTTGGTTTGGTTTGGTTTGGTGGCATATCAACCTCAATGAGTCATTTAATGCCGATAAAGTTTTGAAATCAATTCTTAATGGATAATACAATTTTTTTATAAATACATTTTTCTATTTACCCCATAGATTGGACCCTAACAGGTACTACCACTCCGTGTCAGAGTAGACCAGGGAGCAATGGTGATGAAGGGGTGCTCCACATTCCCCAAACCTCCAAAACTGGAACCTCACCATCAGATAGAGTTTAACGTCATTCCCAGGACATGTAGACCCTCAGTCACCGCCTTCTAGCACCCATATGATAAAAAGGTGTTGGGGCTTGCCATAAGGGCAATAGGGTTGGGAAAATCATATAGGTGCTAGGGCTTGACGTGACCAGCCGATTGATCGGAGGGGGCCTCTCCGACCGCCCGTCTAGCCCAAAATAGGGCCAAAGTGGAGTATTGCATGTCAGGAATTGCTCATCCACCTGGGCTCTATCCTTAAGCATCACGGGTTGCCACCCACGGCCAACAGGTGGCCCCATTGGGGGAGTCTTACCCCTCTGAGGTGTAGTCGGTGCATTCTAACGCCCCAGCCGACAGGGCGGCCAGATCTTTTAGACCAAAAGTTAGCGGTCCGTATCATAGAACAAGAACTATATATAGTACAAGAAGAACCAGTGGATATATCGCAGTATGATAATACAATTATTACGTTAGATGTGTTTACTTAAAGAGCTATTGCTAATTGTTCAATATGTAAAAAGTAAACAAAGGGAGGTTACTCTCATTTATGTAACTAATGTTCAGATTACCAGACACATTTGTGTGCCCTTCCACAAATGCCTAGAAATGATATCAAATGCGAAGAACAACAACAACTAGACAAACCTTCATAGCAGAGATTTTTATCCGCTGCACTTCAGCCTCGGCTTCCGCAGATTTACGGGTCAACAAGAGGGCCTCTTCCTCAGCAATTCGTGCCTTTTCGGCTAAAAGATCAGCAGACTCCTCGGAACGCATCTACAAATAAAATTCCTTGATATTTAATAATTCCAAAATTGAAATTAAAAAAAAAAAATTTTGTTTCCATCAGTTTAAATCTTTCCCAGACAAGTATTTTCAACTAGTGGTCAAAAGTGGGTGGTCAGTTACAAACTAGTGTCAAAAAATGGGTGGTCAGTTTACAAACTAGTGGTCAAAAAATGGTGGTCAGTTTACAAACTAGTGGTCAAAAATGGTGGTCAGTTTACAAACTAGTGGTCAGTTTACAAACTAGTGGTCAAAAAATGGGTGGTCAGTTTACAACTTGGTAATAATGCCAAATTGATCCCTCTATTTACATCCAAAAAACAAATGGTTAAAAACTAATTCAAAGATTGAATTTTTTTTTCTCCATCAATTTAAATCTTTCCCAGAAAAGTATTTTCAAACCAGGTCAAAAATTGGGTGATCAGTTTACTACTCAGTAATAATGCCAAATTGAACCCTCACTTTACATCCAAAAACACAAATGGCTAAAAACATTTGAGGTGTTTGGTTTGGCTTATTTGTTTAGTGGCACATCAAAACCTTTATGGGTTATTTAATGCTAAATTCTGATTCCTTTGTATAATGGAATATCAACTTACTTAAAGTTAAAATTTGATTCGAGTAGAGAGAGAGAGTGAGAGAGAGGAGAGAGAGAGAGAGAGGAGAGAGAGGAGAGAGAGAGAGAGAGAGGAGAGAGAGGAGAGAGAGGAGAGAGAGAGAGAGAGAGGAGAGAGAGAAGAGAGAATTTTAAAAGTGCGCAGATAATTGGAGATGTGCTATGATGACTGCTGGCTAAGATACAAGTCTAAGATAGAGGAGGGGGAGCAATGCTTTCTGAAAGAGAGAGAAAGAGAGAAAGAGAGAAGAAAAAAGAAAAAAGAATGGTTTGATTTAGTTTAATTTTTTAATGACATCAAACTCCTTCTGGGTTATCTAAAGTTAAAATTTGATTCATTTGTAAACGTTTGATTATATTCATCATTTATATTTTGAACGTATCATTGCAATCATGTTCTATTTTTTTTCAGTCAGTAGAGCACTTGCATAGGAACTGCAAGGTTCCGGTTTCAATACCGGCTCTCGCCAACTCAGCGTAAAAAATGTAAAGAAAAAAAAAGTCACTCACCAGAGCTTCTTGAGCTGCCCGCATTTCATCTTGAAGTGCCGCAAGTTTCCGTTCTAGTTCTTCATTTTCTCGCATGGCTTCTTCTTTTAATTGTTTTTCTCTGGCTAAACGAGAACGATCCAACTAAAAGAGAAGAAAAAAAAATGTTTATTTTTGACAATATTTCATATGAAAATTGAATAAACAAAAATGATTTTTTTTTCTTCATTCGCAAATCTTACAAACATTAGCATTCTTTTCCTATAGAAACAGAAGCAATCCATATCTATTAAAAAATCATCAGCTCATCAATTCTATATTTAAAAAAAAAAAAAAAAATTGCAATCATTTTCTAGAGTAAAAAATCATTAGCAATGTTCTTCTAGATTAAAAAAAATCATTAGCAATGTTTTTTCTAGATTAAAAAATCATTAGCAATGTTTTTCTATTAGCAAAGAAAAAAATCATTAGCAATGTGTTTTCTAGATTTAAAAATTCATTAGCAATGTTTTTCTAGATTAAAAAATTCATTAGCAATGTTTTTCTAGATTTTAAAAATTCATTAGCATGTTTTTCTAGATTTAAAACATTAGCAATGTTTTCTAGATTTAAAAATGTTCTTCTAGCAAAATAAAAGCATTAGCAATGCAATGTTTTCTAGCAATGTTCTTCTAATTAAAAATAATCATTAGCAATGTTTTTCTAGATAAAAAAAAGCAAATCATTAGCAATGTTTCTTCTATATTAAAAATAATCATTAGCAATGTTTTTCTAGATAAAAAAAATCATTTGCAATGTTCTTCTATATTAAAAAATCATTAGCAATGTTTTTCTAGATAAAAAAAAATCATTAGCAATGTTCTTCTATATTAAAAATAATCATTAGCAATGTTTTTCTAGATAAAAAAAAAATAGCAATGTTCTTCTATATAAAAATAATCATTAGCAATGTTTTTCTAGATAAAAAAAAATCATTTGCAATGTTCTCTATATTAAAAATAATCATTAGCAATGTTTTTCTAGATAAAAAATAATCATTTGCAATGTTCTTCTATATTAAAAATAATCATTAGCAATGTTTTTCTAGATAAAAAAAATCATTTGCAATGTTCTTCTATATTAAAAATAATCATTAGCAATGTTTTTCTAGATAAAAAAAATCATTTGCAATGTTCTTCTATATTAAAAAAAAATCATTAGCAATGTTTTTCTAGATAAAAAAAAATCATTAGCAATGTTCTAATTAAAATAATCATTAGCAATGTTTAAAAAAAAAGCAATGTTTTCTAGATCATTTGCAATGTTCTTCTATATAAAAAAATCATTAGCAATGTTTTTCTAGATAAAAAAAAATCATTAGCAATGTTCTTCTATATTAAAAATAATCATTAGCAATGTTTTTCTAGATAAAAAAAAAATCATTAGCAATGTTCTTCTATATTAAAAATAATCATTAGCAATGTTTTCTAGATAAAAAAAATCATTAGCATGTTCATTAAAAGATAAAAAAAAAATCATTAGCAATGTTCTTCTATATAAAAATAATCATTAGCAATGTTTTATAAAAAATAATCATTAGCAATGTTTTTCTAGATTAAAAAAATCATTAGCAATGTTTTTCTAGATTAAAAAATCATTAGCATTAGTTTTTCTAGATTAAAAAATCATTAGCAATGTTTTTCCATATTAAAAAATCATTAGCAATGTTTTATAGAGTAAAAACAGTGAAGAGTTCACTGATAGTTATGGGGTGGGGGAATCCCCCACTTAAGAGACAGAAACACCAAGCGTCTAGCCCATGTTTAGTGGATGCCAGACCAAAAGAAAGAGAGTGAGAATTCCTAGACTGCTGTTTAAATGTACAGCCACCTATTGGCGAAAACCTGGTGCCAAGGGAAGATAAACCTTTTGAACACGGGTCCATCCCAACAGGGGTGGACAATCGCTACAGGCTCTTTAATCATCTACAAGAAGGAAATCTCTTAATTCAAACTTGTACTTTGAATGCAAAAGAAAAAAAAATCTCTTTCTGAGAGAACGCACCAATCTTCTGGCCTTTTCCTCTCGGGCATGTGCCTTCATTTGCTGAATTTCCATACTGTCAGTCCTTCGTCTTCTCATGTACAATTCTCGGTTGCCAACACAAAGTTCAAGGATCTAGAAAAGGAAAATAAAAATATATAATTAGCAAAAAAACATTTTATTTTTCTCAGAACAGCATTTACTTTCCTAGAGTAAAAACATCATTAGCAATTTCTTACTCAAAGTAAACAACATTAGCAACACTTTCATTATTACAAGCATTAGCAATGATTAAAAACATCATTACAATAGTTTCCTTATTGCAAACATTAGTAACATTTTCCATGTAGTAAATACCTTAAGCAAAACTTTCTTTAAAGCTAACATTATTAGCAACAATTACCCTGTTACTAACAAAACTTGCCTTATAGCTAGCAAACCCCAGTAACAACACTTGCCTTATAGCTAGCAAACCCCAGTAACAACACTTGCCTTATAGCTAGCAAACCCCAGTAACAACACTTGCCTTATAGCTAGCAAACCCAGTAACAACACTTGCCTTATAGCTAGCAAACCCCAGAACAACACTTGTTTTGTTGGCGAGGATAATTGAAGTAAGGATTGTGAATCATTAAAAGATATCTATTCTGTTATAACATAGCTATAAGCAAGTTTGTTACTATTGCTAGCTATAGGCAAGCACTATAAGGCAATGTTGTTACTGGGCGTTGCAGCTATAAGCAAGGTTGTTACGGTTGCAGCTATAAGCAAGTGTGTACTGGTTTGCTAGCTATTAAGGCAAGTGTTGTTACTGTTTGCTAGCTATAAGCAAGTTTGTGTTAGTAACAGGGTAATTGTTGCTATTAATTTAGCTTTAAGAAAGTTGCTTAAGTATTTACTACATGAGAAAATGTACTAAGTTTGCAATAAGAAACTATTTAATGATTTTTTAATCATGCTAAGCTTGAATAATGAAAGTGTTTGCTAAATGTTGTTTACTTTGAGGAAGAAATGCTAATATGTTTTACTCTGCGAAATAAATGCTTGTTCGAGAAAATAAAATTTTTTGCTAATTATATATTTATTTCCTTTCTAATCCTTGAAACGTGTGTTGGCAACCGAGAATTGATACATGAGAAGACAGACTGACATATGGAAATTCAGCAAATGGAAGGCACATGCCGAGAGGAAAAGCCAGAAGATTTGGGCGTTCTCTCAGAAAGAATTTTTTTCTTTTGCATTCAAAGTACAAGTTTGAATAAGAATTTCTCTTGAGATGATTAAAAGAGCCTGTAGCCGATTGTCCAACCCCTGGGGGATGGGACCCGTGTTCAAAAAGTTTATCTTCCCGCACCAGTTTTCGCCAAAGGTGGCTGTACATTTAAACAGCAGTCAGGAATTCCACTCTCTTTTTTGCTGCATCACTAAACATGGCGACGCTTGGTTGTGTCTCTAAGGGGATCCCCCACCCCAAACTATCAGTGAACTCTCACGTTTGCTACTCTATAAAAACATGACTAATGATTTTTATAGGAAAAACATTGCTAATTGATTTTTAATCTAGAAAACATGCTTAATATTTTTATCTAGAAACAACATTGCTAAATGAGTTTTAATTTCAATGACTGCTATGATTAAATTTGCATTGCTAATATTTTTTTATCTAGAAAAACATTGCTAATGATATTTTAATATAGAAAACATTGCTAAGAATCTAGAAAAAAATTGATTTAATATAGAGAAACATGCTAATGATTTTTTTTTATCAAAAAACATTGCTAATGATATTTATAATATAGAAGAACATGCTAATGATTTTTTTATCTAGAAAAACATGCTAATATTTTTTAATATAGAGAACATTGCAAATGATTATTTTTATTTAATATTTTTATATAAAAACATTGCAAATGATTTTTTGTTATCTAGAAAAACATTGCTAATGATTATTTTTGAAGATAGAAGAACATGCTAAAGATTTTTTTTATCTAGAAAACATTGCTAATGATTTTAATATAGAGAACATGCAAATGATTATTTTATTATCTAGAAAAAAACATGCTAATGATTTTTAATATAGAAGAACATTGCAAATGATTTTTTTTTTATCTAGAAAAGACATGCTAATGATTATTTTTAATAAGAAGAACATGCAAATGATTTATTTCTATCTAGAAAAACATTGCTATATGATTATTAATATAGAAACATTGCAAATGATTTTATTAGAAAAAACATTGCTAAGATATTTAATATAGAAGAACATTGCTAATGATTTTTTTATCTAGAAAAACATGCTAATGATTATTTTTAATATAGAAAGAACATTGCTAATGATTTTTTTTATCTAGAAAAAAACATTGCTAAATGCATTATTTTAATTATAAAGAACATTGCAATTGATTTTTATCTAGAAAAACATTGCTAATATTATTTTAATATAGAAAACATTGCAATATGATATTTTTTATCGAGAAAAACATTGCTAATGATTATTTTTAATATAGAAGAACATTGCAAATGATTTTTTTATCTAGAAAACATTGCTAATGATTATTTTTTAAATAGAAACATTGCTAATGATTTTTTTTAATTAGAAAACATTGCTAATGAACATTGCTAATATTTTTTTATCAGAAAAAACATTGCTAATGATTATTTTAATAAGAAAGAACATTGCTAATGATTTTTTATCTAGAAAAACATTGCTAATGATTTTTTTAATATAGAAGAACATTGCAAATGATATTTTAATATAAAGAAACATTGCTAATAATTTTAAATAGAAGAACATTGCCTAATGATATTTTTAATATAGAAAACATTGCTAATGATTATTTTAATATAGAAGAACATTGCAATGATTATGTTTTAATTATAGAAAACATGCAATGATTTTAAATCTAGAAAAAACATTGCTAATGACTTTTTAAATCTAGAAAAACATTGCTAATGAATTTTTAAAATCTAGAAAAAACATTGCTTAATGAATTTTTAAAATCTAGAAAACATTGCTAATGACTTTTTAAATCTAGAAAAACATTGCTAATGAATTTTAAAATCTAGAAAAAAATTGCTAATGACTTTAAATCTAGAAAACATTGCTAATGAATTTTTAAAATCTAGGAAAAACATTGCTAATGACTTTTTAAATCTAGAAAAACATTGCTAATGAATTTTTAAAATCTAGAAAAAATGCTAGAATTTTTTAATCTAGAAAAAACATTGCTAATGATTTTTTTTAATCTAGAAAAACATTGCTAATGATTTTTTACTCTAGAAAATGATTGCAATTTTTTTTTTTTTTTTAAATATAGAAATTGATGAGCTGATGATTTTTAATAATATGGATTGCTCTGTTTCATTAGGAAAAGAATGCTAATGTTTGTAAGATTTGCGAATGAAGAAAAAAAATCATTTTTGTTTATCAATTTTCATATGAAATATTGTCAAAAATAAAATTTTTTTCCTTCTCTTTTAGTTGGATCGTTCTCGTTTAGCCAAGAAAAAACAATTAAAAGAAGAAGCCATGCGAGAAAATGAAGAACTAGAACGAAACTTGCGGCACTTCAAGATGAAATGCGGGCAGCTCAAGAAGCTCTGGTGAGTGACTTTTTCTTTACATTTTTTTACGCTGAGTTGGCGGAGCCGGTATTGAAACCGAACCTTGCAGTTCCTATGCAATGCTCTACTGACTGAAAAAAATAGAACATGATGCAATGATACGTTCAAAATATAAATGATGAATATAATCAAACGTTTACAAATGAATCAAATTTAACTTTAGATAACCCAGAAGGAGTTTGATGTCATAAAAATTAAACTAAATCAAACCATTCTTTTTTCTTTTTTTCTCTCTTCTCTCTTTCTCTCTTTCTCTCTCAGAAAGCATTGCTCCCCCTCCTCTATCTTAGACTTGTATCTTAGCCAGCATCATCAATAGCACATCTCCAATTATCTGCGCACTTTTAAAATTCTCTCTTCTCTCTCTCCCTCTCTCACCTCTCTCTCCCTCTCCTCTCTCTCCTCTCTCTCCCTCTCTCTCTCCTCTCTCTCCTCTCTCTCTCTCTCCTCTCTCTCACTCTCTCTCTCTACTCGAATCAAATTTTAACTTTAAGTAAGTTATATTCCATTATACAAAGGAATCAGAATTTAGCATTAAATAACCCATAAAGTTTTGATGTGCCACTAAACAAATAAGCCAAACCAAACACCTCAAATGTTTTAGCCATTTGTGTTTTGGATGTAAAGTGAGGGTTCAATTTGGCATTTACTGAGTATAAACTGATCACCCAATTTTGACCTGGTTTGAAAAATACTTTTCTGGGGAAAGATTTAAATTGATGGAGAAAAAAAAAATCAATCTTTGAATTAGTTTTTAACCATTTGTTTTGGATGTAAAATAGAGGATCAATTTGGCATATTACCAGTTGTAACTGAACCACCCATTTTTTTACCACTAGTTTGTAAACTGACCACTAGTTTTGAAACGACCACCCATTTTTTGCCACAGTTTGTAAACACCACCATTTTTTGACCACTAGTTGTAAACTGACCACCCATTTTTGACCACTAGTTAAACTGACCACCCATTTTTGACCACTAGTTTGTAAAACTGACCACCCATTTTTGACCACTAGTTTGAAAATACTTGTCTGGGAAAGATTTAAACTGATGGAAACAAAATTTTTTTTTTTTAATTTCAATTTTGGAATTATTAAATATCAAGGAATTTTATTTGTAATGCGTTCCGAGGAGTCTGCTGATCTTTTAGCCGAAAAGGCACGAATTGCTGAGGAAGAGCCCTCTTGTTGACCCGAAATCTGCGGAAGCCGAGCTGAAGTGCAGCGGATAAAAATCTCTGCTATGAAGGTTTGTCTAGTTGTTGTGTTCTTCGCATTTGATATCATTTCTAGGCATTTGTGGAAGGCACACAAATGTGTCTGGTAATCTGAACATTAGTTACAAAATGAGAGTAACCTCCCTTTGTTTACTTTTTACATATGAACAATTAGCAATAGCTCTTTAAGTAAACACATCTAACGTAATAATGTATTATCATACTGCGATATATCCACTGTTCTTCTTGTACTATATATAGTTCTTTTTATGATACGGACCGCTAACTTTTGTCTAAAAGATCTGGCGCCCTGTCGGCTGGGCGTTTAGAATGCACCGACTACACCTCAGAGGGTAAACTCCCCCAATGGGCCACCTTTGGCCGTGTGGCAACCCGTGATGCTTAAGGATAGACCCAGGTGATGAGCAATTCCTGACATGCAATACTCCACTTTGGCCCTATTTGGCTAGACGGGCGTCGGAGAGCCCCTCCGATCAATCGGCTGTCACGTCAAGCCCTAGCACCTATATGATTTCCCAACCCTATTGCCCTTATGGCAAGCCCCAACACCTTTTTATCATATGGGTGCTAGAAGGCGTGACTGAGGTCTACATGTCCTGGGAATGACGTTAAACTCTATCTGATGTGAGGTTCCAGTTTTGGAGGTTTGGGGAATGTGAGCACCCCTTCATCACCATTGCTCCCTGGTCTACTCTGACACGGAGTGGTAGTACCTGTTAGGTCCAATCTATGGGGTAAATAGAAAAAGTATTATAAAAAAATTGTATTATCCATTAAGAATTGATTTCAAAACTTTATCGCATTAAATGACTCATTAGGTTGATATGCCACCAAACCAAACCAAACAAAAAAAAAAAAAAAAAGACCTGGAAAAATAGTGTCTTATACACAAAATTATGGTAGTAAATTGGTAATCTGAACATTAGCTACAAAATTAGAAACCTCTCCTTGTTTGTTTTTCACTTTGAGAAGCCGTATATTTTGGTCAGCCATTTTCATTTCAGCGTAAAATCTACGCTCAAAATACGAAATTTGTTTGAATCAATACAACTGCATGTTTTAACACATTTTGAATTTTCATGTTAAAACATACAGTTGAATTGATTTGAACAAATGGCCGACCAAAACTTACAGCTTCCTCAAAGTGAAACCAACAAGGGGGTTGCTCTCATTTATGTAACTAATGTTCAGATTACCATTTGTCTTTGCATAAAATGCCATCCTAATCATTGACAACCCTGTCTGGGGCTCCAGAATACACTGACTGCACCTCTGCAAAGGGGTAAGACCCTCCCTCCAATGGCCACCTGTTCGCCATGGTGGTGACCTGTGATGTTTAAGGATGAATCCTGGTGGATGAGAAGTACATGACATGCAACACTGTTATTTTGGTAGACAGTGTAAGCCTTTCTCTCCCCCCCCCCATATAGCCACTGTTGGCTGTGAGTGGCAACCCATGATGCTTAAGATGGAATATTGATGGCTAAGCAGTTCATGACTTGCAACACTACACTTTAGCTTTACTAAAGGCCCCTCCGGTCAATCGGCTGGCCATGTCAAGTCCTAGCACCCATATGATTGTCCAACCCTATTACCCGTTATGGCAAGCCCAACCCTTTTATCATATATAAGCTAGAAGCGTCGCTGAGGGCCTTCATGTCCTTGGAATGATGTTAAACTTAACTGATGAGGTTCCAGTTCTAGAGGTCTGGTTAATATGGAGCACCCCTTCTTCACCATTGCTTCCTGGTCCACCCTGACCCGGAGTGGTAGTACCTGTTAGGGTACCATGTATGTGTTCAATAGAAAATGTGTCTATAAAAAAAAAATTGAGGTATCCATTAAGAAGATTTATTCAAACTTTGTCGCATTAAATGACCCACCAGGTTGATGTGCCACAAACCCAATCAAATCATTGATGTAATTTTACGATATTGGTACTTAACTTTAGAATTCCATATCAACTGCCTCCAACACATACTGGTGTACAATGTGTACTAAATCCCTCGGAAATTCAAGGCAGAGCCTGCATTGACCCAATTGAGACCATCCTATCGTAATGCCAACTGTGATGGTTGGGTCATACCATCCGTATGCCTGCAGACAGACAACCCCGTAAAGTATTTTATGATAAACTCACAGAAGGCACTTTCTATCTATTAAAATATATATAGAGAGAGAGAGAGAGACATAGAGGGGAAGAGTATATACAGAAGTTATGACAAGGATTGGTCAGTTTTGACTTTATTGCAAATTACGACTAATTAAACCAATAAAATGGAATTTTTTTTCAAACATTAGTAATCCTAAAACTAAGAATAATTAGTATAACTTTCATATCATTAAACTAACCAGGAAAAAAAACCTTTAGACATTAAAAGGTGATAATCTCAGCTTTAGTATAATTGAGGCGATTAATAATCATCATATTTAATTACCTTCAGTTTACTACACAACTTTTAAATATCTTCCCAAATATAAATAAAACCTTCATTATTTTTGCTCAAAACCAAGCCCTGGTGATAGTGAATGTGATATATATAATATATTGGAGAATATGTGCTTAATTGAAGTCGTACCTAATTTTGAAAGTTAATTAATTAAAATTAATTGATTAGGCGGGCATACCTATTTAAATGTAAGGCTAAACAAATCGAAAAAATCAATCTCTGTATATACATTTCGCCATATAGCCTCATCAGCAGAGCTATAGATAGGAAGACCGCCTTGTGCATGATTCGAAACCTGACTGTCAAGCTGACAGCGAGCACCATAACCCCTACACCAACCAGCTAAAAAAAAGCCATATCATAAACACATCGCTTCTCATAATATATATATATATATATATATATATATATATTTGTCGTAATTGTTTTTTTTCAAAGTTCCTCCGGGCATACACATGCATACAACTGCCCTTTATATATATAATATATAGAGAGAGAGAGAAAGAGAGAAGAAAGGATCTTCAGGATAATACAGTCAGCATTATCCTGAATCCTATATGTGAAACCTAGTAAGTAGTGTCTTTAACTTATCAAAAAATTCATGTTTTATTCTTCAGACTGAAGAACAACGAATGTTGATGGAATGCAGAGCGAGAGAAGCAGAAATGATGGCGGCCACTTTGCTGGAAGATTCAGTCGAAGGTTAGTTGAAAATTATTTATCCATTTATAAAATCAAATAGATCTGTTGAAAAACTATGTATTAGAATATGAAAACTTGAAGCCATAATGTGTTAAAATTATTTTTACTAGCAAATATACCCTCCGGGTGCAAGTATTTAAGTTTTAATATAATAAGATAACATATTAAAATTAGAAAGCTAATGAAACTGAATAAGAATTAGATAAAAAGATTTTGAACAGAGGGGGTATGATTGAAAAATAGAACAACTTTGAAACTAATCTTCCATCATTTTCCATTACTCCCGTCTTTCATGGTAAATCCTAATTTTACTGTTTAGTAAATAGAAGTAAGAATAATAGTTATTCTTCTGTTAATCAATTTCTTTTTAAGATTATTCCCGAGATTTTTGCTCATATTCAATAAGATAAACAAACAATTAGCAGTTATTTATTAAAATCAATTTTTAGGATCAAAATATGCAAAATTAGCCTTCCCATTCACACTGTAAACCGCTATTCTTGTATATATAAATGCAATGTTATTATATGTATTTGTTCAACAGTATAAGTAATTAAAACAATTTTATAATAATTGAGGTATAATAAAAATAAAATCATTACAATTATTGTATTAACAATAGTTACTTGAAGCTATAATTGTTACTAAAGATTATTAGTTACTCGAAACTATATAACTGTGTGCAAATTTTATTTTATTAAGAATTTTACTTGAAGCATAATTGTTTACAAGATATTATATATTACTTGAAACCATATAAATGTGTTAAAATTATGTATAATTAATAGTTACTTGAACGCTATAAATTGTTACTAAGGATATTATTAGTACTTGAACATTAACGGCAAAATTATTTAATTAAAAGAGTACTTTGAAAGCTATAATTGTTTACTAAGGATTATATGACTAGCAAATATATGCACCCTCCGGGTGCAAGTATTTAAGTTTTAATGTAATAAAATATTGTATTAAATTAGAAAGGTAATGAAATAAATAAGAAACAGATAAAAAAGATTTGAAACAGAGGAGCATAAAAAAGATTTGAAACAGAGAGTAGAATAAAAAATGGAACAACTAAACTTACTCTTCCATCACTCTCTCTTCATTGTTATTTTCTAATTTAAGTATTTAGTTAAAGAGGAAGTAAAGAATAAAATGACAGTTATTTTATCTTTAATGGATTTCATTTAAGACTCTTTGAAGAATTTTTTATATCATTAAAATAAAACCAAACGCGTTAAAATCAATAATACTAAGCACATATTATTAAATTCGATTTTTAATATTAATATGCAAATAGCCTTCCCTCACACTTAAACCGCTATTTGTTGTATTATAAATATAATTGCATGTTGTCAGTATGTAGACATATTATAGTATAATAATAAGACAATTTATTAATAATTGAGTTTAGAAAAATAAAATCATGAGATTGATCAATAACTAAGAAGAATTGTGACTTGAGTAGAATATAGTGCAGTTACAGACAGAAAAACACACAATTCCATTATAATAAGATAGTTATTGAAACTAATAACTTGTGCAATTATTTGTATTAAGAATAGTTACTTGAAGCTATAATGACAAGATTATTATTATATTAGTTACTTGAAACTATAAGAACAAATTATTTGTATTAAGAATAGTTACTGAAGCTATAAATTGTTTACTAAGATTATTATTATTAGTTACTTGAAACCATATAAACTGATGTAAAAATATTTGTATTACAATAGTTACTTTAAGCTATATTGTTACTATGTTTATTATATTAGGTACTAAACCATATAACTGCAAATTAATTAAGAATAGTTAGTCGAAGCTATAATGTTTACCTAAGGATTATTAGTTACTTCCAAACTATTAAAACGTTGTGAACTAATGACAATTATAAAATAGAAATAATTACTTAAACCATATAATTTTTATTATATAGGAATATTTGAAACCATTCAACTGTTTGCAAATTATTTATTACATGAAATACTGATACCATATAACTGTGTGCAATCATGTATAGATAGAAATTTGATACCATTTAATGCTAGTAAATATTTGCATTGCATAGAAAACTATGATTTCCCTCAAGTCTTTATGCCAAAAATAAGAATACCTTTTTTGTGGAGGGTTAGCTAAAACATGAGAGGAATCCTGATAATGTTTATTGTTTTTATTTGCCAGAGCAATCAAGGGAACATTAAAACAAGAAGTGATCAAAGCTCGTCTGCCGAGAGAGAGAAACAACCACTGAAAAAATTGGCAAAAACGCAAGCATCATATGAGTAATATATTCTAGACTGGGTTCTTTAAATCGTTAGATTCAGATAGGACAGATCACCAAATTTTTTTCACAGTGGACAGATAAATGAAAAAATTAATGAGCTGAGCCACATTGTATGTTCAATACTTGCTAGCCCTTCTATCATTGTATTATTAAAATGTTTATGTATATTAAAAAATATAGGGTTTGCCCATCCAAAAATTGACCATAATTTGAAAGGACATGGAAAAAAGATTTGCAGAACAAAAAATTGCTTGCATTGTGGTCAAACAAAATATAATATATAATAATATAGTATATATAATATATAATAAATAAGTAAATCCACAGACACGTTGTTCCGAGTTTCACCTTCATCAGTGGGCTATACCTTAACAGCTACCCCTGGCCGGTTTAGACCCGAATGAACTTTCTTGCCAAACCTTTAACCTGACAGCCAGAGCAGCTCAAAATAGGAGAGATTTAATCGCTACATTTCTAAGCGAAATGAATTCACTGAGAGTCCTTAAACATATTGTAAACAATGCGAGGGTTAGCTAGACGCCAGAACGTGAATCTGCAATTAAATCCCTTATTCAGAGAGACTAACCAAAGTGAATATAGTAGAAAGTTTGTAGAAAAAAACAATAGAGAGTTGTAGAAAGTTTTGCTGACAGGAAATCTGTTTCGACCATATGCAGTTTTATCAAAGCAACATTGTAACGGAAAACGAAAAAATATATCATTAGACACGAGGCACAGAACGCTTCGACTATACCAATTCAAATTAATTTTTAAAAATGCGATTTTATTTAAAAATAAAAAAATTTTATGTTTAAAAATTATAGCATTTTATTCATTAAACATCTTGTTTTTTCTACAAAACTTCACACTATGTCTGATCATATCCATTACCTTCAAATATATATATATATATATTAATATATATATTAATGCAATGCATTTTTCTTAATTGTTTGACCGTGTATCTGTTATTTTTCAGATATGTGCAACTTACCGGAACTTTTCCTCTTGTGACTTGACGTCCGACTTCTCGCAGGATGCAACATAGAAGGAGTGTCACTTTTGAGAAGAACATGATATGGATCAGTTATCTCTGAATCGAAAAGAAAGGTAGAATAAATATCTTGGTTCTTAAACTTATTTAACTTTATAAAAAAGAAAACATCCCCCATCCTCAACATAATGCACTGCTCCTAGCAGCAGCAGCAGAGCATAAACACTATTAAAACTAACATACGAGAAATTATGCCCTAATTTAAATAGTATTTGATTATTATTAATAAGACACAGGCATAAATAATTAAACAGAGAAACCATCAATATAGTCTCGTCAAAAAACTAGTATCTGTATTAAAAAGAATTATCCCCTTAGTTTAAATATTATTAATTATTATAATTAAGACACAGGCATAAATAATTAAGAACACTAAACCATCAAATAGTTCGTCAAAACTAGTATTGGTATTAAAAACAAATTATGCCCTTAGTTTAAATATATTAATTATATTAATTAAGAACACAGGGCATAAAAATTTAAGACAACTAAACCATCAATATATTTCCCGTCAAACTAGTATCTGTATTACAAAAAGAAAAAAAAAAAAGAAAACTAATCCCCTCCTCAACTTTATGCCGTTTCTTGCAAGAAGCATAACACATTAAAACGTTGAACAGCACGAGAATTATCTCCCTTGATTTAAATATACAATCTTATTATAATGAGATTGTGTGTTTTTCGATAATCAAAACATATACTACTCAAAATCACAATTCTTATGAACAAAAAGATAAATAACCCATGAATACAAACTACGCAACCAAATAATAATATCAACAAAAAAATTATACTTGCTGGATTACCAATCACATCGATCCAAGGAAACGAAATACAGACTCAGCAGCAAAAACAGCTTTAAAAAAAACAACCCCACTTGATACACACTAAAATAACCTACAGACTTAAAAAAGAACCAAAACATTACACCAAAACAAAATGCAAACATATTGGAATAACTTCCAAAACAACAAACACATGGAAATAATGCCACAAAAAGGAAAACTTCAAATAAATCAAACCAAAATATCCAGAAAAGAAGAATAATATTATCCAGAATAAGAAAGAATGACACTCATAAATTACCCATTCATACCCGCAAAAAGAAGCACCCCATATGTATACATGCCAAAAAACCCTACACAATAAACATATTGAATGTAACAACCTAAAACAATACGAAAAACATACTGACCAAACAACAAATCTAAAACAGATATCTACCAAATAACCCAGAAAACTACTGATACATAAAAGAAGCATACATCTACAACAAAATCTAAAAATTTCCAAAAAAATAAATCCAAAATATATGTTAAAAAAAAATCATCTAAAAGTTTTCATTCACAAAAAAAGTATGTAAAAAAACTTTAGAAAATAAATTTCACATCATTTCAAAAACGTATCCGGCATTAAATGACCCCATGAGTTGATATGCCGTAAAACCAAGATCAAATAAATCACAATTCCTGAGTTATTGACATCACACTCCAATGATTTTATTTATAAAACCTCAATTATTAATAACATTGTTTACATTATAATAGCGTAACCAGATTCTACATAATAAAAACAGCAATATATTTATATATACAACCAAAAATACTTTACAGTGTGAAACGGGAAGCCTAATTGCATATTGATATTAAATGGATTTAATAAATATGTGCTTTAGTATTATTATTCTTAAATTGTGTTATTTTAATTGAATAAAGCAAAAATCTTTTCAGATAATCGAATGAATCCAATTACAAGAAGAATAACTGTAATTATTTCTTTACTTATATTTTAACTAAATACTTAAATTAGAAAAAATAACAAGAAAGACGAGAGTATTGGAAGAGTAAGTTTCAGTGTTCTTTTTTTCAATTATAACCCTCTGTTTCAAATCTTTTTATTGCCATTCTTATTTATTTCAGGTAGACTTTTTTGATTATTAAATATTTATACCATTAAACTTTAAATACTTCCACCCTACGGAGGTGATATATTTCAGTAAGTACAAATCCCCAATTAAGACACAGGCATAATTTACAAGACACTAGAACTGTCCAAATATCATTGTCCATACTAGCCCAGGTTAAGAGTTTGGTTATCAATAGTTATCATATAGTATTTGGACTTATTTCTCATCTCATTTTATCTGTTACAAACATTTGCAACAATGTGCCCTCTGGGCCTTCAGGTAACTCTGTCGAACTGGGAACCTTCTTTCGTAAAATCAGGAGCCATCACGGAACTTGAAACCT
The DNA here is from genome assembly GCA_023376005.1 of Doryteuthis pealeii. Classification (NCBI taxonomy): domain Eukaryota; kingdom Metazoa; phylum Mollusca; class Cephalopoda; order Myopsida; family Loliginidae; genus Doryteuthis; species Doryteuthis pealeii. Next base: position 47,979,481 of record CM042178.1, on the reverse strand, counting down.
AACCCTTATTCATTCCACGGGTATCCTGTTCTCATTCCGCCAACCATAAGCGGTAGAGTGTTAAACTGTGTTAATATATCTATGCTACTCTGCCCTTGATCAGCATTGAACCTGCATCTAAGATAACTGACACTTAAACTGTCTTTAACTAACTCCTTGTTATCCACTAGGGCCCGCCCTGTCGGTGGGGCATTAGAAGCACACTGCCAGCTGTAGAGTTAAAACTCCCCCCAATGGCCAACCTGTTGGCCGGCTGTACCTGTGATGCTTAAGGAATAGAACCCGGGGATAGCATTCCATGAACTGTGCAAACTCCACTTTGGTCCTATCTTGTTAGACAGCGTCGAAGGCCGCCTCTGACAACTGCTGGTACGTCATATTCCCTATGGCAATCCCAACCCTTTTATCAATGGTCTAGAAGGCGGTGGTGCAATGTTTACATTCCTGGGAAGAAATTAAACCTATCATGATTGTAGTTCCAGTTCGGGGGAATGTAGAGCACCCTTTCATCACCATTCCGCCTAGTCCACTCTGACCCGATGTAACCTGTTAGTTCCTATCAATGGTAAATAAAACATGAGTTTTATTACAGAAATGTATTATCCATTAAAAATGAATATTTCAAAACTTTTTCAGCATAAACCATTTTTTTTACAATAAAGTATCGCATTAAAATGACCAAAGGCGTTTGACATGCTGTAAAAACCCAACCAACCAAGCATTTATCCCATAGGCCATGTGTTCAAACCTGAAGAAGGCCGGAGCACATCGAGCCGAAACTTTACAAATAATGAATTATACGTAATCCTCAAGCCTCCTCCTAAGATCAGAGAAATATTTATGGTCATTAATAAAACCATCATTGTAAAAGGAAATTTTGTAATGATTTCACATGCCGCTAATACTCTTGGAAAGGTATGAATCCTTACTCTGCCCTCCACAAGGTAAATAGTGGGCAGACTCCTCTTAACTGTTAGTGCAACCGCTAGGAGAAGGAAAACTCTGAATTTTAAACCTGTTAAACTCCGCGTAAGAGAAAATTGACCTGTGTGTCGCATCCTGCTCGCGGAGGTGGTAAAATATATATAATATATATATATATAAATAGAAAATTGTTACAAAGAAAGAAAAAAAAATAAGTTTTAAAAAAATTTCTTCCAAACTATTGCAATGAATCTTCCAACTTTGCCAGCATTAAATGACCACCATGGTGATATGCCGTATAAAACAAAAACAAAACTAAAGTTTTTTGTATCTTTTCAGATTGAGTACATGAGAAAAAGCAAACATTACACAGCAATTGCCAGGATCTCAAAACTGAAAATTGAAGTCTTAAAGGTGACGACGTATCACTGATATGGACCGAAGTTCATGAAAGAGCGTCATGAGAGAGATACAAAATACCAACGCTCGACGGGTAACTAATTTAGAATATCTTTCTTAGAATCAATAAAAAATTTTGTTTACGAATACTCATCTATTCTTATCCTATCAATGTGGGTGTTGTTTATAATTTTCGTTTTTTTTTTTTTTTTTTTTTTTTCTCCTTTTTTCTTTCGTTTTTCTCTCTCCTGTTTTTCTTTTCTTTCTCTCTCCTGTTTCTCTCTCCTGTTTCTCTCTCCGTTTCTCTCTCCGTTTTTTCTCTCTCCTGTTTTCTCTCCCTGTTTTCTCCTCGCCGTTTTTTCTCCGCCGTTTCCTCTCCTTTTTCTCTCGCCTTGTTTTTCCTCCCGTTTTTTCTCCGCCTGGTTTTTCTCTCGCCGTTTTTCTCTCGACCTGTTTTTCTCCGCCGTTTTCTCCGCCTTTTTTTCTCTCGCCCTGTTTTTCTCTCGCCTGTTTTTTCCTCGCCGTTTTTCTCTCGCTTTTTTTTCTCTCGCCTGTTTTTCTTTACGTTTTCTCTCTCCTGTTTCTTTACGCTTTCTCTCGCCGTTTTCTTTTCGTTTTCTCTCGCCGTTTTTCTTTGTGTTTTCTCCGCCTGTTTTTTTTTCTTTCTCTCGCGCTGTTTTTTCTTCTGTTTTCTCTCCGCCATGTTTTTCTTCTGTTTCTCTCGCCTGTTTTTTCTTTCTTTTTCTCTCGCCGTTTTTCTTTTCTTTTTCTCCGCCTGTTTTTCTTTCTGTTTCTCTCTCCTTTTCTTTTCTGTTTCTCTCTCCTTTTTCTCTCTCCTGTTTTCTTTCTGTTTTCTCTCTCGCCTGTTTTCTTTCTGTTCTCCTCTCTCTGCTTTTTCTTTCGTCTCTCTCGCCTGTTTTTCTCTCGCCTGTTTTTCTCTCGCCTGTTTTTCTTTCGTTTTCTCTGCCTGTTTTCGCTCGCCCGTTTTCTTTTCTTGTTTTTTTTTTTGTCTTCCATTTATTCTGTTTTTTTTTTCTGTTTCTTTTTCTTTTCTTTCTTTTATGTATTATTTTCTTTTCTTTATGTATTTTCCTTCGGTTTTTTTCTACCCTGCTTTCTTTTTCTTTTTAGTTTTTTTTTTTTTTTTTTTTTTTCTTTTTTAGTTTTTTATTTTTCTTTACTTTCTTTTAATCCAACTTTTTTCTTTGTTTCTAATTCAAATCAAATCACCTCCGTAAAGCCCGTGTTCCTTCTTTAGGGAACCTCTGATGCTCATCTGCTGCCCCGTGTATTTCTATTTTCTTTGGCTGACACTCTTCATTTCTCTCCTCCCAATTTGAGAGGTATTCTTTTTATCTTTCAGTCGATATGGTCACACCCTGCCCACAAAGTGGCCAGCCTTTGTCACAACTAAAAAGTACATATTATGCAAATAACTCCCGTGGGTATTTCATGTTTCACCTTTTTTTTTTTTTTTTTTTTTTTTTTTCAAATTTAGAAGAAAAGATTCTTTCTTCATAATTGAAGATTTTTTTTTTTCAAATTTAGGGGAAAAAATGTTTTCATCAAATTAAGATTAAAAAACAAAAAAAATTAATTAAGGAAAATTTTTTCAAATTATGGAAAAAAAAATTGTTTCTTCAAATTGGAATGTTTATTTTCTTCAATAGAGATTTTTTTTTTTTTTTTTTTCCTGATTAGAGAGGAATTTTTCTCTTTCAATTTAGAATTTTTGATTTTTTTTTTTTTTTTTTTTTTTTTCCAAGTAAAGATTTTTTTTTCCTTTCAATAGAATTTTATCTCTCT
>CM042178.1:47966459-47976252 GCA_023376005.1 Doryteuthis pealeii | reverse complement strand
GAGAGATTAATGCAATAATTTGCACACGGCTCTATGGTTTCATGTATTCCTATCTAATGCAAATAATTTGCACACGGCTCTATGGTTTCAAGTATTCCTATCTAATGCAAATAATTTGCACACGGTTGTATGGTTTCAAGTATTCCCATAAAATGCAAATAATTTGCACACGGTTGTATGGTTTCAAGTATTCCCATCAAATGCAAATAATTTGCACACGGCTGTATGGTTTCAAGTATTCCCATCAAATACAAACAATTTGGACACGGCACTAAGGTTTCAAGTATTCCTATCTAATGCAAATAATTTGCACACGGCTCTAAGGTTTCAAGTATATTTCTATCTAATACAAACAATTTGGACACAGCACTAAGGTTTCAAGTATTCCTATCTAATGCAAATAATTTGCACACAGCTCTAAGGTTTCAAGTATATTTCTATCTAATACAAACAATTTGGACACGGCTCTAAGGTTTCAAGTATTCCTATCTAATGCAAATAATTTATACACCATTATATGGTTTCAAGTATTCCGATCAAATGCAAATAATTTACAAATGGCTCTATGGTTTCAAGTAAACATTTCTTTTTAATAATAGTTTGTTTTCTTTTCTAATAAATCATTTTTTTAAATCAGAATTCCCTAAAAACATTCCTACCTCCCCGTTTCCAATTTATTTGGGGACAAGCAAATTTTAACCAGATTAATATTTCGAAATGCGTCACTGCCATAACAGAATTCATCATCAATGATGGCTATTCTCAAAACTTTATCGGTTTGTGTTGATTGTAAAACACATGGCCTGTGTCATCCTGAGTGCGGACCCATTAATCAACATGACCTTCATTGGGTTATAAAATGCTAAAGGGTTTGAATAAGAACCAGTTTAGCTAAGTGGGTAGAGTATTCGTCAATGAATCACATGGGAATTAGAAAGAATGAAAGAATGAAAGTTGGCGATAGAAAGAAAGAAAGTGAAAGAAAGAATGAATGAAAATAAGCGAAAGAAAGAAAGAAAGAATGAATGAAAATAAGCGAAAGAAAGAAAGAAAGAATGAAAGAAAGAAAGCGAAAGAAAGAAAGAATGAATGAAAGTTAGCAATAGAAAGAAAGTAAGCGAAAGAAAGAAAGAATGAAAGTAAGCAATAGAAAGAATGAATGAATGAAAGTTAGCAATAGAAAGAATGAATGAAAGTAAGCGATAGAAAGAAAGTAAGCGATAGAAAGAATGAAAGTTAGCAAAATAAAGAAAGAATGAATGAAAGTTATCAATAGAAAGAATGAAAGCAAAAGAAAGAAAGAATGAAAATTGGAAATTGTGCAAAACGCTACAATTTGGCCATACTGGTAAATGGTATATGCAAAAAGCAGAATCTTTTATAAAAATTGAGATTCTTTAATCATCTTGGAACAATCTGAAAAAGAATGTCATGATAAAGTGTCATTAGAACGACGAGTATCGTTGACTAATACTTACATGTGTAGTGTATATTCTTTATAATGATTGGATTCGCGTCACCACCGCATCCTTTCACAAAGTCAATTTGTATTTCTTTGCTGATGAGCACCGGTTCCAATTTGATCTTACTCACTTGGTTCTCTTTTGAACATGACATATTTACCTGAAAAAATAAAATAAAATTATATATATATATATATATACTAGCAAATATATGCACCCTCCGGGTGCAAGTTTTTAAGTTTTAATGTAATAGAATATCTTATTATAATGGAGATTGTGTGTTTTTCTGTCTGTAACCGAAACTATATTACTATACAAATCACAATTCCCCTCGTTATTTACACCACATTCTCCACGATTTTATTTTTTATTTAAACCTCAATTATTAATAAAACTGTTTTACATCATTAAGACTGTTGACCATATCTACATGATATTTACCGCGTACCCCACTTGTACGGGTCAGGCACAAAGTCCCTATTAACGTGGGACCACCCACAAGCCGAAGCTCATGGAGTGGCAGGTGAAAAATTGCGTCGATCCCGTCGGCATTCCCCCTCAAGGGGGCGCCTCAGGCACTGGGCAATAAACCCAGCCCTGCCCCTTTAAATCGGGGGCAGGTGTTGCCTGGGGGGATGGCCCCCTGGGATCGACGCCGTTAATTATATCAATGGTCCAGAGGCCGAAGCCACTGTTGACCATATCTACATACACAGAACATGCAATTGTATTTATATATACAACAAAATAGCGGATTATAGTGTGAATGGGCAGACTGATTTGCATATTGATCTTAAAAATTGGATTTTAATAAATATATGCTTAGTATTATTGATTTCTAATTGTTTGGTTTTATCTTAATGAATATGAGCAAAAATCTCGGGGATAAATCTTAAAAGAAATCCATTAACAAGAAAAAATAACTAATATTATTCTTTACTTCCTATTTTAACTAAATAGTTAAATTAGGAAAATTTACCAATGAAAGAGGGGAGTAATGGAAAATGATGGAAGAGTTACTTTCAAAGTTGTTCTATTTTTCAATCATACCCCCTCTGTTCCAAATCTTTCAAATTCATTAGCCTTTCTAATTTAATATGATATTTTATTATATTAAAACTTAAATACTTGCACCCGGAGGGTGCATATATTTGCTAGTCATATTAAATTAGAAAGACTTACTAAATAAGAATGAAAAAAAAAAGATTTGAAACAGAAATAATCGAAAAATAGAACAACTGAAACTTACTCTTCCATCTTTCATTACTAAATTTTTCTAATTTAACTATTTAGTTAAAATGGGAAGTAATGAATAAAATTACAGTTATTTCTTCTTGTAAATAATTTTCTTTTAAGATTTATCCCCGAGATTTTTTATCATATCCATTAAGATAAAACTAAACAATTAGAAATCATTAATACCAAGCACATATTTATTAAAATTAAATTTTAAATATCAATATGCAAATTAGCCTTCTCGTTCAAACTGTAAACCGCTATTTTGTTGTATATATATATATATACAATTACATGTTATTAGTTCGTAGATATCGTCAACAGTATTAATAATGTATATCAATTTTATTAATAATTGAAGGTTTAAAAGAATGAAATCATGGAGAATTCGACGTAAATAATTTAGGAAATTGTGACTTGAGTAGTGATATAGTTTCGGTTACAGATAGAAAAACACACTATCTCCATTATAATAAGATATATATATATAGCTACGTGCAAAACACGCTCTTTTAATATGCACGGAGATTGTTAAAAAAATATTTTAAAACGTCAACAAAAAATGGAAAATTAACTTTTTAATGTTTTATTTTACGTTTAATATAAAGAACAATTCCAAGTTTATGTGTTATAAAAAAGAAAAAAACAAATTTCTCTTACATAAAACCTATTTTTTTTTTGCATTTAAAAGTAAATTTCCGTAAAATACCGCCATTTCTTAATCTTTGTTGACAAAATTATCGCATCTTGACATGTGCACTATTTTTTGTATGGAGGATTTATACGTATATGTTTTCAAACAAATAAAATAATAAATTTCTTCAAACACTGTTTTGTGGAAATTTGTTAAGGTAATGGTGATCCTCTTTCACCGGTCACCAGCAGTAGCCCTTAGGGTCACATGATGCCCACTATAAAAGAAGGGTCCCTGAAGAATTCGGCCTCTTTTTGCTTCTAGCGTTGGCTAGCTTCACCGCTCCGTATCGTCAGTAGCCCCAGACGGCGACGACCAGGAACCCACAACACGTTGGAATCAAGAGCGGCAAACGCACACCTAATAACCAATTCTTCAGGGCCCAAACCAGTTACGTGGAACAGTAATATCAAGGATAACAGCTAAGTTTCCGCAGGCAATTTTATCTGCAAACCTTCACTTTTAACCCATTTGACATATTCAATTCTCCTTAAATATTCTTTACCAACCAAACGCATTGAACTCTTAACTTTGAACTGAACTCTATGAACATTCTTTAAAGTCGTTTGGTTGTTTCATTTTATGTATATTGATACTCCTGTTGATATTTGTTTTATGTTTTACATGTAAAGTAAACATTTTGTTTTATAAAAAGTCGTTTGTCTCCTTTCTTCAAAGCTGCACCCATCTCCTCACTGCGTCGAAGTACGGTCTATTCTCTTACAAAACGTAGGGTCTAGACAGTGCTTTTCCGGGGACAAAAAATCCCCACAGTTTGTTTGAGTTCTACAAAGTATAATTATACTAGCGTCACGGATTTTAACCTATTATCGCTGAAGCAAAAAATAACAACAACAACAATACCCAAAACCAGATTTTTTATATCGCTTAGCGCCTCCCATTAATAAAAATGACGACAATTTGTAATTCAAACATTATTTTCAATTAAAAAAAAAAATAAAAACCGAAATATGTTATGTCATTATTTTTAGCTAGATATTTTTTATACAATATTTTCTTTGATCAATAAATACGATTTTGATATCCGCTAAAGAAAAGTATTTATTTTACATTTTATAAATTTTAAAAAATCCCTGAAAAAAACCCAAAAAACAAGTAGACAATTGGAAATTTTAATATAAAATTCTTTAGAAAATAACCTAACAATTTAGAAAAAAAAAGATACATATTTTTTCTTATTTACGAGATTTAAGTTTCAGTGTTAAATATGCCCTATTACCAAAACCGAATTAGTAGCGATTTAGTTTTTTTACATATGTTCCGTCATTAAATTATCTTTCCAAAAATGTAAAAATTATTTATATCCAAAAAAAAAAAAAAAGAAAAAAGATCTTTGTTGGGGGGATCAATGCGCGAAACAAAAACTAACGAAAAAAATTATTAGCCTGTTCAATTTAGTAAGCATTTATTTACAATAAAAGATTGTCTTTTATTACTTCGTATACCGAAAGTTTGATTAAAATCGGATAGTTTATTTTATATGATTTTTGAAGAATTTCCAGTTATCACCCTTTTTTAGAGCCAGCGATAATTTGCACACGCATATATATATATATATATATATATATATATATATATATATATATATATATATTACAAATAACTAAAATAATTACTGGAGATCTCTGATTATTTCTACACCACCACTCTACTCTTATTGCTAATTGTGTTGATTAGAGTGTCGTACTCATGTAATTCAGCTACTTGGAGGCTTGTTCAGGTGGACGATCTGCGAGTGGGGTATCTTGTCGGCCCTCCATTATGTCGATCGGGTTTTCCGCAGTAAGACAGGCATCAGAGTGGGACAAGTTTGAAAATAATGTATCCAATTACTTACCAAATGATTGAGTAATCCTCGAGTGATATTGATCACCTGGACTCTGGTCTCGAGTTTTTCTCCACTTGTGATGTGAATGAATTCAACACTCCGTTCCGTCTCGAAGATGATTTTAACTCCAGTGCGATTGATTTCTTCTTTTTCGATTATGTATTCTGAAGCTAAGAACGAGAAAGAAAGAAAAAAAAAGGAATATATAATTCTTGTTAGATTTTATAAATCCATATTTCTATTATTAATAAATATATTTGATATGACATCAGCAGGAGCTCAGACTCCACCCACTTCCGCCCAAGGTTTGTTCCCGCTTTTTTTAACCCTTGTAAAAAATTAAATCAGTTCGTAATAAACCATTGTTGAATTTACCTCGTGTGTTAACGTCTCCTGACATTCTCTATTTTACCTCGTGTGTGCCCATCTCCTCACCTCATCTTTTTACCTATTGTAAATTCTGTTATTTCACGCATTATTTCCATTGTGCAATACTCTGCTGAATATCCAACCTTAACAATTCTTCTATTAATAATGAAGATTCGGTCTCAATGTGTCTGTAAGCGAAACTACGTCATTGTTTACGTCACAATTACAAAAATCGTCAATACATAAAATAAAGAACAATTAATATTAATAAAACAAATAAAAGCTGTTCCTTATAATTCAACGCCTGAATCCTTTACATTGTAATAAATAAATTATATATTATTTAAACTAGTACAAAATAAAAAATACCCTCCAGGTGATGTAAAAATAGATTTTTGAAACATATTGCCTGAGGGATGGGAGTAAAAAATTCAATGTCAGCGAGTTTGTACCCTAAGTAAGTAAAATCATCAAATTCATTAAAGGATTAAAAAATAAAACAATTTGAAATGTAAACTTTAAATATGTATTAAAATAAAACAAACTATATATAGATATATACTACCAGTCATGTATTTATTAAAACTTGTTTAAAAAAAAAACAATGAGGACTGTCTAATGTTGCATGTTCAAATTTTGAGTGTATTTATTCTATGTTATGACGATTTTGGGTAATGTGACATAAGCAGTGACGTAGTTTTTGTTACAGACAAAAACCGGAAGTGAACCTCCATTATTAATAGATAGATAAACAATATAAACAATGGAATTAATTTTTTTAAATGTATTACTTAAATGGAAAAAAAATTATTTGCGAAATTTTTAATCAATTTTAACTCGTCCTTTTTCCAGTAGCAAGAAGTTAACTTAAAAGTTTACAAATGAATAAATACCTATGATGCTGTGTAAAATTTATGTTTAGAATATTCAGAATAATTATTTGATTAATAATTAATTAATTAATTAATTTTATTTGAGGGGAACAGAACTAAGTTTCATTTCAAATTGTTTTATTTGTTATTTTTTTTACTCCTTTAATAAATTTAATGATTTTACTTACTTATGATACAAACCCTCAAACATTTAATTTTTAACTCCTACCCCACTCAGACAATGTCTTTCAAAAAAAAAAAACAAAAAAAAAAATTTTTCACCGCCCAGAGGGTGTTTTTATGCTAGTTTGTATAATAGTCATTGTGACGTCCCGCAAGAGATGCTTCCGTTTTTCTGTAAATGCCTGCGTCGTCTTTCGACGGTAAGCATAAAAGGTGATCTGAACTTTAGGGGACTAAATAAACTGAACCTTCATTTTATGTCCGTGTTTTTGCAATAAATGTTTTATTTTTCTTGCACCAGTTATTTTACAATACTAAATATATTTTCTTGATTCTTTATTCTTTAACAAATAAAGAAAATATACTCAGTATTGTAAAATAACGGGTGGAAGAAAAATAAAACATTTATTGCAAAAAACACGGACATAAAATGAGGGTTCAGTTTATTTTATGATAGGAATTTAAGAGGAAATTGTTCTTTTTTACCATTACGTTGAATCAAAGATGGCTGCCATAGTTTACAAATGCTTCTTCTCCAAATTCACGGAAAAAGATCAAGGGACTTAACTCTCATTGCTTCATCACTTAATTGATTTTGGTAGGAATTTAGTCATCTAAAGTTCAGATTACCGAATAAACACTGCTCTGAAGGCAAAACACTATTCATCTACAGGTTTATTGATAAGGATGTGCACTAGGGTAGATCGATTTTGGAACTGTAATGTCTCCCATGTGGCAATAGTTGTAATTTAAAGAATTACCACTGGCGCTCCACCTCAGATGCAAAAACAATCTCCTTGTTCTAGCGCTAGTAAAAAGAGGATAGACTCCCTCGCTGATTGACTGATACCGACTTTAGGCCACCCCGACGACTTATTATATCTATAAATATACTCTTACTGAGGCAGGACACATTCGAACCGGGTAGGCCACATACTATAACAGAATCAAAAAGGTAGGCTACATACTATTGTTACATAATTATTAGATACCTAATATGCAATAGTGTAGAAATCAAAATGGCCGTTATAAGCTGCAGCCCATGGCCTTGAAGGATTTGAATGACAAGGCTTGACCTGTTCTGATCCTTCCTTCCGGTGGATACCGTGAGAATCGGTGGAGAAGACCCTCTTCCGGTTTAGATTAGAAATAGATTTTAGTCAGTCGGCGAGAAACCACGACGGTGGTGAGTCGTGTTATACACGCTCCGACTTGATCTGCGCAGGTAGTCTGGTGGGGGATTTCGAGAATAAAATATGATCAAAGTAAATCGAAGTCTTGTGTTATTATCTAAAAACTACCAATGACACAGGGCTTCTGATAAAGAGAAATCCCCAATGAAAGACCAGACACGAAGTCCCCAAGAGAAGTCCAGACGAAGAAGAGATGCTGGAAGAGACCTAGAAGAAGACGTAAGATAGAAAAGATGTCAGAAGAAGAACAGAAGAAGAAAAATAGAAGTAAAGTAAAGAGGGGTATACAACACTATAACGGCACCGTTATTTTTTCTAATATATTGATACACGTGAAATTATTGAAAAATATGTTCTACCAGTCAAAAAGCCAACTAACCAACCAAAAACGAAGAAGATATTCAGCATTACTTACTGTTGTTCAGGTCCAGTAAATACGAACAATTTTTGCCATTGGTAAATGTGCAGGTGACATTTTCATTTAATTCTGGAAAGAAAAGGAAAATAAAGTTATATAAAAAAAAATTAAAATATTCTCAGGTAAGTTTGAAATATTGAAAATACTCTCAGGTAAGTTAGAAATGTTTAAAATATTCTCAGTTAAGTTAGAAATGTTTAAAATATTCTCAGTTCAGTTAGAAATATTCAAAATACTCTCAGGTAAGTTAGAAATGTTTAAAATATTCTCAGTTCAGTTAGAAATATTCAAAATATTCTCAGGTCAGTTAGAAATGTTTAAAATATTCTCAGGTAAGTCAGAAATATTCTCAGGTCAGTTAGAAATATTTTCAGGTCAGTTAGAAATATTCTCAGGTCAGTTAGAAATATTCAAAATATTCTCAGGTAAGTTAGAAATATTCTCAGGTCAGTTAGAAATATTCAAAATATTCTCTGGTAAGTTAGAAATATTCTCAGGTCAGTTAGAAATATTCTCAGTTCAGTTAGAAATATTCAAAATATTCTCCGGTAAGTTAGAAATATTCTCAGGTCAGTTAATAACATTCAAAATATTCTCAGGTAAGTTTGAAATATTCTCAGGTAAGTTAGAAATATTCTCAGGTCAGCTAGAAATATTCAAAATATTCTCTGGTCAGTGAGAAATATTCTCAGGTCAGTTAGAAATGTTTAAAATGTTCTCAGGTAAGTTAGAAATATTCTCTGGACAGTTAGAAATATTCTCAGCGTATGAGCGTCCTATACTATTTGAGGGAAAACTTTTTTTTTAATTTCAGAACTTTTTTCCATGAATGTAAAATCTACATTGTTTGGGATTGGTTTATATCATCATTTATTGTTATCTCGCATTTATTTTGAGGCTATTCAAAATTGTGCTAAATCAAACAGAGTGCTCCAAGGTTAAACAGAGGTCTGTGTTATAACAGAAATAGATATCTCTCTTGATTCACAAATTTTACTAACCCAATACATCCACTCACCAACAAAACAAATTTAAAGGAAAAACAAAAACACTTCGGAACAAAACCTAAGCTACTTAGAATGTAACATAAAACGGATGTTGACCCGACAGTAGCTCTAAACGAAATGAACCAAACAAGTGTTCCACGCATAGGCTCCATACAGGCTTCCGGGGGTGGGGGACAGATTTTATAGAATTTAATGTTTTTTTCAACCAATCATAAATCCCCCCAAACCTTTCAAATGGAATCTCAAGCTGATTGATAACTATAAAAAAAACTCAGCTCACTTAAAGTCGATAAGGTAGTTGACTGTTGGCGTTGGCACACAGAGCGTCGTTCCTACCGGGCAAAAATCAAGGAACCGCCATACCTCCGACCCACACCACACCCCGCGTCACACAGAACCAAGTCGTCAGTCAGAACAGACTTTCAACCCCACGTCCGAATCAGCCGACGAAGAAAAAGACTTTCAACCGCACGCCTGCCCTCATTTCACCGAGCGAAGAAAGAATTATC
>CM042178.1:47913959-47961459 GCA_023376005.1 Doryteuthis pealeii | reverse complement strand
AATGAAAATTATTTCTACCAATTTATTTTTACAGATGAAGTTAATGAAAATTATTTCTACCAATTTATTAATACACAAAGTTAATGAAAAATATTTCTACCAATTTATTAATAAAATAAATAGAAATTACCATTCAAATGAATAATTTTAACAAAAATATTTTTTTGGTTGTTGAATGATTACAAGAAATGCATATTTCAAATTACCTCCCCATTCGTCAGCTTTATCTGCCTGACTTATTTTTTGTGGCGTTATTTAAAGGAGCGTGCGTATTTTATTAAGCTTAAACTTAAATACCCGTGCGCCGTGGCGGACGTAGGAAACTGGTTTGTTTGTTTGTTTATTGATTTTAACGGCATATTAACCCTTCTGGGTTATGTCATGCCTAACGGTTAGGAAGTTAGACATATTCGTGTATTTATATTTATACTTTTTAGTAATTGGTTTTAAAAATGTGTTAGCACCATTGGTGATCATGTATGGTATTGATTAAGTTCATGTCTATATTCTATGGTATAATTTTATTTCCCTCAAAAAGGACAGAATGTCCTCCATGTTGACATTTTCAAATAGATCTTTCATATTGTTTGCATTAAAATAACAGTTTCTGATGTGAGTTAAAAATCTGCATTCCATGAATAAGTGTTTAACAGTCAAAGAGTGTTTGACGTGTTTAAAATTGAGGTTGTTGTTCTTGTTTGAGTATATAGGAGTGTGTTAGTCTTGTGTGACCAATGCGTAATTAGGACACAATGACTTGTTCCTTTCTAGACTTCCTTAAAGTTAGTCTCCAGCCTCCCAAATTAGGTTAGATTAGGAAGAGTTTATTGTGGATGTTGTTATTCCAGTGTTGTTGCCATTTTGTATGAAGGAATCTATTGGTTTTAGGTTTCAATAAAACTGGTATACAATTCAAACATAATCATGGAATGTTTCGGTCATACATCTGAAAATCTAGCAATGCAAACGTCGGAATTCAAGTTGAGAGAAAGGAAATGAATCCGACGGTATGAGTATAGATAAAAGGATATGAAAACAACACAATATGCTGTTAAAGTGAAAACATTTTTATAACATATTCATAGCTAATATTGGACAATATTTCGATTTATAAAAAATCATCTTCAGAGCTTGTTTTACTCCGGACTTATCAAAAGCGGAGACGAAGATAGTATGAATTCAAAACGAAAACATTGATGCTGCAAAAAAGTTATGCGATAGTTTCAAATATAAGCACATTCGCTGACCGAGAAACGAGTGGCGGATGTGCTTATATTTGAAACTATCGCATAACTTTTTTGCAACATCAATGTTTTCGTTTTGAATTCATATTATTTTCGTCTCCGCTCTTGATACGTCCGGAGTAAAACAAGCTCTGAAGATGATTTTTTACAAATCGAAATATTGTTCAATATTAGCTATGAATATGATATAAAATGTTTTCACTTTAACAACATATTGTGTTGTTTTCATATCCTTTTATCTATACTCATATATATATATATATAATATATATATATATATATATATATATATACATTGAATATCACCGGTTCTTGCCTTTTGTGCAAAAATCATGAAGATTTTATTTATATTCGAAGATATCTAAAAAATCAAAATGTACATAGAAATAGCATTGAAATTCTACTTTAAAATGTCCAGCATTTGTAAATCTCAGTAAGAAAGTAAATGGAAGTTAATCCGACAGTATGAATTTAACATTTTTTTTGAAAAAACAAAAGATGTTAATAGTTTGCTGACAGAATCTGTTTCGACCGTTTTTAATAGAGCGGTCTTCATCAAGAGCAAGATATGAATGAAAGACGGAAAAAAATAACCGTTAGAATAGGAGGTACAAACGAACGCTAGTGTTCGATGCTGGAATTTAAAAAATGCGTATTCTGTGTTAAAAATAAAATAAATTTTATTTTTAAAAATCAGAAGCATTATAATCCATAATAAAACTCAAAAGAGTTTGATGTAAAAATATATTTAAAAAGTGTATAATAAGTATCAAAAATGTTCATGATATATTCCAGCTACAAAAAATAAGTTGACAGCACAAATGAAGAAAGGTGTAAAGTTTCAAAGAATTTGTATTGTTGACAAATCCGTAGTGTTGTAGATTATATGCGTCCGGCGATGTGAAAATCCAGATATTTTGTTTTTTTCAAAGGACAGTATGAAAGTAAATGGAAGTTAATCCGACAGTATGAATTTAACATTTTTTTGGAAAAAGACAAAAGATGTTAAAAGTTAGCTGACAATTAGTTAACTATTAACATCTTTTGTTTTTTTAAAAAAAAAGTTAAATTCAAATCTCAGTAAACAAATCAATACACTAGGGATTATTATCCTCGTACCCCACTTTACTAGGTTAGGCACAAGGCCCTATTAACGTAGGACCACCTACAAGCCGAGACTCATTGGTGGCGGGTTTAAAAAATTGCGTCTATCCCCTTGGCATTCCCTCTCAAGGAGGGTGCCTCGGGCACTGGGCAATAAACCCGGCTCTGCCCCTTTAAATCGAGGGGGCAGGTATTGCCTGGGGTGATGGCCCCCTGGGATCGACATTCGTGATTCTAACCCGGGGCAGGCGCGCACCCGACCCCGTAGGGTCTCTAACACTAGAGTGTTCCTCCTCTACCAAGGTGATGTCCCTCTATACCTAACGATGTTAGGTAGTGACTACTAGTAATTTATAAAACATAATCTATAAAAATGCAAAATAGCACGCAAAACATAACAATAAAATCGCATTTTACTTATAAATAGCATTAGATGCCGTGATACGCTCATTTCAAAATAATATTCTGCCGAAACCTCTTAGAATATTGTCGTATAATTTTCTGACAAAATAGAGCTTGAATAGAGCTTCAATTTGATATCTGATATCAGATAAAATACATAGTTGGTTTAGTTTGGTTTTACGGCATATCAACCTCAGTGGGTCATTTAATGCCGATAAAGTTTTGAAATAAATCAATTCTTAATGGACAATACAATTTTTTTATGAATACATTTTTCTATTTAACCCATAGATGGGACCCTAACAAGTACTACCACTCCGGGTCAGAGTGGACCAGGGAGCAATGGTGATGAAGGGGTGCTCCACATTCCCCAAACCTCCAAAACTGGAACCTCACCATCAGATATAGTTTAACGTCATTCCCAGGACATGTAGACCCCCAGTCACCGCCTTCTAGCACCCATATGATAAAAAGTTAGAAAATTAAACAGTAACCAGTTAATATGATAACATCCGTGGTGATACTTGTTCATAA
The DNA here is from genome assembly GCA_023376005.1 of Doryteuthis pealeii. Lineage (NCBI taxonomy): Eukaryota > Metazoa > Mollusca > Cephalopoda > Myopsida > Loliginidae > Doryteuthis > Doryteuthis pealeii. Next base: position 47,958,175 of record CM042178.1, on the reverse strand, counting down.
TATCCATTCTCATAGAAATGGGTTTCTTAAAGTAGTCTACATAATACCCCGGGTGTCTGTACAACAATTCAGGGGGTCTGTAAGTATTCGGGGGGCCAACAAGGGGTCTATGAACTTATCAAAAATCATCAGCTTCACCCATCACTTAAGGAAATGGGTAATAAAGGACTATTTGCTCGTAAATTCCTACCATAAAATAAACTGAACCCCCATTTTATGTCCGTGTTTTTGTATTAGATGTTTTATTTTTCTTGCACCCGTTATATTACAATACAAAATATATTTTCTTTATTTATTTTAATATTCATTTCAATGTGCATATTCTAAAAGTTTTTTTTATTTTGTGAGAATGGTTAGTTTTAAAGTTTACAATTTAGGCATAAATTGGATCCTCCTTTTATGACCGTAATTTTGTTTTTTCGTCGATGATGATTAAAATTTGACGTTTTTATTTTAGAGTACCAAGGCCAAAAAGAAAAGAAATAACAACAAAAAGTAATATTCAACTTTTTACTCGTAAATTCCTGCCATAAAATTAGGCTTGGGCATTTTATGGTAGGAATTTACGAGTAAAAAGTTGAAGCGTAAAAACGAACCCCCACTTTAAAACTAAGCATTCTCACAAAATAAAAGCTTTTAGAATATACACATTGAAGTGAATATTAAAATGAATAAATAAAATATATTTAGTCTTGTAACATAACGGGTACAAGAAAAATAAAACATTTATTGCAAAAACACGGACATAAAATGGGGGTTCAGTTTATTTTATGGTAGGAATTTACGAGAAAATAGTCCTTTATTACCAGGATATGTGCTTCCTTCGTAAGTTATTAAGTTAGTATTAAATATTTGCAGCTCTTTTTTTTACATGTTATGCTTACTTTACTGTTTATTTTACGGTTATTTTACAATTAACAGTTAACTTAAAAGTTTGAGAAACCCTGGTTTAAAGTAAACGGTAGAGAGAGAGAGAGAGAGAGAGAGAGAGAGAGAGAGAGAGAGAGAGAGAGAGAGAGAGAGAGAGAATTAGTAATTAGAAGAAATTAATTCCACAAGAATCCTGGAGAATCTGCTCATGTTGATATATTTTCAAAAGTTTAAGTCCAATATCCCTGAACTTATTAAAAGTCATCACCTTCACCCATCACATTAGGATATGTGCTTCCTTGGTAAATTTAAATTATTAAGTTAGTATTAAATAGGTATACCCAAAATTTTAAGAAATTAATTATAAAATCATTAGCAATGCATTTATCTAGTAAAATCATTAGCCATGAATTTCTCTAGTAAAATCATTAGCAATGCTCATGTTGATATATTTTTGAAAACATCAGCTTCACCCATCACATTAGGAAATGTGTTTCCTTGGTAAGTTATTAAGTTAGTATTAAATATTTGCTGCTCTTTTTTATATGTTAAGCTTACTTTACTGTTTATTTTATGGTTATTTTACAATTAACAGTTTTACATAAACGTTTGTGAAGAATTCATTTATTGCATAATTGGTTGCAACAAAACAACTGCAAGGTGGACTGGGGTATATAAGGAGGGGGTCCATGATAGGTCAATCAAATTTTTGTAGGGGTCTACAAACTTAAAGGTTTGAGAACTGCACTACAGAAAGTAACCTTCTGTCACTTAAGCTTGTATTGATTCCTAACCATTGACATTTTCTTTCATTCTGTTTTTCATTGTATTCTTAATAGAAAAGAAAACATTTTTCAATGCTATAATACCAATATATACTAATCTATGCATTTATCTTGTAAAATCATTCCCAATGTATTTATCTAGTAAAATTATTAGCAATGCATTTATCTAGTAAAATCATTAGCAATGCATTTATCTTGTAAAATCATTAGCAATGTATTTATCTAGTAAAATCATTAGCAATGCATTATCTAGTAAAATCATTAGCAATGCATTTATCTAGTAAAATCATTCCCAATGCATTTATCTATTTAAATCATTTCCAATGAATTTATCTAATAAAATCATTAGCAATGCATTTATCTAGTAAAGTCATTTCCAATGAATTTATCTGATAAAATCATTAGCAATGCATTTATCTAGTAAAATCATACCCAATGCATTTCTCTAGTAAAATCATTCCTAATGCATTTATCTAGTAAAATCATTCCTAATGCATTTATCTAGTAAAATCATTAGCAATGCATTTATCTAGTAAAATCATTAGCAATGCATTTATCTAATAAAATCATTCCCAATGCATTTATCTTGTAAAATCATTAGCAATGCATTTATCTAGTAAAATCATTAGCAATGCATTTATCTAGTAAAATAATGATAATGATATTATCCCTTGCGCTCTATTCTGCATTAGTACCTAACATTCATTCATAATGTGTATACAGAATCGCATTTTACGTATAAATAGCATTAGGCACAATTGCAGAATAGCGCGCAAGAGCTAATATCATTAGAATCGCATTTTACGTACAAATAGTATTAGGTACAAATGCAGAATAGTGCGCAAGAGATAATATCATTAGAATCGCATTTTATGTATAAATAGCATTAGGTACAAATGCAGAATAGTGCGCAAGAGACAATATCATTAGAATCGCATTTTACGTCTAAATAGCATTAGGTATAAATGCAGAATAGCACGCAAGAGATAATATCATTAGAATCGCATTTTATGTATAAATAGCATTATGTACAAATGCAGAATAGCGTGCAAGAGATAATATCATTAGAATCGCATTTTACGTATAAATAGCATTAGGTACAAATGCAGAATAGCGAGCAAGAGATAATATCATTAGAATTACATTTCACGTATAAATAGCATTAGGTATAAATGCAGAATAGCACGCAAGAGATAATATCATTAGAATCGCATTTTATGTATAAATAGCATTAGGTACAAATGCAGAATAGCGCGCAAGAGATAATATCATTAAAATCGCATTTTACGTATAAATAGCATTAGATTACGGAAACTCCCGAAGTATTTATACCAATAAATGCAAAAATTAAAAAAAAAAAAAAAAAAAAACAAACAAAAAAACCCAATTTAAATCCACCTACCTGAATAGATTTTTGTTGTCGTTACCAGTGCCGTCTCGAAGCAGACAAGGATCTGACCGTGTTGAGTATTTCAACCGAGGATGAACCTTCAACAAAAACTAGAATTTTTATTAAAACGTAAACAAGAGGAAAAAAGTTTCCGGAATAAAATAAAAAGAAGGAGTGACAAATCCAGAAAGTTTTAATCTCAACGGAAGCAGAAGCTTCTTGCGGAACCAAAATAAAAAAAGGTGGCGTCTTTAAAACGAATTGATGACGTCAGACAAACAAAACAACAACGACAACAATAAAAAATAAAAAAAATAAAAAAATGACCACAACAAGGAACGCCAATGTGAATAGATCGGTTGGTTGGTTGGTTGGTTTGGTTTTGGTTTGGTTTGGTTTTGGTTTAGTTTGGTTTTGGTTTAGTTTGTTTTACGGCACATCAACCTCGGTGGGTCATTTAATGCCGACTAAGTTTTGGGTTCGTAACAATCATCATCATCATGTCGCACTTTTAGCGCGGATATCCATGGCAATCTCTCTCCATCCGTCCCTATCGCTCATCATTCTCGGGAGGTCCTCTATGCAGCATCCTGCATCCGCACAGAGCTGATCAATGTACGTTTTTGCTGGTCGGCCCACACTGGCTTGTCCATGTGCTGGCTTCCACATGAGGACGTCGCTTATGAGTTCGTCCTTGCTTCTCCAGCAGTGTCCTGCGTGTCTTGTCCGTCTTACTCGGATGGTTTGGGTGATATGTGGCAGGTGGCCGTATAGCTGCTTTCTCGTAGGGTGTTGTTTCCATGTCTTGTTCAGGATCACCCGCAGCATTCTTGTGCAGCTCCCATCTAGTTTATTCTCTAGTCGCTTAGTTAGGGTCCAGGTGGTGCAACCATACAGCAGTACTGATATGACAACGGCCTGGAAGAACCGTCTCTTTAACTTGTCTGTGAGTTTGGATTTCCCTATGATCGATAGTTTATTTATAGCGGCCCATGCTTTTCCTATACGTGCACTAACGTCATTTTCTGTGGAGGAGATGTTACTGCCTAAGTATCTAAATTGTTCTACAGAGTTTAGGAGTTTACCGTCGATGGTTGAGATGTCGCTTTTGTTTTTGAAAGACATGAACTCGGTTTTATCAGAGTTCACGTACAGGCCGACATTTCGTGCTGCCTTTTCTAGGCTGTGTAGTAGGGATTCGGCTTGCGAGTAGTGCCAGATCATCAGCATAGTCCGCATCCGTAATAGTATGTGCGGGATACCGCTTGCTTCTTGCTTTTTTTAGTGAGAGGCCTTTTTCTTTTATGGGGTCTAGTGATGTTCTGAGTACGTAGTCTAGGCATATGATGAATATATATGGTGCTAGTGTATCCCCTTGTAGGACTCCGGCGACAATGTCAAAGAAGTCTGTGTCGCCATCTGGTGAACGTACCATTGCTTTTGTATTTTGGTAGAGCATCATTATGGCGTTAACCGTTTCCTTGGGTAGGCTATATGCTAGCAGTATTTGCTCCATTTCCCCCCTGTGTATGGAGTCAAATGCTTTGGAGAAGTCTACAAATAGTAGGGTTGCCTCGAGATTCTTTGCTCGAACCCCCTCTATGATTCGGCGAATGGTCAGAATTTGTGTGGTTGTAGATCGGTTTCTGCGGAATCCGTTTTGATTTTTTCTAAGGATTTTCTCTATTTCGGGTTGGATGCGGTTAAGGAGAAGGGCATGATATATCTTGGCAGCTATGACAGTGAGGGTAATGCCTCTGTAATTCTTGGCGAGTCCTAGATCGCCTTTTTTAGGGAATGGGAGAATGCATCCCTTCGTCCATTTTTCTATCGAATTTTGTCTGTATACTGAATTGCATAGTCTAAGTAGTATATCATCAAAATTCCTTATTTTCCAGACCTCAGGTGGTACCTCGTCGAGGCCCGCAGCCTTTCTATTTTTAAGCTTACTTAGTACTTCATTGAGTTCTTCTATTGTGAAATCCCCTAGCTTAATGTCTAGTTCGTCATTTGTTATTTTTTGTATTTCATTTTAGGTAGAAAACAAATGTATGTTATGTATAGATTTTAACTATTGTTCAATTGTTCATATTTTTTAGTACAATCCCACTTTTAGGAAATGTAAAATCCTGGATAGTCTTATTTTCGGGAAAAGTTTTTTTGAAATTACTTGCTTGGTAGTATTTTGTTCGCACTAGATCAAAGTCTACACACTCTAGCAGTATATGTTTCCCTGTAAATCTCTCTTGGCATGTAGTGCATATTGGGGATTCTATGCCCCCTAGTAAATGATGATGGGTGATGTAGGTGTGGCCTATGTGAAAAGTCTACGCACTCTAGCAATATATGTTTCATTGTAAATCTCTCTTGGCATGTAGTGCATATTGGGGATTCTGTACCCCCTAGTAAATGATGATGGGTGATGTCGGTGTGGTCTATGTGAAAAGTCTACACATTCTAGCAGTATATGTTTCACTGTAAATCTCTCCTGGCATGTAGTGCATATTGGGGATTCTGTGCCCTCTAGGAAATGATGATGGGTGATGTAGGTATGGCCTATGTGAAGGTGGGTCAGCACAACCTGTTCTCTTCTATTTTTGTTGTATTTTAAGTTCCATTCTCCAATGGTAGGTTTAATGTTTTGGAGTTTGTTATTAATGAGTGCATTTCAATGATTTTGCCATTTTTTAATGATCATTTTTTTCACAGCCGTTTTATAATCAGTTGACTGGTTGGTTTGTTGATGGATTTTATCAGCATATCAATCAGTTTGTTTGTTTTGTTTTACGGCATATCAAACTCGGTGGGTCATGCAAGATAGTTAGAGTTAGTATAGGTATACCCAAAATTGGCTTAAAATCCGTTTTTGACAAAATGACTTTAGCCCACCCCCCTACAGAAAATAATTTACCAAAAACCAGGGAATTATCGGATTTTAATGATATTTTCAGTGTTTATTTATCAATGAATGATCTTTAGAATGCATTATTTATCTTATTTCAAAACTTTCTCATTTTTTTTTCAGGACACTTAATTTTGATACCCCTTATGTTGGGGGCGTAACATTTTTTCGAGTTGGTCTTATAGTTTACTAATTACAGTATAAATAAAGAGATAAAAGACCGAAGTTATGAATAGAAAAATTCTTTTTTACGGTGGCTTTTCTATGAGAAAATAAGTACCGAAAATCAAAAAATAAAATGTAAAAAAATAATAAATAATTAATTTTTTGGAGATTTCTTTTTTACTCATTTCGATAATTATTTAATTGGCTATTATCTTATAAAAGAAAAAATTATACATCGATATTTTTTCTGCTTAAAAAAGGGGGGTACATTTTCAATTGGGTTTTTCTTCAAAACATATACTTTGTTTGACTAAAATAAGGTTTGCATTAAATAGATATTTATTTCTAGAATCTAAAAATATAACATCTTAAACTTAACATCAGGCTTTTCATATTTCAAATGAATTTTATATATCAATTTTTCATAGCAAAAATATTAAATTAAAGTTTTGAAATAAAATAACTAATGCATTATAAAATTCATTAATTGATAAATCAATACTGAAAATTTCATTAAAATCAGATAATTACCTGATTTTTTGGTAATTCTTTTTTTTTTTTTTTTTTTTTTTTTTTGCTATCGCGAATGTTACCTTAAATTTGTAAACAAGCCATTTTAAGCCATTTTAAACCAGCGTCTCAGACCGAAAGCGATAGAAATTTACCGAAAAAAATCGTTTTAAATCTATTAAAAATAAATTGTATATGTAATAATATTTTTCCTTTTTAATGATGGTCATTACGTTACTATTTATCGTTTTAGACAAAAGTTTGACCTTAAATAATAGATTTAATTAATTTTAATTCGTTTTTAAAAATGTAGCAGCCGATTTTTTTTTTGATATACCTAGTTAGTATCATTGTACGGCAAAGTTTTGACTGATTCGTAGCTACTTAGGCTAGACGGGCCTCCGATCAATCGGCTGGTCACGTAGATCCCTAGCACCTATATGATTGCCCCAACCCTATTGCCCTTATGGTAAGCCCCAACCCTTTTTTATCATATGGATGCTAGAAGACGGTGGCTGAGGGTCGTCATGTCCTGGGTATGACGTTAAACTCTATCTGATGGTGAACTTTCTTTTAAACTATCGCTACGAATCTGGTTTGGTTTGGGTTTTTTTTTTACGGCATATCAACCTCAGTGGGTCATTTAATTCCGACTAAGTTGTGAAATAGATCAATTCTCAATGGATACTGAATTTTTTTCAATAAACACATTTTTCAATTTAACCCATGGATGGAAGCCTAATATGTACTACCACGTCTAGGATTTGAACTCGGATCGACTAGTCCATTTTCTACTATTCTAACCATTACACTGTGGGAGTTATTTTCGTATTTGCCTGGGGAGTTGTCTGCCCGTTTAGTTTCGCTGGTTCCCGCTAGGGGCCTGGTCTATTTAAGCGGCTAATTTGAACTTCTCGCTCTTTTCCTGTTGCTCGACCTACGAGACACTATGGGTTAGACTTAGGTCTACCCCCTTCTTGTTGGGGCTTCGGCCCTTAACACTGGCCACTCACTGCTAGTAAGTCTCTTATACGATATATGACTATCCTTTAGTCATGTATCCGTAACTACGTTTTTATGTACATTTAGGTATCTCTTTGATACCTAAATATCTTGTATTTTACCATTCATGAATGTGTCATTATCTCTACTTTTGTATGTATGTTTATGTACACCTCCATGTATTATGTACCCTGTTTATATTTTGTTCTTACAAAAACTATTCCACAATAAAATGCCTGTTTCTGTTCAGAATGCTTTTGCAGTTGACTTCACCCATGCTCATGTCACTCGTGCTGACCAATCTGGTTTGCTTAATTTCCCTATCATCAACTCTGTTAGTTTTGGGCATAATTCGATTCGTTTTAATGCAATTAATTCTTGGAATACTGTTCAGTCGTTATTTTTTGATAAAGAAAAGATGAAGCTTGTTTCAGTAAATTATTTTGTCCTTAAAACACTTTTGAAAAATCATTTTATTGCCTCTTATAAACAACAGATTTGCATTTAGATTCTAACACGGCTAATTTGTCTCATGATATATATGTATATGTTTACGTTGTGTGTTTCATGTATTGTTTCCTGTGAGCGTCCAAGGGTGGTCATGTCCATGGGATTAGCTTCACACTATTAGGCATGGCCTCCCTTCAATAGTAGTTTAAACCAATAAAGTTTTTCTTTTACTTATATTTTTTTTTAAATAATTTGTACTACTATTGATTAATAAATTTCTTATTTCTTATTTCTTATTTCTTATTTTATCCATGTGCTGTATACCTATTAAATGTTTTGTCTATCAACCTTTGTCGGAGTTTTATCTTCAAGTATTATCACTTTGAATCTTACAACACCACGGTACTAATTGTATTAGTATTAATTGTATTACTAATTGGTACTAGATCAGTTGGTTGGTTGGCTGGTTGGTTGGTTGGTTGGTTTTATCAGCATATCAATAAGTGTGTTTGTTTTGTTTAACGGCATATCAACCTCGGTGGGCAAAGCAAGATAGTTAAGGTTATAGGTACCACCAAAATAGTCACCAGAAATATTATGGCTCCAATTTCTCTTAAAATTGTGGCCATTACTTTTTCACCAGTCTCAGTGTCCCCAATTTTCAGACTATTAACTTTATCAAGACCTATTTTCTCTTAAAACGAGCCACCTAAAAAATATTATGGCTCCAATTTCTCCTAAAATTGTGGCCATTACTTTTTTTTACAAGTCTTGATTTTTCACACCCTTGCCCGACACGGAGTGACTTCATCCAACGTTCTTCTCAACTTATACTATACTTGCAGAAGTAACCGGTTTCACTAGAAGTTGATTTATGCCATTTGCATAGAATTCTACAGGTTTTGAAGCGAACCAGTTTTTTCAAATCACCATTAACTTATTCAGCCGACTGTGGGAACTACAAAAATAACGTCAGGCGATCAGTTTAGGCAATATTGAAGGAAAAAACGTAAATATTTTTTAACTTAAAAAAAATCTCGCAAAAAAGAAATAACGAACATAAAGAGTTGTTACAAAGAAAATCAGTATTATCTGCGTTATTCGGACTATTGTCCCCATCTTCATTGTTATTTGTACAACGTTTGGGCCGATATGCCCCCCGGCCTTCTTCAGGCATTTCTTGTCGGACTCGGGAACCTTCTTTTCGAACTCGGGAACTTTCTTGTCGTAATCGGGAGTCGTCACGGAACTTTGAACCTAACCCTTTATTTAGTCCACGAATGTATCCTGTTCTCATTCCGCTAACGATAGCTGGGGTAGGTACCCAAATAACGCAGATAATACTAATCTTCAAGCCTCATCTCAAACATTCAGAGAAAAAGAAATAGTTACTTCAAAGAACAAATGATTCGATTGTGGGAAAATTACTCACCGTTATCTTGAAAAATAAGTAAAATAGTCCGATTTTTTTTACAACGGGGTCAGTTTCTTTATTGATATTTTTTAGCAAATTTGTATTCCTGGTTCTTTTACTAAAAAAAAAATTCCCGTATAGAATCTTATAAAAATCTTCTGATATAATTATTCAGACTCCTATCTTTATAGAAAAAAGTAAAAATCTTTTGTTGTTGGTTCATTTTTCACATATTTCATGAAATACAATGGGGTTGGGGGAAGACCTCGTAAAAATATTTCCCCTCGTATATTTTAGGAAAAACCTATTTCAAACATATTTTCATCAAAAAGTAGATAATTATGGAAATTTTCGTGAAAATCGAACCATTAATTGATTTTACATAGAATTTTTAAAAAAATCTCTAGTATACTTGCAGAAGTAGCCGGTTTGTTTGTTTGTTTTACGGCATGTCAACCTTTGTTTTTAATATCTGAAAATTGTTTGATTGTTTTGTATTATGGCATATCAATCTCCGTGGGTTATTTAATGCCGGCAAAGTTTTGAAAGATTCGTAGCGATAGTTTGGAAGAAAGTTTTTTAAACTCATTTTTTAATTTTTTATTGTAAACAAATTTTCTATTCAACCCATAAATTTCAAAGGACAGTATGAAAGTAAATGGAATTTAATCCGACAGTATGAATTTAACATTTTTTTTAAAAAAAGAAAGGATGTTAATAGTTAGCTGACAGTTAACTATTAACATCTTTTGTTAAAAAAAAATGTTAAATTCAAATCTCAGTAAACAAATCAATACACTAGGGTGTTCCCCCTCTACCAAGGCGATGTCCCTCTATACCTAACGATGGTAGGTAGCGACTAATAGTAATTTATAAAACATAATCTATAAAAATGCAAAATAGCACGCAACACATAACAATAAAATCGCATTTTACTTATAAATAGCATTAGATGCCGTGATACGCTCATTTCAAAATAATATTCTGCCGAAACCTCTTAGAATATTGTCGTATAATTTTCTGACAAAATAGAGCTTGAATAGAGCTTCAATTTGATATCTGATATCAGATAAAATACATAGGTGGTTTAGTTTTGTTTTACGGCATATCAACCTCAGTGGGTCATTTAATGCCGATAAAGTTTTAAAATAAATCAATTCTTAATGGATAATACAATTTTTTTTATAAATACATTTTTCTATTCAACCCATAAATGGGACCCTAACAGGTACTACCACTCCGGGTCAGAGTGGACCTGGAAGCAATGCTGAGGAAGGGGTGCTCCACATTCGCCAGACCTCCAGAACTGGAACCTCACTATCAGATAGAGTTTAACGTCATTCCCAAGACATGTAGACCCTCAGCCACTGTGTTTTAGTATACTGAGTACTGATACTAAAAATGAGATCTTTTACTTGCACCATTGTTTGAGGAAATGGCATCAAAGATCGACAAATGAAATGCACTAAAAATCCTCGTTTTCTGCAGGCTAAATTGTTGCGAAAACAAAGATTTTTAGTGCATTTTATAGACGATCTTAGATGCTATTTCCTCAAACAATGGTGCAAGTAAAAGATCTCATTTTTGGTATCAGTATTCAGTATACTAACACACAACTTTCGCATAGATGGACAATTTGATATTTTTTTAAAGTGAAAAATCGACCTACCCTAATATACCAGTCATGTATTGGATGCATGTACCAATCACGTTATGTAGATTCAATTTGAACGCTAATCAATAAACGGTTAAGAGCGCCTTTATCTACATATTTCCAACTCAAGTCATTCAAAAAACATCCATCACCTTTTGAACAACAAAAAATATTTCTTTCTTCTTTTTATCATATTGTCCCGAAGAAGGTTTTATATAAACCGAAACGTTTAAACGTCAACATAAACATAATAAATTAATCCTTTTTAGAACCATTTGTTTTTGCTATTTCCATACAGTAAAAAAAAATTTAAATTTCTATAAATATTCTAATGAATAACATTATTCTATCTATCTATCTATCTATCTATCTATCTATCTACGATGGTGAGTCAAAAATAATGCTCTTTTGTTAATAATTACGAACACAAGAACATGTATCATACATCAAAATGAAGCTGGTCCTCTGTGGATCACATATCTACTTCTCCACATAGGTGAATCAAAAAGTAATGCCATTTTGTTTAGGACAGGTATAATTACCAACACAGGAAAATGTATCATACACCAAAATGAAGCTGGTCCTTTGTGGATCACATCCCTACTTCTCCACATAGGTGAGTAAAAAAGTAATGCCACTTTGTTTAGGACAGGTATAATTACCAACACAGGAAAATGTATCATACATCAAAATGAAGCTGGTCCTCTGTGGATCATATCCCTACTTCTCCACATAGGTAAATCAAAAAGTAATGCCATTTTGTTTAGGACAGGTATAATTACCAACACAGGAACATGTATCATACATCAAAATGAAGCTGGTTCTTTGTGGATCACATCCCTACTTCTCCACATAGGTGAATCAAAAAGTGATGCCATTTTGTTTAGGACAGGTATAATTACCAACACACGAACATGTATCATACATCAAAATGAAGCTGGTCCTCTGTGGATCACATCCCTACTTCTCTACATAGTCACCGTTTCTCTCAATAGCAGTGTTTCATCTTCGAATGAGAGCATGTATCATTGCCTCGTAAAATTCTGTTGACTGTTCTTTGAGCCATTTTTTCACTACAGATTTCACTTCCTCGTCACTGGAATAATATTTGCCTCTCAAACCCTCGTTCATGGGGCCGAAGTGATGATAGTCAGAAGGCGGTAAATCTGGTGAGTATGGAGGATGCAGTAAAGTTGTCCACCCAAATAAGGAGATTTTCTCCCCTTGTCCTGATGCTTGTGTGTGGTCATACAGAAGGAGGACATTGTCGATTGGCAAGTTGGGTCTTAATCGTTTTAAATGTATTAAAAATAAATTAAATGTATAATATTATTTTTCTTTTTTTATTGATGCTCATTATGTTACTAGTTATCGATTTAGACAAAAGTTTGACCTTAAATAATCGATTTGATTAATTTTAATTCGTTAAAAAAAAAAATTAGCAGACGATTTTTGGGTACTCCTACTATATACGATGTACGAGCGCTCAAACAGTTCAGTTAACTTATCTAGTACTAATGATTTTCAAACTATTTATTAGACGCGACTCTAAAACAGTGGCTACCAAAAATGTTAGCACCCCCCCCCACACACACACACCCCTTGGCTTTCCCATTCGTCTCCTAAGATTAAAAATAAATAGGTATTTGACAAATCTTATCTTATTATAAATGGAAATTTGGTGCCTGTCTGTAACCGAAACTACGTGACTGCTTACGTAACAATACCCTCAGGAATTGCATAAGTTTATCAATGAGTATTCAATTTATTGTCAAAATCATTAATACATAGAATAAATCTTATTTATTAACGATGTACTTTATGAAAATCTGAGTTAGATTTGCCTCAAAACAGCCCATGTTATTAAGGTATTTGCCTCTCATCCCACTTATGAGGACATTTTTATGTGGACCCACCCACAAGCCGAAGCTCATGGGTGGTAGGCACAAAAATGCGTTGATCCCGTCGACGTTCCCCCTCAAGGGGTGGGGGCGCCTCAGGCGCTGGGCAATAAACCCATCCCTGCCCCTTTAAATCGAGGGGGCAGGTGTTGCCTGGGAGGGGAATAGCCCCCTGGGATCAACGCTGTTAATTTACATTAACAAACACAGGCCTCAAAATATCCCATGTTATTAGTGTGTTTAAAATCCTTCAATGTGTCTTATATATCACTAAGAAATAAAGATGTACATAATATATAGTGGGGTTAATTTGCATACTGGTTTTAACAAAACCGGGTTTAATAAATAATTACTTGGTGTTATTGATCTCTAATATTATTGTTTTATTCTCCAACGTATTAATATCTGTTGTGAGGTTTTAAGGGGTCAAATAAGAACAAAACGACGGGTAACAAATGTAGGAAAATGTATTAACAAAAAGTAGACAAATACAATAGAGAGATGTGGGAATTACGTCCGACAATAGAGTTATGAGCTGACTCGCATTGGCTTACTCGCATTGGCTTACTCTCAAGCCACAATTGTCCCTGTTACTTATAGTAACCGTCGGCACATTCCATTGGTCAATAGGGTATATCACCTATAACAATATCAATCCTATGAATGATTTAAAAACCAATTAAAATATAATTAGAATAAGTGTAATCTTTTTGTCAACCAGGTGTGGTTAATTTGCATACTGGTTTTGATAAAACCGGGTTTACTAAATAATTACTTGGTGTTATTGATCTCTAATATTATTGTTTTATTCTCCAACGTATTAATATCAATCCTATGAATGATTGAGAAACCAATTAAAATATAATTAAAATAAGTGTAATCTTTTTATATGCGTTCTTATTTGATTTCGTTAGTCATTCTAATTCGATAACACTGATAACATTTAAAAAGATTGAAATTTATTTCCTCAAACGAAGGCAAAGTTTTGACAAAAAATATTTTTTGTGTTGTATTTTCTTTATGTTAAGATCCAACTTTCGCCACATGGGAGATGTTACACTCCCAAAGCACTTCAAAAAATTTAAAAATCGCCGAGAATTTGTATAGTAGAATGTTTATTTTAGGATTTTTTTTCTCTTTTTGTTTACATTTAAGAAATAGATATAACTAACAGCCAGCGATTTTTAATTTTTTTTAAATTTAAAAAAATTTTTTTTTATATTAGCAGCAGCAGCTATGCCACGATTATCGCAAATCATTTGATTTTGGTTTAATTAATTAATTATATCTCTTAATCAGTAAAAATCAATAACCAAATTTGGTCTGATTCTTAGTTATAAGGATGTCAAGGTGTATGCAAGATTTTGAATCTGAATAACATCTCGTTTCTGAGTTATAAGTCGACACGTACATACCAAACTTTCTTTTATATATATAGATATATATATCCATCTGATGATTGTGTGCTACTCATGAAAATTCAAGTAGGAGATTTCAAGAGTTTATAATTTGAATGTTTAAAAGCGACTCTATTGGTACAGTCTCCAAAAACCCCAGAAAAGAGACAGTGTCAACTGGAGATGGCAGGAAGAATTGAAACCGCCCAGACAACAGCACAGTTAAAATCGGTTAGAATATAAGAGTCCTTGTGACCTCATGAGACTCGCTGTCCTGGGAGTTAGGGCAACCAGGGACCGACTCCACACGTCTCAAATCTCAAAAACTGGGAGTCTCATTACCGGATGTTGTCTAGTGTCGTGCCCGGAAGTACACGTGGTCACGCATGATTGCACATTTGAGTTTAAATGTGGGATTGGTAAATGCTTTGACTCTAGCATTTTATTCTCAAGTTGTTTTTGTTTTTTTGTTGTTGTTGTTTTTTTCTTCAGTCCCATGTCCGAGGGAAATAAACAATTCAAGAACCCGGATATTGATATGTTTATCTCGGCGTGGATTCATTCAATGACGCCAACCTAGGCGTCCTAGGAAATGAACACGGCGACTGAGTTCGAATACAGGATGAGGCCAGTTTTTGGAGTATGGAGTCACCACCTCGTTGCCATTACTCCCAGGTCCACTCATACCACTACTATTTCTACTACTACTACTAGTAGTAGTAGTAAGTCGTCGGATTGGCCTAAAGTCGGTATCCCGCCCTGTCGGCTGGGGCGTTAGAATGCACCGACTGCACCTCTGCAGAGGGGTAAGACTCCCCCAATGGGGCCACCTGTTCGCCGTGGGTGGCGACCCGTGATGCTTAAGGATAGAGCCCAGGTGGATGAGCAGTTCATGACCTGCAATACTCCAATTTGGCCCTATCTTGGGCTAGATGGGCGGTCGGAGAGGCCCCCTCCGATCAATCGGCTGGTCACGTAGAGCCCTAGCACCTATATGATTTTCCCAACCCTATTGCCCTTATGGCAAGCCCCAACCCTTTTTATCATATGGATGCTAGAAGGAGGTGGCTGCGGGCCTACATGTCCTAGGAATGATGTTAAACTCTATCTGATGGTGAAGTTCCAGTTTTGGAGGTTTGGGGAATGTGGAGCACCCCCCATCACCATTGCTCCCTGGTCCACTCTGACCCGGAGTTGTAGTACCTGTTAGGGTCCCATCTATGGGTTAAATAGAAAAATGTATTCATAAAAAAATTGTATTATCCATTAAGAATTGATTTATTTCACAACTTTATCGGTATTAAATGACCCACTGAGGTTGATATGCCGTAAAACAAAACAAAACCAACAATAAAGTCGGTATCAGCCAAACAGCGAGGGAGTCTATCCCCTTTTCACCAGCGCTAAACCAAGGAGATTGTTTTTTTTTTTTTTGGCATCTGAGGCTCCTTACTTTACCGTACATATCCATGTGCCACCTACGCTGAGTTGGCGAGGGCCGGAATCGAACCAGGAACCACGAGGTTCTCAGCCGGACACTCTACCGACTGAGCTAAGCCGGTCCTAGTAGCTGTTATGGTTACATTTATGGATCAAATAGATGCGTTTGAAAATTATAGATCTAAAAAAAATATGATAGACTCTCCTAATTTGAAAGTGCAATTGATAAAAGAAGAAGAAGAAAAACCCTGACACAACAACAACCTACAAACCCCCGATGACGACCGACAAAACGGTTGAAAGCGCTAGAGTATGGCACAGTTCCTTTACCAGCTGGATCCTGAATTACGAAATAATGGCGAGACAACAAGAAGAACTAAAGATAAAGTTCGTGAAAAAATATTCCGTGGTTTTTAACAGTACTTACACACACACACACACACACACACACACACACACACACACATATATGTTGAAAGAAAAATAATATATATATATATATGTTGAAAGGAAAAATAAAGGTAGTTTTCCCTTATCATTATTGTATTTTATATTTAGAATAATAATAAATAGAATACATGTCTTTATGAATAAACTCCTGGCCAAAACACGTGTTAGTAAAATAAAATCTATTTTATCCATTCAGCATTTTCTTTCCTTTATTTATTTTTCCTTTCAACACACCGTCGGATTCGCTTCCATTTTCAACTTATATATATATATATATATATATATATATATATATATGTGTGTGTGTGTGTGTGTGTGTGTGTGTGTGTGTATTAATATCTGTTAATCAAAAGAAAGTTTTTTATCGTTGAATTGACAGTTCCATTTGAAAAAAATCTTGATTGGGCCCATCAGCGTAAGTTAGAAAAATATGAAGACCTACGTGAACAATGCGTCAGAAACGGATGGATAACAAATGTATTTCCCATCGAAGTCGGATGCCGGGAATTTATTTCCAACTCAACCTTGGCATTTTTGTCTAAACTTTGACTTTCTCCACCAGACAAGAGGAAATACATAAAAAAGATCCAGGAGAAAGCTCTAACCGCATCAGCGTGGATATGGCAATCCTACATTGCAACATCAACCCGACAAAGTCTGGTGGTATCGTGAGATACTGCTGGGGCGCTCTGGGTTAGTGGTAATGATGCTTCGGCCCCGAAACCATGCCTGAACCCAGAGTCATCATCTGATGAAGGCTTTGTTGGTTGCAATGCTACTGTGTAAATAGCAGTCATTGTATGAAGATTATATATATATATATATATATATATATATATATGAAGTAGTCAAACAATGTGTTTGAAATGGCGAATGCCAATAATTTGTGGGAGATTATTTGTTTAATTAAAGTCATACCTAATTTTGTTAATTAATTAATTATAACTAAATGAATTAGGCGTGCATATCGGTTTAAATGTAAAGCGTAAACAAATCGAGAAAAAGTCATCTCTGTATGTACATTTCAGCCCATTAGGCCTCATCAGCAGAGCTATAGACAGGGCAGTGCTTTGTGCGTGATTCGAACCCTACCTGTCAGGCTGACAGGCGGACATTCAAACCACTACACTAGCTGGCTTCCCCAGAATTTTCTCGTTCATTTTAAACTGGTATGTATATCGCACTTTTTTGGGTGACTTATGGCACGACAGTATGAAGTAGTCAAAAGTTGTGTTAGCGGTAGGTAGGGATGGAGAAGTTAACGGTAATGGTAGTTAGAAATAAAACATTTGTATTTATTTCATAGAGCAAGTGGCAGGGGAGGGGGGCTGGTCTGTCTTGGAAGTTCAAAACTCAACTCACGCCGAGAGGAATGGGGTGTGGTCAGGTCGGGTCGGGTCGGGTCGGATGGGTCTGTATACGATATTTTTTTTAAATTTTCGTTTTAATTATTGAATTATATCGCTTAATTAGTAAAAGTCAATAACCAAATTTGGAGTGTTTCTTGGTTAGAAGATTATTAATATGTATGCAAGATTTCGAATATGTGTGACCTCCCGTTTTGGAGTCATACGTCGACACGTACATACCAAACTCCTTTTATATATATATATAAGATTCAAGTGCTCAATACTTCATAAAAAGTAGACCTACAATAATAATAATATCTAGCAGGACCTACCTGCTATACCACAGTACGATAGTTTAATTATTACAACATATGGATTCATACCTTTCCCCCAGGGTATTAGCGCAATGTGAACTGTAGCTTGATCCGGGATTTGAACTCGGGTCGACGAGTCCATTTCCTACGACTCTAACCAGCACGTCACGCGCCTCCCTCGTAACAACTATATCTTTTTTATTTTAGATCAAGTGCCAAAACGATTATAATACATAATTAAAATAGGTTAATTAAAATAGGTTAATGCTATATTAAAAAAAATAAAATAAAGTTAAATAAGTTAAGAATCTTGATACAGGTCAAAACAGGTTAGATCGTCAGAGTTAAATCGTATAATCATTTAACACTTTGCCTACGTTTGGACAAATGGCAGTTTCTCCTCCACTGACGTTACCATATTTCCATTTATTGCATCAGTTTTGAAAGTATTGCTGGTACACATTGTGGCCAATAACGTACTACACCTCTGTGGTATAATTTATTATTTCTTAACACTTTGTCTACGTTTGGACAAATGGCAGTTTCTCCTCCACTGACGTTACCATATTTCCATTTATTGCATCAGTTTTGAAAGTATTGCTGGTACACATTGTGGCCAATAACGTACTACACCTCTGTGGTATAATTTATTATTTCTTAACACTTTGTCTACGTTTGGACAAATGGCAGTTTCTCCTCCACTGACGTTACCATATTTCCATTTATAGCATCAGTTTTGAAAGTATTGCTGGTACACATTGTGGCCAATAACGTACTACACCTCTGTGGTATAATTTATTATTTCTTAACACTTTGTCTACGTTTGGACAAATGGCAGTTTCTCCTCCACTGACGTTACCATATTTCCATTTATTGCATCAGTTTTGAAAGTATTGCTGGTACACATTGTGGCCAATAACGTACTACACCTCTGTGGTATAATTTATTATTTCTTAACACTTTGTCTACGTTTGGACAAATGGCAGTTTCTCCTCCACTGACGTTACCATATTTCCATTTATTGCATCAGTTTTGAAAGTATTGCTGGTACACATTGTGGCCAATAACGTACTACACCTCTGTGGTATAATTTATTATTTCTTAACACTTTGCCTACGTTTGGACAAATGGCAGTTTCTCCTCCACTAGCGTTGCCATGTTTCCATTTATTGCATTAGTTTTGAAAGTATTGCTGGTACACATTGTGGCCAATAACGTACTACACCTCTGTGGTATAATTTACAATTTCTTAACACTTTGCCTACGTTTGGACAAATGGCAGTTTCTCCTCCACTGACGTTACCATATTTCCATTTATTGCATCAGTTTTGAAAGTATTGCTGGTACACATTGTGGCCAATAACGTACTACACCTCTGTGGTATAATTTATTATTTCTTAACACTTTGCCTACGTTTGGACAAATGGCAGTTTCTCCTCCACTAGCGTTGCCATGTTTCCATTTATTGCATTAGTTTTGAAAGTATTGCTGGTACACATTGTGGCCAATAACGTACTACACCTCTGTGGTATAATTTACAATTTCTTAACACTTTGCCTACGTTTGGACAAATGGCAGTTTCTCCTCCACTGACGTTACCATATTTCCATTTATTGCATCAGTTTTGAAAGTATTGCTGGTACACATTGTGGCCAATAACGTACTACACCTCTGTGGTATAATTTATTATTTCTTAACACTTTGCCTACGTTTGGACAAATGGCAGTTTCTCCTCCACTAGCGTTGCCATGTTTCCATTTATTGCATTAGTTTTGAAAGTATTGCTGGTACACATTGCGGCCAATAACGTACTACACCTCTGTGGTATAATTTACAATTTCTTAACACTTTGCCTACGTTTGGACAAATGGCAGTTTCTCCTCCACTGACGTTACCATATTTCCATTTATTGCATCAGTTTTGAAAGTATTGCTGGTACAGATAGTGGCCAATAATGTACTACACCTCTGTTTTTTATCGGTTCCTTTTTTTTTCAGATTTCATTAAATAAAATTTGGGGGCGGACGGGGAGACCTCGTAAACAATATTTTCTCTAATACATTTTAGGAAAAACCTATTTTAAAATATTTTCTTCAAAAGGTAAGTAATTATGTGAATAGAAGAAATAAATAATTAATCTTCATCGTTTTAATTAGCAGTAATTTGCAATTAACTCACCCGCCCTGTCGGCTGGGGTGTTAGAATGCACCGACTGCACCTCTGCAGAGGGGTAAGACTCCCCCAATGGGGCCACCTGTTTGCCGTGGGTGGCGACCCGTGATGCTTAAGGATAGAACCCAGGTGGATGAGCAGTTCATGACTTGCAATACTCCACTTTGGCCCTATCTTGGGCTAGACGGGTGGTCGGAGAGGCCCCCTCCGATCAATCGGCTGGTCATGTCAAGCCCTAGCACCTATATGATTTTCCCAACCCTATTGCCCTTATGGCAAGCCCCAACCCCTCTTTATCATATGGGTGCTAGAAGGCGGTGACTGAGGGTCTACATGTCCTGGGAATGACGTTTAACTCTATCTGATGGTGAGGTTCCAGTTTTGGAGGTTTGGGGAATGTGGAGCACCCCTTGATCACCATTGCTCCCTGGTCCACTCTGACCCGGAGTGGTAGTACCTGTTAGGGTCCCATCTATGGGTTAAATAGAAAAATGTATTTATAAAAAAATTGTATTATCTATTAAGAATTGATTTATTTCAAAACTTTATCGGCATTAAATGACCCACAGAGGTTGATATGCCGCAGAACAAAACAAACCAAACAAACCAAACCAATTAACTCACAAAACAACCCATTTCTCACTTATCTTATTATCTATCAATTTCCATCCCGTCTATATATTTCATAGAAATAAAAATCTTCTTATATAATTATTCAGACTCTTATCTTTACAGAAAAAAAAATCATTTTTATCGGTTCATTTTTTCAGATTTCATAAAATAAAATGGAGGGGGGGGGGAGATCTCTTAAAAAATATTTTCCCTAATATATTTTTAGTAAAAACCTATATTAAACATAACACTTAGCCAATACAGAATATCTATATAGACCACCACACTTCTCTTTTTCTTGTTTCAAGAAATAAAATTTAATCGTTTTGTTACATAATCTATGCGGTTGCATAAGATTATTGTCAATCCCCTGTAATTCTGAGGGGATGACCCTTTTCATACCATGGCCGGATCCTTCCATGGAAAATTACAGAAGACCGCCAAAATACGTGAAGTCACGTGGGACCTGTTCGGTCGCCAGTTTGCAGTTGGACGTCAGGCAGTGAAGATGTACTGCCTGAACTGTGACTCACTCTGCATACGCTCGCTATGTTAGTTAGCAGATGTCTGGTGGGGGATTTAACAATAAAATAAGATCAAAAGTAAATCGAAGTCTTGTGTTTATTATCTCAAAACTAACAATGACACAGGGCTTCTGATAAGGAGAAATCCCTAACAGAAAACCAGACCGAAGTCCCCAAGTCAACACCAGACGCAAGATCTTAGAAGATACCAGACCAAGTCAAGATAGATGATAGAAAAACCAAAGACGATCAGAAGCAAAGCCGGCCAGAAGAAAATACGACCAGATATAGAAGAAAGAAAGAGATATATAACATTATAATTACTAGCAAATATATGCACCCTCCGGGTGCAAGTATTTTAGTTAAATTTTATAATAAAATATAATATTAAATTAGAAAGGCTAATGAAACTGAATGAGAATGTAGATAAAAAGATTTTGAACAGAGGGGGTATGATTGAAAAATAGAACAGCTTTGAAACTAACTCTTCCATCATTTTCCGTTTCATTGGTAAATTTTCCTAATTAAACTGTTTAGTTAAAATAGGAAGTAAAGAATAATATTACAGTTATTTCTTCTTGTTAAGGGATTTCTTTTAAGATTTATTGAAGAGATGTTTGCTCATATTCTATAAGATAAAACCAAACAATTAGAAATCAATAATACTAAGCATATATTTAATAAAATCAATTTTTTAAGATCAATATGCAAATTAGCCTTCCCATTCACACTGTAAACCGCTATTTTGTTGTATATATAAATACAATTGCATGTTATTAGTATGTAGATATGGTCAACAGTGGCTTCGGCCTCTGGACCATTGCTATAATTAACGGCGTCGATCCCAGGGGGCCATCCCCCCAGGCAATACCTGCCCCTTTGATTTAAAGGGGCAGGGCTGGGTTTATTGCCCAGTGCCTGAGGCGCCCCCCTTGTGGGGGAATGCCGACGGGATCGATGCAATTTTTCACCCGCCACCCTATGAGCTTCGGTTTGTGGGTGGTCCCACGTTAATAGGGCCTTGTGCCTGACCCGTACAAGTGGGGTACGTGGAAAATATCATGTAGATGTGGTCAACAGTGTAAGTAATGTAAAACAATTTTATTAATAATTGAGGTTTAAATAAAAATAAAATCATGGAGAATATGATGTAAATAACTAAAGGAATTGTGACTTGTATAGTAATATAGTTTCGGTTACAGACACACAATCTCCATATAATAAGATTTAAATAATGATGTAAATAACTAAAGGAATTGTGACTTGTATAGTAATATAGTTTCGGTTACAGACACACAATCTCCATTATAATAAGATTTAGTGCCAGTGAAGAAGGCGCTATGCAACAGTTTGAAGAATGCATCCGCATTCTCAGTCGGTAGAGCATCTAGTTTTTGAAGTGTTAACTTCATGTAAGCTCCTACAAATCTATAGTTTTTTAGTGACAAACAGCGACCTGGCTTTTTGGAATATTTTCCGTAACGAATAGTTTCTGCCATTGGAATTCTATATCCGTAATCGGCCATATGTCGCCATTTCCTTGGTGGTTGAGGGATTGGGGAAGGACTCAAAAAAAGATAGAGGGTGTGTGAATTGTAGCGAGTAGAAGGTGTGGCTGTACAGAAAAAGGCTTCAATTTACTAGAATTTATCCCCCAAACCCATATTTCTTTAATCTTAGAGTTGCATGATAAACAATTTTGGTTTTCCTCATTCGGGGTCAGTACAAATAGCTTGGTTTTAATCTCAACCCTTGAACGATATAAAAAAATTGTCATCGTATAGAAAAATTAGCTTGGTTTCAATCTCAAACTTTGAAATATAAAAATTGTTAAATTCATCGAAAAAAATCACAGTAATTAAAAAAACTTTTTATATGTTTAGAGCTATTGCAATTACTTCAATGTGTAAAAAGCATTATCTTAATTTAACTCTCTTACACTTTTTTCTTTTCATTATGTTCAATTGAAAGATCTGTGATACTAATTTTTTACTCCCAGTCTTCTACCCAGGCAACAAGGGGGGGGGGCACTTCTAGTTTAAGATTAAGTAGAAACGACCAAGTCAGCAATGTTCTGATTCGGCTCGTTGCTTGAACTGTCCCTCCTTTTTTTTTTAAATCGGCAGTCTGAATTACTCGCTTGATTGTTTTTTTTTTAATGAATAAATAATTAAAATGAATTAAAATGATCAGCGTAATGAAGGTAGCAGTTAATTTGTAGCGAGATCGAAGGGCAAAACTCACGAACCTGTGATGAGCCAACAACGGTCCGTCGATCGAAGAGACAGCGGGTGGCATGTTGCACGTGTGGGCGGGAAAAAAAAACATGTGACGAGTCCGACTAGTTGTGGAGGTAAAAATCATGAGTGTCCTTGAGGCGGCGATTTATAGTGGCAAGTCTCGTAGCTGGCGAGACGAGAGTTGTGACGTGTCTCGGCCAGACCGAGTATAAAAGAACAGTGGCGAGGGGGTAAAGGACGATCACCTTATTTGTTTAAGATCTTCACAAGTGTTACGATGTCTTTGGTAGAAGCAGAAGTGAATTTCGTTAGCCAATTAGATAATTTCAACGCACAAAGTCCGCCGTTCAAGTCGTCTCGAACACACAAAGTCGAACTGAATATTTATTTTGTAAAAAATACAAAAATGTGGTACAAGGCCTAAACTGGGAGGGGGGAAGGTTGGTATTTTCTATCTTAACTTTTAACTTAATTATTTCCATTCGTGACCCAATTCATACTACAAATTTCCATTTGCCATAAAACCAATTCGCACTACAATCACAAAAACTTACCAGTCACTCTGTGAAAAAACCTACACCTAATTCCGTATTTACATAGTCATGAAAGAGTGTGTGAGACGACCTGTTCTGCGCTCTGCACCTTCGATGCACGATGTCTAGACCCCCAAACGTTGTGATATTCTGTGCTGGCCGACCTGAAGGGCACGAGTCAGAGACAGGCTCACAAGGATTAAAAACAGACAACAACAAGTGTTTGTAAACAAGACGCGGATGGAAGAAGGGGTGTGTGATACTTCGCTATCTATCCAACTGGCTGCTACTGGCAATCTCTACCGGCGACCTTAACACCTCAACAGCCCGAGTTCTAACTGCCTCAGTGCTCGAGTTTAGCTGTATTTATGTCAAACTCTCCTTCCCCACCCATCTTTTTCAAAAGAGATTTTCTCATAAAAATCCTTTTTGCTTTTAGTACCTAGATGCCTAAGATATCATCATCAAGTGGTCCCATTTCACGGTGGACGTATAACCCTCTCAAACCTTACGGCCTAATCTTTTGTGTTTGTTGAAAGGACAAACACCCACCCATTTGCTTATGCCTGGCTTTAACCTATTCTCTTTCAATTCATTTATTCATTTATTTATTCTGACCATGTTCGTCCTCAGTCATAGTATCACAAGTGAGATGATATATGTATTCATCTATTGTACGGTTGGACGTATTATATTTTTAAAACTTTCTTTTGTAACCGGAACATTTTCCTGAACTTTTTGATATTTATATACACCTTTACTGCAAACTCTTTTGAGCTTTTTTAATGATAAAAATGCTTATGATTTTTAAAAATAAAATTTATTTTTAACATAAATTTATTTTTAACATAAAATACGCATTTTTAAAAATTATTTGAAAATTCCGGTACTGATCGAGAGCGTTCTGTGCCTCGTGAGTAATGATGTATCTATTTCGTTTTTCCGTTTACAATGTTGCTTTGATAAAGACCGCATATGGTCGAAACAGATTTCTATCAGCAAAACTTTAAACATCTTGTTTTTTCTACAAAACTTTCTACACATATTGTCGGATTCATGTCCATTTTACCTTTCATATATATATATATATATATATATATATATATATATATATATATATAATTAAAACGAAAAAGAAAACAAAGTTGAATTGACTATTCAAATAGCTTGCATTTTATTGAGCTAGCGTCTCACATATGCAAATGACCGAAGATTATAAAACGGCTTCTGCCCATGCGCGGCAACTGGACAACAAATTGTGACTACGACGGTACAAATTAAGCATCGACGACGCTTGGAGTCAGGTAAGTTGTACCCAGGTGACTAAGCAGTCCATGACATGCAACACTCAACTCAGACCCATACTTAGGCTAGACGATCGGTCGGAGAGGCCCCCTTCGATCAATTGGCTGGTCACGTCAAGCTCTAGCACCTATATGATTGCCCCAACCCTAATATGAAGATTTGATTTATATTCATGTACTGAAGTGGGTCCGCACCTCAATACACGAATATAAATCAAATCTTCATATTTATGCGCAAAACGCAAAAACCGGTGATATTTAATGTGTATATATATATTTACTTTATCGTTAATTGTTTTATTTTTGTAGTTTCCTCCGGATATACATACTGTAGCATAAGCCAGACCCAAGTTGTAGTAGTTGTCGTCGTTAGTAGTAGTCGTCGTTAGTTCAGAAACAATACACGCAGGTTTTATAGTCACAAGGGGTTGTGTATTTACTTCTTGGCTCTTGGGTTCTTTTTCAGAGAGTGTCAGAAATTCCTTGTGAATTATCATCCCCTGCCACTAGGGAGACAAATCGCCAATGGGATATTGGCGCGAGAATCAAAACCCCAGCACTAGTCTGTGGGCCCTCGTCCGGGACGGACGTACTTATCAAGGATCTGTTACTGGAGAGAGACGTCAAAAGAAACGCTCTCATCACTTACCCCCAAAACAGGGCTACTTATCGAAGAACCGTTACTGGAGGAGAGACGTAAAACTAACGTTCTCTCACAGACCAAGCTCTCATTACCAAGCCCCAAAACAGGGTCCATTTATCACGAGAAACTTACAACCAGATTCCGTCTAAGGCCTCGCAGCATACTACAGGAAGGCCGGTACGAACGCATACTGACCAAAGGAAAAACAACTACCGAGATGAAGCGTCTTAACTACATTTCCCACCGACGAGAAGAAAACTGTGTTATCTCCAGTACTACAAGAAATCCCTCCACAGATGAGTCTCGTAGCAAATACCATTAAATTTGCAACAATTATATGTAATTTTATGTCAATACAGTGTCTGCATTTACTTTTGTGTTGTTCCTTCTTTGTCCGACAATTTGCCTTCAACTACTGAGAAATAAGGGCTCCTTCGAATCCGTAAATACTCTTAAGAGAAAGAAAGACAGAGAGAGCGAGAGGATACGGTCAAATTACCCGGTAGTAAATCATGTTCGCTACTACTGTATGAAACCCATACGGGGAACCAGGAAAAACCCAGTCTGGCTTCCACGAACGCAAACGAACGCAATAATTGAGAGAGGGAGAAAGCACGTTAGAGTTACATTATCCTTTTTAGAATTTAAAAATTAATTTCATTTATATTCATAGACAAATCAATTATGGAAGACCAAACCAATCAATGGATCTGTGAGACTAACTCCCCCACCCTTCCACCAAGGCAACGCCGGGTAGCCACTTCTAGTTTAAACCACCCTGTCGGCTGGTGCGCTAGAATACACTGACTGCACCTCTGCAGAAGGGTAAGACTCCCCTAACGGGGCCACCTGTTGGCCGTGGGTGGCGACACATGATGCTTAAGGATAGAAACCAGGTGGTTGAGCGGTCCATGATTTGCAATATTCCACTTTGGCCCCATCTTGGGCTAGACGGGCAATCGGAGAGGCCCCCTCCGATCAATCGGCTGGTCACGTCAAGCCCTAGCACCTATATGATTTTCCCAACCCTAATGCCCTTATGGCAAGCCTACCTCTTTTCATCATATGGGTGCTAGAAGGCGGTGGCTGAGGGTTTCATGTCCTGGGAATGACGTTAAACTCTATCTGATTGTGTGGTTCCAGTTTTGGAGGTTTGGGGAACGTAGAGCACCCCTTCATCACCATTGCTCCCAGGTCCACTCTGACCCGGAGTGGTAGTAC
Organism: Doryteuthis pealeii; assembly: GCA_023376005.1. NCBI lineage: Eukaryota > Metazoa > Mollusca > Cephalopoda > Myopsida > Loliginidae > Doryteuthis > Doryteuthis pealeii. The sequence goes on along the minus strand of CM042178.1, from coordinate 47,930,933 downwards.
ATGTTAGAGTCCCATCTATGAGTTAAATAGAAAAAATGTCTATAAAAAATGAGTATCCGTTAAGAATGAATTTATTTGAAAACTTTGTCGGCATTAAATGACCCACTAAGGTTGATATGCAGTAAAACAAACCAAACTAAACCAAACCCGGAGTGGTAGTACATGTTAGGGTCCCATCTATGGGTTAAATAGAAAAAATGTGTTTATCAAAACAATTGAGTATCCGTTAAGAACGAATTTGTTTTAATCGGCTTCACGCCCGTTTCAAAACGTAATCGGCATTAAATAACCCACTAAGGTTGATATGCAGTAAAACAAACCAAACTAAACCAAACCCGGAGTGGTAGTACATGTTAGGGTCCCATCTATGGGTTAAATAGAAAAATGTGTTTATAAAAACAAGTGAGTATCCGTTAAGAACGAATTTGTTTCAAAACGTAATCGGCATTAAATAACCCACTAAGGTTGATATGCAGTAAAACAAACCAAACTAAACCAAACCCGGAGTGGTAGTACATGTTAGGGTCCCATCTATGGGTTAAATAAAAAAATGTGTTTATAAAACAAGTGAGTATCCGTTAAGAATGAATTTGTTTCAAAACTTAATCGGCATTAAATAACCCACTAAGGTTGATATGCCGTAAAACAAATCGAACAAATCTAGTTTGAAAATAAGCTGAAACGACCAAGTCAGCAATCTTCTGATTCGGCTCGTTGCTTAAACTGTCCCCCTTTTTGTTTCTTTTTTTTTTTTTTTTTTTTTTTTTTTTTTTTACATTAGCCGTCTGAATTATTCGTTTGATATCGTTTTTTTTTTTTAAATGAATGAATAAATAAATAAATGAATTAAAATGAATTTAAAAAAAAAACGATCAACGAAAAACGAAAGAAACAGAAAAAAAAAAAAAAAAAAAAAAAAAAAAGCGAAAAATCTAATCTCGATTTTCTTGGGCGGTTTCCGGTTTTAGAGAGCGTTCAGCCGTTGTGAATTTTTACTTAATCAAGTGAGGAATTCTGGGTAAAACGACTTGATATTCAACACCAATCGCATTTACAAAGAAAGAAATGAATAAAAAATTAAAAAATAAGTGAAATGTGAACATGAAAGAAACTTAGTCAGATTTTTACTTAACCACATCGTCCCTTTAAAAACTTAATTTGGTTGGTTGGATTTTATGGCGTGTCAATCCCTGTTGGGTTATTTTATACCGAAAACATTTTTAGTATTATTTGAATTATTCGGACTATTGTCCTCATCTTCGTTTTTTTTTTTTTTTTTTTTTTTTGGTTTGGTTTGTTTGTTTTACGGCATATCAACCTCAGTGGGTCATTTAATGCCGATAAAGTTTTGAAATAAATCAATTCTTAATGGATATTACAATTTTTTTATTAATACATTTTTCTATTTAACCCATAGATGGGACCCTAACAGGTACTACCACTCCGGTCAGAGTGGACCAGGGAGCAATGGTGATGAAGGGGTGCTCCACATTCCCCAAAATCCAAAACTGGAACCTCACCATCAGATAGAGTTTAACATCATTCCCAGGACATGTAGACCCGCAGCCACCGCCTTCTAGCACCCATATGATAAAAAGGGGTTGGGGCTTGCCTTAAGGGCAATAGGGTTGGGAAAATCATATAGGTGCTAGGCTTGACGTGACCAGCCGATTGATCGGAGGGGGCCTCTCCGACCGCCCGTCTAGCCCAAGATAGGGCCAAAGTGGAGTATTGCATGTCATGAACTGCTCATCCACCTGAGTTCTATCCTTAAGCATCACGGGTCGCCACCCACGGCCAACAGGTGGCCCATTGGGGAGTCTTACCCCTCTCCAGAGGTGCAATTGGTGCATTCTAACGCCCACTGACAGGGCGGAAGAGAAATGTGAATATGAAAGAAACTTTTTTTTACTTAAAAACTTAATTTGGTTGGTTGGATTTTACGGCGTATCAATCCCTGTTGGGTTATTTTATACCGAAAATATTTTTAGTATTATTTGGATTATTCGGACTATTGTCCTCAACTTCGTTTTCATTGCACGTTTATATTTACATTTGTTATCAGTATACATGTAAAAAGTTCAAAGTGAATATTTGAACATACAACTCCAACACATGAGACAAAACATTTTATATAACAGCATGAATAAACAAATACATAAACAATAGAAGATAGAATAGTACATACATACATACATACATACATACATAAAAGTCACTGACAAGATAATATAAAAGTACACGTAATATAAAGGTACAGACATGAGACTAAGAATAGTCCATGCTGTATAAATCACTTACAGTGACTAGTAGCCGGCGTTGAGGGCCGAAGCCCCAACGATAAGGAATGACAATTGTCTAACCCATGTGGTCTCGTAGCGAGGAAAGAGGTAGAAAAGAGGAAGAGAAATTCAAAACAGCCGCTTAAATACACGAGGCCCCTAGCGGGAACCAGCGACATTAAACGGGCACACAACTCCCCAGGCAAATACGAAAATAACCCCTACACACACAATGCATTTGTTAATTCTCTGAATTTTTTTTTTAGATGAGGCTTGATAATTTGTATTCGGATTATGCAGACTATTGTCCTCATCTTTATTGTTATCTGTACAACGTTTCGGCCGATGTGCCCTCCGACCTTCTTCAGGTGTTTGTTGTCGGCCTCGGGATCTTCTTTTACGAACTCGGGAACCTTCTGGAGATTGATCATGCCTAGGATCAGTATAGTATCTGTGGACCCTGCCTAACTTAAGTATTTCCAAGTTAATTTTACCCGGTTGTAATTGCAGTAGAATACTTGCCTAGTGGATATGTAACTTGTTGCTTATCTCCAGGTCAAATGTTCAAATCAGGATATGGTTCACTTGTTAATTTCGTATATTTGTTTATTTTAGTGTGACAGAAGAAACAACCAAATATACAAAAAAAGCCACACTGTTCATTATATATGATATGTGTGTAAGAATTAAAGTGGTAATACTTGCAGATAAAACTCCGACAAAGGTTGATAGACAAAACATTTAATATGGTACAGCACATGGATAAACAGGGTACATAATACATAGAGGTGTACATAAACATACATACAAAAGTAGAGATAATAACACATTCATGAATGGTAAAAAGATAAACATAAAAGCCACAGACATGAGACTAGGAATAGTCCATGCTGTGTGAATCACTTACAGTAATGTAAGGGGGGCTAAATCCCCAGCAAGAAGGGGGTAGACCAGAGTCTAACCCATAGTAGTGTCTCGTAGGTCGAGCAGCAGAGAAAGAGAAAGAGACGTTCAAACCAGCCGTTTAAATATAACAGGGGCTAGCGGGAACCAGCAAACTAAACGGGCAGACAACTCTCCAGGCAAATACGAAAGTAACGCCACATGTGTATTGCAAATATTAAAATTAGTTACCCGAGATAGTTCAGACCATCTGTGGCTATAGCTTAGTAATAGATTGTTATTGTTATTATCTGTACAACTTTTCGGTCGATGTGCCCTCCGACCTTCTTCAGGTATTTCTTGTCGGCCTTGGGATCTTCTTTTGCGAACTCGGGAACCTTCTTTTACGAACCCGGGAATCTTCTTTTCGAAATCGGGATCCATCACGGAACTTTAAACCTAACCCTTTATTCAATCCACGGGGGTGTCCTGTTCTCATCCTGCTAACCATAGCTGGGGTAGGGGCGTTAAGCTGTGTTAATTATCATTCTATGTTACTGCTGCCCCTGACCAGGATTGAACATGCAGTCTACAGATAACTGTCACTTAGAACTGTCTTAACCTGACTCCTTTATCAACTATGTGTCCAAGTGTGTTATTCATCCTTGATGGGTACTTTTTTTTTTCGAACTCAATTTATTTTTCGAACTCTTTTTTTTTTCGAACTCTTTTTTTTTTCGAACTCAATTTTTTTCAAACATTTTTAAAGTCCTCTTTCTATTATCCATTCTTGTAGGGTATTTAAAACTTTGGTACTAATGCAGGATAGCGCGCAAGAGATAATATCATTAGATTACGTCAGTCATATGGAAATCCAAACTCACAGACAAGTTAAAGAGGCAATTCTTCCAGGCCGTTGTCGTGTCAGTGCTGCTGTACGGCTGCACCACCTGGACCCTAACGAAGCGACTAGAGAATAAACTAGATGGGAGCTGCACAAAAATGCTGCGTGCGATCCTGAACAAGACGTGGAAACAACACCCCACGAGAAAACAGCTGTACGGCCACCTGCCACATATCACCCATACCATCCGAGTAAGACGGACAAGACACGCAGGACACTGCTGGAGAAGCAAGGACGAACTTATAAGTGACGTCCTCCTGTGGAAGCTAGCACATGGGCACGCCAGTGTGGGCCGACCAGCAAAGACGTACATTGACCAGCTCTGTATGGATACTGGATGCTCCGTAGAGGACCTCCCGAGAATGATGAGCGATAGGGACGGATGGAGAGAGATTGTCATGGATATCCGTGCCAACAGCGCGACATGATGATAATGATGTATAAAAAGCATCAAATTTCATGGAAATAACCGAAACTTTTGAGGTCTTAGGGTTAGGCTACATTGAAAGAGAAAGAGAGGAAAAAGAAATAGGAGCAAACAAAGGTTGAGGTTTGGGGGAGTGGGCACACAACGGGGTGCCAGTAACTTGACCGAGGAATGGCCCCGGAAGGGGGATGGAAGTAAAAACGGAAGATTCTTTTCGGGCTCCTGGTCCCTCGTGTGACATAGCAGGAGTGGATATGACTTACGACCGATTCATTTAACCGTGCCCTCTCCTTCTTTCTGTCCTTCTCTCCGAAAAAGAGCCCACGAACCTGGAAATAAATACTAAGCCCCTTGTGACTATACAACTTGCGAGTATGTTGTTCCGTGACCTAACGGCTACTAACAATGACGAGTACTACTAAAACTTGATTTGGCCCATACTACATATATCGCTCCGGAGTTTGCCACAAATACACTTTGGTACTGTGACCACACCGTTATACTACACTACTTTGGAAGTTTCCGTAATCTAATGTTATTTATACGAAAAATACAATTCTAATGATAGTATCTCTTGTGCGTTATTTTGTATTTGTACCAACATTTTTTTTTAATTGATCTTTTTAACACATACATAGGACTTTAAAAGGTACAACTCCGGGTCAGAGTGGACCTGGGAGTAATGGTGATGAAGGGGTACTTCACGTTCTCCAGTGCTCCAAAATTGGAACCTCATCAGATAGTTTAACGTCATACCAAGAACATTCAGACTCTCAAACACTGCTTTCTAGCACATATTTACGGCATATCAACCTCAGTGGGTCATTTAATGCCGATAAAGTTTTGAAATAAATTAATTCTTAATGGATAGTCAATTTTTTTTAATAAACACATTTTTCTATTTAACCCATAGATGGGACCCTAACAGGTACTACCACTCCGGGTCAGAGTGGACCAGGGAGCAATAGTGATGAAAGGGTACTCCACATTACCCAGATATCCTGAACTGGAACCTCAACATCTGTTAGAGTGTAACGTCATTCACAGGACATGAAAGACCCTCAGCCAACGCCTTCTAGCACATATATGATAAAAAGGTACTACCACTCCGGGTCAGAGTGGACCAGGGAGCAATTGTGATGAAAGGGTGTTCCCCATTCTCCAAACCTCCAAACCTAGAACCTCACCATCAGATAGTTTAACGTAATTCCCAGGACATGTAGACCCTCAGCCACCGCCTTCTAGCACCCATATGATAGAAAAGGTTGGGGCTTGCAATAAGGGCAATAGGGTTGGAAAAATCATATAGGTGCTAGGGCTTGACGTGATCAGCCGATTGATCGGAGGGGGCCTCTCGGACCGCCCGTCTAGCCCAAGAAGGGGCCAAAGTGGGGTTTTGCAAGTCATTGACCGCTCAACCACCTGGTTTCTATCCTTAAGCATCACGGGTCACCACACACGGCCAACAGGTGGCCCATTGGGGGAGTCTTACCCCTCTGCAGAGGTGCAATCGGTGCATTCTAACGCCCCATCGACAGGGCGGATTACTCCTAGGTCCACTCTGACCCGTAGTGGTAGTACCTGTTAGGGTCCCATCTCTGGGTTAAATAGCAGAAAATGAAATAAAAATGTGTTCAAAAAAGTATCAGTATCTATCAAGCATGAATAGAGTAGATCGTTTTCGGCATAAAATAACCCAACAAGGGTTAACATGCCGTAAAATCAAAAAAAAAAGAAAGAAAAATTGTGAAATCCAGCAAAAGTCACCCATGAAATAGAAGTAATTGTTTATACCAGAGTTTTTCAACCGGTGTGCCGCGACACACTAGTGTACCGTTGTAGCGACTGTCTGCCCCTGTTTGGTCTCCCCTTGCTACGGGTTTTCTACCGCTAGGGGTCCTGAGTATTTAGTCAGGAAAGCATGAAGTTTGGACTCTATTTTCTCCGGGACAGCAAACAGGACACATGGGTTAGACATTTGCCTCTATACTTTTTATGTGGGGGGCTTCGACCCCAGCCTAAGTAAGTGACATTCCTTTACTCTCTATCACTTCTGTAGGACAAAGTCCTACTTTCTTTATACACCTCTTGTATCTTGTCTCGTATATGTGTTCATTATGTATCTACTTTGTAATTTGTATATGTATTACCGTCTTAAATGTACCTCCGTCGCTCACCAGAATAAAGTCTGTTATTGTTCTATAAATTCTTTGTCGGAATATTTAATGTACATAAATGTACCCACGTTGGAAGGTCACTCTAATCCTTCCAACTAATTATAATACCTTTAAAACCAACACCGTGAAGCTTCCGTGTTTATTATTATTATTATTATTATTATTATTATTATAAGACTAAGAGGCTAAAAAAGGGGGGGGCATGAAAGGTCTTTAAATTTAAGGCTAAACTTGCACAAAGGTGTCAAAATTAGAGTGACCCAGAAAAAACAGAACCCACAAATTTTGTAATAAAACTGTTAATTTTAACTATGGGGGTCTAGGGTTAGGATTTAAGGTTAGGATTAGGGTTGGGGGTTTACGGTTAGTTTAATGGGAAAATGAATAAATAATTCTGTTTTTTTCTGGGTCACCCTGTATACCGACTACCCAGAAAAAACAGAACCCACAAATTTTGTAATAAAACTGTTAACTTTAACTAGGGGGGTTTAGGGTTAGGGTTAGGGGTTAGAGTTAGGCTTAGTGGTTAGGGTTAGGGTTGGTTTTGGTGTTTAAGGTTAGTTACGTTGAAAGTGTTTAGGATGGTTGATCATCCTCTTATATTTTTATTCTATTAATTCAATATTTTTTTGTTTTAATTGAATATTTTTTGTTTTAATTATGCTACACTTGTAGCACATTTCCACTATTCCTTTTCATTGAAAATGTAAATGATAAAAATATTATATGTTTATATACTGATGGTATACCTCGATCAATTTATTTCTCAGCTCACTGTGCCGTGAGATGGAAAAGGTTGAACATCTCTGGTTTAAATGAATAGGATCTATGTACATAAATTGTCTTTAAATTAAATGGCAACAGAAGAATTATCTTTGAACTTTTAAAAGGTAAGCTTAATTATCTATGCAATACTTAAATGCAGCGAGCAATTTTGAAGTGGTATTGTTGGACTGAAGGCCCAATCAAGAGCCCCGCGTAGGAGTAAGCTTAATTGCTATCCGATAGTGTTTTTCATCTAGTATATATATATATTATATATTATATATATATTATATTATATATTATATAGTGTGTGTGTGAGATGTCACTGTTTCAGCTTTTGCTGGAATGGCGTACCAAAGGCAGTATTATTGGTAGAATGCTCAATATAAATAGAGCTGTTATAGAATTTTCTGAATTTTTTTGAAATTTTTTTCGATTTTCCTTGCATTTGAAACATCTTCACCTGATGATTGCCTCGCATGAAACCAATATGGTCGTGAATGTTCCTTTGTCACCTAATAAATAGATATGTAAAACTTTATATATTTTATTTTATTATATATATATATATATATATATATATATATATATTATATATATATATATATATATCAGAACCAGCTTGTGTTCTCTACTAAGACAGCGTCGTCTCCGATGGCTGGGCCATGTCTGCCGGATGGATGATGGTCGAATCCCGAAGGACATCCTCTATGGAGAGCTTTCGTCTGGTAAGAGACAGATTGGTCTCCCCCAGCTGCGATTCAAGGATGTCTGCAATAATGATTTCAGGTGCTTTGGCACTGCCCCTTCCAACTGGGAAAATTTGGCCCAGGACCGCCCTCGGTGGCGGCAGGCTCTCCGTAGAGGACTGTTCATGTCTGAAGTCATCCTGGCGCAACACCTTGAAGCCAAGAGGTCCAGAAGAAAGCAGCGGCAACAAAGCACCGGCACATCAACATTTTCAGGGACAGCCTCCGCATGCGACATATGTAGTCGAGAATGTTTTTCAAACATCGGACTTCGGTCACAGGAGGCGCTGTAACTTCAGGGGCACAAAAACTATATTATAGTCTTCCGAGACTGAAATAATAATGATAATAATAATTAACAGTAATAACAATAATGATAATTATATATATATATATATATATATATATATATATATATTATTATTATTATTATTATTATTATTATTATCCGAACCTGTGGATACACCACAGTATGATAATTTAATTATTACAAGGATGTTGACTTAAGAGCTATTGCTAAATAGTTCAATATATACAAAGTATATTAATCTTGATTTAACCCTGACTTTTTTTTTTCTTTCATTCTTTTCATTTTTTTTTCATTATGCTCCATTGAAACATATTCGCGTTATCGCTTCCGTGCAATTACTCCTACCCTCTCTCTCTCTCTCTCTTTCTCCTACTTTATTTTTTCTTATTATATTATTTATGTGTAGCATGTCCCTTTTCTTCCCTTTCTTTCTTCATGATAAAACGGAATGCTCCATTATTTAGCTGATGTAACGACACTCATAAGGAATAATTCGGTGGATAAGCAACAACAGATAATCAGGATTTACATTTTTGCATTTCATCTTGAATGATTTGAACGGTCTCATTTTTAACCAGTGTGTGTTGCAAGATGATAACGGTCGTACAATTCAGGAACACGAGTATATATATATATATATTATATATATATAATATATATGTGTGTGTGTGTGTGTGGTGTGTGTTGTGTAGAAATGTGAGGAGGTTAATCCGACAGTATTTTTTTTTTTTTTTTTCTTTATTTTCTTTCTTTTATTTATTTATAAATACTTAACAGTATGTCTATCTGTCCATCGGTCTATCTATCTATCTATCTATCTATCTATTTAGCTTGAATGTGTTCATGTCTATCAACCCATCTGTTTTATATATCTTTACTGTGTGTCTGTTCATCTATTTTTGGTCTTTCAGTCAATCTATCTATCTATTTTTATTCAGTTGCTATCTATCTTTTTGTGTATCTGTCTATATATCTAACTTGAATATGTGGCTGGTTAAAAAAAGATAGACAGACAGACAGATACTAACAGATTACCCATAAACAGACACAGATGATATCAACTGAATAAAGACAACCAGATAAATATTATAATATATATGATACATAACAACAACAACAATAATAATACCGCCACTATTAATAATAATAATAATAATAATAATTAATAATAATAATAATAGTATATACATTATACATATGCTCACTTACAATTTAACAAATCTTACCCTTACAAAAAAAAAAAAAAAAAATCACACGAACATTACCAACCACACACATATAACTTAACGACAAATCCAGTTCCCATCACATATAAACAAAAAAACAAATTAAACAGACACACACAACATACACATATTTAGTTAACCAATCCCACAATCTAACACCTGTGGTACCACCATCCACCATTCCGGCACTCCCCATTCCAGAGAGAAGAAGAATCCACTAACCACCCCCAACCACACCTCCCCCACTGACGACCTTCCGTTTTCAGCATTTTGAGAATTTCCATCATTGGAGTAAGAACTATATCCAAGTCCTGAAGATGGTCTAATAAGAGACCGAAACGTTGCACCGTCGACAATAAACATCAAGTTTCCATAACATCCCGTGTTTACTACTTTTCTCCATGTATATATATATATATATATATATATATATATGATTTTACATTAAAAAGGTGACTTACCGGTGAAATTGGTCACAATGGTTAGTTGATGCAATTTTCGATGTTTGCCACAAGATACACGCGTGCAATCGGCTGTAATTAATCAATATCTTGATTAATTCGGTGGATTTAACCCTGAAGATCCTTATGGTGAAACTCGAATAGATTTTTCCTGTGTATACAATAATAATAATAATAGTAATAATAATAATATCTATCTATCTCTCTCTCTCTCTCTATATATATATATATATATATATATATATATAATGTTAAATTAGTCTTATGGAGGCCGTAAGATTATGGGGCTCCCTACACATAAGATTTGTAGCTTGCTTTTTTTTTTGGGGGGGGGAGATAATCATGTGAGCCTCCTTGGACCGTGTGGTTTGTTTTTGTTTAATGGCATGTCAACCTTTGTGAGTATGATATGTTGGGCTACGGCCTCTTGGAGTAAAATTGAAAAAATATGGCATTGGCACACTAACGTTCTCATTTCCCATCGTGGTGTAATGGTTAGCAAGGTAGTCTCACAGATCCATTGCTAGAATGTTCGTCTGTCAAGTTCCTTACTTTCACGGTCGTCGGAGACTGTCAGTCAGAGGCGAACAATTAATTGATACATACTTCCGTAGATGTATGTTTTTACAATCACCAGAGAACTCAAGTTTGTAAACAACAGGCACATAAATAATATAATATATATATATATATATATATATATATATATATATATATATTATATAGTATCCTATTGCCGCGTTAACTTTTCCGTCGCAATGGCATCAGTAAATAATCAAAAAGTGCTCAATCTATCAAAAAGAACATTCAGCAGTAAAAATTTAAAATAATATTAGCAGGGGTTAAATTTTATATATATATTATATATATATATATATATATATATATATATATATATGAGGAAAATGAGTAAAGAAAAGAAATGTAGATGGATAAAATGAATTTAATCGATATCACATTAATCGATATCACTTACACATGTGTTTCGGTCAGTTTATGTGTGTGAAAATATTTCGCACACATAGAAGAATCGACCTTCATCAGAGTGAACATTTATTTTGAATGAAAAAATTCGTTGGGAAAAAAAAACAACAGAGATTTTTGGAAATATTCGAAAATCGAATTTTTTTTTTTTTTTTTTAAATTTGGAACGCTGAAATAGAATGTTGAGATAGACCGTTATGATTTGGATATATATATATATATATATGTGTGTGTGTGTGTGTGTGTGTGTGTGTGTGTGTGAAGATTGGCCATATTTGTGACCTTGTGTCAAAAACCCGTTGAATGGGTTTGATAATATTTTTTTTCATGCGTATATACAAATAAAGGAAAAACCCTTTGGCATTCATCAAATGCTAAAGCCCTTTCGTTAGAATACACCGACTGCATCTCTGTAGAGGGGTAAGATCAAGGCCCTATCTTAGAAGGCACTGGTAAGACCCCCCCTCCCTCAATGGAGCCACCTGTTGGCCGTGGATGGCGACCCGTGATGCTTGCGGACGGAATCCTGGTGGATGAGCAGTCCATGACATGCAACACTCCACTTAGGCCATTACTTGGGCTAGACGGGCGGTCGGAGAGGCCCCTCCGATCAATCGTCTGGTTATGTCAAGCCCTAGCACCTATATGACTGTCCCAACCCTATTTCCCTTATGGCAAGTCCCAACCCCTTTTTTATCATATGGGTGCTAGAAGGGGGTGGCTGAGAGTCTTCATCTCCAGGGTATGACGTTTAACTCTATCTGATGGTGAGGTTCCAGTTCTGGAGGTCTGGGGGTTGTGGAGCATCCCTTTATCACCATTACTCCCAGGTCCACTTCTGACCCGGAGTGGTGGTACCTGTTGGGGTCCCATCTATGGGTTAAATAGAAATATGTATTTATAAAAAAAGATTGAGTATCCATTAAGAACAAATTTATTTCAAATCTTTGTCGGCATTAAATGACCCCCTGAGGTTGATATGCCGTAAAACAAAACAAAACAAACCAAAATCAAATGATAAATTTATTTCGGTCTGTTGGCCTCGTCGGATTTGACTGAAAAATATCTGAATATTTATTAATTCTCTGGGTGGTATAGTATTGAAACCAAAGTGGTTAGAATTTTTCACGGTGCCAGACTAATGATGCTCATTACTTCGTCAAATAAATATATTCATTTTAAGTAAAGCATATATATATATATATATATATATATATATGTGTGTGTGTGTGTGTGTGTGTGTGTGTGTATGGTTAGCACTATTATACTTATAGACGTACAGTGTTATTAGAAGAGTGCTCAATATCTGTGATAGAGCGTTGATAGATAAATGAACGAATGAATAAATGTGATCGAGAATCCCAACCCTCGACAGGCAGGCCCTGCCACATATGTCAAACATGTGGTCAGTTCCAGATGTAGGAGATGTTTCCATGCCGTCCGTCATGTGCCGCTTACGCAGAGGCCACTTTAGGATGGGGTGCTTACCTCAATTCCATACAGCTAGCATGAGGCTACTTATACAAAAGAATGTGTAACCGGACCCCACCTCTGTCAATTGGTCCTCCTAGCTGAAGCGGACTTCTGCAAGGCTCAAGATGTCTACCCCATATCAAGAGTTCTTTGCCACGGCTCCAGTTCATTGTCCAGGGCCCCGGGAGATGTCCGAAAATTTGTTTCAGGTGGCTATTGTTAGCCTAGGTTTGTTGTAATGTTTTCTTGTTTTCATTCTGTTAATGTGAACAGCCACCAGCCGAAGGCTACCGGTCAGCTTGATATTTGCTCCTTCCCAGATATCTGGGTGGGCAGTCCTACCCAGGGGCTACTCAGTCACTCACATCCTCGCCACGCATGTAGAAATATCTGCACATGTTGTGCGCTTGTGCGACACGCTCAACATGCTCTCCTTCCCCGAAGACTGGATTCAGTAACAAGCCGAGGCAAGATGACTGAAAGTATTTGGGGAGCGCAGGTGGATGATCTGTCGAGATCTACGGGTCCACCACACCGTGAAAAAAAATGTTTTTTTTTTAGCTTTTTCCTAAGTTTTAACTTAGTTTAAGTCCACAGGTACAATTTCCTATTAGAAAATTGAGAGCTTATGAAATAGATGCAAATATTTTACGACAAACCAAGTACGCCCCGGCATTTAAGAAAAAAGAAATATAAACACCTGTAATAAACCGTGTTACGTAAGAAGTGTATGGTAGCCAAGGAAAAGACAAACACAGATTTTTAAGTTTAATAAATTGTATTGAAGGAAAGGAACATAAAGGGCAACGAAAAGCCGAAAGTGAATTTAAGAGAGAGAGAGAGAGAGAGAGAGAGAGAGAGAGAGAGAGAGAGAGAGAGAGAGAATGATGATGATGAAGTCCGTGAAGGGTCCCGTTCCGATTTAGTTGTAGTGGGCTTGGTGTACGGTGATCGAGCTAGTTGTAGTGGAGGTGGTGAAGTAAGCCGATGGTGCTCGGTGATGGTAGTTATAGTGGAATGATGTGGACGGAATGACCGATGTTCGTAGTCGTAGCTGATCGAGAGTCGGTGGTCAGTCAGGATGGCAGCAGGAGTAGGGAAGGGAGTGTGTTGCTCGTCGGTTGGTGAACTGGTGGTAGGGTTTCGTGACTTGAGATATAAGGTTTCGTGTTTCGGGATGCGTGACGCCGTCGGCGGCGGCGCTGCTGATGTTCCCTTGATTTGGGTTTGGACGAGACGACCTTCCTTGTACGATCGCCTGTGAACTACTCGTCCTCGTGGTGTTAAGTCTACTTATATTCTCAAGTCACGAAACCCTACCACCAGTTCACCAACCGACGAGCAACACACCCCTTCCCTACTCCTGCTGCCATCCTGACTGACCACCGACTCTCGATCAGCTACGACTACGAACATTCGGTCATTCCGTCCACATCCATCCACTATAATCATCACCGAGCACCATCGGCTTACTTCACCACCTCCAGCTTACAACTAGCTCGATCACCGTACACCAAGCCCACTACAACTAAATCGGAACGGGACCCTTCACGGACTTCATCATCATACATCTCTCTCTCTCTCTCTCTCTCTCTCTCTCTCTCTCTCTCTCTCTCTCTCTCTCTCTTAAATTCACTTTCGGCTTTTCGTTGCCTTTATGTTCCTTTCCTTCAATACAATTTATTAAACTTAAAAATCTGTGTTTGTCTTTTCCTTGGCTACCATACACTTCTTACGTAACACGGTTTATTACAGGTGTTTATATTTTCTTTTTTCTTAAATGCCGGGGCGTACTTGGTTTGTCGTAAAATATTTGCATCTATTTCATAAGCTCTCAATTTTCTAATAGGAAATTGTACCTGTGGACTTAAACTAAGTTAAAACTTAGGAAAAGCTAAAAAAAAAACATTTTTTTTCACGGTGTGGTGGACCCGTAGATCTCGACAGATCATCCACCTGCGCTCCCCAAATACTTTCAGTCATCTTGCCTCGGCTTGTTACTGAATCCAGTCTTCGGGGAAGGAGAGCATGTTGAGCGTGTCGCACAAGCGCACAACATGTGCAGATATTTCTACATGCGTGGCGAGGATGTGAGTGACTGAGTAGCCCCTGGGTAGGACTGCCCACCCAGATATCTGGGAAGGAGCAAATATCAAGCTGACCGGTAGCCTTCGGCTGGTGGCTGTTCACATTAACAGAATGAAAACAAGAAAACATTACAACAAACCTAGCTAACAATAGCCACCTGAAACAAATTTCGGACATCTCCCGGGGCCTGGACAATGAACTGAGCCGTGGCAAAGAACTCTTGATATGGGGTAGACATCTTGAGCCTTGCAGAAGTCCACTTCAGCGAGGAGGACCAATTGACAGAGGTGGGGTCCGGTACACATTCTTTTGTATAAGTAGCCTCATGTAGCTGTATGGAATTGAGGTAAGCACCCATCCTAAAGTGGCCTCTGCGTAAGCGGCACATGACGGACGGCATGGAAACATCTCCTACATCTGGGACTGACCACATGTTTGACCTATGTGGCAGGGCCTGCCTGTCGAGGGTTGGGATTCTCGATCACATTTATGTATTCATTTATTTATCTATCAACGCTCTATCACAGATATTGAGCACTCTTCTAATAACACTGTACGTCTATAAGTATAATAGTGCTAACCATACACACACACACACACACACACACACAACATATATATATATATATATATAATATATATATATATATGCTTTACTTAAAATGAATATAATTTTGTTTGACGAAGTAATGAGCATCATTAGTCTGGCCGTGAAAATTCTAACCACTTTGGTTTCAATACTATACCACCCAGAGAATTATAAATATTCAAATATTTTTCAGTCAATCCGACGGGCCAACAGACCGAAATAAATTTATCATTTGATTTTGGTTTGTTTTTGTTTTGTTTTACGGCATATCAACCTCAGGGGGTCATTTAATGCCGACAAAGATTTGAAATAAATTTGTTCTTAATGGATACTCAATCTTTTTTTTATAAATACATATTTCTATTTAACCCATAGATGGGACCCAACAGGTACCACCACTCCGGGTCAAGAGTGGACCTGGGAGCAATGGTGATAAAGGGATGCTCCACAACCCAGACCTCCAGAACTGGAACCTCACCATCAGATAGAGTTAAACGTCATACCCTGGAGATGAAGACTCTCAGCCACCCCCTTCTAGCACCCATATGATAAAAAAGGGGTTGGGACTTGCCATAAGGGCAATAGGGTTGGGACAGTATATGGTGCTAGGGCTTGACATAACCAGACGATTGATCGGAGGGCCTCTCCGACGCCCGTCTAGCCCAAGTAATGGCCTAAGTGGAGTGTTGCATGCATGGACTGCTCATCCACCAGGATTCCGTCGCAAGCATCACGGGTCGCCATCCACGGCCAACAGGTGGCTCCATTGAGGGAGGGGGGGTCTTACCAGTGCCTTCTAAGATAGGGCCTTGTCTTACCCTCTACAGAGATGCAGTCGGTGTATTCTACGAAAGGGCTTAGCATTTGATGAATGCCAAAGGGTTTTTCCTTATTTGTATATACATATGAGAAAAATATTATCAAACCCATTCACCACGTTTTGACACAAGTCACAAATATGGCAATCTTCACACACACACACACACACACACACACACACACACATATATATATATATATATATCCAAATCATAACGTCTATCTCAACATTCTATTTCAGCGTTCCAAATTTAAAAAAAAAAAAAAAAAATTCGATTTTCGAATATTTCCAAAAATCTCTGTGTTTTTTTTTTCCCAACGAATTTTTTCATTCAAAATAAATGTTCACTCTGATGAAAGGTCGATTCTTCTATGTGTGCGAAATATTTCACACACATAAACTGACCGAAACACATGTGTAAGTGATATCGATTAATGTGATATCGATTAAATTCATTTTATCCATCTACATTTCTTTTCTTTACTCATTTTCCTCATATATATATAATATATATATATATATATATATATATATATATATAAAATTTAACCCCTGCTAATATTATTTTTAAATTTTTACTGCTGAATGTTCTTTTTGATAGATTGAGCTTTTTGATTATTTACTGATGCCATTGCGACGGAAAAGTTAACGCGGCAATGGATACTATAATATATATATATATATATATATATATATTATATATTATATATATATATTATTTATGTGCTGTTGTTTACAAACTTGAGTTCTCTGGTGATTGTAAAAACATACATCTACGGAAGTATGTATCAATTAATTGTTCGCCTCTGACTGACAGTCTCCGACGACCGTGAAAGT
>CM042178.1:47886459-47908959 GCA_023376005.1 Doryteuthis pealeii | reverse complement strand
GTCCTGGAATTACGTTAAACTATCTGATGGTGAGGTTCTAGGTTTGGAGGTTTGGAGAATGGGGAAACACCCTTTCATCACAATTGCTCCCTGGTCCACTCTGACCCGGAGTGGTAGTACCTTTTTATCATATATGTGCTAGAAGGCGTTGGCTGAGGGTCTTTCATGTCCTGTGAATGACGTTACACTCTAAACAGATGTTGAGGTTCCAGTTCAGGATATCTGGGTAATGTGGAGTACCCTTTCATCACTATTGCTCCCTGGTCCACTTGACCCGGAGTGGTAGTCTGTTAGGTCCCATCTATGGGTTAAATAGAAAAATGTGTTATTAAAAAAATTGACTATCATTAGAATTAATTATTTCAAAACTTTATCGGCATTAAATGACCCACTGAGGTTGATATGCCGTAAATATGTGCTAGAAAGCAGTGTTTGAGAGTCTGAATGTTTTCTTGGTATGACGTTAAACTATCTGATGAGGTTCCAATTTTGGGAGCACTGGAGAACGTGAAGTACCCCTTCATCACCATTACTCCCAGGTCCACTCTGACCCGGAGTTGTACCTTTTAAAGTCCTATGTATGTGTTAAAAAGATCAATTAAAAAAAATGTTGGTACAAATAACAAAATAACGCACAAGAGATACTATCATTAGAATTGTATTTTTCGTATAAATAACATTAGATTACGGAAACTTCCAAAGTAGTGTAGTAATAACGGTGTGGTCACAGTACCAAAGTGTATTTGTGGCAAACTCCGGGCGATATATGTAGTATGGGCCAAATCAAGTTTTAGTAGTACTCGTCATTGTTAGTAGCCGTTAGGTCACGGAACAACATACTCGCAAGTTGTATAGTCACAAGGGGCTTAGTATTTATTTCCAGGTTCGTGGGCTCTTTTTCGGAGAGAAGGACAGAAAGAAGGAGAGGGCACGGTTAAATGAATCGGTCGTAAATCATATCCACTCCTGCTATGTCACACGAGGACCAGGAGCCCGAAAAGAATCTTCCGTTTTTACTTCCATCCCCCTTCCGGGGCCATTCTCGGTCAAGTTACTGGCACCCCGTTGTGTGCCCACTCCCCCAAACCTCAACCTTTGTTTGCTCCTATTTCTTTTTCCTCTCTTTCTCTTTCAATGTAGCCTAACCCTAAGACCTCAAAAGTTTCGGTTATTTCCATGAAATTTGATGCTTTTTATACATCATTATCATCATGTCGCGCTGTTGGCACGGATATCCATGACAATCTCCTCTCCATCCGTCCCTATCGCTTCATCATTCTCGGAGGTCCTCTACGCAGCATCCAGTATCCATACAGAGCTGGTCAATGTACGTCTTTGCTGGTCGGCCCACACTGGCGTGCCCATGTGCTAGCTTTCCACAGGAGGACGTCACTTATAAGTTCGTCCTTGCTTCTCCAGCAGTGTCCTGCGTGTCTTGTCCGTCTTACTCGGATGGTATGGGTGATATGTGGCAGGTGGCCGTACAGCTGTTTCTCGTGGGGTGTTGTTTCCACGTCTTGTTCAGGATCGCACGCAGCATTTTTGTGCAGCTCCCATCTAGTTTATTCTCTAGTCGCTTCGTTAGGGTCCAGGTGGTGCAGCCGTTACAGCAGCACTGACACGACAACGGCCTGGAGAATTGCCTCTTTAACTTGTCTGTGAGTTTGGATTTCCATATGACTGACGTAATCTAATGATATTATCTCTTGCGCGCTATCCTGCATTAGTACCAAAGTTTTAAATACCCTACAAGAATGGATAATAGAAAAGAGGACTTTAAAAATGTTTGAAAAAAAAAGTTCGAAAAAAAGAGTTCGAAAAAAAAAAGAGTTCGAAAAATAAATTGAGTTCGAAAAAAAAAAGTACCCATCAAGGATGAATAACACACTTGGACACATCAAGTTGATAAAGGAGTCAGGTTAAGACAGTTCTAAGTGACAGTTATCTGTAGACTTGCATGTTCAATCCTGGTCAGGGGCAGCAGTAACATAGAATGATAATTAACACAGCTTAACGCCCCTACCCCAGCTATGGTTAGCAGGATGAGAACAGGACACCCCGTGGATTGAATAAAGGGTTAGGTTTAAAGTTCCGTGATGGATCCCGATTTCGAAAAGAAGATTCCCGGGTTCGTAAAAGAAGGTTCCCGAGTTCGCAAAAGAAGATCCCAAGGCCGACAAGAAATACCTGAAGAAAGGTCGGAGGGCACATCGACCGAAAAGTTGTACAGATAATAACAATAACAATCTATTACTAAGCTATAGCCACAGATGGTCTGAACTATCTCGGGTAACTAATTTTAATATTTGCAATAACATGTGGCGTTACTTTCGTATTTCCTGGAGAGTTGTCTGCCCGTTTAGTTGCTGTTCCCGCTAGCCCTGTTATATTTAAACGGCTGGTTTGAACGTCTCTTTCTCTTTCTCTGCTGCTCGACCTACGAGACACTACTATGGGTTAGACTCTGGTCTACCCCTTCTTGCTGGGGATTTAGCCCCCCTTACATTACTGTAAGTGATTCACACAGCATGGACTATTCCTAGTCTCATGTCTGTGGCTTTTATGTTTTATCTTTTTTACCATTCATGAATGTGTTATTATCTCTACTTTTTGTATGTATGTTTATGTACACCTCTATGTATTATGTACCCTGTTTATCCATGGTGCTGTACCATATTAAATGTTTTGTCTATCAACCTTTGTCGGAGTTTTATCTGCAAGTATTACCACTTTAATTCTTACACACATATCATATATATGAAACAGTGTGGCTTTTTTTGTATATTTGGTTGTTTCTTCTGTCCACACTAAAATAAACATATACGAATTAACAAGTGAACCATATCCTGATTTGAACATTTGACCTGGAGATTAAGCAACAAGTTACATATCCACTAGGCAAGTATTCTACTGCAATTACAACCGGGTAAAATTAACTTGGAAATACTTAAGTTAGGCAGGGTCCACAGATACTATACTGATCCTAGGCATGATCAATCTCCAGAAGGTTCCGAGTTCGTAAAAAGAAGATCCCGAGGCCGACAACAAACACCTGAAGAAGGTCCGGAGGGCACATCGGCCGAAACGTTGTACAGATAACAAAAAGATGAGGACAATAGTCTGCATAATCCGAATACAAATTATCAAGCCTCATCTAAAAAAAAATTCAGAGAATTAACAAATGCATTGTGTGTGTAGGGGTTTATTTTCGTATTTGCCTGGGAGTTGTGTGCCCGTTTAATGTCGCTGGTTCCCGCTAGGGGCCTCGTGTATTTAACGCGCTGTTTTGAATTTCTCTTTCTCTTTTTCTACCTCTTTCCTCGCTACGAAGACCACATGGGTTAGACAATTGTCATTCTCTTCTCGTTGGGGCTTCGCCCTCAAACGCCGGCTACTAGTCACTGTAAGTGATTTATACAGCATGGACTATTCTTAGTCTCATGTCTGTACCTTTATATTACGTGTACTTTTTCTATTATCTTGTCAGGGACTTTTTGTATGTATTTTATGTATGTAAGTTATGTATGTATGTTTACACTATTCTATCTTCTATTGTTTATGTATCTTGTTTTATTCATGTGCGTTATATAAAATTGTTTTGACTCATGTTGGAGTATATGTTCAAATATTCACTTTGAACTTTTTACATGTATACTGATAAACAATGTAATATAAACGTGCAATGAAACGAAGATGAGGGACAATAGTCCGAATAATCCAAATAATACTAAAATATTTATTTCAGTATAAAATTAACCCAACAGGGATTGATACGGCGTAAATGCCAACCAACCAATTAAGTTTTTAAGTTAATAAAAAAGTTTCTTTNCTTTGACTTGTCCTTTAAAATCCCCTACCCCCCCTTCTCTCTCTCTCTCTCAACAGACCAACCAGCAACAAGCACCACACACCATTCTAACGTACCGGACAAGCAGCCACAGATCACTACTACAATTCACGGTCATGAAGAAAGGATGTGACTATCCTGAAAATTCACCCACTCGTCTAAATAAAAGAAAACTAAAAAAAACTACAGAGTTTTCTGATATTTATTCCTTAACTAACATATTAGTAACACATTAGCATAATATAGTCACGTTAATGCTTCACACCTATGTCCAAACCTGTTATATGTATTTCCAACAACGGATACAGATACAAAAAATATATCTCATATATATATATATATATATATTATATATATTATTAAAAAGTATATATATCATCACGTCGCGCAATTAGCACGGATATCCATGGCAATCTCTCGCCAACCTTCTCTATCATTCATTGTCCCCGGGATATATATATATATATAGTATATATATATATTATTTATTATTTTTTGCTTATCGTATAAAAATTCGATAATTAATGAAAATAATCATGACCAGCGAACTCGGCAAATATTGCCCCCTACATAGAACGTCGTACAGCAAATGTTTCAACTTTATTAAGTCTCATCAGCGATGTATACTTACGATTCCCTCCGACAGAAATCGAAACGGGGAACTCAGCACGCAGAGTCAGAGACTTTATCACTGGGCCACCGATACGCAACAAACGATATATGCGAAATTAGCTTGTCAAGGGTAAATACGTCACTATTACTACTACTATACAAAGCAGAGAGTGGACGTTGAGAAGATCGCAAATTTTAGGCCTATGCTCCGGCATGAAGAAATGAGATTAAGGTAATTTGCTTTAGAAGCATTGTTGAGTAAAGTATATTATTATTTATATTTTTTTGCTTGAAGGAGTACAATGCGTATATCGTATAAAATTTGATAATTAATGAAAATAATCATGACAAGTGATCTCGGCAAATATTGCGCCTACGTAGAACATCGCATATATATATTATATTATATATATATTTATAATATATATTTATATATATATATATATAGAGAAAAATGCAAGTGAATCCGACAATTATGTTGAAAAATAAGTGGTGGAAAGAAAATGTTATATAAGAAAAAATTACTGAATTTCCGACACGTGTTTCGGTCTAGAATTTTTCCTTGTATATACCGTATCCTATTCAATATCATTTTAGATATAGAATAAATAGAAATCACCATCATCATCATCATTCATCATCATGTCGCGCATGCAGCACGGATATCCATGACAATCTCTCGCCAACGTTCCCTATCATTCATTTGCCCTGGGAGCTCCTCTGCACAGCAACCAGCATCCTCACATAGTTGGTCAATGTAGGTCCTGGCTGGGCGCCCACATTAGCACGCCCATGTGTTGGCTTCCACAGGAGAATGTCGCTTATGTGCTCATCCTGCTTCTCCAGCAGTGTCCTGTATGCCTAGTCCGTCTTACTCGGATAGTTTGTGAGATGGGGGGAGGGGGCAGGTGGCCATACAGCTGCTTCCTTTTGGGTGCTGTTTCCACGACTGTTCAAGACTGCAGCTCCCATCTAACTTATTCTCAAGGCCCCTCGTTAGGGTCCAAGTGGTGCAGCCATACAGAAATAGAGAAACATAAAATTTTGAGTAGACAGAAAACGGTCTCCTTCAGGGCAAATATAATTTGAAAATTTTGAAAAAATATAATAATATATATGAAATTTTTGAAATATAATATAATATAGATTTAAATAATTTTATTACAAAATTTTAAAAATCCTTCCTAATTTCCGTTGCTGTTTATTTCATATTGGTTGAATAGGTGAATTCGTCTGGTGACCAACTTTGAATATGCCTTTCTTTTTCCTAATCTGTCAAAATAATGGATACATTTAAGAGATACATTTTTTGCTGACCGAGTTTTTTTTGTGGCGGAAGTGAAACTAGAACATAATTTTTTTTTTTTTTGGCAACATCAAGGATTTCATTTGGAATTCATATCACAGGACTATAAATTCTAAAAAATAAAAAAAATAAAAAAATCTGTTTTCAAATGCCTTTAAAGTAATAAAGAATTCATCATTCGCATCTGATGAGTCGTGAGAGTTAGACTATTTGTCTAAGCTCCCTGAAATAGACTATAAAGCTAAATCTCTAAGTCTTTTGTTATTTCTTTACTTAATATAATATATAATATATATATATATATATATATATATATATATATATATATTATATATGCATATGAATGTATTTGCGGTTTCCAATACATAGGAAGAACAAACCAGCGATTGGATCCCGAATTAAGCAACATGTCCCTACTAAGATTAGAAATGGAATCGTCGGTCCGAACGACGATGTACTGAGGAATACTTATGGTTCCTCTATAGGTGAGCACCTCATAAATAACCCCAATTGCGCCAACTCATTTAGTGTGACTGGTTCTCAGTTGAGAGCAAGTCGCACTCTTTTTACCACCTCAAGATTTTGGAAACATGCCATTGGATTTCTTCCATTTTCAAACTTATATATATATATATATATATATAATATATATATATGAGGAAAGAATGAGTAAAGAAAAGAAATGTAGATGGATAAAATGAATTTTTATCGATATCATTTTTAATCGATATCACTTACACATGTGTTTCGGTCTGTATATCAAAATGTATACGGATTACGTTATTATTATTATTAAAATAATCAGATGGAGTTGAAATGATGATGATAATAATAATAGGAAAAATGTATAAAATGTTCCGTACACAGAGATTTTGACGACCTTCATCAGAGTGTTTTTTTTTGTCTTTTTTGAGTTGGAGACAAGAATAGAATTTCAAATGTTCGAAAAAAGAATATTTTTTAAATCGTTATTAACGCAGAGGCCGTTAGAGACAGTTAAACATTTTTGAAAGTTTTGGTGGAAGGGTATAATTTGTATTGCAAAGATTGAAATGTTATTAGTAATCATAAAAACTTGTTGATGTTTGAATGAAATGTGTTTCATGTTATTGATGAAGGCGTCAAAATCTTATCCATATACATTTTGATAAACAGACCGGAAACACATGTGTAAGTGATATCGATTAAAAGTGATATCGATAAAAATTCATTTTTATCCATCTACATTTTTTTTTTTACTTATTCTTTCCTCATATTGTCGGATTCATTTCCCATTCTCTCTCTCTCTCTCTCTCTCTCTCTCTCTCTCTCTCACACACACACACACACACACACACACACACACACACACACATATATAATATATATATATATATATATATATATATATATATGAAATATAACATTTTGAAAAAACATATGAAAAAACATATGATTGCTGACAGGCCTGTTTCGACCAAAACGATAAGTTGGTCTTCATCAAAGAGCGACATAGCTGAAATATATATACTATACTATTTTGATACCCACTTTACATTTTTTTATATATTTTTACAATTTTTACAATAAACTCTTTTGAGTTTTACCATGAACTATAATGCTTCTGATTTTTAATTAAAAATAAAATTTATTTTATTTTTATTTTTAAAACAGAACATGCATTTTCAAAAAGAAAAAAAAAATTTTCAGCGGTTGATTTCAGCGTTCGTTTTGTAAACAGTCTTTTTAACGGATATTTTCTTCTCGTCTATGTCGCTCTTTGATGAAGACCAACTTATCGTTTTGGTCGAAACAGGCCTGTCAGCAATCACATAACAAACATCATATGTTTTTTTCAAATGTTATATTTCATACTGTCGGATTAATTTCCATATATTTTCATTATATATATATATATATATATATATATATATATATATATATATATATATATATAAAAAGACATGACGTTGTCTATTAATTATACCAATAATGTATACTTTACCTTACTGAGACCAACATCAGGAAATCTTTCAAACACTAAGGGGTCATAAGCTTTCCCTTTGAGTTGTCCCTTTAAAATTCTCGCAGCGGCAACCGTGCTCAGACTCAACGCATCCCCGAGAAAGAGAATTATATTTTTGGCAATTTTCTCATTTTTCTTTTGTTTTGATATAAACAGCAATTCTTTTTCAGCCTCATTCACCCAGTCCCGACCTGAAACACAAAAATAATAATAATAATGATGGCGACCAACAATAGTAGAAACGGCAGATGGACAAACAGAAAAACGACAAAGACTAGAAAACAAAAATGGGAAGAAAAACAATTATATGGACGCTTCAAACGACAAATAGATGAGGTTGCACATGGAAAGACTTGGACATGGTTAAGAAAGGGAAACCTCAAAAGAGAAACAGAATCACTTATAATTGCTGCACAAAATAATGCCATAAGGACAAACTACATCAAAGCGAAAATTGATAAGACCCAACAAAATAGTAAATGTAGACTTTGCGGTAATAGAGATGAGACTGTTAACCATATACTCTGCGAATGTAGCAAACTAGCACAACGAGAATACAAAACTAGACACGACTGGGTTGGCAAGGTGATCCACTGGGAATTATGCAAGAAATTAAATTTTGACCACACAACAAAATGGTATATGCATAAACCAGAATCTGTTCTTGAGAACGAAACGCACAAAATTCTCTGGGACTTTGAAATTAAAACGGATCACCTTATCCCAGCAAGAAGACCAGACTTAGTGTTGATAAACAAAAAAGAAAGAACTTGTCAACTGGTGGATTTTGCAGTGCCAGCAGATCACAGGGTGAAGCTAAAGGAAAATGAAAAAAAATGGACAAATATCTGGACCTTGCCAGAGAACTGAAAAAGTTATGGAATATGAAAGTGAAAGTGATACCAATTGTAGTTGGTGCACTTGGAACTGTCCCAAAAGGATTAGAAAAGGGTTTGGAAAGTTTGGATATCAAAGGAAGGATTGAAACCATTCAGAACACTGCACTGCTGCAATCTGCCAGAATACTCAGAAGAGTCCTAGAGACCTGAGGAGACTTGCTGTCACTCAGACTCCAGTGAAAGACCATCAGCTAAAGCTGATGTGAAAACTCAAAAGGAGTACATAATAATACAAAGCTAGGCATGACTGGGTTGGGAAGGTGTGTTGCATTATCTATGGTAGCATAGATTATTGACAACACTGTGTAGCGTATAGAAATATTTACTGTAAATGGAAATTTACAGACGGTTGGAGGACCTTTGACCCCAGAGGCGAAAAACCCGCGAATCACGTGAAGTCATGTGAGAGCTAGTTAGCTCATCAGTACCAGCTAGGACGTCAGGCGATAAGAAGGATTTGTTCTTGCTTAGCTGGAACTCATCAATTGCACGCGCGCTGTGTTTTATTTAGTAAGAAAAGAAACTTAGTTAAGTAAATAAAAGGTTTTTTAAAAGAACAGTATGGCGTTGTTGGTTGATGCATGTTTTAGTGAGAAGACCGACCAAGAAAGAAAATGAATCAAGATGAACAACCAACAAGATAGAAGTCAAAGCTAGAGGATCGAATGGTCCAACAAGCGAAGAAGAGAGAAAGTAAGTTATGCATCTCTCTGATACCCTGTATATATCTCTCTCTCTGCTCTCCCTGACACAAAAAAACACTTGTGTATATACCCAACAGGGGTAATTAACAGGTGATCTACTGGGAATTATGCAAAAAATTAAATTTTGACAACAAAATGGTATATGTATAATTATAAAGATCATTCATTGATACATAAACACTGAAAATTTCATTAAAATCCGATAATTCCCTGATTTTTGGTAAATTATTTTCCCTAGGCGGGGGCTGAAGTCATTTTGACCGAAAATGCAAATTAGTCTCATTTTGGGTATCCCTATATATATATATATATATATATATATATATATATATATATATAATATATATATATATATTATATATGTGTGTGTGTGTGTGTGTGTGTGTGTGTGGAGAAAGGTATATATTTGTGAATTAAAAGGCCTTAAATACCATGGTATTTAAGGCCTTTTTATTCACAAATAACTTTGCTTTGTTTACAATAATTAAACATTGAGCTCTCATACGGAACCTGAACTCTACAACAAACTACTGGTAGAGAATATGACCAACCTAGAATCACCTTGTACCAAGAAACTTGGTACCACACCAAAATTATATATATATATATATATATATATATATATATATATATATATTTGGGAGAATATGTGCTGAACTGAAGTCGTAACTAATTTTGAAAGTTAATTAATTAATATGCCCGCCTAATTAATTAATTATTTATTAATTAACTTTCAAAATTAGGTACGACTTCAATTAAGCACATATTATCCCAAAAATTGTCGGCTAAAAAAAGCCATCTCAAAACACATCGCTTGTGTATTTACTTCTCATATATATATATATATATATAAAAGTTTAAAGAAAGGAAATGAATCCGACAATATGAGTATGAAAAGGTGGAATGAAAACATCACACAATGCTGTTAAAGAAGAAAAAACTTTATTACTCTATTACTCTTGTTTGTGAACTAATTTGACATTCTTCTCCGACCCAAACAACTACGGAGTGAATGAGCTCTGATGATGATTTTTGTAAAATCGAAATATTGATCAGTATCAGCTATGATTATATTAAAATTGTTTTCTTCTTTAACAGCATTGTGTGATGTTTTCATTCCACCTTCTCATACTTATATATATATATATATATATATATATATATATATATATATATATATATACTGTTCCAGTTATCTATGCGGAGATGCCGATAGCCTCATCCTTAACGACCCGGAAGTTTAAATCTTCTTTGTTCGTACAGTTTAGGTAAGTACTAATCCTAACTAAAAGAATAAATTCAACGTTGCTTGCAAGTTTTATGGTGAACATTGCCTCGATTTCATCTGTGTTGAATTAAAAACCTGAGCCTACAAAAACACCGACCTGTGCTTAGTAAACGTACAACGAGGAGCATTGGGGCAAGCAATACCAAATGATAGCCATGTGTTGTTTTATTCATAACAGTATCAAGTTACCATATGTTTTTCATATCATAAAACGTCAGGGGGAGACGTCAAGCTGAGCATTTATTAACAAATTAGTTGATTCAGTAGGTACCTCCAATTTTCCCCTGTGAAATTTACTCCCTCCCTATATTTAACTGTAGAGGGTTATGGGTATGTGTTCAATAATATTATCTGTTTGTTTTGTTTTACGGCATATCAACCTCAGTGGGTCATTTAATGCCGATAAAGTTTTGAAATAAATCAATTCTTAATGGATAATACAATTTTTTTTATGAATACATTTTTCTATTTAACCCATAGATGGGACCCTAACAGGTACTACCACTCCGGGTCAGAGTGGACCAGGGAGCAATGGTGATGAAGGGGTGCTCCACATTCCCCAAACCTCCAGAACTGGAACCTCACCATCAGATAGAGTTTAACGTCATTCCCAGGACATGTAGACCCGCAGCCACCGCCTTCTAGCACCCATATGATAAAAAGGGGTTGGGGCTTGCCATAAGGGCAATAGGGTTGGGAAAATCATATAGGTGCTAGGGCTTGACGTGACCAGCCGATTGATCGGAGGGGGCCTCTCCGACTGCCCGTCTAGCCCAAGATAGGGCCAAAGTGGAGTATTGCATGTCATGAATTGCGCATCCATCTGGGCTCTATCCTTAAGCATCACGGGTCGCCTCCCACGGCCAAGAGGTGGCCCCATTGGGGGAGTCTTACCCCTCTGCAAAGGTGCAGTCGGTGCCTTCTAACGCCCCAGCCGACAGGGCGGTCAATAATATTAGGAATGACGAATAAAAATATGACACA
This sequence comes from Doryteuthis pealeii, assembly GCA_023376005.1. Classification (NCBI taxonomy): domain Eukaryota; kingdom Metazoa; phylum Mollusca; class Cephalopoda; order Myopsida; family Loliginidae; genus Doryteuthis; species Doryteuthis pealeii. The sequence goes on along the minus strand of CM042178.1, from coordinate 47,897,314 downwards.
GTTTAAGTAGAAAATACGGAGAAATTATAAAACAAATGCATATAATTATAAAATAACAAATAAATTTATTCAGAGAATAAATTTGCGATAATCAACAAAATGTGAATGTACAAAAGAGATAGAATGTGTATATATGATGTGGAAAGGTTTTCTAAGAAATGTGTAATGTAAAATGTAAAAGTTCGTATGTTAAGTTTGGAAAAGTTCGTTTAGATGTGGACAGAAATGAGAATCAAGTTTGTATATCTGACCTACTGAAACGGATTCTTGATGTAGGTAGAACGAAGTGGTAAGAATACTGGTAGTAGTAGTAATTGTGTTGATGCAGTGGAATCGTTCGTTCGAACACCTGTTTCTTGGTCGTTGTTCTATCTGGCAGCGAGACGAGATCTGTGTGTTTGTTTGTGGTCGTCGGATGTGTCCGGTTTGAACGTGAGATGAAGTCTGTCTGTTTGTTGATTTCTTCTCCGTTTTTTATAATTAGAAGATAGGATCGAAAAGTAATCAAATTTTGGCGCAAACGCGCGGACGTAGTTGAGAGCAATGCTAACCTAGCGAATCGATATTGATTTTTGTGTAAACATTTATTTTAATTACTTTTCCTTAAATTTAGGAAAAGGATTGTGTTTGTGTATTCGCTTTAATCTCTTTTCATTAAGTTTGGGAAAAGGACTGTGTTGTGCTTTAATTTCTTTTCCTTAAGTTTGGGAAAAGAAATGTGCATGTGTATTTATTATTATTTTGATGTAAAATATAGAATTGTATTCTATAGTACCTCGAATTTGCCCTGTGAAATTTACCCCCCCCCCCCATATTTAACACAATGAAACTTGCATAAAGGTTAATATTATCTTGATTTTTTCTGTCCATTCAAAAGAAGAAACATTAAAAAAAAAAAAAAATCTCCAGATGATTTTAAAAAAATGTTCAGCTTACGGAAATAATGGAAATTGTGAAAAAAACAATGTTTACATTTTTGCACTGTTAAATCAATTGAAATTTAACGTAATCAAAAAACAAGTTACGACTAGAAGCTTTTTTAAAAGATTCTATGAAAAATCAATTAATGGTCCGACTTTCACGAAAATTTCCATAATTACTAACCTTTTGATGAAAATATGTTTGAAATAGGTTTTTCCTAAAATATACTAGGGTAAATATTTTTTACGATTTAATTTTATGAAATCTGAATAAAAAAAGAACCGATGAAAAACGATTTGTAATTTTTTTCTATAAAGAATCTGAATAATTATATCAGAAGATTTTATAAGTTTCTATATGGGATTTTTTTTTTAATAAAAGAATCATGAATACAGAATATAGCTAAAAAATATCAATAAAGAAACCAACCCGGTTGTAAAAAAACGGACAGTTTTACTTATTTTTCAAGATAACGGTGAGTAATTTTTCCAACTCTGATAATTTGATCTTTGAATTCACTTATTTTTCTTTGTAACAACTCTTTATGTTCATTATTTTTTTTGCGAGATATATAAAAAAAACAGTTAAAATATTTACGTTTCTTCCTTCAACATTGCCTAAACTGATCACGTGCCATATTTTGGTGGTACCTATGATTCAGTCTCTCAAAATTAATCGAAATCGCCGTACACAGTACTCGCCGGACCTTTCCCCTTTAGTTTATTACCTGTGTAAGGTTCAAGGTTATAACATTGTTACAACTAATTGGAACATAACAAACTCTGACACGTTTGTGGGACAAAACATTTTATATTTAATACAGCACAGGAATATGACAATAATAATAATAATAATAATAATAATAATAATAATAATAAACTATTTTGTATCGGACAAAACTTTCGTTCCAATCCTATATATGTAGAACAATTCACGTACCTAGGTAGTAATATCTCATCCACATAAAGTGATGTTAGTGCACACATATGATGCAGGTTGTCTTTATTAGTTAAGTAAATGCTATTTTGTATCGGACAAGACTTTCGTTACAACCCCCCTCTTTCTTTCTCTCTATGTACATTCAGGGATTGACATTTTCTCGATTTGTTTAGCCTTACATTTGAACATATATGCCCGCCTAAAAATTAATTAATTATTAACTAATTAATTTTCAAAATTAGGTATGACTTCAATTAAGCACATGTCCTCCAAAGATTGTCGGATAAAAGCCATATCAAATAAACACATTGTTTATTTACTGACTCTCATATATATATATATATATATATATATATATATATGGATATTTATTAGAAATTAGTTGAATCAGTCTCTCACAATTAATCGAAATAGCCGAGTAATTTTGCCATTGCATTGATTGGTTGTTAGCTTTGTCTATATAAATAGGAAGAGCGAGAAGAGGAGAAGGAAAGCAGGGAAAATAGTGGGCAGGGGTGAGGGGCATGGAGGTAGAGAAATAATAGTGGGGGAGGAGTTGAGGAAGAAGTGGAGGTGGAGGAGTGGAAGAAGAATAGTGGAGGAGGGTCGGGGTGGAGGAGAAGTGGAGGTGGAGGAGAAGTGGAGGAGGAGTGGGAGTGGGAGTGGAAGAATAGTGGCGGAGGAGTGGAGAAAGAAGTGGAGGTGGGGAGGAGTGGAGGAAGAATAGTGGATAAGGGTGAGGGGTGGAGGAGGAGAAGTGGAGGTAGAATGGGAGTGGGAGTGGAAGAATAGTGGCGGAGGAGTGGAGAAAGAAGTGGAGGTGGAGGAGGAAGAATAGTGGATAAGGGGTGGGGGTGGAGGAGAAGTGGAGGTAGAATGGGAGTGGGAGTGGAAGAATAGTGGCGGAGGAGTGGAGAAAGAAGTGGAGGTGGAGGAGGAGTGGAGGAAGAATAGTGGAGGAGGAGTGGGAGTGGAGGAAGAATAGTGGAGGAGGAGTGGGAGTGGAGGAGGAGTGGAGGGGTATGAAGAGTAGAGGAAGAATAGTGGTGGAGTAGTGGGAGCGGAGGAGTAGTGGAGGTAGCCGACTGAAAGTAGTTTACCCCCATGAATAACAAGGAAAACCTAAAGTAGACCGGAGAGTAAAACGGCCAAAACGTTGTGAATGTATATTTCTTTTTTGAGAATTCTTTTGCGAAACCAATTATTTTTACGTTTGACAAGACGTCCCCGAAGACAAGATGCCATCCCCTACAATTTCATATGCTTTTTACCCACCCTCTAGACCATGGTTTCTCAAAGTGGTCTACATAAACCTCCCTGGGGTCTATACAGCAACTCAGGGGTTCTGTAAGTATTCGGGGGTCTACAAGGGCCCTATGGAAACTACTAAGCCTTCTTGTAATTAGAAGAAATTAATTCCACAAGAATTCTAGAGAACAAGATCATGTTGTTATATTTTCAAAATTCTAAGCCCAATATTCATGAACTTATCAAAAGTCATCAGCTTCACCCATCACATTAGAAATGTGCTTCCTTGGTAAATTTAAATTATTAAGTTAGTATTAAATAGTATACCCAAAATTTTAAGAAATAATTCCACAAGAATCCTGGAGAATCTGCTCATGTTGATATATTTTCAAAATTTAAGCCCAATATTCATGAACTTATCAAAAGTCATCAGCTTCACCCATCACATTAAGAAATGTGCTTCCCTGATTAAGTTATTAAATTAGTATTAAATATTTGCAGCTCTTTTTTTACATGTTATGCTTACTTTACTGTTTATTTTACGGTTGTTTTACAATTAACAGGTTTTACATAAACGTTTGTGCAGAATTCATTAATTAAATAATTGATTGCAACAAAACAACTGCAAGGTGGACTGGGGTATACAAGGAGGGGGGTCCATGATAGGCCAATCAGGTTTTTGTAGGGGTCTACGGACTTAAAAGTTTGAGAACCCCTGCTCTAGACCATGAGTCCAAAAATATCATTATTATGTCCCGGGGGAGAGGCAAAGCGTCCCAAAATTGGGATGGGGTGAGGGAGACTAGTTATTATACTAATCTGCATGATAGTTGATAGGCAGCTACTCATTTCTTTTTCTTTTTTTACGGCATATCAACCTCAGTGGGTCATTTAATGCAGGCAAAGTTTTAAAAGATTCATAGCGATAGCTTGGAAGAAATTTTTTTTAAACTCAATTTTATTTTTATAAACAAATTTTCTATTTAACCCATAGATGGGACCCTAACAGGTACTACCACTCCAAATCAGAGTGGGCTAGGGAGAAATGGTGATAAAGAGCTGCTCCACATTCCCCAGACCTCCAGAATTGGAACCTCACCATCAGATAGAGTTTAACGTCATTCCCAGGACATGAAGGCCCTCAGCCTTCTAGCACCCATATGATAAAAAGTGTTGAGGGCTTGCCATAAGGGCAATAGGGTTGGGACAATCATATAGGTGCTAGGGCTTAACGTGACCAGTCGATTGAACGGAGCGGGGGCTGTCCGACCGCCCGTCTAGCCCAAGATAGGGCCAAAGTGGAGTGTTGTATGTCATGTTTTTCTTGCACCCGTTATTTTACAATACTAAATATATTTTCTTTATTTATTTTAATATTCATTCCAATGTGCATATTCTAAAATTTTTTATTTTGTGAGAATGGTTAGTTTTAAAGTGGGGGCTCGTTTTACAATTTAGGCATAAATTGGATCCTCCTTTTATGACCGTAATTTTGTTTTTTCGTCGACGATGATTAAAATCTGACGTTTTTATTTTAGAGTACCAAAGCCAAAAAGAAAAAAAATAACAACAACAAAAGGTAATATTCAACTTTTTACTCGTAAATTACTACCATAAAATTAGGCTTGGGCATTTTATGGTAGGAATTTACGAGTAAAAAGTTGAAGTGTAAAACGGACCTTCAATTTAAAATTAACCATTCTCAGAAAATAAAAACTTTTAGAATATACAAATTGAAGTGAATATTAAAACAAATAACGAAAATATATTTAGTATTGTAGGTACCACCAATTTGACCCTGTGCAATTTACCCCCCCCCCTACATTTAACACAATGAAACTTGCAGAAAAATTAATATTTTCTTGAAAAGTTTTTTCCATTCGAAAGAAAAAAATTAAATAAACTCCTGATGATTTTTTAAATTTTTTATCAGCATACGAAAATAATGAAAATTATGATTGAAAAACAATGTTTTCATTTTTGCACTGTTAAATCAACTGAAATTTAACGTAGCTAAAAACATGTTACGATAAGAGGATTTTTAAAAAATTCTATGAAAAATCAATTAATGGTCCGATTTTCCCGAAAATTTCCATAAATGTTTACCATTAGATGTAAATACATCTGAAATAGTTTTTTTCTAAAATATATTAGGGGAAATATTTGTTTACGAGGTCTATCACCCCCCCTATTTTATTTTATGAGATATAAAAAAAATGACGTGGAAAAAAAATTTGGTACTTTTTTTTCTATAAAGATAAGAGGCTGAATAACTATATCAATGAAATTGTATAACGTACCGAATTATAGTTTTTTTTAGGAAAAAATAATGAAATCGGAAATAAAAAGTGCAAAAAAAATGTCATAATATTAATATCTGAAAACTTTTTTTTGCTTATGTAATTGGTATGTACTATATTCTATTAAATTGTCAAAAAAAAAAAATTTTTTTAAGAAATTAATTTTTACGAGATTTTCAATCTTTTGTGTGATTAAATATTTTTATTTTCTGCGTGAAATAAATTAAATTTTTTTTTTTCCTGTGGAAAAAAATCAAAATTTTCACGGATATTTAAAAACATGAATTTTAGAATTCAGGTGAACTAAAAGTTGGTCCGATCCGTGCTCGATTAATATTTTTAAAAGAATTTGTAATTTTTATTGTTGAATAGTAATTTTGGTTCTTAGAATATATGGAAGGGCATAACCGTCATATTTGTTTTACAAAGAGACGAGACGAGACGCTTCTGAATAACAACCGAAGTTTGTTTTTCTTTGTTCAAAGAAGTTAAATAAGATAATTTTTTTCGCTATTAGAATATAAAGTAAGTATACAGGATTATTTTATCAGTTTTTCTCTTAGAAAAAATATTCAAATTTTCATTTCATTTTCGATTTTAAAAAGTAATACCAAAACCGAAGACATTTTTTAACGTCAATTTCACGGTGACATTTTACTATTAAATTTTTTTCAAGTTTTTATTCATGTTAATAGTAAAAACATTGTTTTTCGTTCATAATTTTCATTATTTTCCTAAGCTGAATTAAAAAAAAAATCATCAGGACTTTTTAAAATGTTTCTTCTTTCGAATGCACAAAAAAAAAAAAAAAATTCTAGATAATATTTCAAGATAAAAAAAAAGAATATCTTAAAAATCCTTGAAAACAAATAAAATCGGTTATTGAATATGCACAAGACAAAAAGATAAATTAGTGTTATCCATACTTTTACTGGTTGATCGTAAAAGGGAAATAATTTGTAACTTTTCTGTCTATATTACGGTCTGAAAATTACCCTTTCGCATGTAATACGGGCAGGTTTGTTTATTTTTTAAGATAAAGGTAATTTTTCCCAATCGGATAATTTGATCTTTGAATTAACTATTTTTCTTTGTAACAACCCTGTACGATCTTTTTTTTACGAGATTTTTTATAAACAAAGTTCGGAAATATCTATTTCCGTTTTATTCAAGATGGCATAAACGGTCTGGTGGTACCTATAGTATTGTAACATAACGGGTGCAAGAAAAATAAAACATTTATTGCAAAAACACGGACATAAAATGGGGGTTCAGTTTATTTTTATGGTAGGAATTTACGAGCAAATAGTCCTTTTTTACCCTTAAAAGCCCTACTGTAAGTCAGCAATAGTTTCTGCGAGAAATATTAAAGAAAAACAGGAAATCAAAGCTTTAATATTCATTCCTTACATTATAATCCTCCCTTCCGTTTCCTATAACTTGAGTGCTCTCTCTCTCTCTCTCTCTCTCTCTCTCTCTCTCTCTCTCTCTCGAGGGCTTTTTACATATCTGTCCATGAAATATGCTGAACTACTTTATGTCCTCCTACCACTTCTGCCTCCTACTCTATCATTAAATCTGGATGTGTATTAAAACTGAGAATCCGAGCAATATTTGTGCTGCAAAATCTTATTATAATGGAGATTGTGTGTTTTTCTGTCTATAACCGAAACTATATCACTACTCATGTCACAATTCCCTTTATTATTTGTGTCACAATCCTGATAAAGATGAGGACAACTTATGAAAATTTCCTTTAAAAATCAAATCAAAAATGACTAAAGTATATGTCAAAAAAAGAAAACGCGAATTTAAACGTATATGAAAATTTCCTTTAAAAATCACAATAAAAACTTGATTAAAGATGACGTGTCTATTAAAAATATGTCCCATTTCTTAACCCGAAAGCCTTGGGACTCTAAGGCGCCAGATTCCAGTGCCCTTCTGCTACGTCATCGATCCCCACTGTTAACGAGAAAACAGGCAGTGGTCGGTTCGGCTTAAACCTGTAAGGACCTGAATGAGTTAACTCCCTCAGACTGAATTGGTAAATAAGTTGCCACTCGCTTCCAGGAGCAAACCTTGAAATTCGACAAATTCAACTTGAAAGAATTATACTACAGAAATCATCTCAACTCAATTAGGGTTTGCAACTCAAAGACAGCTTCCCTAAAAGCAACCTCTAAAATTCATCACCAACAAAACATACGAAATTTCAACCCGCCTCTGCCGATAGGTTGGCGGGTCATTCTTCACTTCAAAGAACTTTGTTAACCGGACTCTGAGTTAAGTTCTCCGCAAATCACACCAAAATTTGCAAAAACTATCCTTAAATCTATCTTTCCCTTTTTTTTTTTGTTTATACATATTAAATTTGTTGTTAAACATATTTGTCTTGTCTTGTCTTTTCAGTGTCCGAACTTGAAAGTTGCGGTAATCCCCCCCCCCCACACACAAGTGAGAGTTAATCCTTTTAAAGTTTTAATTCCCATAAACTGTCCAAAAAACCTAAACAATACAAATTATTAAGCCTCATCTAAAAAAATTCAGAGAAATATTCTAACTTAATTTGTAAAAAAAACAAAACAAACCCCCCCAAAAAAAAACATTGAAAGGGCATTTGCATTGAACTGAACTCGGTATCTTCAAACTAACTTGTTATTCAAGTAAATAATAAACGTCCAACTGAAACACCTGAAGATGGACGGAGAGCATATCGGCCGAAACGTTGTGTATATCTTATTATAATGGAGATTGTGTGTTTTTCTGTCTGTAACCGAAACTATATCACTACTCAAGTCACAATTCCCTTAATTATTTGTGTCACATTCTCCATGATTTTATTCTTATTTAAACCTCAATTAGTAATAAAATTGTTACATTATTAATACTTTTGGCTTATCTACACACTAACAACAGGCAATTATATCTCTCTCTCTCTCTCTCTCTCTCTCTCTCTCTCTCTCTCTCTATATATATATATATATATATATATATATATATATATATATACAAGTTTTGTTGAACTGTACAGACAATTCTTGTCGGACAAGTTTTTGATTGATCCTTTCTAATTTTCGGGTCATCTTTTTGGTGTTGGGGTGTAACTGGTATAACAGTCCACCAAAGGTTTCAATACGAGCGCTTTCGGCAATACAGTTTGCCATCATCAGGTAGGAAACGATGGTTTCGTTTCGTGTCTCGTTTTTAACTACCAATTGTTATTTCTTCCCACTTCTAATTCCTTGCTACTAGTCGTTCTCGTTAAAAACTAGACACGAAACCATACCATCGTTTCCTACCTGATGATGGCAAACTGTATTGCCGAAAGCGCTCGTTTTGAAACCATTGGTGGACTGTTACACCAGTTCCACCCCGACACCAAAAAGATGGCCCGAAATTAGAAAGGATCAACCAAAAACTTGTCTGACAAGAATTGTCTGTACAGTTCAACAAAACTTGTATAAAAGAAAAAATGCTGCCAAAATACACTTATTTTAATATATATATATATATATATATATATATATATATATATATATAGATAGATAGATAGATAGATAGATAGATAGATACACAGACACAAATAACCAGGGCACATACAAATACATACATAAACCTTGAAAAGGATTTCACACATCCGAAATACACGTCGCGCATTTACAGTGTGAACGGGAAGGCTAATTTGCTACTTTTGATAATCAAAATTTGATTTTAACAAATATGTGCTTAGTATCATTTATATTAGAAGACCAGGTATTCTCACAGCAGCCTCGGGATGCAAGTATTTAAGTTTTAATGTAATAAGATATTATATTAAATTAGAAAACCTAATGAAAGTAAATAAGAATGCAGATAAAAAGATTTGAAATAGAAGGGAGGTATAATCGAAAAATAGAACAACTGAAACTTACTCTTCTATCACTCCTGTCTTTCATTGCTAGATTTTCATAATTTAACCATCAAATTAAAATCGAAAGAAATTATAGTTATTTTTTCTTGTTAATGGATTTCTTTAAGATTTTTGCACATATTAATTAAGATAAAACCAAACAATTAGAAATCAATAATACTAAGCACATATTTATTAAAATTAGATTTTTAATATCAGTCTTGACTTCAATGTACATTAGTCATTTTCCAAGTTACATTGATAAAGAGATTTGAAGCCGAGGGTGGGGGTATAATCGAAAAATAGCACAAATGAAACTTACTCTTCCATCACTCCTGTCTTTCATTGCTAAATTTTCCTATTTTAACTATTTAGTTAAAATAGGAAGTAAAGAATAAAATTACAATTATTTCTTCTTGTTAATGGGTTTCTTTTTAAGATTTATCCCCGAGACTTTTGCTCATATTCATTAAGATAAAACCAAACAATTAGAAATCAATAATACTAAGTACATATTTGTTAAAATCAAATTTTTAATATCAATATGCAAATTAGCCTTCCGTTCACACTGTAAACCGCTATTTTGTTGTATATATAAATACAATTGCATGTTATTAGTATGTAGATATAGTCAACAGTATTAATAATGTAAAACAATTTTATTAGTAATTGAGGTTTAAATAAGAATAAAATTATGGAGAATGTGACGTGAATAACTAAGGGAATTGTGACTTGAGTAGTAATATAGTTTTGGTTACAGACAGACAAACACACAATCTCCATTATAAAAGATTAGAACGGGATGCTTGAAACCATATACCGTATTTTACGGCATATAGAACGCACTTTTTTTTTTCAAAATTTTGGTTCAAAAAATTGCCCTGCGTCTTATACATCGTAGGTGAAGTTTGAGACCTCCCGTAGGCCTTAGGCTAATCTTCTCTATGATACTCACTAACCCAGCTTACGCTCAGTACTTTTACCTACCCTAAACTCCATGCATCCTTATTTTATTGCTGGTGTAATGCACAGCTAGACCGTTTTCAACAATATATGCTTAAATAGACTAAAAACTTTTTTTTGCTTGAATCAGATCTGCTGAAATGGGGGTGCATCTTATATGCCCGTGCGTATTATATGTCGTCAAATACGGTAACTGGGATCAAACAAATAAGAATAGTTACTTGAATTATTACATAAGAATACTTCAAACTGTACCAATTATTTGAATTAAGAATAGTTATCTTCTTATTATAATGGAGATTGTGTGTTTGTCTGTAACCGAAACTATATCACTACTCAAGTCACAATTTCCTGCGTCTTATACATCGTAGGTGAAGTTTGAGACCTCCCGAAACTATATCACTACTCAAGTCACAATTCCCTGCGTCTTATACATCGTAGGTGAAGTTTGAGACCTCCCGAAACTATATCACTACTCAAGTCACAATTCCCTTAGTTATTTACGCCACATTCACCGTGATTTTATTCATTATTCAAACCCCAATTATTAATAAAATTGTCTTACATTATTAATACTGTTGACCCTATCTAC
>CM042178.1:47878959-47883959 GCA_023376005.1 Doryteuthis pealeii | reverse complement strand
ATAATATGATAAAATAAATATATAAAGGTATTACATATCTATTTATTTGATGGCAATAGAACAGTCACAACCTTAGGTTTCATACATGCAAAATCGCATGCATTCATCAGGTGACGTTGATGCGAATTTTATTTTATCTTATTTATAGCTCTATTATTTATATCGAGCACTCTCCTAATACTACTGCAATTTGGCGCACCATTCCAGTGAAAGCTGAAGCGGTGACTATCCCAGACTATAGTTATATATATATAATATATATATATATATATATATATATATATAGAGAGAGAGAGAGGGGGCTTATATATATATATATATATATATATATATATATATGAGTGAGAGGGCTTTATATATATATATATATATATTATATATATATATATATATCGCATGAAACCAATATGGTTATGAATGTTCCTTTGTCACCTAATAAATAGATATGTAAAACCTTTATATATTTATCTTATTATATATATATATATATATATATTATATATATATGACCCTATATATGCTCCCCATCCCCTAGGGTTGAGCACTCTTGGGGGGATCTCACTGACTGCCGCCAACGCTCTTCTAAGGAATGGAGCACTCTGTGACGGCCTTTACACACAAAGCGATGTGTGTATTAAAACAGTTAAAATCCCCTTCCCATTCTGTGAGTGAAGACAGCCTAATGGTTAAGGTGCCGGACTGACACTCAACCGACCGGAGTTCAATTCCGGCTGTAGGTAGCTTACAAAATGTCTAGCCACACTGAAGAGACTTGATAAGTCGAAATACGTGTCTGTGGATGACCCTGGGAAAAGTAATATTCCAACTATTCTTCCTCCAGCTATGGGTAAATAGTAAGTTAAGCTACCAGTCTAGAAGAAAGAAGTCTAAATTCAAACCTGTGAATCTCCGTTTAATAATTTGACCTTGTGTCACATCCTGCTCGTGCAAAGGATTTGTTATATATAAGTCATCCACAGACACCGTGTCTCTTCAGTGTGGCTAGACACAGCAACTACCTCTGACCAGGAGCGAAACCCGACAGATTTTTCCTCTGCCCGATTCGTTAACCCTCGACTATCTGCCGTTAAGGGGGTGTTGTTTAAACTATTAAATACATACATTTGTTTATATATTTTACGATCCCCGGAGAGATCCAGTCAGTAAACAACAATAATATAGAACAATTTTATTAATAATTGAGGTTTGAATAAAAATAAAATCATGGAGAATGTGACGTAAATAACTAAGGGAATTGTGACTTGAGTAGTAATATAGCTTTGGTTACAGATAGACAGCACACAATCTCCATTATAATAAGATTGAATTAAAAAAGACAAATTGTAACACATTTTAATAACTAGTGTTACATAATCTATGCGGTTGCATAAGATTATTGTCGGTCCCCTGTAATTCTGAGGGGATGACCCTTTTCATACCATGGCCGGGTCCTTCCATGGAAAATTACAGAAGCCCGCCAAAATACGTGAAGTCACGTGGGACCTGTTCGGTCCCCAGTTTGCAGTTAGACGTCAGGCAGAGCAGTCGGCCATTTTAGATCCTGCCTAAAACTGGAACTCACGCGTGCTATGTTAGTTAGCAGATGTCTGGGTTGGGGATTGAAAATAAAGTAACATCAAAATAAATCGAAGTCTTGTGTATATTATCTAAAAACTAACAATGACACAGGGCTTCTGATAGAGAGAAATCCCTAACAGAAAACCAAACCGAAGTCCCCAAGAGAAGTCCAGACCAAGTCAAGATGATAGTAGAAATACCAAAGACGATCAGAATACTAAAGACGGCCAAGAAATAGAATTAAAGAAAGAGGTATGCAACATTATAATTATTTAGTACCAGTGAAGAAGGCGCTATGCAACACTAGTTTTAAGGTGTGTTTTATCTATATTCTATAGGATTTAAAATGTTGTAACGATTTTATGGGCCATCCTATAGGTTTCAAGCAAGAGCGCTTGTCCAGCGGAAATCCTTGGTAAAGAATCCTTTGGTTGTTCCTTGGTGCTCCTCAGTATTACAAGTCCTTTGTCAATGATTACAAATGTACGTCTCTCAGTTTCAGTGCTTAAGTAGTCAACCAGCCACGCATTCGGGCTGTTGATTGGCTGAAGTTTAAATCAAGTGACCTCGCCTAGTCTATGAATTTAAGTGGTGTATTGCAGCACGGCTTATATACAAAAAAAAAAAAAAAGAAAAATGAAAGGAGGCGCTAGGTCTAATGGTTAGAGTAGTAGGAAATGGACTCGTCAACCCAAGTTCAATTCCTGGACGAAGCTGTTGGCATTTCACATAGCGCTAATACCCTTGGGAAAGGTATGAATCCAATTGTCCCTCCAGCTATGGGCAAATAGCGGGGCAGACTGGACTCTTTAACCATGGCTAGGTAACCAGTCTAGGAGAAGGAAAACTCTGAATCCAAACCTGTTAAACTCCGCTTAAGAAATTGACCTTGTGTTGCATCCTGCTCGTGCGGAGGGGTTGGTAAATATATATATATATATATATATATATATATATAATATATATAATCAATGGTAATATTATGGATTTACACTCATAACTTGAAGTTTCATGGTAATCCAATCATCAGATGAATTCAATGGTTGAGATCTTAAAAACAATTCGTAAAATGGTTGAGAGTTAAAAAAATTTTTTTTTTAAATCTCAACCATTTCACGACTGGTTTTTAAGATCTCAACCATTGAATTCATCTGATGATTGGATTACCATGAAACTTCAAGTTATGAGTGTAAATCCATAATATTACCATTGATTATAAATCTGCTCTGCTTTATTAGCATTGAGCACCTTTTCATGCCAATACTTTTCTCATTTTTTCATTCACTATTCATTATATATGGTCTCTGACTATGCCTGCCGAGGTCCCGGTTTCGATTTCTGTCGGAGGGAAGTCGTTAGTATACATCGCTGATGAGACTTAATAAAGTCGAAACAGTCTGTACGGTGTTCTGCATAGCGAGCTATCCTTTGCCGGGATTCACTTGTCAAGATTATTTTCTATAATTATCGAATTTTATGCGATACATGCATTATAATTGCCTTCAAGCAAAATATAAATAATATATATATATATATATATATATATATATATATATACAAAATAATCCAAAAAATGTTAATTTTGGTTTTAATTATAAGAAAATGGTAGTAAAAATGCAAAGAAAAAAGTTTTTAAAAAAAGGCTACTTTTTCGTACTTAAAACGGATTTTTAATTTCAACTTTTTGACATCTAAAACGTTAATTTCAATTAAGCCATGATTGACGTCCACCAAAATGAATAACTAAAATGAAATGAAATAAAATAATTAGAAATCTTCTAAAAATAAAGTAGCCGTAAAGAAATCAAGTAGTCGTACTAAAAATAGTGGGTTTGTAGAAAATTGGTTTATGTAAAAAAATTGGATTCCGAAAAACGAAAATTACTTACGTTTCACTTAAAATTAAAATTTTAGGGCCGGGTTAGCTCAGTCGGTAGAGCGTTCGGCTAGAAACCACAAGGTTCCTAGTTCGATACCGGTCCTCGCCAACTCAGAGTATGAGTAGCACAGGAATCTGTGCGGTTAAGTAAGGAGCTGATGGTAGGTGTGGCGCTCCACCTCAGACGCCAAAACAACCTCCTTGGTCTAGCATTATTGAAAAGGGGATAGACTCCCTCGCTGATTGGCTGATACCGACTTTAGGCCGCCCCGACGACTTTACTTACTTAAGAGCTATTGTTAAATAGTTCGATATGTAAAAAGTATAATTATCTTGAATTAACTCCCCACTTCTCTCAATCTCGCGCGGAGGTCCAATGGCTTCGGCCCTGGATCTTACAAGCTAACGTCGTTGATCCCAGGGGGCCGTCCCCCAAGGCAACACCTGCTTCCTCGATTTAATGGGACAGGGCTGGGTTTATTGCCTGGTGACTGAGGCCCCCGTGAGGGGGAATGCCGACGGGATCAACGCATTTTATGCACCCGCCACCCATGAGTCTCGGCTTGTGGGTAGTCCCACATTAATAGGGCCTTGTGCCTGACCCGTACACTGGGGGGTACATGGTAAATATCCCTCCCTCTCTCAATCATTTTTATCTTTCTTTCTTTTCATTATGTTCGATTGAAAAAGATTAGCGTTATCGCTTCCGTGCGCCCACCATCTCTATCTATATTTCCCCTATTCTTTCTTATATTTTTTCTGTGTAGCATGTCCCTTTTCTTACCTGTCTTTCTTTTATAAAAAAAACCCGGAATTATCCATTATTTAGCTGAGGTGACGACACTCATAAGAAATAAGAATTCGTTCGATAAGCAACACCAGATAATCAGGATTTACATTTTTGAATTTCATCTCGGATGATTTGGACGGTTTCATTTTTAACTTGAGGGTGTTGCAAGATGATACGGGTTTTAGAGTATTAATGTAAAGATAGTTTGGGGTGGTGAAAAGATGGATTTATGCCTTTACCAAGTAAAATGCAAATAGCCTCGTCCAGGATTTGAACTCAGGTCGTCGATGCAGCTTGGTTTGGTTTGAGGCATATCAACCTCAGTGGGTCATTTAATGCCGATAAAATTTTGAAATAAAGTCATTCCTAATAGATACTCAATTTTTATAAATACTTTTTTCTATTTACCCTAACAGGTACAACCACTCCGGGTCAGAGTGGACCAGGGAGCAATGGTGATGAAGGGTTGCTCCACATTCCTCAAATCTCCAAAACTGAAACCTCGCCATCAAAATAGAGTTTAACGTCATTCCCAGGACAAAGCCCTCAGCCACCGCCTTCTAGCACCCATATGATAAAAAGGGTTGGGGCTTGCCATAAGGGCAATAGGGTCGGGGCAATCATATAGGTGCTAATGCTTGACGTGACCAGCCGATTGATCGGAGGGGGCCTCTCCGACCGCCTGTCTAGCCTAAGGTTCTAAGTGGAGTATTGCAAGTCATAGACTGCTCATCCACCTGTTCTATCCTTAAG
>CM042178.1:47783959-47871459 GCA_023376005.1 Doryteuthis pealeii | reverse complement strand
AGACTCTTTCGCTGATTTGTTGATACCGACTTTAGGCCACCCCGACAATTTTACTTACTTTTACTTATTCTATATACGGGTAAGGGACAAGGCCCAATTAATGCGGGACCACACATAAGCCGTGACTTATGGGTGGCGGGTGCAAAAAATGCGTTGATACCATCGGTATTCCCCCCCTCAAGGGAGCGCCTCAGTCACTGGGCAATAAACCCAGCCCTGTCTCTTTAAGTCAAGGGGGCAGGTGTTTTCTGGGGGACGGTCCCCTGGGATCAACGATGTTAACTTATGCGATCCAGGGCCGAAGCCACTGGACCCCGGCGTTGTGTATCATTTCAACAGTTATATTGTCATTCCTCTTTGGAAGCCACTCTGGGGGGTTTCAAGTTGGGGGGGGTCCTTAGCTCCCTGGGTGGCTTTTTGGATCTTAATTTATAATTTTTGTCAGAGGTAGTAAGTGTTGTTTTTTAATTCTTTTTTTGTTTTTTTTAGAATTTCAATGCTATTTCTGTGTATATTTAAATTTTCAAGTATATTCAAATATAAATCAAAACATAATTTTGCACAAAAAGTAATATGCGTATATCTATTTAAGTAAGTAAAGTAAAGTCGTCGGGCAGCCTAAAGTCGGTATCAGTCAGTCAGCGAGGGAGTCTATCCCCCTTTTCAATAGCGCTAGACCAAGGAGATTGTTTTGGAATCTGAGGTGGAGCGCTACACCTACCATCAGCTCCTTACTTACCGGCACAGATCCCTGTGCTACTCATACGCTGAGTTGGCGAGGACCGGTATCGAACTAGGAACCTTGTGGTTTCTAGCCGAACGCTCTACCGACTGAGCTAACCCGGCCCTTTTTATAGTTTCATCCGGACATACATACTGTTGTATCGTCGAGGTGAAATGATATACAGAAGGAATTGGGTGCTTACATTCATTCAGCATCAGTACCCGGTGCTAACGGATACATACAAAAACATAGAACAAAAAGTTACAAAACAATTAGCAAGACAACTTACAATAAATAGAGGAGGGGCAAATGCGGTATAAGCCAAACACAGTAAGATCAGTGCGGATATTAATCAGCTTATTCATCCACTGTTGAAGTCCTTAATCGTCGACTATTTAAGGTTATGAGCCAGTCCATCTGGTAGTGCTGAAGGGGTGCTAGCTACTATACAACAATGGGTTGATTCTCTGTTCTTTTTTAATTTTCTTCTTGGAAATTCTTCATCTTTGCGTCCATTACTGAGTAACGTATGCATCAAATTGTGATGTATGTAATGTATGCATCAAATTGTGATGTATGTAACGTGTACATCAAAATGTGGTGTATGTAACGTAGGCATCAAATTGTGATGTATGTAACGTGTGAATCAAATTGTAATGTAGGTAACGTGTGCATCAAAATGTGATGTATGTAACGTGTGCACCAAATTGTGATGTATGTAATGTATGTATCAAATTGTGATGTAGGTAACGTGTGCATCAAATTGTGATGTATGTAACGTGTGAATCAAATTGTGATGTATGTAACGTATGCATCAAATTGTGATGTATGTAACGTCTGATGTATGTAACGTGTGCATCAAATTCTGATGTATGTAACGTATGCATCAAACTGTGATGTTTGTAAAGTGTGAATCAAATTACGATATATGTAACGTAGGCATCAAATTGTGATGTATGTAACGTGTGATGTATGTAACGTGTGCATCAACGTGTGATGTATGTAACGTATGCATCAAATTGTGATGTATGTAACGTATGTATCAAATTACGATATATGTAACGTAGGCATCAAATTGAGATTTTATTTTATTAATTATTTATTTATTTTACTCGGGGAACCGGAACACTTTTTTCCAATTATAACTAAAAGATTCTTTTTTCTTCTTCTTTTTTCCCTTCTGAAGGTTTGTTGGGTGGCGGACGTCGAAGTTTTTTTCCTTCAACTGAGAAAGATCCTAAAACCGGTCAAGAAGACAAAACACATGGCCGATTGGACGGTCGGAATCTGGTCGAGGTGAGAAACATATCATTCTGGGTTTTTTTTAATATATATATAGACAAAACGTCACCCATTCAGCTCTGGGTAGATAATTGAGGTTATGGAAAAGGGAGTTAGCAAAGCGAATAAAAAAATTTTAAAAAAGAAATACGGTCGGACGAAACCTTAAAATCATTTTGTTAGCTTTCTAAGAAAGGAAATGTTCGACTTCATTTAAGCTACGGGTAGCAGGTTGTGAAATTTAACATAGAAATACATTTAAAATTCTCCCGTCTCTCTCTCTCTCTCTCTCTCTATATATATATATATATATATATATATATATATATATATATATATATATCCCAGAGAAACTAACATATATAACGAGGAGGTAACCAAGAGATACATAGATGGAAAGAAAGTGATAGGCAGAATGTAAAGTAAGAGATTGGTCAGTTTTTTACTTAATTGCTAATTATGACTAATTTGAACCAATTTAAACAGAATTTTTTCAAATATAATTCAATCCTAAAAGTAAGGAATAATTTAGTATAATTTTCGTGTCATTAAACTAAACAGTAAAAAAGCCTTTAGGAAGCAAAAGTTGATGATAGATTTCGATCTTTCTTCATAACATTTCGATTGATTTCTTTAGGTGTAAAAAATCCAAGAGAAAAAAAAACGAAGAATACGATTCTTCCACAGAAATAAAAAAAAATTATACACTATTTAAATACCGTCTTTTTCTATTCGTTTCTTAAGGATTGGCGCAAGGACAAGGAATCGAAGGGCGCCAAACACAGTTATGTTTGGAAGAAAGAACAGTTCGATAAAGTCAACCCGAAAGACACAGATTATCTATTAGGTAAGTAAACGTATATATGGAGGCGCGTGGTGAAATGTCGGCGGGGCCTCTCCGACTGCACGTCTAGTTCATCCACCAGGATTCCGTTCTTAAGCATCACAAGTTGCCACCCACGGCAAACTGGTGGCCTCATTTGTGAGGAGGGTGTCTTTCCTCTCTGCAGAGGCGCTGTCGGTGTATCCTAAAGCTCCAGCCGACAGGGCTGAACTCGAACCGTAACAAAACCTGTTAAAACCCCGCTTAAAAAATGACCATGTGTCACATCCTGCTCGTGTGGAGGAGTGGGTATATATATATATATATATATATATATATATATTATATATATATATATAAAGGAAATTTGAAAAAAACAAGTGTTCCGAAAATGGGATGAATTTAATTATCGATGTTTAAAACATTTCGGTTTCATTGAACCTTCATCAGGATGTATCTTGGGGTGAAGAAAATTATGGATGTTTTTATATGTGACAGGAGATGAAAATCTTTTTAGTTATGATATATATATATATATATATATATATATATATATATATATATATATAAGGTAAATGCTTTAAGATATGTAGAAAGATCAAGTAGTGTAGTCTATCTATTAATTAAGCGTTAACAAATCACAGATGTATTTGAATTTCCACCAGTTGATTTTATCTTATTTTTTTTATTTTTTAACAACATAAACTTATACATTTACCTATATTTAATATAGATCGAGTAATGTCTCGTGTTACCATGCCAACGGAATCTCTTCTTACTCTTAAGTGGGTAGAATAAACGTCATAGTAAACCTCCGCGGGAAGGCTGTTACTAACGTCCAGTAACCAGACAAAAAGAAAAGAGAGCGTAACCGAATACGCTCTGCACCAAATGCTTGAACATAGTCAAGTTTTCAAATCCTGTCTACATTATTGTCCCCCACCTTCGTTTATTAACATTACTATTGTTGATTTTAAATATTGCTTTTCATCGACTGAAGGAAGACAACTTCACAAAAAAAACTGGAGATTCATGGAGTGATTGTTGTATTGCAAGCTGAGCATGTTGTGAAGATCCAGACTTGGTAGGTAGTTTAAATAACGAATTTTACTATTCCGCTTGTGTATTTCAGTCAAGTTCACTTCCTGGATCCTGAGTGCCTGTTGGTTTTAAAGTGGACACTTTCATCTACACAAACTGAACATTTGACTGTATTCGGTTACGTTCTCTTTGCTTTTTGTAGAGATTCATGGAGTGATTAGTATCCAGCTGTGTTGCAAGCTGAATAGGTTGTGAGGATCGAGACTTGTTAGGTGGCTTAAATAGCAGGTTGGACTCTTCCACTTGTGTATTTGAGTCAAGTTCACTTCGTGGATCCTGGTTGGCTGCTGGTTTTAAGGTAGATACATTAATCTTTCTGTAGAGATTCATGGAGTGATTAGTATCCAGCTGTGTTGCAAGCTGAGTAGGTTGTGAGTATCGAGACTTGTTAGGTGGCTTAAATAGCATGTTGGACTCTTCCACTTGTGTATTTGAGTCAAGTTCACTTCGTGGATCCTGATTGGCTGCTGGTTTTAAGGTGGATACATTCATCTTTTTGTAGAGATTCATGGAGTGATTAGTATCCAGCTGTGTTACAAGCTGAGTAGGTTGTGAGGATCGAGACTTGTTAAATGGTTTAAATAGCAGGTTGGACTCTTCCACTTGTGTATTTGAGTCAAGTTCACTTCGTGGATCCTGATTGGCTGCTGGTTTTAAGGTGGATACATTCATCTTTTTGTAGAGATTCGTGGAGGGATTAGTATCCAGCTGTGTTGCAAGCTGGGTATGTTGTGAGGATCCAGCTTGGTAGGTGGTTTAAATAGCAAATTGGTCAATTTCACCAGTGTATTTGAGTCAAGTTTACTTCCTGGATCCCGATTGGCTGTTGGTTTTAAGGTGGACACTTTCATTTAAATAAATCTGTTCGAGCATTTAGTGCAGAGCGTATTCGGTTACGTTCTCTTTTCTTTTTATCTGGTTACTGGATGCTAGTAACAGCTTTCCCGTAGAAGTAAGTATGATGTTTATTCTACAAAGTGAGAGCATTACACACTATTGGCAATTATCTATTTCTTTTTTCTCTTGCTCAGGTCTGTTTTCGCCGAGCCACATGTCATTTGCCCTGGAACGAGATCAAGGACCCTTGGGTGAACCCTCACTGCCTGAGATGACGGAGAAAGCAATTCAGATCTTGAAAAAGGGTCCACAGGGATTCTTTTTGTTCGTCGAAGGTATTGTATAATTATCAAGAATTCATTTGGTGAGATGTGGATGTTAATATATACTAGCAGGACCTGTGGATATAGCACAGTATGATGATTTAATTATTACGACGTCTGATATGTTTACTTAAGAGCTATTGCAAAATAGTTCAATAAGTAAAAAGTAGAATAATCTTGATTTAACTATCTCTCTCACTTTTGTTCTTTCTTTCTTTTTTATCCTTTTACTATGTTCAATTGAAACAGATTAGCGTTATCGCTACCGCGCATACACTCCTCTATCTATCAGAGGTAACGACACTCATGAGAAATAAGAATTTGGCGGATGAGCAACACAAGATAATTAGGAGTTATATTTTGCAATTCATCTTGGACGATTTGGACGGTCTCATTTTTAACCGGAGGGTGTTGCAGGATGATAATAGTCGGAAGATTAAGAAACAAGAGTATTAATATATAGATGCATTTCATCTTGGACGATTTAGACGGTCTCATTTTTAACCAGAGGGTGTTGCAGGATGATAATAGTCAGAAGATTAAGAAATAAGAGTATTAATATATATTTTTCAATTCATCTTGGACGATTTGGACGGTCTCATTTTTAACCAGAGGGTGTTGCAAGATGATAATAGTCAGAAGATTAAGAAATAAGAGTATTAATATATATTTTTCAATTCATCTTGGACGATTTGGACGGTCTCATTTTTAACCAGAGGGTGTTGCAAGATGATAATAGTCAGAAGATTAAGAAATAAGAGTATTAATATATATTTTTCAATTCATCTTGGACGATTTGGACGGTCTCATTTTTAACCAGAGGGTGTTGCAAGATGATAATAGTCAGAAGATTAAGAAATAAGAGTATTAATATATATTTTTCAATTCATCTTGGACGATTTGGACGGTCTCATTTTTAACCAGAGGGTGTTGCATGATGATAAGGGTTGTGCAATTAAGGAACACGAGTACTAATATATATTTTTCAATTCATCTTGGACAATTTGGACGGTCTCATTTTTAACCAGAGGGTGTTGCATGATGATAAGGGTTGTGCAATTAAGGAACACGAGTACTAATATATATTTTTCAATTCATCTTGGACAATTTGGACGGTCTCATTTTTAACCAGAGGGTGTTGCATGATGATAAGGGTTGTGCAATTAAGGAACACGAGTACTAATATATATTTTTCAATTCATCTTGGACAATTTGGACGGTCTCATTTTTAACCAGAGGGTGTTGCATGATGATAAGGGTTGTGCAATTAAGGAACACGAGTACTAATATATATTTTCAATTCATCTTGGACAATTTGGACGGTCTCATTTTTAACCAGAGGGTGTTGCATGATGATAAGGGTTGTGCAATTAAGGAACACGAGTACTAATATATATTTTTCAATTCATCTTGGACGATTTGGACGGCCTCATTTTTAACCAGAGGGTGTTGCATGATGATAAGGGTTGTGCAATTAAGGAACACGAGTACTAATATGTAGATGTCTAACATGAATTGTGACGGAAGTGAAAGACAGGGTGAACTTCCGGCCACCTTCGATGAGGCGGCTCGTCTCCGTCGATCAGAAAAGCAACGCTTGGTGGATGGCCGGCACGAACCCGAGAACGTCTGCTTACAAAAGATCTGGTCGCGATGGTGAAATGAGTCGTGCCTAAAATTAGCTGATACAAATGATCCGTGTCCTGCGTTGCGAAATTACCGATGTTTCTGGGGTCTGTATAAACCAGGTTTTCTCAAAGAGGTCTGCATAAAACCCCAGATTATTTGAAGTTAGCACATACGCGCACTCACTCCAAACAAACTTTTTATTTATTCGGAAATGAGGTACAGCGCATGTGCACACAACTCGGCATGTAGCCGGAAGTTTGGTTTTGGGGGAGAGGTGATAAAACTAGTCATATCACTACACGGATCTAGCTAGCTAGGATCACTCACCGACCGATTCATTCAAAAATAAAAATAAAATTCTTGCATTCTCTCCTTGCGCAGCTCCCTTCCACCAAAATACCTCATTCGCTCTATGCATGTATCCTACTTAAAAAAATTCCCAATATTGATGATTGGCGATGGAGGGGGTGGGAAAAAATTGAAAATAAAAACGCCAAGAAACTGAAAAACACATGTAAACAAAACAAAAATTGTGGGTCATTTTGGTTTCCCCCTTTCCCTCAGCAGGCCCGCCGACTGTCTTCCGCACTTTGTTGTTTGCATAAAACCCCAGGGATCTATATAAAAAAAATGTAAAAAAAACCTCAGTGGGTGTTTGTTGACTTTTTGTATATAAGGTATGTGCTAGACACCTGTTCCTACTTATAGACTCGGCTACAATTATGTGACCTATCTCTTGGCCAATCACTGGCAGTACTCTGCTGCTGATACAATAATTAAACTGACAGTACTATTAGACATATTAGAGCCACTGACCGGCTTGCTTTCAAAATATCCAGTGTTTCACTTCCCCGCTCCAAAAGGTAGAGAATACGCCAAGAAAATATAGAAGCAAAACATTGGCAGCGCCAAAAGACCACAGACGCAGTATCATTTATATCAACAAGAAAACAAATGAAGTTTTATTAAAAGAATAAACATCAATGACTTTCGATCTTGTGAGTTAATTATGCGTCTATCCGCATTCAATATTTCTTTTTTTTCTACTCTTAAAAGTCTCTGTAAAATTACTAGCCACTTGGCAAAAGTTCAAACAGAAAATGACCTTAGTCAAAAGTTCATGTGAAAATAGTTATATTCAAAAGTTCGAAGTATTCCCGACGTCACAGATGCAAACAAAATATATGAGAGTGAAATCATAATCAGAGAGGAACTTACATTTTCTTGATGAAATACCTTTGGAGAAATTCTGCTTTGTGCCTCAGATATACTTTAGTGTCCATGAGAAATTTTCTCTTTCTTTCTCTCTCTTTTTTTTTTCTTTTCAATAATATTGCAGATCTCTTTAACAAAACTGGGGTCTTTTTAAAAGTCAGTTGATATCATAGCAGATCTTCGTTTACAACACCCTCACTCGCTGAACTCTAGTTGTCTTGTGTCGAGAAAAATATTTCTTTCTCTCTTCTTCTTAAAATTGGCGGGAATTTATTCGAACGCTATCTGGGGAGAAGGGGTCACAGGGTGTGTTAAAAGTACATTATGGGTGGGGAGAATTCGGGTCAAAAGTTCATCGTCTGTCTTGGATATCGGTGCAGGTGAGAGGGGGGAAGGGGGGACACGTTATTGTTCTTGGTTGATAGTAATAAAAATGTTAACTATTTATTCCTTATGAACTCGTCGCTAGTTCAATTTTTTTCTTTCTTTCATTCAACCGTCCGAACTTTAAATAAAAGGTGGAATGCACTTTTACACATTCATGACAATATATATATATATATATATATATATATATATATATATATTATATTATTATTATTATTATTATTTATATTTTCTATAATTATCGAATTTTATACGATACATGCATTATAATTGCCTTCAAGCAAAAAATATAAATAATAATTTATTCAACGGTGCTTCTATAAACAAACAAACATCCAAAAATCTTATATATATATATATATATAAAGTAATTGGCAATTTGCTTGAAGCATTGTTAAGTATGTTATAATATATTAATGATTTGAAGGCAATTACAATGCATATAAAAAATAAAAACAAAAAGATGTTATTTTTGTCTTATCGATTTCAAAGTAAAACTTTATCTTCAGAGACGTTTATAATTTCTGATAACCGTCTCTGAAGATAAAGTTTTGCTTTGAAATCGATAAGACAAAAATAACATCTTTTTGTTTTTATTTTTTATATGCATTGTAATTACCTTCAAATCATTAATATATATATATATATATATATATATATATATTAATGATTTGATATATATATATATATATATATATATATATATATATATATATATATATATATCAAATCATTAATATATATATATATATATATATATATATATATATATATATATATATATATATATACACGCACACACACATGATCCATTATATCTAATGTCTAGGCCACACACACATGTACACACAGGTATGTCAGAAAAGTTCCAGGTTGACCGCATTCTTCGATATGAGGGGCATCTTCCACTGCGAGATCTTGCCACGCGGCCCGATGATCAACCAGCATGTCTACAAAGAGATACTGTGACGTTTGATTCGTTCAGTGTGCGAGAAGAGGCGAGAGATGTGGCAGGACAACTCGTGGCTGTTTCACCATGACAATGCACCTGTCCACACTGCCTTGGGTATTCGAGATGTCCTGGCTCAGAAGATCATAACTGTATTGGAGCAATCTCCCTACTCGTCCGATTTGGTTCCACATGTTTTTTTTTTTACTCTTCCCCAGGCTCAAGGGGGTCAGCAAGGGAACCTGTTTTGAGGATGTGTCCGACATCAGAAAGGGCATGACGACAGAACTATGGAGAATCCCGGAAGAATCCTTCCAGCGGTGTATGCAAGCGTGACAGAGAAGGATTAGAAAGTGCATTAGACTCCAGGGGGATTTTCTTTGAATGGGGAAAACTTGTAGTTTGGATTTGAAATAAATTTGAAATAAACATTGATAATACACCGAAGGATAGAAGGTATAGGTTATGTGGTGATAGATATGTAACCGTTAATCACATAATGGAATGCAGCAACCTGGAAAAAAACGGAATACAAGAGCAGACATGATTGTTTAGGAAAAGTTATCACCTGATAATTATGCAAGAGACTTAGTTTTCACTATACTAACAAAGTGTACGTGTTTTAAACCAGAATGCTAGAAAATGAGCTATGTAATATTCTGTGGAACTTTCAAATACAAACGGATCACTCATTTCCGTGCAGAAGACTACATCTAATTTTAATTAACACGACATCTAGTGGATTTTGCTGTTCCAACAGACCACAGTTATCATAAAAGAAAACAAATACTTGCAGATTGCCAGATACCTGAAGAAGTTGAAGATGACAGTGTTACCAATCGTAGTTGGAGCCCTTAGAACAGTTCCCTAGAACTTTGAAAAGAGACTGGTGGAACTGGAGATTATAAAAAGAATGGAGACCACCCAGATCACAACACTGTTAACATTGTTAGAATGGGCTAAAATCTTCAGTGTACACTTACCAGAATAACTGAAAACCGTGCTAAAGATAGGTTTGATTCCACAATATTTTTTGTGACACCAGTCCTGGAACTTTTTGACATATCTCGTATGTACGAAACATGGCGATTCTCGTTTGTGATTTCTGTGTCCCGGTCACGTTTGACCTTCGTTTGCGTCGTCCCTGCTCGGATTTCGTCGACCTTCATTTACGTGTCCCACAGCAGAAAAGCAATATCACAAATAGAACAATATTCTGCATCACGTTGCAAACAATTTTATTCTTTATCACGTCACACGGATTTAGAATTCAAAGATTGTAATTCAAATCGTAAAAAAAAATGCTTGCGTCATTTTCTTTTTACAGCACGGATATCCATGACAATCTCTCTCCATCTATCCCTATCGCTCATCATTCTCGGGAGGTCCTCTATGCAGCATCCTGCATCCGCACAGAGCTGATCAATGTACGTTTTTGCTGGTCGGCCCACACTGGCTTGTCCATGTGCTGGCTTCCACAGGAGGACGTCGCTTATGAATTCGTCCTTGCTTCTCCAGCAGTGTCCCGCGTGTCTTGTCCGTCTTACTCTAATGGTTTGTGTGATATGTGGCAGGTGGCCGTATAGCTGTTTTCTCGTAGGGTGTTGTTTCCATGTCTTGTTCAGGATCACCCGCAGCATTCTTGTGCAGCTCCCATCTAGTTTATTCTCTAGTCGCTTAGTTAGGGTCTAGGTGGTGCAGCCATACAGCAGTACTGATATGACAACGGCCTAGAAGAACCGTCTCTTTAACTTGTCTGTGAGGTTGGATTTCCATATGATCGATAGTTTATTTATAGCGGCCCATGCTTTTCCTATACGTGCACTAACGTCATTTTCTGTGGAGGAGATGTTACTGCCTAAGTATCTAAATTGTTCTACAGAGTTTAGGAGTTTGCCGTCTATAATATTTTATCTATAATATCTATTAATAATTGAGATTCGGTCTCTATTTTCTTTACTTTCTTACTTCTATTCTTCTTCTTCCAGCGTCTGGACTTCGTCTTGGGGACTTCGTGTCTGGTCTTCCATTGGGGATTTCTCTTTATCAGAAGCCCTGTGTCATTGGTAGTTTTTAGATAATAACACAAGACTTCGATTTAACTTAGATCATATTTTATTCTGAAATCCCCACCAGACTATCTGCGCAGATTGAGTCGGCACCGTGCATAACACGACTTACCACCGTCGTGGCTTTTGGCCGATCTGACTAAAAATCTCTTTCTAATCTAAACCGGAAGAGGGTCTTCTCCACCGATTCTCACGGTATCCACCGGAAGGATCAGGATGAGGTCAAGCCTTGTCATTCAATCCTTCAAGGCCGCCGGCTGAACTTATAACAGCCATTTTGGTTTCTACACTACTGTACATAAATATTAGGAATCTAATAATTATGTAACATACGTTACATCACACAAAATCGTCACAACATAAAATAAATACACTTAAATTTTGAGCATGCAAACTTAGACGATCCTCATTGGGTTTTTTTTAAACAAGTTTTTAATAAATACATATTATACATAAATACAGTATTATATAGAGATTATGTCTCTATTTGTCTGAAACTGAAACTGTCACTTTTCACGTTACAATTACCAAATTTTCATTAAAGAACAATTAATATTAATAGAATAAATAAAAGCCGGTCCTTATAATTCCTTGTTTGACTCCTTTCCATTGTAATAAATAAACTACAGTATCATCTGCGTTATTCTCGACCATTGTCCCCATCTTCATTGTTATTTGTACAACGTTTCGGCCGATATGCCCTCCGGTCTTCTTCAGGTATTTCTTCTCGGACTCGGGAACCTTCTCGGACTCGGAAACCTTCTTTTCGGACTCGGGAACCTTCTTTTCGAACTCGGGAACCTTCTTTTCGAACTCGGGAACTTTCTTGTCGTAATCGGGAGCCATCACGTAACTTTGAACTTAACCCTTATTTAGTCCACGGGGGTATTCTGTTCTCATTCTGCTAACCATAGCTGGGGTAGGAGTTGTGTTAATTATTTTTCTAACTGCCTCTACTCAGGATTGAACGCGGGATCCAGAGATAACTGTCACTTAGAACTGTCATAACCTAACTACCTTATCTACTAGGCCATGTGTCCAATTGGGTTAGGTTCAAAGCTCCGTGATGGCTCCCGATGACGACAAGAAAGTTCCCGATTTCAAAAAGAACGTTCCCGAGTCCCACAAGAAATACCTGAAGAAGGCCGGAGGGCATATCGGCCGAAACGTTGAACAAATAACAATAAAGATGGAGACAATAGTCCGAATAATGCAGATAATACTAATCTTCAAGCCTCATCTCAAACATTCAGATAAATAAACTACATATTATTCAAATAAATAAACTATATAAACCATAAAATTAATTGAAAAAATTGTATTAATTTAAATGGAAAAAAATATTTAAAAAACTTGTAATCAAATTTTTAAATTATTTTCTACTCCCGCCCTTTTTTTCAATAACAAGAAGTTAACTAAAAGTTTTGCAATTAAATAAATACCTACGATTTTGTGTAAAATTCATGCGTAATATATTCAAAATAATTATCTAATTAATAATTTATAAATGCAAGCAACATTTTATTTGAGGATGACATAACTAAGTTTCCATTTCAAATTGTTTTATTATTTTTTTTTTTTAGTATTATCTGTGTTATTCGGACTATTGTCCCCATCTTCATTGTTATTTGTACAACGTTTCGGCCGATATACCCTCCGGCCTTCTTCAGGTATTTCTTGTCGGACTCGGGAACCTTCTTTTCGAACTCGGGAACTTTCTTGTCGTATTCGGGAGCCATCACGGAACTTTGTCCTGGGAATGACGTTAAACTCTATCTGATGGTGAGGTTCCAGTTTTGGAGGTTTGGGGAATGTGGAGCACCCCTTCATCACCATTGCTCCCTGGTCCATTCTGACCCGGAGTGGTAGTACCTGTTAGGGTCCCATCTATGGGTTAAATAGAAAAATGTATTTATAAACAAAATTGTATTATCCATTAAGAATTGATTTATTTCAAAACTTTATCGGCATTAAATGACCCACTGAGGTTGATATGCTGTAAAACAAAACCAAATAAAAAAAAATAATAAAAAGACTTGAAAAAAAAATGAGATTGAGAAAAATTGAATACCCATCAAGAATGAAAACAAAATGTCTTCGGTATAAAAAAAAATCGGACCATATTACCTTTAAGCACCCCATCTGCGATCTCGATTTAGAAGGACATGTTTTTCATTTACACCGTCAATATCCGGTTGTTTGTTAACAGACGATTTTTAGAAGTTTTTTTTTTAAATTATAAAACTAACCCCTAACCCTAACCCCTAACCCTAACAAACAACCGGATATTGACGGTGTAAATGAAAAACATGTCCTTTCTTAATCGAGATCAAAAAGGGGTGCCTAAAGGTCATATGGTCCAAATAATCCAACAAGGGTTGACATGCCGTAAAATACAACCAACCAAAACCATTCGCTAATTTATAAAATAGTCTTTTGTAGCTGAAAAGTTACTCTATCTAACGGTGTTAATTTCTGTTGTAGATGGAATATTGTGTTGGAATATTTTGGTATTACCCCACCCCACTATCTCGCCTATATATACAGGACGCTTCTGTAAAATGTTAACCTTGGTTTGGCAGCCGGACTAGGAGAAGGAAAACAATTCAAACCTGTTAAACTGTCCTTAAAAACAGGCCTTGTATTGCATCCTAAACTTGCGGAGGTCTATATAACATATGAGTGTCTGTGTGTGTGTGTGTGTGTGTCTGTCTGTCTGTCTGTCTGTCTGTCTGTCTGTCTCTCTCTCTCTCTCTCTCTCTCTCTCTCTCTCTCTCTCTCTCTCTCTTAAAAAGAGGGCTATAAAATATTTACATTTTTGCCGATAAATTTGTAATCATGTAATTAAAAAAAAAATTGTATCGTCTATAATTACAGATATAAATTCAAATAGATGGACCATTCGCTAATTTATTTATTTATTTATTTTACAGGTGGACTTATTGATAAAGCGCACCATGACAACCTGGCCAAGAAAGCTCTTTATGATACGTTGGATTTTGATGCGGCAATCCAGAAAGCCCTTGACCTTGTGGACATTGAAGAAACATTAGTGGTTGTTACAGCAGACCATTCAACAGCATTCAACCTGGTTGGTTATCCAACAACACACAACTCTATATTCGGTACGTTCACACACACACACACATACACACCCGCCCTGTCGGCTGGGGCGTTAGAATGCACCGACTGCACCTCTGCAGAGGGGTAAGACTCTCCCAATGGGGCCACCTGTTGGCCGTGGGTGGCGACCTGTGATGCTTAAGGATAGAGCCCAGGTTGATGAGCAGTTTATGACATGCAATACTCCACTTTGGCCCTATCTTGGGCTAGACGGGCAGTCGGAGAGGCTCCCTCCGATCAATCGGCTGGTCACGTGAAGCCCTAGCACCTATATGATTGCCCCAACCCTATTGCCCTTATGGCAAGCCCCAACCCCTTTTTATCATATGGGTGCTAGAAGGCGGTGGCTGCGGGTCTACATGTCCTGAGAATGACGTTAAACTCTATCTGATGGTGAGGTTCCAGTTTTGGAGGTTTGGGGAATGTGGAGCACCCCTTCATCATCATTGCTCCCCGGTCCACTCTGACCCGGAGTGGTAGTACCTGTTAGGGTCCATGTAGGTTAATAGAAATATGTTATTTATAACACAAATTGTGTATCCATTAAGAAGAATTTATTTCAAATCTTTATCGCATTAGATGACCCACTGAGGTTGATATCCGTAAAACAAACCAAATAAACTTATTAGTTATTGAATCATTATGATTTATTATTATGAGAGTTTTTTCCACCAGCGTTACTAGATGGACTTTCACTGGAGTCTGTGTGACAACAAGCTCTCCAGGACTCTTCTAAGTATTCTAGTCAATTTCAGCAATGCTGTGTCAATTCTTCCTCTGATTTCTAGTTCTCCAATCTTTTTTCCCAAGTCTTTTGGACCGTCTAAGTGCACCAACTACAATTGTTATCACTTTGACCCTCATATTCCACGGCTTTTTCATTCTCTGGCAAGGTCAGGTAGCGGGTGGTGTACTGCTTAGAGTTGCAGGAAATGGATCGTCGACCAGAGTTCAATTCCCGGATAAAGCCACAGTTCACATAGCGCTAATACTTAGGAAAGGTATGAATCCACTATTCCCCCTCCAGTATGGGTAAATAGTAGGGCAGACTGGGCTCATAACCTTGTTAACAACCAGTCTAGAAGAAAACTCTGAATTCAAACCTGGTCACTACTAGAATAGACTCAGGCCTACTAAGTGGTCTATTTCAATTTTTTTATTTGTCTATCTTTCGTTTTCCTCGTCTATCACCTGTGATCTGCAGGAACTCTAAAACCTACTAGTTGACAAGTTCTCTTCTTTTTTTTTTTTGTTAATAATACTAGGTCTTCTTCTGGCTGGGATAAGGGTGATCAGTCTTAATCTCAAAGTCACCGAGAATTTTACTGCATTTCCATTCTCAACAGATTCTTGTTTATGAATATACCATATAGTTGTATGGTCAAAATTTGTTGGTTTTTTTTTTGTTTGTTTTTTTTTTTTTGCATGAATTCACTGTGGATCACCTTCTAACCAAGTCGTGCCTAGTTTTTTTTTTTTTCGTTGTGCTAGTTTGCTACATTCCTTAATACATGGTTTACAGTCCTCTCTGTCCACCACAGTCTGCATTTGCTGTTTGTTGTGTCTTATCAATTTTTGCTTTGATATAATTTTTTCTTATGGCATTATTTTGTGCAGCAATTTATTAGTGATTCGGTTTCTCTCTTGAGGTTTTTCCTCTTCTAAACCATGTCCGAGTTGGTCATTTGAAGTGCCCATATAAATTGTTTTCCCTCCTGTTTTGTTTTCTAGTTTTCGTAGTTTTTCTGTTTGTCATATATTACATCTGTTATTGTTGGCTGTTTATAAGTAATCATGTTTGTTCTTTTTTGTGTATTCTTCGAATTGTTGAATTGTGGCTTACACAGTCTTCTATGTTGCAAGCAACCTCTTCCACCTTCATTTCTTTATACATATAGACTATGAATTTAACATTTTTCTAAAAATGTAAATTCATTACTGTCGATTAACTTCCATTTACTTTCATATTGTCTTTTGAAAAACAAAATATCTGGGATTTTACATCTCTGGAGGCTAATATGATCTACAACACTACGGAATTTTCAACACAAATTCTTGAAACTTCCATCTTTCTCAATTGTGCTGTGGACCTTTTAACTTATTTTTGTAGTCTGGAATATATCATGAACATTTTTGATACTTTTTATATATTTTTACATCAACACTCTTTTGAGTTTTAATATAGATTATATTGCTTCTGATTTTTGAAAATAGATTTATTTACATCATGAACATTTTTGATACTTTTTATACACTTTTTATATATTTTACAATCAAACTCTTTGAGTTTTTGTTATGGATTATAATGCTTACTGATTTTTTAAAATAGATATATTTTATTTTTACACAAAATATACGCATTTTTTTTAAAAATCCAACATGAACACTAGTGTTTGCTTTTGTACCTCCTATTCTAACGGTTTTATTTCCGTCTTTCATCCTATATGTTGCTCTTGATGAAGACGCTCTATTTTAAATGGTCGAACCAGATTTGTCAGGCAAACAATAACAACTTTTTTTTTTCTAAAAATGTTTAATTCTACTGTCGGATTAACTCCATTACTTCATATTGTCTTTTGAAAAAACAAAATACCTGGATCTTACACTCTGGAGGCTATATGATCTCAACACTATGGATTGTCAACAATCAATTCTTGAAACTTTCCATCTTTTCAATTGTGCTTGGACTTTTACTTACTTTTTGTAGCTGGATACATATGACATTTTTGATACTTTTTTTATATACTTTTTTTATATATTTTTACATCAATCTTTTGAGTTTTTAATATGGATTATAATCGCTTCTGATTTTTAAAATAGATTTGTTTTATTTTAACACAGAATACGCCATTTAAAAAAAAAACCAAAATTCCAGCATCGAACACTAGCGTTCGTTTTGTTACCTCCTATCTAACGGTTATTTATTCCGTCTTTCATTCATATGTTGCTCTTGATGAAGACCCTCTATTAAATGGTCGAACAGATTCTGTCAGCAAACAAATAACATCTTTGTGTTTTTTTCTAAAAATGTTATTTCATACCTGTTGGATTAACTTCCATTTACTTTCATATAGACTATCTTTATTCATTCTAGGGTGTGAGCCTTGTGTATCGTCATTAATTTCCTAGTCCTTTGGTCTGTCTGTCCGAGTTCTTCTTTTGTCCATTTTAGAATGGCCACGGAGTGCCCAGAGTCTCTATATAACAGCTTGTTGGGTATTCCAAACTTTTAAAAACTCATTTTTTTTTTTTATATCTTATTATATGGAGATTTGTGGTTTTCTTGTCTGTAACCAAAACTATATTACTACTCAAGTCACAAATTCCCTTTATTTACGTCAAATTCTCTATGATTTATTTTTATTTAAACTCTCATTATTAATAAAATTGTTTTACATTATTATACTGTTGACCATATCTACTACTAATAACATGCAATTGTATTATATATCAACAAAATAGCGGTTTAACATTGAAGGGAAGGCTAATTTCATATTGATATTTAAAATTTATTTTAATAAATATTGCTGTATTATTGATTTCTAATTGTTTGGTTTTATTTTAAAGATATAACAAAAATCTCGGGGATAAATCTTAAAAGAAATATTTAACAAGAAGAAATAACTGTAATTTTATCTTTACTTCCTATTTTACTAAATAGTTAAATTAGGAAAATTTACCAATGAAAGAGGGAGTAGGGAAAATGATGGAAAGTTAGTTTCAAAGTTGTTCTATTTTTCAATATACCCCTCTGTTGCAAATCTTTTTATCTGCATTCTTATCATTTCATTAGCCTTTCTAATTAATATGATATTTTATATATAAAACTTAAATACTTGCACCCGGAGGGTGCATATATTTGCTAGTAATCTTTAAAACTCGTCTTTTGATTTATTCAACCCATAGATAGGACTCGAACTTATTTTGTGCAGCAATTATTAGTGATCCATTTCTCTTTTGGGGTTTTCCTCTTCTAACATGTCCAAGTCTTTTCATGTGCAACCTTTCCACATTTGAGTTTGAACTATCCATATATATTGTTTTTCTTCTCATCCTTGTCTTCTTGTTTTTCTGTTTGTCCATGAATTGTATATGTTGTTATTGGCTACCATAAGTAATCTTCCAAACCCACTTGCCCACATGCTAACATGTCGTTAAAACCATATATACAATAAAAGGGCATTTGGTGTGTGTGTTTATTGTATGCTCGGAAGAAAGCTTCGAAAATAAAACAAATTGACGACAAAGTAAATATACATACACATTAAATATCACCAGGGCTTGGTTTTTAGAGCAAAAATAATGAAGATTTTGATTTATATCCATGAAGATAATAAAAATAAAATTAAAATGATAACAGCAGGGATTTTTTTCTGCATTTAATATTCTAAATAGGAGACACTAATTTTTCTTTTCAGAGTGTCTGGATCAACGTAAGGATTTTTTTTTTTTACATTTTAGTGGGGCATCCTGCGTGGATCCAGCTTGCAATTCAACAATAATGTATCTGCGAGACTATCTCTCCCCGCATACCTCCACCCAGGCGACGACCGAGTAGCACTTCTAGTTAACTACTAAAGCTGTAATATAGACGTATAAAGTATAATAATCCCTAACCTCTAAAGTATTAAATAACCCATACGGATTGATATGCATTAAAATCCATCAACCAACCTTTGTTTCATGTCGTTCTTTGTTTCATTTCAGAGAATATCAATTACTTACAGCAGACAGCAATCCCGATGGAGTTCGAGACCCACAGCGGGGAAGATGTCGCCATCTATGCCACCGGTCCGTGGAGCCACCTGTATCGGACGGTGCACGAACAGAGCTATATTCCGCATGTGATGTCCTACGCAGCCTGTATCAGTCGGCTAGGAAAGTCGTCTGCCCACTGCCGGTCTTCACAAAGAAACAGGGGTCACAGCGTCGTGACGACATCGGGTCATTTCCGGGCGATAATCTGGACATCAATATGCATGCGCACTTAGTCCGGTCTATCTAACGGATTTCCATTCACAAATGATATATTTATTTTTCTATATCCCTGTATAGACACCAACCACCACACACAACAACACACACACACACACATATATATATGGTTAATTCCTATAAGTCTAAACATGATCAAAGGGAACCACACTTGACTGATAAATTATTTATTTATCTACTAGGAAAAAAGAAGACGGGGTTAGAGTTAGGATAGGGTTTAGTGTTAGGGTTAGTTTAATGGGAAAATAAATAATTTATCAGTCAAGAGTTGTTCCATTTGAATATATATATATATATATATATATATATTATATATATTATATATATAATATATATATGAGAGAGAGAGAGATATAGAACTCAAATGTATATATAAATAAATACATGTATATGTGTGCATACATTAACATAATATACCAAGTAGAATATTAAATTTATATATATATAAATATATATATATATTTAGGAGAATAGTGCTTAATTGAAGTCAAACCTAATTTTTTTGAAAGTTAATTCATTAATAATTAATTAGGCGGGATTTTAATTAATTATTAATGAATTAATTTTCAAAAATTAGGTTTGACTTCAATTAAGCACATATTCTCCAAAATTGTCGGCTGAATATAGCCATTGTTGTTTTTACGTTATCGATATATATATATATATATATATATATATATATATATATATAATATATATATATATTATCAGGGTTCCCACTCATTTTAGGAAATCATTTTCCGGGACATTTTTAAAATTTTCCAGGACAGCACTTCTTTTACTGAAATTTCATAATTTAATCGATATTATCTATATCCGACACTTTTATTGTTACTTTTTTATGTTACAGGGTTATTATCTTGGGTTCATTTAGATGATGTAGGATCTATCAATTAACCACACAGGGTGTTCACAAAGTCTATATACACTTTAAAGTTATAAATTATTTTCAAGCACACTGACTTTATAGACACCCTGTACAATAAAATTGTCTGGCCTCCCTGTTTTTGCTTAGCCATGATCAATATTAATGGGTTATTTTTCATTAGCAAAATCAATTTTAAACCCTCACAATATTTTAAAATAATGTTTTTTTTTTTTCTTTGAATTAGTACAAATTTCAGATATTTACTGTGCTGTGTTTCTCGCTTTTTTTTATCGGCAAATATTGTAGATATTTTACAATGACCACCCCTCGTTTATATATGCATCATATTTTATATACTATTGTATGTTAATAACCATGTTCAATTTTTGGGGTATAAGGGAGATAAATGCATATCCCAAGGAGGTTGATAACTCATTATTTGTCCTTGCCGCTGAGTCCACACCTATGATGGACAGACATTGAATTTTTACTATCTTGTACGTTTTCACATCCGGGTATTTCGAAGTAAAAGATGAATATTGGATTTTCTTTCCAATATCTTTAAAAATAAATTTTTCTTGAAAGTGTAGCGAAAAAGATTTTTCTCTGAGATTGAGATATTTTCTAGACTGGGAGAGAATTCAGCTGTTTTGTCATCCATAGTTGAAAATTGACGATTAAATTTTTTTTTTAAATTTCAGAAAATATGCAGCATATCATCACATATTTTTTAACTTAAATTTTTTCAAATATAAAATTTAGGGCTATCTTTTGTTAAATTTTCAAGTTAGTCATGGATATTGACAGACATGTAAAACTGACCTTGAAATTTTTAAGGTAGTAAAAAACTCAATTTAACTTGGATAAAAATAATTTTTTTTGTATCAATTTAAAGAAAATATTTTTTTAAACTACGAAAAAAAAAAAAAACATGCTACATTTATTTTTTTGAGTTTTTAGAAAATAACTTTTAAATTTTAAAAATCACTTTTTAGGGTATTGAATTTTTATTTTTTTTATTTTTCTATATATTCTTCTGGATATGATCTTTCAAAAATGTAAAAATTAGGGACCGGGAATTTTCTTTCTTCAAATGGTTAAAGCCCCCATTCTGAATTGATAAAAAAAATAAAAAATTTTAAGTTTCTTTAATAAAATAAGCTAATCATTATAAAATTAAGTCATTGGAAAATAATTTTGGTGAAAATTTCATTAAAATTGGACATTCCCACTGATTTTTTGGTCAATTGTTTTAGACATTAAAAGTTTTTTTAAATTATTATCTCCCTTTGCAACCCATGAACATCCCTATATATTAAAGTTATATTTTCAAGTTGAAATAATAGATAAGGAAGGACATGGAAAACAAGATGTCTTAAAGAAGCAGCTCATATGTTGGGCTGTAGTGACCTATTGAGTAGACCAAATACAGAGATGAATACAATATGGGAACCAATCATTAAAAAGGCTAAATCAAATTGTTTCTTTTTTTAAAGTAGATTATTTTAAAAACAAAAATATTGAAAAAGACTGAAGGATTTTACGCCTCGAGGGTAGGAGGGTTTGGACATTGTGTTTTGTAGAAATTCAATTGAAATTTGTACAAATTCATAAAAAAAAAAAAAAAAAAAAAAAATTTTTTTTAAAATGGGGTGGGTTGTAAAATATCTAAATTGATGTGCCAATAAAAAGCGGAGGGGGGGGTGTAGTGTCATAATATCTACATATATTTGTCGATAAAAAAGCAAAAACATCACAGTACATATTTGATAGGTACCACCAACTTGTGTGCACATTTTCATTTTTAAAAACAAATTAAAATTAATTAAATCGATTATTTAAGGTCAAGTTTTTGTTTAATTTGAAAAGTATGATAAGCATCAGAAAATTTTTTTAATACATTTTAAACAATTAAATTCAGCTAAAAAAATTTATCAAAATGGGCCCTTTGTGTGAAAGAGTTACGGACTAAAAATGCCCACATCATTTAAGATTTTAAGACTTAGTTTCTTCTTAGGAATTAATAATAGAAAAAAATTAAATACACTATGTACAGAAAAATGATTAACTTTTTGATATTGATTTAAATGAAATATCTTTTTTTGTTAAAAAAAAAAAACAACAGAAAAACTAAAGAGTCCCCCCAAAATCTGGCGTTTTTGTTAACAAAAAGTCACCAAGAAATATGTTAAATGCAGAAAAAAAAATTGCAAAAAGTCAGAGAATTATCTGATTTTAATAAATTTTCAGTGTTGACTTATTAATCAACAAATTCTTTTAAATTACTGAATCATTTCAATCAAAACTGATTCAATGGAAATAAATTGAAATTCTTTAAAAAAAAAAAAAAAATGCCACATATATGCACCTTGAAAACAACAATCCATATACCTAATTAATAGATAAAATTCATTTAAAATATGAAATACCTAAATTTAAGTTTTAAATTTCATAATTTTAGATTCTAAAAACAAATATCTATTTAATAACAAGCCCACTTTAGAATTGTTAAAATTCAATTGAAAAGTTAGACCCCAACCCTTTTTAACAAAACAAATATCGATGTATAATTTTTTCACTGATAATTTAAAAGTCAATTATATATATATATATATATATATAAACAAAAGAGTTAAATTTTTTTTTAAAATCAAAAACTTTTTTTTATTTTTTTTTACATTTAATTTTCAGATTTTCAATACTTATTTTCTACAAGAGGTGTTCCTTTAAAATAATTTTTTTCTTCTATTCACACTTTCGGTCTTTTGTTTTTTTATTCATACTATAATTAGTTTCAAAAGATTTTTGAGCCAAAAAAATAAAGGGGGGGGGGGGTCAAAATTAAGTGACCGGAAAAAAATCAGAAAGTTTTTAAATAATTCATTCATTGAATCAACACTGAAATTTTCATAAAAATATGATAATTCCTTGATTTTTTGTGGGTTTTTTCCTTTTTTTTTTTTCAATCGAAGAGATTAAATTTATTTTGTAATCTGTGAGGCCAAAATTAGCAGTACTTTAATATTTTAAATTTGTGTTTTGTAAAAATTCATCGAAAAAATATTTTAAACTAGGTGGGGTGGGGGATAAACTATCTAAATTGACTTGCTGATAAAAAGCTGGGGTAGGGGGGAGATATTGTAAAATATCTACATTAATTTACCGATGAACTGCACGACTCAGAAAATATCTGTTTGGTCGGAATTATGCCTGTAAAAACAGGGGAATTATGCAAGTAAGTAAGTAAAGTCGTCGGGGCGGCCTAAAGTCGGTATCAGCCAGTCAGCAAGGGAGTCTATCCCCTTTTCAATAGCGCTAGACCAAGGAGATTGTTTTTTGGCATCTGAGGTGGAGCGCCACACCTACCATCAGCTCCTTACTTTACCATGCAGATCCCTGTGCTACTCATACGCTGAGTTGGCGAGGACCGGTATCGAACTAGGAACCTTGTGGTTTCTAGCCGAACGACAAGTAAAAACAGTAAATTAGGTCAATATTTTCCAGGAGAGAGTGGGGGAGTTCGTAAAAAGGACAGTTACTTTTTAACTGAGATGAAATTGACATTTGAAGAAAAAAACATTTTTTTCAAGCACCATATGCTTGAAGCCTTACTTAGGGGTCTGGGGGCCAACGTTTGTTTTTAAAAAACTTTCACTTTTCAGCACTTTCAAAAATGTTTAATAAAAACTTTTTTAAATGAACATTAATTTTCAGTAATTCTTATATTAGTATTACGTTACTGCGTATTGTTTTTTTTATTTTTTAATTTTCAGTAAAAATTTTGCGTGCACGCTATTCTATACAAGTACAAAACATTCTTTGATTTTCAGTTACTATTTTACACAAGTGATATTCTCGAAAAAAAAAAAAAATCATTTTAGCTGCTCACTTCTTCAAATAAACTTTATCTGATCATTTTACTCGAAATTTCTTCTAAATAATGGTATTTGTAACGATAAAATTAAAATTATGTCAATTCAATTGTGGAGATGTTTCATGTTGAATTTCTATGAAAATTATTTGACTGACTTACAGACAAAATATTTTTTTTAAACAAATTCTAAGTCTTGCTAAAATATTTACTTTTTTCTAAAAATTAAATCATTTTATTCAATTAAACACTGCTGAACATGATTATCAAGAAAATGTTAAAGTTATATGTTCTGAATTTTACGAAATTTCATATCTTGTAAAATGGAATTTATGTTTTAACTCTTAACATCCTGTTGAGATTTTTCTAAGTCCAGAGCATTCCTATAAGGATATATTAAAAAAATGGCTAAAAATGACCTTTGCATCTAAACTTAACTATTATTTCCCTTAAATCAAAGATTTCTACATATGTTTAATATTAAATTTAAACAAAGGCTATTGTTTGGGGCTGATTAGTTAAAACGAATGTGACTTCCAGCCGGGTGGAATGAGGTGGTATAGGACTTTAAGAGTTTTAAACCTTTAACAATCTTTAAAGTAGTCTGACTGACTAATTCTGGTCTTGTTTCATGTTTGTTTAGTGTCACGTAAAAATAAATCAAAATATCGCTACATGATAGATAAACTTCATTAAATGAAATCAACAAGTACCCACCCAATCAGAAGCATTTTTACTGTTTAATGAATATTCATAAATAATTTGGGAAATCTTGTGTAGATTCGGCGAGCGTTAAAAATAAAAACAAAAAAAAAAACACTGTCCTTGTTATTTTACTAGTTATATTTGTTTACTGTAATAATAACATTAATTTTGTCTCAGATAATTCAAATTTTCCAGGACAAATTACAAAAATTTTCCAGGATTTTGGACAAAACCCCCTCATTTTTCCAGTACTGGAAAATGTACATTTCATTTTCCAGGACACGTGGGAACCCTGATATTATAAGGAAAACCTTAAGTTTATAAAATAGATTTATTTCAACCTTTTTAGTTTTTTCAAATCTGATTTTAAAATCATAATTTAACAAGCTAAAAGACTGAAATAAATTTATATCTCATTAATTTAAGGTTTTTATATATAAATCTGTAAAAACAGAATTTCTCATTACTGTAGTGAGACCAGGTAGCACGACAGATATATATATATATATATATTATATTCATCAACAAGTTACTACCATGTTTTCATTGTAGTAGCATAAGTAGTTAATTCAAAAGGGCTCAATATATCTTGTAATATATAGAGTATTTATAGTTTTAAAAGTTGTAGAAAAGTAATTTCTCTACCCGTAGTAGAGAAATTACTTTTCTACAACTTTTAAAACTATGATATATATATATTTGAGATATATTTTTGTATCTGTATCCGTTTTTGGAATAGTGTGAAACATTGATATGCTATATATCTTATTATAATGGAGATTGTGTGTTTTTCTGTCTGTAACCGAAACTATATCACAACTCAAGTCACAATTCCCTTAATTATTTACGTCAAATTCTCCATGGTTTCATTCTTTTAAACCTTCAATTATTAATAAAATTGTTTTACATTATTAATACTGTTGACCATATCTACATACTAATAAAATGTGATTGTATTTATATATACAACAAAATAGCGGTATACAGTATGAACGGGAAGGCTTATTTGCATATTGATATTTAAAATTTGATTTTAATAAATATGTGCTTGGTATTATTGATTTCTAATTGTTTGGTTTTATCTTAATGAATATGAGCAAAAATCTCGGAGATAAATCTTAAAAGAAAATTATTTACAAGAAGAAATAACTGTAATTTTATTCTTTACTTCCTATTTTAACTAAATAGTTAAATTAGGAAAATGTACCAATGAAAGAAGGGAGTAAGGGAAAATGATGGAAGAGTTAGTTTGAAAGTTGTTCTATTTTTCAATCATACCCCTCTGTTCTAAATATTTTTATGTGCATTCTTATTCAGTTTCATTAGCCTTTTTAAAACTTAAATACTTGCACCCGGAGGGTGCATATATTTGCTAGTTATAATAATGTAGTTATCATAATATATTCATCTGTGAATAAATATCAGAAAACTTGGTTGTTTTTTTGTTTGAGTTCCTTTTATTTAGTAGCAGTGGTGAATTTTCAAGATTGTGATGATCTCCCTTCGTCAAGAATCTGAGGACAATAAAAGAAACTATAAAAAAAACAACCGAGTTTTCTCATATTTATTCCCAGATGAATATATTACGATAACTACATTATTATAATATAGCACATTAATGCTTCACACTAATACCCAAACCTGATATATGTACTTCCAAAAAACGGATACAGATACAAAAATATATCTCAAATATATATACTTACTAGAAGCATACGGAGACTCCCAAACAACACCATATATATGTGTGTGTGTGTGTTTATGTATGTAATAATGGCCATTGGTTCATGAAGTGTGTGTGTAGGGTTTCGGGGATTTTTTTATTTTGCCGTTTTTTTTTTGGTTTTTTTTAAAGAGATTTATAACTCAGAAGCAAAGTTGTGCTACTTATATGTTGAGTTGGCGGATATATATATGTGTGTGTGTGTGTGTGTAATGATGGATATTGTTTCATGAAGTGTGTGAGTGTGTTGTTTTTTTGTTTTTTTTTAAAGAGATTTATAACTCACAAGCAGAGCTGCACTACTCATACGCTAAGTTTATGTGTATGTGTATTATATATATATATATATATATATGGGAGTAAGATGAGGAAATTAATCCAACAGTA
Organism: Doryteuthis pealeii; assembly: GCA_023376005.1. Taxonomy (NCBI): domain Eukaryota; kingdom Metazoa; phylum Mollusca; class Cephalopoda; order Myopsida; family Loliginidae; genus Doryteuthis; species Doryteuthis pealeii. Next base: position 47,844,449 of record CM042178.1, on the reverse strand, counting down.
TGTGGAAAAAATGTACAACAAACACAGGATGTTATGTTATAAATTTCCATCCATAATAACATCTCGTGTTTGTTCTACATTTTCTCCACAAATGTGTGTGTGTGTGTGTGTGTGTGTGTAATGATGGCCATTGAATCATAAAGCGTGTGTTTTGTTTTATTTTATTTTAAAAGAGATTAATAAACCAGAAGCAGAGTAGGTGTATTTTATTAAAAACTTCTGCAACAAACAAAATTAACAGTTCACCTTTTTTTTTCTTATTTTTTTTTTTTTACACATTTTTTTCTGACATCAAGAGAAACATGTCCTCATCCTTGTTTTTTTGTTTGTTTCTTCTAAAAACTTTTTTTTTTGGTTCAAATCTTTAAAAAAAATTATTTTGGCATAGATTTTTTTTTCTTTTTTTAATTCCTTTTTTCTTTTCTTTCTTTTTGTTTTCTTGTTTCCTGCTTTTGTATCTTAAAAGTGCTTTTTTGAAAAAAAAAAAAACAACAACAAAAAAAAAAAAACTTTTTCATTTATCAAATGAAAAGTTGATGTGATGGAGGATGAGGAATGGTGTCGGTAGGGAAAGGGTTAGGGAAGTGGTGTTCTTGGTAACTGGGGCAGAAGTTGTGGGGTATTCTTCTTGAATAAGTCAGGACTGATTCAACAGAGACTGTAAAAGAGCAGGCCAGAAGCTATCACAATCTGAAAAGAAAAAGAAAAAGTAATACAGTATGGTGGGTTGGTTGGATTTTACGGCATGTCAACCACTGTTGGGTTATTTTATGCCAAAGACATTTTGTGATTTTAAATATTCTTAAATTACACAGTGGGTTAGCCGTGAATTATATCTTACAAAAGTTATGACCCGTGACTAACAATTCTACAATCTATTGTTGGTTGGTTGGATTTTATGGCATGTCAACCACTGTTGGGTTATTTTATGCCAAAGACATTTTGTGATTTTAAATATTCTTAAATTACACAGTGGGTTAGCCGTGAATTAGATCTTACAAAAGTTATGACCCGTAAGTAACAATTCTACAAACTATTGTTGGTTGGTTGGATTTTATGGCATGTCAACCAATGTTGGGTTATTTTATGCCAAAGACATTGTTTCATTCATTCTCAATGGGTATTCAAATTTTTTTTAAAATTCAAACTTATGGTGTGTGGGTTGATGGGAGTTATATATATTGGCAATCAACACACCATAAGGTCACATATATTAAGTCAGAAAAACAAAGAACTCATAAATTCAACAAGTAATATTTGTATTTAAACAAATAGATTACAGTAGTCAAGAATACTGATCAAAGTCCTGCAGAAATAGGCTTTTTTAAATGTTCATGTAATTAGAGGATGAAAGAGTCGAGTTCTATATATCAGCAATGAAGTAACTTGTAGAGAGAGAAAGATATAGTTTGTAATACCTTCAACAGTAGGCAAATATTTCTTAAACCGTGAGACGTGGACTATTCAGGCATATTTGATCTTTCTGACTTGTTCTTCGAAAAGCCTGTTATTTATAGCATCTGCATAGGCTTGAAATCGGTCTTTTTGAAAAGCTTCTTTTTAGGCGCGAACGCTTCTGATTGGTTGAAAATTATCATTTTTAATCTCTGTACCTGCACCTATCCCCATGCGCAAAGCATTTATTTTTGTCATTCCATTTCTGCTTTCAAAGCGTTAACTTCCGGCTCACCACAAACTCAATTTTTATTTAAACTCAATTTTATTCTAAACCCACAAGGTTCAACTGGAAATAGTTTGTTAAAGATTAAATAAAGTTATCTAATTAATTCAATGCTTACTTTGATAAATAAATAATTACTTTAATAAATATTAAATTCATTAAATATTTAAGAAAATGAATTAAGAGCGTAGTAACATTATTCTTATTATTTGTTATATTTATTTTTAATGTAAAAAAATGAATACGACTGTTATTTTTTATTACTGATGTTATTTTTCATCTGCAATATATTTATTCAAATTAATTTTAGCGAAGTAATTAATAGTTAGTAGTGTAGCGATTGTCTGCCGTTTGGTCTGGAAGAGTTATCTTCCCTTGTTTCAGGCTTTCTACCGCTAGGGGTGCCAAGTACTTAGTCAGGAAAGTGTGAAGTTTGAACCCTCTTTTCTCCAGAACAGCAAACAGGACACATGGGTTAAACATTTGCATCTATATCTTTTATGTGGGAGGGTTTTGCCCCCCAGCCTAAGTAAGTGACATTTCTTCTGGACTCTCCATCAATTATACAGGACGAAGTCCTACTTTCTTTATACATTTATATTGTACCTTGTCTTTTATATGTGTTCATTATGTATCTGCTTTGTATACCTTGTAATTTGTATATGTATTTCTATGTGCTCAACAACCATTAAAGTCTATGTCTGTTATTGTTCTACAACTTCTTTGTCGGAATATTACTTATACTTATTATAATTGTTGGAATTTTTGTAAGATATAAGGTGTGTACTAAATGGTCACCTCTAAATATAGACTCGCTGACTACCACGTGACCAGGGAAGGCAACCTCTTATCCAATCACTGGCAGTGTGCTGCTGTTGTTGTATTTATAATGGCCTGATTCTAATCTTAGCTCATTGCCATTTGGATCTTCTTGGACGTCGGAACGTGGTATTGTATCGCGGGACTTATTCATTTACTAAAGGAAACAATACCACAGGACTTATTGACTTACTTACTTATTTACTTTAAGTTCTTTTACGATACTCAACAATAATACCTTTAAATCTAACAGTAGTATTTTGTTCATTGTTTAAACAAACATTCAAGTTAAATTTTATTCAGTATTATTAAAATAGCCTTTTAATTTTAATTCATATAAATTTGATGGTTAAATCGAACTTAACGGACCTAAATTCCACCATCATATGTCACCCCACCGAAAGAAAACAATACCAAAAATCAAGGAAATTAACCAAATTTAATGAAATTTTTAGTGTTAATATATTAATGAATAAAAGATATAATGCACCAGTTATTTTATTTTAAAAACTTTTACATTTTTTCAGGTCAGTTAACTTTGTACCACATATTTTTGAGGCGTAACACAGATTCTCAAAGTTACGTGATTCAAAGTTAACTTACCTGAAAAAATGTAAAAGTTTTTAAATAAAATAACTGGTGCATTATATATTTTATTCATTAATATATCAACACTGAACATTTCATTAAATTCAATTAATTCCCTGATTTTCCTTTCTTTTTTTTTTTTTTTTCTTCCAGCAGGGTGACATACGATAGTGAAATTTAGGTCTGTTAAATTTGATTTAACCAATTTTATCTTATTCTTTAAAAATTAAATAAAGTTTATTTAATTCAATGCTTACTTCAATAAATAAATACTTACTTTAATAAATGAAATTTATTAAATCTCTTAAGAAAATGAATTAAGAACATAACGTATTACATTCCTTCATTGATTTTTTAAAATAAATTTCTTTTATCGAAAAGAATTTTTAAAGAATTTATTTTTCTACAAAATTATTGAAATTGAATTTTTTTAACTCCCACCAACCCCAGGCAATGTTTTTCAAAAATTAATTTTTACACTGCCTGGAGGGCATTTTTCTTCTTTTTTTTTTTTTTTCTTGTTGCTAGTATGTATAATGGATACTTACAATTTGTATAAAATATCTGAGTCAGCATATCTCATTTCTTGACAATTTGAACAACATCTTCATCACATAGGAGATGATCTTTGCCAACTTTCTGTGGCTGATGCTTAACTGATGTTCCCCATACCAAGGCACTAGAAAAATTTTAAAAATAAATAAATAAAATTTTTAAAAATTTTTTTTCTTTTTAAAATAAAAAATAAAATTTAAAAAAAATAGAATAGAAAAATTTAAAATTTTTAAAATAAAAATTATTTTTAAAAAAAAATTAAAAAAAATAAAAAAAAAAAATTTTTTAAATTTAAAAATTAAATTAAATTTTTAAAAATAAAAAAAAATAACATTTTTAAAAAAGAAAAAAGAAATAACATTTTTAAAAAGAAAAAAACATTTTTTTTAAATAAAATAAATTTAAAAAAAAAAAAATTTTTTTTTTAAAATAAAAAATAAAATAAAATTTTTTTAAAAATAATTTTAAAAAATTAAATAAAGATAATAAAGATCATTAGTAAAACTTTAAGTATCTTCGTTCTTATAAATGGGCTTGTTTCTTCATGTGTGAAAACAACCCTTAAATTATCATCCATTGTAACCTGTGCTTAAAAACAAACTCTACTGCAACTCTTGTCAACAATATTTATTATGGCCGTATTCATCTGTACTAGTCTTCAACACAAAAAAGAAAAAAGAATGTTTATAATAACAGAATCGGCATAATTAAATTTAGTAAACTTATAACTCTCTTGCTTGTCAGTTAAGTGTCAAACTGGGAGAGGAAAGAAAGAAAGAATGAAAGAAAGACTGCTTTTTTTGGATAGGCTAACTGGCCTGTGTCGTGTTTCATTGCCAGACACTTTCTTGTCTTTGACTATTCGCCCCCTTCTTTTATAATTACCGGTTATCAGCTGACTATTTTCTTATGTCATTATTTTAATTCCATTGTATATTGGTAATCGGAATTCTAACCAAACAATCCTTTTCAATATTTTAATTCTTCTGAAAATATTTAAACTCAGCATTTTCTGATTTGGAATTTCAAAACAAACAATTTACAAAAAATACATTCCAGCTAGATTCTTCCTTTCAAAATATTTTTCAAAAATATTTCTTTCTTTTTCTTTCTCACTCGTAATTTATTTTGACTAAAATTGATTCTTCTGCAACTCTTAATTATCCAAGCCCATAATTATGTAACATTCCCAGTTGATTTTTTTTTTTATTGGTTAAGGTTATTTAACCACATTAGTGATATAGAGCTGTGTAAACGGAGTTCAAAACTGTTTGAATTATGCAAATATCCCCAGTGGTTCAAAAGTTATGTGAATTTAAAGCCCCGAAATTGGGAGCAAAAAAAAGGGACATTATTTTGTTCAAAAAATGTCAAATCACGGGCCAATTCAAAACAAGAAATTCAGTCATTTCTTTAGTTTTAGAGCAATTTTTATAAAACCGTTTTAAATTGCTGTAAAAATAATTCAATGGATAAAAACACATAGAAATTTTTATAAAACGTATCCTTGAGAATCTGTGCTACACCTCAAAGATACTTGGTTCTAAGTTAACTGACCTGAAAAAATGTTAAAGTTTTTTAAATAAAATAACTGGTGCATTATATCTTTTACTCATTAATATATCAATACTGAAAATGTCATTAACTTCACAGTTAATTCCCTGATTTTTTTTTTTTCTTTCAGCAGGCGGGTGGGCTGACATACAATGGTGGAATTTAGGTCCGTTAAGTTTGACTTAACCCAAATGTGGGTTACACGAGGAACCTTTCCTCCTACCCTCTTAATAATCAATGTCACCCCCCCTCCACACCCAGGGTATCACAACTGAGGTTTACATGAGTACCCTTTCTTCCTACCCTCTTAATAATAAACCTGCCCTCCTTCCTGTGGGTTGTCACAATTGAGGGTTACATGAGGAATGTCCCTTTGACAAAGTGCATTGGCAAAAAGGTGGACCAGATAGCAATTAATATTTCTCTATTATCTGATTGCCTCACTCAACATCTTTGACACTTGTTTCCTCAAATTATTCAGAAAGTAAGCAGATGGACCCTTTTATTTATAAATATCTCCACAATTTCACTTTTGTAGGGTTTTCAATAGATTCACTATTATAAACATCCTATTAGCGCTATGTGAACTGCGGCTTCGACCCGAGTTCAATTCCAGGACGAAAAGGCGATATATTGAGAAAACTGGGCCTCGTATTGATCAATGGTAATGTAGTAGCTATTGATCCGACTAAAATATCTGTCAAACTTTTGCAGTGGTTGAGAGCTAACATAAAGCACTGTTGAAATTAAAGTTGAGAAGGAAGTTGAGAAGAGAGAAGAGAGAGAGAAGAGAGAGAGAGAGAGAGAAGAAGAGGAGAAGAGGAAGAGAGAAAAAGAGAAGAGAGAAGAAGAGAGAAGAGAAGAGAGAGAAGAGAGAGAAGAGAGAAGAGAAGAGAGAGAAAAAGAAGAGAGAGAAGAGAGAGAGAGAAAAGAGAGAGAGAAGAGAGAGAGAAGAGAGAGAAGAGAAAGAGAGAGAAGAAAGAGAGAGAGAGAGAGAGAGAGAGAGAGAGAGAAGAGAAGAGAGAGAAAAAAGAAGAGAGAGAAAGAGAGAGAAAAAGAGAGAGAAGAGAAGAGAGAGAAAAAAGAGAGAGAAGAGAGAGAAAGAAGAGAGAGAAAAAAGAGAGAGAAGAGAGAGAGAGAGAAAAGAGAGAGAAGAGAAGAGGAGAGAGAAAAAAGAGAGAAGAGAAGAGAGAGAGAAAAAAAGAGAGAAGAAGAAGAGAGAGAAGAGAGAGAAAAAGAGAGAGAGAAGAGAAGAGAGAGAAGAGAAGAGAGAGAGAAGATAAGAGAGAGAAAAAAGAGAGAGAAGATAAGAGAGAGAGAGAGAGAGAAGAGAGAGAGAAAAGAGAGAGAAAGATAAGAGAGAGAGAAAAAAGAGAGAGAGATAAGAGAGAGAAAAAAGAGAAGAGAGAGAGAAAAAAGAGAGAGAAGATAAGAGAGAGGAAAAAGAGAAGAAAGAAAGAGAGAGAAGAGAGAAGAGAGAAAAGAGAGAGAAAAGAAGAAGAGAGAGAAGAGAGAGAGAAGAGAGAGAAGAAAGAAAGAGAGAGAGAAAAAAAGAGAGAGAAAAGAGAGAGAAGAGAGAAAAGAGAGAGAGAGAAGAGAGAGAAGAGAGAAGAAGAGAGAGAGAAGAGAGAGAAAAAGAGAGAGAGAGAGAAGAGAGAAAAAGAGAGAAGAGAGAGAAGAGAGAAAAAGAGAGAGAAGAGAGAGAGAAGAGAGAAAGAGAGAAGAGAGAGAAGAGAAAGAGAGAGAGAGAAAAGAGAGAAGAGAGAGAAGAGAGAAAAAGAGAGAGAGAAGAGAGAGAGAGAGAGAGAAGAGAGAAAAAGAGAGAAGAGAGAGAAAAGAGAAAGAGAGAAGAGAGAGAGAGAAAAAGAGAGAAGAGAGAGAAGAGAGAAAGAAAAAGAGAGAAGAGAAAAAGAAAGAGAGAAGAGAGAAAAAAAGAGAGAAGAGAAAAAGAAAGAGAGAAGAGAGAAAAATAAAGAGAGAAGAGAGAAAAATAAAGAGAGAAGAGAGAAAAATAAAGAGAGAAGAGAGAAAAATAAAGAGAAGAGAAGAAAAAAAGAAAGAGAAGAGAGAAAAAAAGAAAAGAAGAGAGAGAAGAGAGAAAAAGAAAAGAGAGAAAGAGAGAGAAGAAGAGAAAAAGAAAGAGAGAAAGAGAGAAAAGAGAGAAGAGAAAAAAGAAAGAGAGAAAAGAGAAAAAGAAAGAGAAAAAAAGAAAGAGAGAAGAGAGAAAAAGAAAGAGAGAAGAGAAGAAAAAGAAAGAGAGAGAGAAAGAGAAGAAGAGAGATAAAGAAAGAGAAGAGAGAAAGAGAGAGAGAGAATAAAAAATATAATTAAATAAAACAGTACAAAAGAGAATTTTAAAAGAATCCTGTAATACTTACTGCTTGAATTCCCGTATAATGTTCCGATGTATTTTATCGCAGAAATCCTCAACGGTACTTTTGCCGTCCTTCAATACAACAGGAGCGCTGTAATCAGGCAATTGGCCTTTTGGTTTTGTGTAACTGGAAATGAGAAATAAAATAAAATAAAATCAGAATCATACTATTTCTCTGAATGTTTGAGATGAGGCTTGAAGATTAGTATTATCTGCGTTATTCGGACTATTGTCCCCATCTTCATTGTTACATTGTACAACGTTTCGGCCGATATACCCTCTGGTACCCGAGTTCAATCCTGAGTGAAAGCAATTAGAAAAATAATTAATTAACACAACTCCTACCCCAGCTATGGTTAGCGGAATGAGAACAGGATACCCCCCGTGGAATAAATAAAGGGTTAGGTTCAAAGTTCTGTGATGGCTCCCGAATACGACAAGAAAGTTCCCGAATCCAACAAGAAATACCTGAAGAAGGCCAGAGGGTATATCGGCCGAAACGTTGTACAAATAACAATGAAGATGTGGACAATAGTCCGAATAAAGCAGATAATACTAAAATCAGAATCATTAAATGAATTCCTTTTTGTTTTTAAAGTCTTGTCCAATGGTGTGTGTTCAAGATAAAAGTATTTTCTAGGTAGAAGAACCTCAGAATATTGGTGCAAAAACTATTACAGATGAAGACTATGCAGATGATCTAGCGCTTCTAACAAATACACCTGCACAAGTTGAATCACGGCTGCACAACCTATAGAAAGCAGCAAAAAGCATTAACTTCCATGAGATAAAATAGAGTTCATATGTTGATGGAGGCATCTCCACACTAGATGGTAAGCCCATAACAAACCCGTAACAGTTCAGGGATGCGAGTTCTCTGCTAAATGGCTGAAATGAAACATATATAAAAGATACGAATACGCAAGGTTATTCTACTAGTCAAGTAACGAGTAATACTGTTGGAGAACTGCGTGTTGACTATGATTTCTATTCCTGTACAAAAAGTAATAAACCTTTTCCAGATTTTCAATCTTGTATTTGATATATATATAAGAATGGAAAATGAATCCGACAATATGAGGAAAAAATGAGTAAAGAAAAGAAATGTAGATGGATAAAAATGAATTTTATCGATATCACTTTTAATCGATATCACTTACACATGTGTTTCGGTCTGTTTTTCAAAATGTATACGGATTTACGTTATTATTATTATTATTAAAATAATCAGATGGAGTTGAAATGATGATGATAATAATAGGAAAAATGTATAAAATATTCCGTACACAGAGAGATTTTTTTATTTTTTGAGTAGATATAAAAATCATTGGAGACAAGAACAGAATTTTAAATGTTCGAAAAAAAAAAAAAAAAAGAATATTTTTTTAATCACTCTGATGAAGGTCGTAAAAAATCTGTGTACGGAATATTTTATACATTTTTTCTATTATTATTATTATCATCATTTCAACTCCATGATTATAATAATAATAATAACGTAAATCCATATACATTTTGATAAACAGACCGAAACACATGTGCAAGTGATATCAATTAAAAGTGATATAGATAAAATTCATTTTTATTCATCTACATTTCTTTTCTTTACTCATTTTTTCCTCATATATAAGAAAATATTTTTTAAATATAACAAACACAGGATGTTATGATCAGGGGAAACAATTTTATGTGTCAATACTTAAGTATTTCGGTATATTGTATCATCTTCAGGACACTGTTAAGTAATGTTTATGTGAGGGACAAAATGAAAGATGTTAAGTGTATAGTGAATGTGTGAATATGATGTTATTAACCGTTAATTTTTATATGCGCGTTTGTTTACGAAAGCCAATGACGTATATATGGATTATATGTATTTATATATTGTTTTAATCTTCTTATTTTTCTAACATTAATATTCCATATGAAATACGTCATATCTTTGTTAACATTTCGTTCTCCGCCTATTCACATTCATGTATGCGTCATCCTATGATCTTCACCTTCCATTTTGCACATACAATGATCACGTCATTGGCTTTCGTAAACAAACGCGCATATAAAAATTAACGGTTAATAACATCATATTCACTATACACTTAACATCTTTCCTTCTATCCCTCACATAAACATTACAAAATTGTTTCCCCTGATCATAACATCCTGTGTTTGTTATATTTTTTAAATATTTTCCTCTCATATTGTCGGATTAATTTCCTCACAATATTTCTATATATATATATATATATATATACACATATATACACACACACACACACACACAATACCTTACACCATTCATATTTTACATAAAAAGTAATTTTAAATAATTAAATAAACATTTCTTTTCTGAAAAAATCCGTTACTAACCGACCATGAACAGGTTAAACCTCTTCTTTTTTGAAAAAGAGAATTTTTCCTATTTTTGAATTTGAAGTATTTCTTTTTCTTTCAAAAACTGATACACTGAAGAAAATACAATGTAGCAACATGTTCATGACGTTGACAAATGCACAAAGACGAAGCAATCGCATGGCTTACATGCTTTTTAGAAAAAGCAATGTTTCCGGTTTGAATTTAAATCATTTTCTGCTTCTCTCTCGATGAGTCCAGATTAAAAACATTTACATCTAAAAACAGACCTAATTATCATTATGTTCTGATGATGATTTTTTATAAATTGAAATATTGTCAATATTAGCTATGAAAATGATATAAAAATATATTATATATTAGCGAATTAGCGAAGATAGGAGCCCTTAAAAAAAAAAAAAAAAAACTTATAGTGCCTGAAAATGACCAATATCGTGAAAATTTAAGGTGTCGATTTGATTGGCTTTTCTGATAGATTTCGATGCGTAGATTAAAATGGAAATTGAATTCTGTTGAGAATTGACAAGAGATATGAGGCTTCAATGGTGTTGTGGACTGTAAAGAGAAAAAAATCTAAAGATAATAAAAAGGTACTTACATTCTCACCAACTGCAAATAATCCCAAAGTTTCTCTAAGAGGTCGTCAAAGTTCCACTTGTGATGTGCCGACAAAGGGACACAATGGGGGATCCTGTAGATAATATCCAATTCCTACCAAGAAATAAATAAATAAATAAGAGTTGATTACCGACATTTCGATAGAGCAATATGATGATACCACCCAAGACTCAAGTGGTTGAGGTCTTTTTTTTTTCTTTCTTCTAGAACTGAATTAACTGAGTTTTCTAAACCAGACACACCTAAAAGAAGGAAATTAATTTTGCGTGTTTGTTTTATGGCATATCAACCTCGGTGGGTCATTTAATGCCTGTTGATAATATGCAATTCTTACCAAGAAAGAAAGAATAGATAGGAATTATTACTAACAGTTTGGTATAATGGTATGATGGTACCACCCAAGACTCAAGTGGTTAGTATTTTTCTTTTTAGTTGATTTTTTTTTTTGAGGTCATTGTTATTCAATCACTTTAGTGATATAAGTAAAGTCGACGGTGCGGCCTAAAGTCGGTATCAGCCAGCCAACGAGGGAGTCTATCCCCCTTTCAATAGCGCTAGACCAAGGAAATTGTTTTAGCATCTGAGGTGGAGTGCCACACCTACCATCAGCTCCTTACTTTACCACACAGATCCCTGTGTTACTCATACGCTGAGTTGGCGAGGACTGGTATCGAACTAGGAACCTTGTGGTTTCTAGCCAAACGTTCTATCGACTGAGCTAACCCAGCCCATAGAGTGATATAGAGCTGTAAATGGAGTTCAAAATTGAATTATGCAAATATCCCTGTGGCTCAAAAGTTATGAGAATTTAAAGCCACAAAATTGGGGGTACAATAGTGAATCAAGGTTTGGTTTGGTTTGTTTTACGGCATATCAACCTTGGTGGGTCATTTAATGCTGACAAAGTTGTGAAATAAATACATTCTTAATGCATAATACAATTTTGTTTATGAACTCATGTTTTTCTATTTAACCTATTTGGTGGGTCCCTAACAAGTACTACCACTTCGGGTCAGAGTGGACCAGGGAGCAATGGTGATGAAGGGGTGCTCCACATTCCCCAAACCTCCAGAACTGGAACCTCACCATCAGATAGAGTTTAACGTCATTCCCAGGACATGTAGACCCTCAGCCACCTCCTTCTAGCACCCATATGATAAAAAGGGGTTGGGCTTGCCATAAGGCAATAGGGTTGGGAAAATCATATAGGTGCTAGGGCTTGACATGACCAGCCGACCGCCCGTATAGCCCAAGATAGAGCCAAAGTGGAGTATTGCAATTCATGAACTGCTCATCCACCTGGGTTCTATCCTTAAGCATCACGGCTCGCCACCCACAGCCAACAGGTGGCTGCAGAGGTGCAGTCGGTGCATTCTAACACCCCAGCTAACAGGGCGGTGGATTGGGTTTAATTTGGTTTATATATATATATATATATATATATATATATATATATATATAAGTTGAAAAATGGAAATGAATCCGACAATACGTTGAAAGAATAAATAATTTTTTTTCATTTTCTTATCTTTATTTATCCTTTCATATATACAATTTTCAAACAATATATAAGTGAGAAACTGAAAGTTAAAAAGCGCCGTTGACTTTTTGTTTTCCCTACCCAAGCATAGATATATCAATGGTGGGTGGTGTGTTTAAACTATTTTCCTCTTACCTCCCTCTCTTCCGCCTTTCTCTCCCACTCCCTTGCATTCCTAAAATCCTTTTAGTACAGTCATGGACTGGGTACTCATGCAAGTTCATTTTTAATTAGCAAGAGAATAAGTGCTTGAAATCAAAATTAAGAAAACTAGCAAATATATGCACCCTCCGGGTGCAAGTAGTTAAGTTTTAATGTAATAAAATATTATATTAAATTAGAAAGACTAACGAAATAAGAATGAAAAAAAAAAAAAAAAGATTTGCAACAGAGGGGTCTCTAATAAAAAAAATAGAACAACTGAAACTTACTCTTCCACCCCTTCCGTCTTTCATTACTAAATTTTTCTAATTTAACTATTTAGTTAAAATAGGAAGTAAAGAATAAAATTACAGTTATTTCTTCTTGTAAATAATTTTCTTTTAAGATTCATCTCCGAGATTTTTGCTCATATTCATTAAGATAAAACCAAACAATTAGAAATCAATAATACCAATCACATATTTATTAAAATCAAATTTTAAATATCAATATGCAAATAAGCCTTCCTGTTCATACTGTATGCCACTATTTTGTTGTATATATAAATACAATCACATGTTATTAGTATGTAGATATGGTTAACAGTATTAATAATGTAAAACAATTTTATTAATAATTGAAGGTTTAAAAGAATGAAACCATGGAGAATTTGACGTAAATAATTAAGGGAATTGTGACTTGAGTTGTGATATAGTTTCGGTTACAGACAGAAAAACACACAATCTCCATTATAATAAGATGTAAGTTGGGTCTTGCCATAGGGCAATAGGATTGGGGCAATCCTCCGCCCGTCTCACATTGGGGGAGTCTTACCCCTCTGCAAAGGTGCAGTTGGTGTATTCTAATGCCCCAGGCGACAGGGCAGTCTTCCGACCATTATCATCCTGCAACACCCTCTGGTTAGAAATGAGACCGTCCAAATTGTCCAAGATAAAATGCAAAAATGCGAATCCTGATTATCTAGTGTTGCTTATCCGCCGAATTTTTATTTCTTAGGAGTATTATCACCTCAGATAAATAATGAACCATTCCATTTTTATTATAAAGAAATAAAGAGAAGAAAAAGGACATGCTACACAGAAAAATATAAAGATAGAGCAATGGGTTGAGTGTGCAGAAGCTAATCTGTTTCAATTGAACATAAATGAAGAAAAGAGAAAAAAAAAAAAGAGTGAGACAGAGTTAAATCAAGATTATTATACATATTGAACTATTTCGCAATAGCTCTTATGTAAACATATCAAACATTGTAGTAAACAAAATTATCATACTGTGGATATATCCACAGGTCCTGCTATATATATATATATATATATGATGGTTATTTCCTATAAGTCCAACATAAACAAAGGGGAACCACTCTCGACTGATAAATTATCTATTTTCCCATTAAACTAACCCTAACCCCGTCTTCTTTTTTCCTAGTAAATCAATAAATAATTTATCAGTCAAGAGTGGTTCCCCTTTGTTTATGTTGGGCTTATAGGAAATAACCAATGTGATAATGTGAAACTGGAAAATTTTCACATACCGACAGTTGATGACTTGCGTACCAGCACCGGTATGCGTACAACCACTTTTGAGTAGCGCTGGCCTACATAACACCAGAATAAGATTTTTTTTTGTTTGTTTTTGAAGTCAAGGGAGAGAACTTCATCTTTCAAGTTGGCTATAAACAAATTTGAGAAAAATGACTAAAATGGAATTATGAAAAAAAAAAAAAAAAAAAAAAATTTATTTTCTGTTCTAGATTTTTCTTGTTATAAATAGATGTATCAGGTTTGAATTAATTCTTTCTCCATGCAAGTTCACACATTTTTTTGGTAATCTTGAACATTAGCTACTTAAATAAGAGTTATTGTTTTTTTTTTGTTGTTTTTTTTCACTTTGAAGGAAGCCGTGTGTTTTTTGTAAAAATACGGATTTTTCGACAAATTGGGTATACCTATACTTTTCTAATATAGAAATATTAACCTTTTTTTCTTTTGAATCAATTTAAAAATATAGGAATACCTTTAATATATTTTCAAACAGTCTCCACATGTTCACCATCCCTGTCAACATATGCTTAGAATCTCCCACAGGTGATTTAAAAAAAAGATGTTAATATTTCTATGAGAGTACCTGTATATTAGAAAAGTATAGGTATACCCAATTTGTTGAAAAATTCGTGTTTTTACAAAACAAAACACACAGCTTCCTCAAAGTGAAAAAAAAACAAGGGGAGGTTACTCTTATTTAAGTAGCTAATGTTCAGATTACCATTTTTTTTAAAAATCTTTGTCAAACAAATTCCAATTCCTCTTACTTATCCTCATGGTTAGTCCATGTATATACATAAATTGAGCTACATCTATTAATAATGGAGATTGGGTGTCTGTCTGTAATCAAAATTATATTACTGCTTATGTCACAATACCCTCAGGAATTGCATAAGTTTATCAATGAGTATTTGATTTATAGTCAAAATACATTGAATAAATTGATACATAGAATAAAGAACGACCATGTATTACATATACTCAGAAATTAGGTATGCAACATTAAACAGTCCACAAAAAATATTGTAATATTAAGTATACGTCAATATCAATAAGGTTTAGTTTGTTTTACGGCATATCAACCTCAGTGGGTCATTTAATGCCAACAAAGTTTTGAAATAAAGTAATTCTTAATGAATACTCAATGTTTTTATAAACACATTTTTCTATTTAACCCATAGATGGGACCCTAACAGGTACTACCACTCTGGGTGGACCAGGGAGCAATGGTGATGAAGGGGTGCTCCACATTCTCCAGACTCCAGAACTGGAACCTCACCATCAGATAGAGTTTAACATCATTCCCACGACATGTAGAACTTCAGTCACCGCCTTCTATCACCCATATGATAAAAAGGGGTTGGGGCTTGCCATAAGGGCAATAGGGTTGGGGCAATCATATAGGTGCTAGGGCTTGACATGACCAGCCAATTGATTGAAGGGGTCTCTCCGACCGCCTGTCTAACCCAAGAAGGGCCAAAGTGAGGTATTGCGTGTCATGGACTGCTCAACCACCTGGGTTCTATCCTTAGGCATTATGGGTCATCATCCCTGGCCAACAGGTGGCCTCATTGGGGGGGAGTCTTACCCCTCTGCAGAGGTGCATTCTAACACCCCAGGCGACAGGGCAGTCAATGTGTATACCTAACTTAATTATGTATGGATCTGATGGATTTTTTTTCCTTTCTACTTTTTCTCCTCTTCTAATTTATTATCTAAAATTTTTTTTAAAAACAAGTCATATTTCAAACATCCTCACTTGTTCCAATCACTTGACTTTTTTCTTCACATTTTTTTCTCTCTATACCATTCTTATTTTATTTTTAAAATCATTTGGACTAAGTCACCAATAGGCACCCCAGCCCAGATCAGTTTTGAAAGGAACTGAATTTTGCTTTTCACCGGTTGTCTGTAAACAAAAACAGCAGCCGATAAAAATGAAAAAGATTTCCCTATCAAATGTTA
Organism: Doryteuthis pealeii; assembly: GCA_023376005.1. Taxonomy (NCBI): domain Eukaryota; kingdom Metazoa; phylum Mollusca; class Cephalopoda; order Myopsida; family Loliginidae; genus Doryteuthis; species Doryteuthis pealeii. Next base: position 47,828,679 of record CM042178.1, on the reverse strand, counting down.
ATTCTAAAATCCTGAAATAGGGTTAGGGTTAGCAGTTATTATTATAACCTTATAATATACTTTTTATCAATTTTCATAGAAAATAAATAAATGTGTCTTTCGTTTTAAGTTTTTTTTTTTTTTTAAATAACTATTAGTTTATCTTTAATGCAAAATTCATTTTCTCACTTCTGCTAACAACAACATGAAATAACTAATTTTGTTTATTTTTTATTAAAATCTAAAACTATTTTAGTATAGAAACATGTTTTTCGTTTTTTTATCAGTTGCTGATTTTGTTTACTAACAACCGGTGAAAAGCAAAATTCAGTTCCTTTCGAAACTGATCTCGGCTGGGGTGCCTGTTGGTCCAGATTTCTATCATTGTTCAGACAACATTTTTTCTGTCCTGATGAGGGTTTGATAAAAACCAAAACATTTTAACGTCGACTTCACCATTTACAATAAATCTATATTTTCTGAAATGCCCTGTTTTTTTTTCTATTTTCTACACACACAAATATTTATACCAACCCCTCCACACAAGCCGGATGCGACACAATGTCAATTTCTTAAGCAGAGTTTTCCTTCTCCTATACTGGTTACCTCACCACAGTTAAAGAGCCCAGTCTGTCCTATCTACCCATAGCTGGAGAGAGGGTAGTTGGATGCATACCTTTCCAAAGGGTAATAGCACTATGTGAAATGCTAATATATACAGATACATAAAACATATATACATACAAGTACACATGTACACACACACATACAAATACACATGTACACACACATATATACATACATACAAATACACACACACATATATACATACATACAAATACACACACACATATATACATACATACAAATACACACACACTACACATATGTACACACACATACACATGTACACACACACACACACACACACATACACATACACATGTATACACATGTACACACACACATATATATATATACAAATACACATGTACACACACACGTACACACACATATATATATATATATATATATATATATACACACACACACACACACACCCACACATATTTGAAGTAAAGTTTGAACTGTGGCCTATACAGAACATATTTTCTACATAAACACCAGAACAGAATAAGTTTTAGTAAGGGGAGAGAACTCCACATTTCAATTTGGTTATAAAACAAATTTGTGAGAACTGGCTGAATGACAGGGTTATTCTTTTTTTCATTTTTTTTTTTTTTTTTTTTTAAAGATTTAAAAAATTTTCAGAAAATGTTAAAATCCGAGGACTCCTAATTTAGATATTTTTTTGGGGATATAAAAAAAAAAAAGAAAAAAATTTACCTCAACAGAAATCTGATCAATTTTATTTAGAATGTAGATGCAAGGAATGTAAACCCTGTTCCCTTCCACAACATCAATAAGGTCTTCAGCAGTGGCATCATAGCGCAATACAATATCGGCATTGTGAATACGGTATTCTCCAAGAATCGTCTTCACCGTATCCAGATCCAATTCAGATTGGGCAGTCTGCGAGGAAAGAAAAAAAAAAAATTTTTAAACTATACAGTGATGAGAGCAATAAGAGAGAGAGAGAGAGAGAGAGAGAGAAAATGAAAAAGAGAAAGCAAGAGAAAGAGTTTATTTATATATACTAGCAAATATATGCACCCTCTGGGTGCAAGTGTTTTAGTTAAATTTTATAATAAAATATGATATTAAATTAGAAAGGCTAATGAAACTGAATAAGAATGTAAATAAAAAGATTTTGAACAGAGGGGGTATGATTGAAAAATAGAAAAACTTTGAAACTAACTCTTCCATCATTTTCCGTTACTCCCGTCTTTCATTGGTAAATTTTCCTAATTAAACTGTTTAGTTAAAATAGGAAGTAAAGAATAAGATTACAGTTATTTCTTCTTGTTAAGGGATTTCTTTTAAGATTTATTGAAGAGATTTTTGCTCATATTCAATAAGATAAAACCAAACAATTAGAAAACAATAATACTAAGTATATATTTATTAAAATCAATTTTTAAAATCAATATGCAAATTAGCCTTCCCATTCACACTGTGAACCTCTATTTTATTGTATATATAAATACAATTGCATGTTATTAGTATGTGGATATGGTCAACAGTATTAATAATGTAAAACAATTTTATTAATAATTGAGGTTTAAATAAAAATAAAATTATGGAGAATATGATGTAAATAACTAAAGGAATTGTTACTTGAATAGTAATATAGTTTCGGTTACAGACAGAAAAACACACAATCTCCATTATAATAAGATATATATATATATATATATATATATATATATATATATATATACGAGAAGTAAATACACAAACGATGTGTTTTGATATGGCTTTTTTAGCCGACAATTTTTGGGAGAATATGTGCTTAATTGAAGTCGTACCTAATTTTGAAAGTTAATTAATTAGTAATTAATTAATTAGGCGGGCATACCTATTCAAATGTAAGGCTAAACAAATCGAGAAAAATCAATCTCTGTATGTACATTTCGGCCTATTAGGCCTCATCAGCAGAGCTATAGATAGGAAGACCGTCTTGTGCGTGATTCGAACCCTGACTGTCAAGAAAAGGTGTTCTTATGAGTCCAACAGGAGAAAATTAAATATTTTATAAAAAAAAGAGGGTTCGCCCAAAAATGTTAATTATTTTTTTACTTTTTTTTTTCTTATAAAAAAACAAATATACATATACATATTTTTTTTATTTGTTTTTTGAGGAAGTCAGTTGAACAGGAAACTGTGTATACATTTTATACTTTGTATCTCTTTCTTAGACTTAGAATTTTAAATTTATACTTACTGTCTGGCCTAAAAATTGTGAATTTTCTGGTGAAACTGTCTTTAGGTGAATTCCTTCATTTTGTAAAAATCCGTCTAAAGAGGATTGCCTCTTAAGGATTTTTTAGAAAATTAAGGATTTTTATAAATTTTTCTAAAAAATTTTTTAAAAGGCCTTTTGAGTTTCTGGTTGAAATAAATTTATTACGGAATGACGGTTTGTTAAGTTTTTTCTTTCTTTGAAAGATATATATAGATATATATATATATACAAAATACAAAAAATCTAAGAAAGTCCGCTTGGTGTAGGGGTTACAGTCCTCGCCTACCAGCTTGACAGTCAGGGTTCGAATCACGCACAAGGCAGTCTTCCTATCTATAGCTCTGCTGATGAGGCCTAATAGGCCGAAATGTACATACAAAGATTGATTTTTCTAGATTTGTTTAGCCTTACATTTGAATAGGTATGCCCACCTAATTAATTATCAATTAATTAACTTTTAAAATTAGGTACGACTTCAATTAAGCACATATTCTACCAAAAATTGTTGGCTAAAAAAGCCATATCAAAACACATTGTTTGTGTATTTACTTCTCATATATATATATATATATATATATATATATATATATATATACACACAGACACACACCTTATTATAATGGAGATTATTTGCCTTTTTGTAACTGAAACCAGTCACCATCACAATTCTCTTAGTTATTTATATTATATTCTCAATGGTTATTAAATAGTCATTATTTAATCTTAATTGGCATCTTATTTATTAATAATGTCTCTATTAAGCCCTAGCCAAGATAGATTTACCTCAAAACAGGCTATATCATTAATGTGTTTAAAATCCTGCAATGTGTCTTATATTTCATTAAAAAAATAAAGGTTCCATAGCATGTGGGGTGAATAATTTGCATACCGGTTTTAACAAACCCATGTTTAATAAACAATTACTTGGTGCTATTGAATTCTAATATTATTGTTTTATTCTCAAACACATTAAAAGCAATCCTATCTATTTTATATTGAAATCAATTAGAATAAAATAAAAACAAGTAATCTTTTTATGTTCTTATTTAATTTTATTAATATTTCTAATTAAAATATATTATATCAAAACTTAAATACGGGCATATTTTTACTAAAATATATATAATGCGGCATATTTTCAATTTGAATTCTAGTCATAATATTTTGCTTCGTCTCAAATGACAAGTGTTTCAGTTTTAAATATTGAAATTGCTATATTTTCTAACCAATTTCTAGGCTAAATGTTGCGAAAATGAGGATTTTTGGTGCAATTTAGTAGACGATCTTCGATGCTATTTCCTCAAACAATGGTGCAAATAAGAGATCTAGTTTTTGGTATCAGTATTCATTATACCAACACACAACTTTCATACTATTTCCTTAAACAATGGTGCAAGTAAGAGATCTAGTTTTTGGTATCAGTATTCATTATACCAACACACAACTTTGATACTTTCCTTAAACAATGGTGCAAGTAAGAGATCTAGTTTTTGGTATCAGTATTCATTATACCAACACACAACTTTGATACTATTTCCTTAAACAATGGTGCAAGTAAGAGATCTAGTTTTTGGTACCAGTATTCATTATACCAACATACAACTTTCGATGTTTGAGAAAATTTGATATTTCAAAAGTTATATACCTAGGGGAGTAAATATTTTAAAAGTTATATACCTAGGAGAGTAAACCCCGCAAACAAATCCGGAGCCGGAATCCCTAAAATAGCGCAACGCTGAACTTCAGTGCTACACAGCAACTCCTGTGACACTGCTGTTGCCAAACTGCATTGGTTTGTTACCTTTCCTTTGGACAACAACGGCAGTGTGGAGAAGGGGTGTTTGCTGCTTGGGAAACAGTGCATCCTCCATATTAACCTGCCAGGTTACATAGTTAAAAAAAATAAAAAATTGGACACTACTCCATTGTTTTTGCAGACGGAAGCCTGCCAACCAACCAACTATTCATTCATTATACCAACACAGGACTTTTACACCCCTTGATAATTTGATATAAAAAAAAAAAATTAAAAAAATTGGACACTACTCTGTCGTTTTTTGAATGCGGAACAATGCCAACCAACCATTCATTCATTATACCAACACACACAGCTTCTGCACCCTGGTCAATTTGATATTTTAAAAAAAAAAATTTTTTTTTAAATGGACACTACTCCATCATCTTTCGCAATAACCTGCCAACCAACCAACCAACCATTCATTCATTCATTATACCAACACACAACTTTTACACCCCAATTGGACACTACTCCATAGTCTTTTGCCAACCAACCATTCATTCATTATACCAACACACAACTTCTGCACCCCTGGTCAATTTGATATAAAAAAAATAAAAATAAAATTGGACACTACTCGCCGTCTTTCGAAGGCGGAATGATCCAACCAACAACCAACTAACCATTCATTCATTATACCAACACACAACTTTTACACCCCTTGTTAATTTGATATAAAAAAATAAATAAAAATTGGACACTACACCATCGTCTTTCGAATGAGGAATGATAGCAACCAACCATTCATTATACCAACACACAACTTCTGCACCCCTGGTCAATTTGATAAGAAAAAAAAAAAAAAAAAAATTGGACACTACTCCGTCGTCTTTCGAAGGCAGAAGATACCAACCAACCAACCAACCATTCATTATACCAACACACAACTTTTACACCCCTTGATAATTTGATATAAAAAATTTTTTTTAAAAATTGGACACTACTCCGTCGTCTTTTGAAGGCGGAACGATAGCAACCAACCATTCATTATACCAACACACAACTTCTGCACCCCTGGTCAATTTGATAAGAAAAAGAAAAAAGAAGAAGAAAAAGAAAAGAAAAAGAAAAAAAATGGACACTACTCCATCATCTTTCGCAGACGGAATGATGCCTACCCTGATGCTCATTGACAAGATATTTCTTGGTTGATTAAAAATTTACTTACTGTCGAAGTAAGATTAATGCCACCTTTATCTTTTCGTCGGAAGTGAATGTTTGGCGGACTTTTGTTGAGTCGGATACCAAAACCTTCCAATTCATATTCTATAAGTTTTTTATGCTGTAGAGGCTTCAGTACATCGAGCACAATAAAGATGAGACTGCAAGTACGGGCAACTGAAAGAGACAAAATTTTAAATGAAAACTATTAAAATAAAAAAATGGCATTATTAATTATTATCTATATATTGATACAGTAGGCCGGTTTCACTCAGTTAGTAGAGCATTCGGACCATATGACCTTTAGGAACCCCTTTTTGATCTCGATTAAGAAAGGACGTTTTTCATTTACACCGTCAAAATCTGGTGGTTTGTTAACAGACGATTTTTTTTTTAATTATAAAACTAACCCCTAACAAACAACCGGATTTTGACAGTGTAAATGAAAAACGTCCTTATGAATCGAGATCGCAAAAGGGGTGCCTAAAGGTTCAGGGTTCCCATTCATTTTAGAAAATCATTTCCAGGACATTTTAAAAAAAATTGTTCACGGCAATTTCATAATTTAATCGATATTAATCTAATATTGACACATTTAGACAGTTTTATTGTTACTTTTTTATGTTGCAGGGTTAATGAATTATCTTGGGTTTATGATGCCTACATCTATCAAGTAACTACACCGAGTGTCCACAAAGTCTATATGCACTTTAGTTATAAATTATTTTAAATGCACTCTGACTTTATGGACACCCTGTACAATTCAATTGTCTGGCCTGGTTTTACTTAGCCATGATCAACATTACTGGGTAATTTTTTCATTAGCAAATCAATAATACACCTTCAACCCAATATCTTAAATAAATGTTTTTGGTTTATCTTTTTATTGAATTAATACAAATTTCAATAAACTATCAAAAGATATCTTGACACACACCCCAAAAAAAATAAGGGGGGGGGGAATTAAGTGACCTAAAAAAAAAAAAAAAAAAAAAGGGAGTTTTTAAATAATTCATTCATTGATAAATCAACACTGAAATTTTCATTAAAATATGATAATTCCCTGATTTTTTTTTTTTTTTTTCTCTCCAACTGAAGGGATTAAATTTATTTTTAAAATACATCTGTGATGTCAAAATTGGCAGTACCTAATATTTGAAATTTGAATTTGTGTTTATAAAAATTAACATTTTAAACGGGATAGGGTGGGGGTTAGAATATCTAAAAAGCTGGGGGGGGGGAGATACTGTAAAATATCTACATTAATTTGCCCATAAATTGCACGACTCAGAAAATCTGTTTGGCCGGAATTATGCCTGACAATGTCAAGTAAAAGTAGAGTAAATTAGGTCAGGAGTCCGGGTGGCAAGATGTTAAGATTACCAATATTTTCCAGGGGAGAGTGGTGGTGGTGGTGGGTTGCTATGTACATCGTAAAAAGGACAGTTATTTTTTAACTGAGATGAAATTGACATTTGATGGAAAAAAAAAAAAAAAAATTTGTTCAAGCACCATATGCTTGAAGCCTTACTTAGGGGTCTGGGGATGGGGACCAACGTTTGTCTTAAAAAAAAATAAAAATTTAAAAATTAAAAAAAACTTACAATTTTCAGCGCTTTAAATGTTTAATAAAAACTTTTTTAAATGAACGTTAATCTGATGTAATTCTTAAATATTAGTATTACATTACTGCGTATTGTTTCTTTTTTGGGTTTGTTTGTTTGTTTTAATTGATCATTTTCAGTCAAAATTTTGCGTACGCGCTAAAACATTCTTTGATTTTCAGTAACTATTTTACACGAGTGCTATTCAAATAAACGTTATCTGAGCATTTTACGCGAAATTTCTTCTAAATAATGATATTTGTAATGACAAAATTAAAATTATGTCAATTCAGTTGTGGAGATGTTTTTATGTTGAATTTCTGTGAAAATTATTTGACTGACTTACAGACAAAATATTCCTTTAAGCCTTGCTAAAATATTAAATCATTTTATTTAATTAAACACTACTGAACATAATCATCAAAAAAATGTTAAAGTTACATTTTACAAAATTTTACGTCTTGTAAAACGGAATTTATCTTTTAAACCTTTAACTCTTTAACAATTTTTAAAGTATTCTTGTCTTGTTTATCTTCAATGCCACATAAAAATAAATCAAAATATTGCTACATAATGAAATCGAGACTTCATTGGATGAAATCAACAAATACCCACCCAGTCAGAAGCATTTTTACTATTTAATAAATATTCATGAATAATTTTGGAAATCTTGGGTAGATTTAGCAAGCGTTAAAAATAAAAACAAAAAACACTGTCCTTGTTATTTTATAAGTTATATATGTTTACTGTAATAATAACATTGATTTTGTCGCAGATAATTCCAATTTTCAAGGACAAATTACGAAAATTTTCCATGATTTTGACAACCCCCCCCATTTCCCAGGTTTTCCAGTACTGAAAATTGACATTTATTTTCCAGGTTTTCCAGGACGCATGGGAACCCTGAAGTTATATGGTCCGAGTATTCCTGAATTAATAGGTTCTGGGTTCAATACCAAAGATATGGGACATAACTGACGTCAAGCAAAAGATTAGTAAATCCATTGTGAAAATTCATGAGGCTATGCTACAGCAAACATGGCAAGAAATCAAGGCAACTAATGGTGCCCAAGTAGGAGTGTAATAAATGAGGCAAATAAACTTCAATATGTACTCCTCATGCAATAATTCACACTTATTTGATAATTGATAAATTATTTATTTTCCTATTAAACTAATCCTAAACCCGTCTTCTTTTTTCCTAATAGATCAATAAATAAATAAATAAATAATTTATCAGTCAAGAGTGGTTCCCCTTTGATCATGTTAGACTTATAGGAAATAACCCATATTTGGCTATTCATTTAGTTTTGTAATTTTTTAAAAACTCTTAATGTCCTATACTGCCTCATTCCACCCGGCCAGAAGTCACATTTCCTAATCTGCCCCAAATGATTAGCTTTTGTTTAAATGTGATATTAAACATATTTAGAAGTCTTTGATTTAAGGGAAATATCTCGGGTAGCTTTAAATGTAAAGGCCATTTTTAGCCATTTTTTAAATAAATCCTTATAGGAATGGGGCTCTGGACTTGGAAAATGTTAAGAGTTAAAGTTATAAAGAGACTTTATGGATACCCTGTATATTACTTGAAAATAGTATTTAACTGAAACAGATTTCAAAATAAAGATGTCTAAACTCACCAGCAATGACCTGTTTACCACGACCTTTGCCATCTTTAGCTCCTTCAATAATACCAGGCAAATCGAGAAGCTGAAATAATTATCAAAAAGAAATCAGTAAATAAACGTCCATTTTATCACGATTAAGCAAGAGTTATCTCCCCTAGCAAAAACTATTACTAAAAAGATCATTTTTAATAATGAAATTTATTGTGTACAGTGTTCAGGTGCACTACAACTCATCAAAGTCTCATGTCTAGTAAATAGAAAAATGTATTAGTGTCAGGAACATGAATAGTATACAGTAATAATATACATGTATGTGTACAGTGCTCAGGTGCACCACAACTCATCAAAATCTTATGCATAGTTCATAGAATAATGTATTAGTGTCATGAAACAGTGTACAGTAATAATATACATGTATGTGTACAGTGTTCAGGTGCACCACAACTCATCAAAGTCTCATGTCTAGTACATAGAATAATGTATTAGTGTCAGGAACATGAATAGTATACAGTAATAATATACATGTATGTGTGCACGTACGTGCATAGGTGTGTGGAGGGGGGTATCAGGTATAGTATTGGCAGATTACAGGAAGCATGGAAGCTTTGAAAGATGCAGTGTTTCAGCAGCCTACAACGGATGCAGGCAGTTTATTCCATGCCTTGGCAACTCTGAGCATGAAAAAATGTTTCCGAAAAGTCATGTGAGCTATGCTTATCTTAATGATAAAACTTTTCACATTATTTAAATCCTTAAGAGTTAGGTTAGGTTTCTTTGTCTTAATGGCATATTATCTTTCATGGGTTATTTAATGCCAAAGCTATCCCTTGTAGAAGAACAGTAGTGGCATTAATTAAACCATTTAGTATACAAAAATAAATCTGAGCAACTTAACTCTTTAAGCGGAGTTTAACAGGTTTGAATTTAAGAGTTTTCCTTCTTCTAGACCGGTTGCCTAATCAAGGTTAAAGAGCCCAGTCTGCCCTACTATTTATCCATAGCTGGAGGGAGAGTTGGATTCATACCTTTCCCAAGGGTATAAGCGCTAAGTGAAATGCAATTACCACGCCCAGGATTTGAACTCGGGGCGACTAACTACTAGATATAACCAAGCAACAATTAGATTGATTTTAACTGAATGTCAACCAACCCACCTCAATTATATTGTGAACTGTAAATATGTATGTATGTGTGTGTATATATATATATATATATATATATAAAAGTGTATTTTGGCAGCATTTTTTCTTTTAAACTCTGATGATTCTTGTCGGACGAGTTTTTGTTCGATCCTTTCTAATTTTCTGGCCATCTTTTTGATGTCAGGGTGGAACTGGTGTAGCAGTCCACCAAAGATTTCATTACGAGCGTTTTCAGCAATTCGATTTGCCATCTTCAGGTAGGAAACTGATGGTATGTTCCGTGTCTCATTTTTAAGGAAAACGAGCAGTAGCGTAGAAATTGGAAGTGGGAGGTAGTAACAATTGGTAGGGGGGGGTGTAGGAATTGGTAGTAGTTCGAACGAACGATGCAGTAGAGATTTATTTTGTGGGAGGGGGGCACAAGTTGTGGAAGGAGGATAGGCGGGAAATTATAAGCATTTGAGAACATGTTGACTTGATTCAAAGTTTATTTTGTTTAAGTTTTTTTGTTTGATATATAAAGCTTCGATTATTTTAAGTTTTTGTTTGTTTTTTTGTTTTTTTTATGTAGTGTGCATGTATTTTCTGTTAGAATTTTGCGGTAGGTTAGAGGGGGGGCATGAATGTGTTTTAAAGGTGTTGATTAATGGAACTGGAATCGATAAGTGTAGTGTTAATCTGCATGATAATGTGGTCGTCGTGTGGCCAATATATGTGTTATTAATTTTGGAGATTATATATATATATATATATATATATATATATGCATGTTGAATTAAACAAAAGACATCTCCTGTTTAACAATTTTATTTGTGATTTTTGTCAGCTTAATGAAACCAATGTAGTATACAGATTTAAATGTCCCTTAGGAGATTGCAGTTTCCCAGAAAATGAAAATACCTACATTGGTTTTACCTCAACGACATTGTCACGTCGTCTAACTCTCCATTTGACAGATAATAGCTCCATTTTACAACACCTAAAATTGCATTCATGTCTCCACTCTAATTACCGAAATATCCTAACAGAAAATACGCACATTCTGCTCAATGAAAAAAAAACAAAAACTCCATATACTAGAAGCTTTATACATAAAACAATACAAACCATCCTTAAACAAAATTAATTTCCAATGCAGTACACACATTTTAAAATGCCTATAGCACCTCTCCCATCAATTCTCCTCCTTCCAGCCTCCACATCCATTAATATAATTTGAAAAACTGGAATACATCAACCCTGATGATGGTACTTCAAAGTGCCGAAAGTACTCGGGACATGAACTTTGGTGGACTAATCCACGAATTCCACCCAAATATTAAAAAGTTGGCCAGAAAACTCGAAAATATCACAAATAAAATTGTTAAACAGGAGATGTGTCTTTTGTTTAATTCAACATGCATAAATGAAAGAATGCTGCCTAAATACACACAACCCACATGATTTGGTTTGTTTTGTTTTACGGCATATCAACCTCGGATCATTTAATGCCGATAAAGTTTTGAAATAAATCAATTCTTAATGGATAATACAATTTTGTTTATAAACTAATGTTTTCTATTTAACCCATAGATGGAACCCTAACAGGTACTACCACTCCGGGTCAGAGTGGACCAGGGAGCAATGGTGATGAATGGGGTATTCCACATTCCGCAAACCTCCAAAACTGGAACCACACCATCAGATAGAGTTTAATGTCATTCCCAGGACATGTAGACCCACAGCCACTGACTTTTAGCACCCATATGATAAAAAGGGGCTTGCCATAAGGGCAATAGGGTTGGGAAAATCATATAGGTGCTAGGGCTTGACATGACCAGCCGATTGATTGGAGGGGGCCTCTCCGACCGCCCGTCTAGCCCAAGATAGGGCCAAAGTGGAGTATTGCATGTCATGAATTGCTCATCCACCTGGGCTCTATCCTTAAGCATCACAGGTCGCCACCCACGGACAACAGGTGGCCCCATTGGGGGAGTCTTACCCCTCTCCAGAGGTGCAGTCGGTGCATTCTAAACGCCCAAGCTGACAGGGCAGATATATATATGAGAGTAAAATGAGGAAATCAATCTGACAGTATGTGGAAAAATATAGACAAACAGGACGTTACACTGAATGGAAGTTTATTATCGGTTGTAATGCCAACATTCAAACGTTTCAGTTTACATAGAAACCTTCTTCAGGACAATATGAAACAATGGAAAAAAGATTTTTGCTGTTAAAGATGTGACAAACGTTTTTGAATAAGTTCTACATATTTCCAAACTCAACTCATTCAAAAACATCCATCCCCTAGGCAACACCGACCCCTCGCCTAAAAGGGGCAGGACTGGGTTTATACCCAGGTGCATGAGCTTCGTTTTTGTGCGTGACTCCACACAATAATCGTACTTTATGTTTATCTGACCTGGTGGGAGGTCAGAAAATATCTACCTATAATGATATAATGGACTCACCTGAATCTTAGCTCCCTTGTACCTGATCACTCCAGGCACGGTGGTCAAAGTGGTGAATTCATAAGCAGCGACTTCGGAATAGACACCAGCCAAATTACTTAGGAGGGTCGATTTTCCCACTGAGGGGAAACCTGAAACAATCCAATCACATTGCCAAATTAATTCATTATTTAAAAAAATAGTAAAAAAAAAAAAATAGTAAAAAATGAATCCTACAACCAGGCTAAAAAAGAAGGGGAGACAAGTCAAATATGATTACCTCCCTTACAAAAAGAAGGTGTCAGAGTTATTATAGTAGGGACTGGCAAACGGAGCCTAAAATGCGTTTTTAACAAATTACTTTAGCCCCCCCTACAGAAAATAATTTACCAAAAATCAGGAAATAATCAGATTTTAATGAAATTTTCAGTGTTTATGTATCAATGAATGATCTTTATAATGCATTATTTATTTTATTTCAAAACTTTCTCATTTTTTTCAGGTCACTTAATTTTGACCCCCCTTATGCTGGGAGCATAAAATTGTTTCGAGTTAGTCATATGTTATACTAATTACAGTATAAATAAAGAGATAAAAGACCGAAGTTATGAATAGAAACAAAAAAAATTTTTTTTACGGTTGCGCTTCTATGAGAAAATAAGTACCAAAAATCGAAAAATAAAATGTAAAAAAATAAATAATTAATTTTTGGAGATTTCTATTCTACTCATTTCGATAATTATTTAATTGGCTATTATTTTATAAAAGAAAAAATTATACATCGATGTTTTTTCTGCTTAAAAGGGGGCGGGGGTACATTTTCAATCAAGTTTTTCTTCAAAACTTATTACTTTTGGCATCTAAAATAAGGTTTGCATTAAGTAGATATTTATTTTTAGAATCTAAAAATATAACATTTTAAACTTAACATCAGGATTTTCATATTTTAAATGAATTTTATATATTAATTTTTCATAGCAAAAATACTAAATTAAAGTTTTGAAATAAAATAACTAATGCATTATAAAATGCATTAATTGTTAAATCAATACTGAAAATTTCATTTTACCTGATTTTTGGTAAATTTTGTTTCCATCCCAAATGTTACGTTAAAATTGTAAACAAGCGCTTAAAACCATTGAAAAACAGCCAAAATGGCGGATGGCCGCGAAATTGACCAAAACAAATAGTTTTAAATCTTTTAAAAATAAACTGCATATGTAATTATATTTTTCTTTTTTTAATGATGGTTATTATGCTACTACTTATCGATTTAGACAAAGTTTAACCTTAAATAAAAAGATTTAATTATTCTTAATTCGCTTTTAAAACTCGTAGTATCCGATTTTTTCTGCCAGTCCCTATATTATAGTCAGTCCCTACATCCCCATTAAAATTGGAAAACGTATACATCTCTAACCCCCATTATTAACTCTTCATACTGTTTATGATATTTTACACGCACACAAAAAATGAAATACAGTATTGCAATAGTTATATACACTAGCCCCAAAAAATGCACCCTACGGGCACAAGTATTTAAGTTGAATTCAACTAAATACTATATTGATCAGCAGTTGGTTGGTTGGTTTATTTTAACAGCATACCAACCTGTCTGGGGTTATTTCATGTTAGATTAGGAAGTAATATATGTTGTGTATCTATATTTACACTTTTGTAACACATCACTCAATAAGTTTTGGGCCTAATTAATAAAACATCAACTTTTAGGCAAAATTTTGAAGCCAAAGACAAATCCTCTTTGGCCTCAAAATACGACTCAGTTTCCGATATCACTTCTTCATTGGAGCCAAAACACTTTTTGAGGTTTGCAAACAGTCAGTAGTCGGTGGGGGCCAGATCTGGAGAATAGGGTGGGTTCAGAAGCAATTCGAAGTGCAATTTATATAGTTTTGCCATTGTTGCGATCGACTTGTGACATGGTGCATTGTTTTGTGCGAAAGAGAGCCTTTTTTTTCTTCTTCATTTGTGGCTGTTTTTTGGTGATTTCTTCCTTGAAACGCACCAATAATGCTATATAATATTCGATATTGATGGTTCTTCCTTTCTCAAGGTAATCGATGAACAAAATACTTTGTGCATCCCAAAATACAGAGGCCAAAACCTTGCCTGCTGATGTTTGCGTCTTTGGTCGCTTTGAACAGCTTTCACCTGCTGCTGTCCACTGAGCACAATCTATTTGTCAAGCCTGGGACTTATTGAGTGATATGTTAGTTAACGGTTTTAACAATGTGTTAGGATTATTCGGGATCATGTTGTATGGTATTGATTAGGTTCATGTCTATATTCTATATGATTTTATTTCCTTCAAAAAGGACAGAATGTCTTCTATGTTGACTTTTTCAAAAAGATTTTTCATATTGTTTGCATAAAAAAAAATTTAAAAAAAAACGGTTTCTAATGTGAGCAAAAAAAACGCATTCTCTGAATAGGTGTTTGACATGTTTCACACTGTGGTTGTTGTTCTTGTTTGAGTATAAAGGAGTGCGTAAGTCTTGTGTGACCAGGTATTTCTTGTCGAACTAGGGAACCTTCTCATCGAACTCAGGAACCTTCACAGGACTTTGAACCGAACCCTTTATTCAATCCACAGGTGCAGACTGTTCTCATTCCGTTAACTAGGACTGGGTACAAGTGTTAAGCTGTTTTAAGTATTCTATGTTACTGTCGCCATTGACCAGGATTGAACCTGCAGACTAGACATAACTGTCACTTAGAACTGTATTAACTCAACGCCATGTGTCCAATTGAAGAAGGCCGGAGGGCACATCAGCCGAAACATTGTACAGATAACAATAAAGATGAGGACAATAGTCCGAATAAACCAAATAACACAGGTAAATATTGGTTTGGTTTTATAAACTAGTAGAAAAAATTTTCCTTAATGTCATGGGTATTAATAAATTAGTAGATTTAACCCATAGATAGAACCCTAACAGGTACTACCACTTCGGGTCTGAGTGGACCAGGGAGGAATGGTGAAGGGGTGCTCCACATTCCCCAGACCTGGAATCTCACCATCAGATAGAGTTTAATGTCATCCCCAGGACATGAAGAAGCAAACATTATTCCAGTGATGAGGAAGTGAAATCTGTAGTGAAGAAGTGGCTTAAAAAACAGTAAACAGAATTTTACAGGGCTGGGATACATGCTCTCATTCAAAGGTGGAATATTGCTATTGAGAGAAACGGTTACTATGTGGCGAAGTAAAGATGTGATCCACAGAGGACCAGCTTGATTTTGATTTATGATACATGTTCCTGTGTTGGTAATTATACCTGTCCTAAACAAAATGGCATTACTTTTTGATTCACTATTTCTCTGTTTGAGATGAGGCTTCATGATTAGTATTATCTGCATTATTCGAACTATTGTCCTCATCTTCATTGTTATCTGTTATTCTGAAGAAGGTCGGAGGGCATATCGGCCGAAACGTTGTACAGATAACAATGAAGATGAGAACAATAGTCCGAATAATCAAAATAATACAAATCATCAAGCCGCCTTCTATGAATGTTTGAGATGAGGTTTGATGATCAGTATTATCTGCGTTATTCGGACTATTGTCCTCATCTTCATTGTTATCTGTTATTCTGAAGAAGGTCGGAGGGCATATCGGCCGAAACGTTGTACAGATAACAATGAAGATGAGAACAATAGTCCGAATAATCAAAATAATACAAATCATCAAGCCGCCTTCTATGAATGTTTGAGATGAGGTTTGATGATTAGTATTATCTGCGTTATTCGGACTATTGTCCTCATCTTCATTGTTATCTGTAAAACGTTTCAGCCGATATGCCCTCCGGCCTTCTTCAGGTATTTCTTGTGGGACTCGGGAACGTTCTTTTCGAACTCGGGAACTTTCTTGTAGTAGTCGGGAAACTTCTTGTCGTAATTGGGAGTCATCACGGAACTTTGAACCTAACCCTTTATTCAGTCCACGGGGTTATCCTGTTTTCATTCCGCTAACCATAGCTGGGGTAGGAGCTGTGTTAATTATTTTTCTATGTAACTGCCGCCTGTCAGGATTGATCCTGGAATCCAGAGATAACTGTCACTTAGAACTGGCTTAAGCTAACTACCTTATCCAATTGGACACATGGTCTAGGTTTGGTTGGTTTGGTTTATTAATTTTAACGGCATATCAACCCGTCCAGGGTTATATCATGCCTAGCGGTTGGGTTGTTATACATATTGTGTATTCATATATATACATTTAGTAATTGGTTTTAACAATGTGTTAGCATTATTGGGAATCATACTGTATGCCATTGATTTGTTTAATGTCTATATTCTATGGTATAATTTTATTTCCCTCAAAAAGGAGAAAATATCCTCTATGTTAACATTTTCAAATAGGTCCTTCATATTGTTTGCTTTAAAATAATGTTTTCTGATGTGAGCAAAAAATCTGCATTCCATCAATAAGTGTTTGATTGTCAAGGGTGTTTGAGTTAGGTTAAGACAGAGAACATTATACCCCCGTGGACTGAATAAAGGGTTAGGTTCAAAGTTCCGTGATGGCTCCCGATTCCGAAAAGAAGAGTCCCGAGTCCGAAAAGAATTCTTCAGTAATTCTAAGAGGTTTTCTTTAGTTTTCTTGTTAAAATAGAGTACTTACCAACAAAACCAATTCTTGCATCTCCAGTTTTGGCCACATCAAAACCTTCACCACCACCTCCGCCGCCGCCTTTGGGTTCAATGAGTTCACGTCTTAATTTTGCCAGCCGAGCCTTTAACAACCCTAAGTGACCCATTGTGGCTTTGTTTCTTTGGGTCTTGGCCATCTAAAAACAAAAATCAAGAAATACATTGTCATTTTTTGGGGTTCTGGAGAAGAGAAGAAAAAACAAGTGACCAAAAAGAAAATAAAGTTTAAGATTTTAAGCATTCAACGTATGTCAGCCAGTTTCTTTGGATCTTAGCCATCTGAAAACAAAAGTTAAGTAAATAAACGAAGTGATGAATTTTACTTTTTAATTTACTTATACATAATTATTTAAATCACATTCTTTATTAATCTAGCATATTCATATACAAAATTTATGCTTACTGCTAGTTTATCGAGGATTCGTGTTTAGTGTTTAAATTGTTTTTATTCAGTCACTGAATATTTTATCATTAATGTTATTGTGTACATATACATTATATAACTACCTTTATGTCGATTTTGGTATAAAGGCGAGATTTATTAATTCTTAACTATTCATTTTCTTTCTTTTATATATATATATATATATATAATATAAGGTAAATATATAAAAGGTTTTACATATCTATTTATTAGGTGACAAAGGAACATTCACGACCATATTGGTTTCATGCGATGCAATCATCAGGTGAAGATGTTTCAAATGTCATTTGAAATGACATTTGAAACATCTTCACCTGATGATTGCATCGCATGAAACCAATATGGTCGTGAATGTTCCTTTGTCACCTAATAAATAGATATGTAAAACCTTTTATATATTTACCTTATATTATATTATATAACAGCTCTATTTTATATTGAGCACTCTACCAATAATAATACTGCCTTTGGTACGCCATTCTAGCAAAAGCTGAAACAGTGACCATCTTACACTATATATATATATATATATATATAATATATATATGATAAGTTGTAAACACGGTATGTTTGGAATGGCTTTTTGCCGACAATTTTCTCCAAAAATATATATATATATATATATATATATATATATATATATAAAAATTTTTTGGGGTGTACAGAATTTTATTAGTGCTTTAAAAAGACTCACTAAAAGATTCATTGAATGAAAAAAAAAAATTGTATGTATTTTACAATAGAAAGGGGGGGGGGTAAAAGGCAAAAAAAACCCCGAGTTGCATGCTAACTAGTTTCAATCCTCGCTCGACAGAACAATTTCTTTTCTTTTCTCCTAAAAGGGGAGGGAAAGAAGACCTTATAGATTGAAAATATTCAAACCAAGTATGCCCTCTTTTTGTTTACAAAGAGCAGGCTTATTGGTCAGAATATACAATGTTTACAAAATCTTGAGGTGGTAAAAAGAGTGCGACTTGCTATCAACTGAGAACTAAATGAGTTGGCGCAATTACGGTTATTTATAAGGTGTTCGCCTATAGAGGAACCATAAGTATCCCTCAGTACATCGTTAGGACCGACGGTTCTATTTCTAATCTTAGTAGGGACATGTCAAAACTAGTTAGCATGCAACTGGGGGGGGGGGGGCTTTTGCACACACAACCCCTCTATTGTAAAATACATGCAATTTTTTTTTCTTCATACAATGAATCTTTTAGTGGGTCTTTTTAAAGCACTAATATATATATATATATATATATATATATATATATATGTGTGTGTGTGTTAAACGGTATAACCACACTGATGAGAGGTGATACCTCGAAACACGTGTCTGTGGATTACTATATATATATATATATATATATATATATATATATAATATAATTAAAGAAATAACAAAAGACTTAGAGATTTTGCATTATAGATTATTTCGGGGAGCTTAGACAAAGTGTCTAATTCTCCCGACTCATCAGATTCGCATCTGATGAGTCGGGAGAATTAGACACTTTGTCTAAGCTCCCGAAATAATCTATAATGCAAAATCTCTAAGTCTTTTGTTATTTCTTTAATTATAAATTTGCTCTGTGATTCTAACAATAAGAGCACACATTGAGCTCTCAAACTGCGACAAGCTGTTTTAAAAAAAACTCCTATGTCGTAAGGGAGATTTCTTCTCTGGACTTTTGGATTATATATATATATATATATATATATATATATATATATATATATATTAGAGAGAGAGAGAGAGAGAGAGAGAGAGATAGAGATAGATAGATATCGAGAGTTGTTTAATAAATTGCTACATACATTTTTGTTTTTGTTTACAAGTTTGTACAGAGATAATTTTGTAACAGTTACATTTAAATCATAAAGTAAAGAGTTACTGAAAGTGTTAGGATGAATAGATTAGATGCAACTATATGTATATACTTAAGTAGATCTTTCTTTTGCTATTAAAATTAGATTTTAAGCATTCGACATATGTCAACCAGTGACCAGTCAATGACCCCTGAACTAGATTTGTTTTTTAAACAGAAGCCTCAAATTTTATGCAGAAGAGCGGAAACAGATATGGCCCTTCGCCCATCCCCAGATGTAAAGGGAACTAGGTCTCTTTTCGCTGGGATCCCATAAGAGACGGATGTGGACTTTTGGGGGTTCTGTTGTGTTTCTGCTGTCAGTGAACAGTAGGCACATAGTAGTAACAGACGTGATTTATGATAGAACAGTTTGACCTTACTTTTTCTTTCTGAAAAGAAACCAGAAAGCGAGCAAAAGAAATAAACAACCCCTTTTTGACTCTGCGACTTTCAGGTGTTGTTTTTGTGAATGTTGTTGTCTGTGTGTGACTCACTACTTAACTCTCCTGCTACTACGCAACTTGAGCATTTATGGCACTGACCACGTAACAGTTTGTTTAATATAACTGCCCCCCCCACCGCTAATATACCTGCCCCCACCGCTAATATATATGATATATGGCTCCGAACCCTACGTTCAAAATTTGCCTGCTCTTTTCTGACTACCTTCTAGTTGTTCAAAGAACCTTTTGCTCTTTCTTGCCACTGACAACGCCTCCAATAAGGTTATGGGTATTTACGCCACACGCCACGTGAACAGGTTAGGCACAAGGCCCTATTAATGTGGGACCACCCACGAACCAAAGCTCATGGGTGGCAGGTCCAAAAAAATGCGTTGATCCCGTTGGCATTCCCTCTCAAGGAAGGCGCCTCATGCGCTGGGCAATAAACCCAGCCCTGCCCCCTTTAAATCAAGGGGGCAGGTGTTGCCTAGGGGATGGACCCCGAGATCAACGATGTTAGCTTGTAAGATCCAGGGCCGAAACCACTGGACCCCCGCCCCGAGAAAAATCTCTTACACAAAAAAGTAAATATAAACATATAATGAATGCGATTCCCTAACCCCTAGGCATAAAATAACCCTAGACACATTGACATGCTATTAAAATCAATCAAATTTCCGCAAATTGACCTGGATTTCAATTCAGCAACAATGTTTCAACATTCAACGTTTGATTATAGATTTGAATTTCTTTTTTTTCACACCATATGGTATGTATTGACGACAAACGTAAACAACAGGTTGTAGAATGTTGGGAATTCCCACGCTTCTAGAAGAACACTTGAAGAATGTGTTTATACTTAACTATGTAAGAAAAGTGAGGAACTGATGGTAGGTGTGGTGCTCCACCTCAGACACTAAGATAATCTCCGTGGTCTAGTGCTAGTGAAAAGGGGATAGACTCCCTTGCTGTATGGCTGATACCGACATTAGGCCGCCACGATGTAAGAAGAAGAAGCAACAAAACCGAAGCTGTTCATACGAACTGTTGGATTATTTGGTGGTATATAAGCAGTGCTGCAACCTACCACTTAGATTTATAGACTAAGCAAGGTCACATGGTTTAAACCTCAGCCAATCAACAACCTGAATACGTGATTGGTTAACTACTTAATCGGTTGATATTGACAGATGTCCATTGGCACTCATTGCCAAACGACCTGCAAGACTGAGGAGCACCAAGGAACAACCAAAGGATCATACCCAATACTAAGGGACACTAAGGATCTCCGCTGGACAGCATTCTTGCTTGAAGCCTAAAGATGCCCACAAAAATCGTAACACAAACAAATGCCAACACCTGTAAAATCTACAAATAAAAGAAATGTTGGACCATACGACCTTTAGGCACCCCTTTTGCGATCTCGTTTCATAAGGACATTTTTTTCATTTACACCGTCAAAATCCGGTTGTTTGTTAGAGGTTAGTTTTATAATTTTTTTTAAAAACTCTAAAAATCATCTGTTAACAAACAACCGGATGTTGACGGTGTGAATGAAAAAAAATGTCCTTATGAAACGAGATCGCAAAAGGGGTGCCTGAAGGTCATATGGTCTGAAATGTTTTGGTGTGATAGGTGAGAAACTGAGTGAGTCACCAAGCACTGTTCTATTAGTGAAATAGATCACTAATTAGGACTGAGCCTATTCCAGTAGTGACCACCCCAAGCGGATTTAACAGGTTTGAATTCAGAGTTCTCCTTCTCCTAGACTGGTTGCCTAACCAAGATGAAAGAGCCCAGTCTGCCCTACTATTTACCCATAGCTGGAGGGAGAGTAGTTGGATTCATACTTTTCACAAGGGTATTAGCACTATGTGAATTGTAGCTTCGTCCAGGATTTGAACTCTGGTCGACAAGTTGGTTGGTTGGGTTTTACGGCATGTCAACCACTTGGGTTATTTTATGCCGAATACTTCTATTGGTAAAAAAAATGTTTAATGCTGACAAAGTTTTGAAATAATTTCATTTTTAATGGATAATACAATTTTGTTTATAAACTAATGTTTTCTATTTAACCCATAGATGGGACCCTAACAGGTACTACCACTCCGGGTCAGAGTGGACCAGGGAGCAATGGTGATGAAGGGGTGCTCTACATTCCCCAAACCTCCAAAACTGGAACCTCACCATCAGATAGAGTTTAACGTCATTCCCAGGACATGTAGACCCGCAGCCACCGCCTTCTAGCACCAATATGATAAAAAGGGGTTGGGGCTTACCATAAGGGCAATAGGGTTGGTGCAATCATATAGGTGCTAGGGCTTGATGTGACCAGCTGATTGATCGGAGGGGGTCTCTCCGACTGCCTGTCTAGCCCAAGATAGAGCCAAAGTGGAGTATTGCATATCATGGACTGCTCAGTCACCTGGGTTCTATCCTTAAGCATCACAGGTCGCCATTACGGCAAACAGGTGGCCCATTGGGGGAGTCTTACCTCTCTGCAGAGGTGCAGTCGGTGCATTCTAACGCCCCAGCCGACAAGGCGGTCTGGTCAACAAGTCCATTTCCTGCGACTGTAACCATTACACCACGCACCGCCAACAAATGCTTGAATATGGATTTGAATTTCTTTTCTTCACACCAGGTGTTATGTATTGATGACAAACGTAAACAACAGGTTGTAAAATGGTTGGAATTCCCACACTTGTTACTTTTAGAAGAACACTTGAAGAATGTTTTTATGTTCAATTGTGTAAGAAGAAGCAACAAAACTGTCAGTGAACAAGCACCATGATATATATATATATATATATAATTTGGGATTGGCAAGCTGGTGTAGTGGTTAGAATCTCCGCCTGTCAGAATCCCAAATTCTCGTCCGTTTTGAACTTATTTATATTCCACTTTTTTATTGACTTGCTACACGACAGTATGAAAGTACATAAATAAGTTCAAAACGGACGAAGAATTTGAGATTGGCAAGCTGGTGTAGTGGTTAGAATCCCCGCCTGTCAGCTTGGCAGTCGAGGTTTCGATTCACACACGGAGCAGTCTCCCATGTCTATAACTTACTGATGAGACCTAATAGGTCGAAATGTACATTCAGGGATTGACATTTTCTCGACCTGTTTAACCTTACATTTGAACATATATGCCCGCCTAAATTCATTAATTATTAACTAATTAATTTTCAAAAATTAGGTATGACTTCAATTAAGCACATATCCTCCAAAAATTGTCGGCTAAAAGCCATATCAAATAAACACAATGTTTATTTACGTACTTTCATATATATATATATATATATATATATATATATATATATATACAATCAATAATAATGATATTATGGATATTAACTCATAACTATAAGTTTCATGCATGCACCTGTTTATGCAAATACTTTTATCATTTATTCTCTATTCATTCTATATTA
Source organism: Doryteuthis pealeii (assembly GCA_023376005.1). Classification (NCBI taxonomy): domain Eukaryota; kingdom Metazoa; phylum Mollusca; class Cephalopoda; order Myopsida; family Loliginidae; genus Doryteuthis; species Doryteuthis pealeii. The sequence goes on along the minus strand of CM042178.1, from coordinate 47,805,224 downwards.
TATATACTAGTACAAAATCAAAAAACACCCTCCGGGCTATGTAAAAATAAATTTTGAAACATATTGCCTGAGGGGTGGGAGTAAAAACATTCAATGTCAGTGAGTTTGTACCCTAAGTAAGTAAAATCATCAAATTTATTAAAGGGTTAAAAAATAAAACAAATTGAAATGTAAACTTTAAATATGTATTAAAATAAAACAAACTATATATAGATATATAATACCAGTCATATATTTATTAAAACTTGTTTTAAAAAACAATGAGGACTGTCTAATGTTGCATGTTATTTTAGCTCAAAACACACTAGGAAATGGATTTTTTTGTCCAAATATCCAGAATTATCACTACTTCAGCTTTTCTTAATGTTTTATTACATGTTATTATGCTACTGATGACTGACAAGTATAGATGATGCTAATGAATTAAACAAAAATATTTTGATTTTGGGACGGTCTAGACCCCGTTTAGGACGGTCCAAACCCCATTCGGGACGGTTGATAATTTTTGTTCGGGACGGTCATGAAAAAAGTTATTGACGGGGCCTGGTTGGTAATCCATCTAAGACAAGGAAAAGTCCAATACTAAAACCTCCACTGCGTTGTCGCTTTACCTCATCCCAAGGAAAGGATAGGGGAGTACACCCCGAAAACAAATCAGGAGCTGGAGTCCCTAAAGTGGTGAGATGCTGAAATCCAGTGCTACCCAGCAACTCCTGTGACACTACCACTGCCAAACTGCATTGGTTCCTTACCTTTTGTAGTGATGGTTTGGTAGAAAATTATCTAAACTCAATTTTTTTTGTAAACAAATTTTCTATTTAACCCATAGATGGGAACCTAACAAAGACTACCACTCTAGGTCAGAGTGGATGGGAGCAATGGGGTGCTCCACATTCCCCAGACTTCCAGAACTGAAACCTCAGAGTTTAATGTCATACCCAAGACATGAAGACCCTCAGCCACCGCCTTCAAGCACATATATGATAATATATGAAGCGCGTGGTGTAATGGTTAAAGTCATAGGAAATGGACTCGTCACCCCGAGTTCAAATCCTGGGCATGGTAATTGCATTTCATCTACTCTCCCTCCAGCTATTGGTAAATAGTAGGGCAGATTGGGCTCTTTAACCTTGGTTAGGCAACCAGTCTAGGAGAAGGAAAACTCAATTCAAACCTGTTAAACTCCACTTAAGAAATTGACCTTGTGTACATCCAGCTTGTGCGGAGGAGTTGGTAAATATATATATATGATAAAATAAGTTGGGGCTTACCTTAAGAGCACTAAGGTGGGTACAATCATATAGGTGCTAGGGCTTGACATGGCCAGCCGATTGTTTGGAGGGAGCCTATCCAACCAACCGTCTAGCCTAAGTAAGGGCCGAAATGGAGTGTTGCATGTCATGGACTGCTCAGCCACCTCTGCAGAGGTTATTTTATGCTGCAGTCTGTGTATTCTAAAGCCCCAGCTGATACCTGAATTCAAACCTGTTAAACTCCACTTAAGAAATTGACCTTGTGTCACATCCTGCTCGTGCAGAGGAGTTGGTAAATATATATATATATATATACACACATATATGCCATGACATAGTGGTTGATTGGTTGGTTGGATTTTACAGCATGTCAACCCTTGTTGGGTTAGTTTATGCTGAAGACATTTTGTTTTATTAATTTTTCTTGGGTATTCAATTTTTTCTTAGATATTTTTTTAATACTCATTTTTTTTATCTAAACCCATAGATGGGCCCTAAACAGGTACTATCACTATCAGAGTGGACCTGGGAGTAATGGTGATGAAGAGGTACTCCACATTCCTCAGAGTTCCAGCTTGGAACGTCACCACAAGATGCAGTTTAATGTCATACCCAGAACTAAGACCTTCAGCTACTGTCTTCTAGTACATATACGATCGAAAGGATTGGGGGTTTACCATCATAGCTATATGGTCAGGACAATCATATAGGTGCTAGCGGTTCACATGACCAACCGGTTGATTGGAGAGGACTTCTCCAACCGCCCATCTAGCCTAAGTAACAGGGCTCGACATTAACGGTGTCGATAAAAATTACATCCGGGACGATCAATACGTCATCCGGAACAGTTTGCCGGGGATGGTAAAAATTTTTCCTGAAAGTTAGTACTACATTCCAATATTGGCCGCCCAGTGATTGCCCCAATGCTGACCTCAAAATGAAGCGACGGCACCGCAGGTCTATTCTCAAAGCTATGTAATGAATAATGGTGGAGGGAGATAGTTTAAAAGGACTGAATTATGTACTACTAACCCTACTCAGGATAACTTAAAGTAAAAAAGTATTTTTTTTAGCTCAAAACACACTAGGAAATGGATTTTTTGTCCAAATATCCAGAATTATCACTGCTTCAGCTTTTCTTAATGTTTTATTACATGTTATTATGCTACTGATGACTGACAAGTATAGATGATGCTAATGAAATCAACAAAAATATTTTGAATTCGGGGACAGTCAAAACCCCATTCGGGACGGATGATAATTTTTGTTAGGGACGTTCATGAAAAAAGTTAATGTCGGGGCCTGGTAGGTAAGGACCAAAGTTGAGTATTGCATGGACTGCTAATCCACCAGGATTCCATCCTAAAGCCTCACAGGTCATCAGTAATGGCCAACAGGTGGCCCCATTGGGGGGATTCTACCCCTCTGCAGAGGTGCAGTTGGTGTATTCTACAGCCTCAGCCAACAGAGTGAATGGTGTAATGATCATAGTAAGTAAATTTGAACGCCAGTTGTACCAGATGCACAAAAATCTAAAAGGACGCAGTAAAATTATATCCATGCATCCCAGTGTTTTTTCTTTTTTCTTCCTTCGCCATTTCAAGCTAACCGTAAATACATTTCAATAGTTCCTAAGAAATGAATTACACAGGATAGATTACAAAATAGGAGTTAGATGGCTTTAGTCTTTTCCCCAGATCATACATAAAAACCCTACAATCTATTAAGAAATTTTAGTTGGGACCTATAAATTTTCTCAGGGACTCATTCAAAACAAATATAAGTGTCCCAGGACGCACTAATGCAAAAAAGCTATCATCATCACTGTCCACTATTACGTTCATTTTTGGACTGATACCATTAGGAAACGTATGAACCGGGGCTGAACACAAAACCTTTGACTGACTCTTCTTTATGTAATTAAGTGATTATGACCTAATTAGAATTAATTAAATGTAAATAATTATTTTAGCAGAACAATTACTTTTTTTTTTTTTCAGATAGGAAATTGACATTCTGTAGGATTAATTACATTCTTGCAGCAACATGGCTTTCCTCTGATTATGATTTATATATATTATAAACACCTTTCCCCAATGACGAACAAGATTTTTAATATTAATACTTCTATATGAAGTATGCATACCAAAGACTTGGTAGGTCTGTATCAAACCATTTGGCTGTTTATAGATAAATTCTTTCCAATTATTAATATTGATGCATTGGATTGTGAGTTTTACTATGAAAATGCATTGGACAATGATTTTTACTATAAAAATGCATTGGACAATGATTTTTACTATAAAAATGCATTGGACAATGATTTTACTATAAAATGCATTGGACAATGATTTTTACTATGAAAATGCATTGGACAATGATTTTTACTATGAAAATGCATTGGACAATGATTTTTACTATGAAAATGCATTGGAAATGATTTTTACTATGAAAATGCATTGGACAATGATTTTTACTATGAAAATGCATTGGACAATGATTTTTACTATAAAAATGCATTGGGCAATGATTTTTACTATAAAAATGCATTGGGTAATGATTTTTACTATAAAAATGCATTGGGCAATGATTTTTGCTATAAAATGCATTACAAATGATTTTTACTATAAAAATGCATTCGGTTGTTTATAGGCAAATTCTTCCGAATTATTAATATTGATACATTGCAAATCAACCTTGGTGGGTCATTTAATGCTGGCAAAGTTTTGAAAGATTTGTAGCGATAGTTTTGAAGAAAATTTTTAAACTAAATTTTTTTTAACAAATTTCTAAGATTAATATTTCCTATTCTACATATTCTACACAGATAATTTTCATATAAGAATGTTGGTTATTTCCTATAAGTCTAACATGATCCAAGGGAAACCACTCTTGACTAATAAATTATTTATTTTTCCATTAAACCCTGTCTTCTTTTTTCCTAGTAGATCAATGAATAAGTAAATAATTTATCAGTCAAGAGTGGTTCCCCTTTTGATCATGTTTTATAGGAGATAACTGCATTTTCTTAATTTATTTTTCTTCTTTCTAGTGACATAATTTTTTTTAAGATCAAATCAAGTATATAGACAGACAGATAAATAGACAGACTGAGATATAAATAGATAGAGAGATAAATAGATAGACAGATAAATAGACAGATAGACCAGATAAATTAACAGACAGATAAGTTAATAGACAGACAGATAAATAGACAGAGACAGATAGACAGGTAGATAGACAGACTGAGAGATAAATAGATAGATAAACAGACAGATAGACAGACTGAGAGATAAATAGATAAACAGACAGATAGATAAATAGATAGATAAACAGACAGATAAATAGATAAACAGACAGATAGATAAATAGATAGATAAACAGACAGACAGATAAATAGATAGACAAATAGACAGATAGATAGATAGACAAATAGACAGATAGACGATTCTTTCCTACTAGGTGCCATCTCGCGCCATTTCCAACCCCCCACCCCAGTATAAAAGAAAGTGAATGTTTGGTATCAATGTACTAAGAAAACAATAGCCTTGGCTTGATACCAAATCAATTTAAAAAATTTAAAAAAAGAAGAAAAAAAAGAAAGAAAAAGAAAGAAAATAAGTTAAATGAACGAACACTTACATTCATTCAACTATTAAATTGCTATTATTATTATTTTCTTTTTTAATTTAGATTTAAATTTAAAGATCAAAATAACCACTGACGATGACGTGTGATAATATTTTCAAAAATAGTATGTATAGAAATTTACACCGATTGTGTTTTATAGACTGAGTAAATGCATTTACCAATTAATTGAGGTATTTTGGTAACTGCTAATACTTTGAGTCTTAATAAAATTTTAAATATATATAATAATAATTTTAATCAACCCACAAAACTTTTGTAGTTAAATATCTACAAAAATCAAATTTTAGTGGGGGGTACTTTTAGCAAATTGTCTATATGTATTTGTATACTATACATTTTTTATTAACGTTTTAAAATATATTTTTAACAATACCTATACATTGAATAGGTATTGTTAAAAAATATTTTAAAACGTCAATAAAAAATGCAAAATTATCTTTTTACTGTTTTCTTTTACGTTTAATATAAAGAACAATTTTAAGTTTATGTGTTATATTTTTAAAATATTGTGGCTAAAATTGGACTATTTTTAAAATAAAACTATATAAACAACTTTTTCAAACATTTCAAATATTTCCAATTCTCTACATATGTAACATTCTTGCTAGAAAAATCCAATTCAAACAATATTTAAAAATAATAATTAAGTACTGACAACTACCAATAAATCTAAACTAATTGGTGGATATTCAATTAAATATATATACAATTATTTAAAAATATATTCACAGTCTGATAATAAGTTTATTTTATTTCAGACAAGCTCTAAAAAGAAATTGTAAGTTTCAATATAAATTCCTAGGATCAATTGATTTTAGAGGTTAATTTCTTAATACCTTTTGGCATTTTACATACACAAAAAAGTTTTTTAGTGCACTAAAAGATAGAAACCTTTGACTTACTTATCAGACATGGTGAAACTAAAAAAATTGTTAGTTTTAAACAATAAACATTATCTAATTAATAATATTTAAGATTGTGGAGTTTTAAAAATTATTAAAATGTTAAGTAAACCGGTAAAAAAAACGAATGAATTAAAATGTTTTTAAAAAATTTAATCTAAAAAGATATTTATCTATTATTTGGCTATCATCAGACTTTTAAAAAATTATTAAAATTTAATTAATTATTGAAAGATTTATTAAAAGTTAAATTTATATTTTAAAATACCCTGTTGCCACAGATTTAATGAATATAAAAATAATTAGAGATTTTTATGAATGGACTAGCACCAAAAAACTCGTTAATAAGTGAAAAAAGCCTTTCATTCTTATTTTTTTTAATCTAAAAAATAATTAAAAATAAAAATAATTAAAGTAATATAAAATTGTCTTGGCTTTTTTCTGTCAAATTAATAAATTTCACTTAAAACTAAATTTAATATAATACATTTCACATTTTAAAAAAAAGCAAGAAAAAAAGCGTCGCATATGTTTAGAAACGTTTTTATATATATTTAAAAAATCGATTTATTTTTAAAATAACAAAACAAAAAGAAATTAAGATGAACTAGACTAGTAATTATTTTAACAAAAAAAAAAAAAAAAAGAAAGAAAGAAAAGAAATTCCTATACAAAAAGAAAACTTTAAACTTTGTATGTATATTAATAAAAAAAATACTAAATAAATGTCCTCTTTGTGTTAATAATTTTTTATAAATTAAAAAAAAAAAAAAGGTAAAAATATTCTTTTATATTTACAAGGCATAAATAAATAAATAATTGTGTTGATTTAATATTACATAAATATTAAATAAAACAAACTTTTATATTATTCAATTAGTTGAATTTTTCTTGCTTTTTCAAAAAAGTGAAATGTATTATTTTAAATTTAGTTTTAAGTGAAATTTATTAATTTAACAGAAAAAAAAGCTAAGACAATTTTATTTTACTTTAATTATTTTTATTTTGTGAAATTTTATATTTTTCAATAAAAAAAAACAAAATAAATACGTCCTCTTTGTGTTAATATTTTTTATAAATTAAAAAAATGTAAAATTATTCTTTTATATTTACAAGGCACAAATAGATAAATTAAATTAAACAAATAATTGTGTCGATTTAATATTACATAAATATCTAATAAAACAAACTTTTATTTTCTTCAATTAATTGAAGATTTCTTTCTTCTTTTTACGTAATATTCAATAAAGCCGGTTGTTAAAACTTTAGTGAAACATTTTTTTTAATTCATCAGGTTTTTTTCTTCGTATTTTTTTTTTCTTTTAAATATGGTATTACAAATCTTTTAGGTAATATTTTTTTTATTAAACATTAACAAAAAAATACAATCAACCACTGGTTTTTTTCTTTAGATTAATAATTGACAATTGAAGAAGCACCCCCCTAAAGAAATTGCCCACCACATGTGTGTGTGGGTCTCACCTAATTCGAACAACGTGGAGGGAAAACGTGTTTTATGATATTTTCAATTTTATCGTTTGGTATTTTTCCTTTTCTTTCTTTTTTTCTTTTCTTTTTTTTTTAAAGGAGAAAAAGAAAATTATATATATATATTATATATATATTATATATATATTATATCATATTATTTAATTTAACAGTTGATGTTAATTAAAAACCTACCTCATTTTCGATCTCGGCTATTTTCTCTAAAATACCCATTTTTGCTGAGTTAAAAAAGGAGGGACAGTTATTTTTACGGGTATTTTATGAAAGGCAAAAAAAAAGATTGTAGAGTCTTCTCAATTTTTGACTCCAGCAATTTCAGCTGTCTGACTATGGAACTCTTTAGTATTGGAGACGAGAAAAAGAAAGGAAAAGTGGTGTCAACCGGAAGTAAACAAGTTGACCCGAATAAAAGTCAGAGGTTACGATTGCTTGGTTATATTAAAAATAGAAAATCGGCGTTGATGACGAAAAACGAAGAAAAGAAAGTGATAAAATAAAAATATGAATGAATGAATTTTTTTTTTAATTATAAAATTATCGAAACAAGTCCGATTTTTTTATTAATTGAATTTTTGCTGACATCTTAAAATTATATTTTGTTGCTATGATAGTGTTATAAAATAAACTTTACACAAAATAAAATCTTTTTTTTTCTATTTATATCGCTTAAGTCACTTTTTAAAATTTTTATTTAAGCAGTCCTGTATTCTTTCATTAGATTCTTTTTTTTTCTTTCTTTTAAATAATAATTTTGGTAAAAGAAAATAATTAACTGAGAATTTGTAACGTTTTTTGTTGTCATTTGAAATTTAAATAAACAAAATTAGGTACATATGAACTAACTACGTATCCCCTACCTAAACTATACAAGATCGATTAAGTATGTTCAATTTTATCAAGGGAGGTAATTCTTCTTTTTTTTATTTTATAACAAGTACCAAAAATCAGGGAATTGTCAAATTTTAATGAAATTTCAGCACTTTATTCATTAAGAATTTAGTTTTATAATAAAATGGTTTATTTTGCTTATTCTATTTATATATATGAAAAAAAAAAATAAATAAAAACTTAAAAAAAATGTTTATCAATTAACATTGTAGGTTGTTTTTTTGTTGTTGTTTTTTTGTTTTTTAAACGTTTGGTCATTTGCATAAAAAGATTTCCAGTCCCTAATTTTTACATTTCTTGAAAGATAAAAATCAGAAGACCACATTAAAAAATAAAAATAAGTAAAAGTAAAGTCGACGGGGCGTTCTAAAGTCGGTATCAGCCAGTCAGCGAGGGAGTCTATCCCCTTTTAACTAGCGCTAGACCAAGGAGGTTGTTTTAGCATCTGAGGTAGAGCGCCAAATCTACCATCAGCTCCTTACTTTACCGCACAGATCCATGTGCTACTCATACGCTGAGTTGGCGAGGATCGGTATGGAACTAGGAACCTTGTGGTTTCTAAAAATTTTCAAACCTGAAAAAAAAAGTTATTTGAAAATTTAAAAGTTATTTTCTTAAAACTTTTGTGGCTTGTTTATAATTTAAGTGCTACTCATACGCTGAGTTGGCGAGGACCGGTATCGAACTAGGAACCTTGTGGTTTCTAAAAATTTTCAAACCTGAAAAAAAAGTTTTTTGAAAATTTAAAAGTTATTTTCTTAAAACTTTTGTGGCTTGTTTATAATTTAAGTGCTACTCATACGCTGAGTTGGCGAGGACCAGTATCGAACTAGGAACCTTGTGGTTTCTAAAAATTTTCAAACCAGAAAAAAAAGTTATTTGAAAATTTAAAAGTTATTTTCTTAAAACTTTTGTGGCTTGTTTATAATTTTAAAAACAATATTTTTCTTTGAATTGATGTTTAAAAAAAGTAATTCCTCTGATTAGTTGACCCATCTTTATTCACATAAAAATCTAATAGTTAATTTTAAACGTCTGGTAGGTGGCATGTTGTACAAAATATTTTTATCATAAATTAAGATTAATTTAAGCTATTATCGGAATACCGATAGTAGAATTATCTTCCCCTGCCGCTAGGGGGCGAATCTGATTAGTTGACCCATCTTTATTCACATAAAAATCTAATAGTTAATTTTAAACGTCTAGTAGGTGGCATGTTGTACAAAATATTTTTATCATAAATTAAGATTAATTTAAGCTATTATCGGAAAACCGATAGTAGAATTATCTTCCCCTGCCACTAGGGGGCGAATCTGATTAGTTGACCCATCTTTATTCACATAAAAATCTAATAGTTAATTTTAAACGTCTGGTAGGTGGCATGTTGTACAAAATATTTTTATCATAAATTAAGATTAATTTAAGCTATTATCAGAATACCGATAGTAGAATTATCTTCCCCTGCCGCTAGGGGGGCGAATCGCCAACATACAATGTTGGCGGCAAAATTAAGCCCCATCACTTATCTGAAGGCTGAGGAGTCACTTAAACAAGGGCTCCATCCATCGCCCACTTCAAAGGGCAGTTAACTAGGCGAGTTGATCAAAAAAGCACTCCCCAGCACTTTTACTTATCGGACGAGAACCGACCAGGACGGACGTGTCTCAACAGCACTCCAAAACAACGGTGAGTAGAAATCCCTTTCTAGTGCCAATTCACCAACAAACTGTTAATTTCACCTCTCAATATATGTCTTGTAGCAAATGCCAACAAATTTGCAGCATTTTGTATCTTTGTTTAATACACGTGTATAATTTTCATTTGTGTTGTTTGTCTTCTTTCATCCGAATAATTGCCGACCACCAAGAGATTTAAGAGTTCCATACGACCACCGTAATTCCTCTTACTATATAAAAAAATTGGATTAAAAATGTGAAATTTTGTGCAACAAATTTTCCAAGATTTTTATATATTTAAAAATTATTACTAATAATTCTTCTTTTTCATTTACAGAAGATCTACACTGACATAAGTTATTCTTCTTTTTACTTATGAATATCTATATTTTCACTCTGGATACAGCAGCAACTGTTTCAGTAATTGTGTCTGATAAAAAAAACATTTGAATTTTTTGAAAAAAATTTGTACTCATAGAAAGAAAATGAAAGAACTATTTCTTTACATACAAATTTACCAATAAGTTTAAAATCCATATTATAATAATCCAATTTATCAATAAGGCTAAAATCCATATTATAATGATCCGATTTAATAAATTCAAAATCCATATTATATCAATCCAATTTATGGTAATTTATGAGGAAGTGTGTCCCGGTCTCCTGCCTCAGAAATTGCTACCCGGTGACTATTAAAATAACGTCCCCGGCTATGTCGGTGTTACTTCAAAGAAAACAACCAACTTAGGGCGTTAAATGTATTTTAGAGGGGGGGCCGCTTCTCTTTTTTGGCGTAATTCTTGTTTATTTATAGAAATTTGTTGTAATTCTTGTTCATTTATAGAAATTTGTCATAATTCTTGTTTATTTATCGTAATTTGTCGTAATTCTTGTTTAATGTTTAGATATGAAGATGGATTTATAGTTTGGAATAGACTGAGATAGATAGATAAACAAAATAATATAGATAGATTTTTGTCGTAATTCTTGTTTATTTAAATTAAAAACAAGACATTAAACAAACATGAATAAAAGAAAATCTTAGACGACATAGCTGGGGACGTTATTTTAATAGTCACTGGGTAGCAATTTCTGAGGCAGGAGACCGGGATGCACTTCCTCATAAATTACCCAATTTATTTATAAATTTAATACCCATATTATAAGCCTCCAATTTATCAATAATTTTAAAATCCATAGCATAATGATCCGGTTTATCAGTAAGTTTAAAATCCATATTATAATGAACCGACATATTAATTGGTTTAAAATCCATATTATAATGATTGGATTCATTAATAAGTTTAAAATCCATATTATAAGGATCGGACTAATTAATTGGTTTAAAATCCATATTATAATGATCAGATTCCTTAATAAGTTTAAAATCCATATTATAAGGATCAGACTAATTAATTGGTTTAAAATCCATATTATAATGATCGGATTCATTAATAAGTTTAAAATCCATATTATAAGGATCGGACTAATTAATTGGTTTAAAATCCATATCATAATAATCCGAATTATCAATTAGTTTAAAATCCATATCATAATGATCCCACTTATACATTACTTTAGGTTAGCCGGGTTAGCTCAGTCGGTAGAGCATTCGGCCTGAAACTACAAGGTTCCTAGTTCGATGCCGGTCCTCGCCAACTCAGCGTATGAGTAACACAGGGTTCTGTGCGGTAAAGTAAGGAGCTGATGGTAGGTGTGGCGCTCCACCTCAGATACAAAAAACAATCTCCTTGGTCTAGTGCAATGTGAAAAGGGGATAGACTCCCTCGCTGATTGGCTGATACAGACTTTAGGCCGCCCCGACGACTTTACTTTTTTACTTTATACATTACTTTAAAATACATATCATAATGATTCAACTTATCAATTAGTTTTTTATACAGGGATGGGAAAAAGCCATGGCCTGTGGATATGATCGAGACTACTGTTGGGACAATTTCCTCTCGCCAAATACATTAAAGGTATGTGTTTTTCTTTTCTTTTCTTTTTCTTTTTAAATGATTTTATAAGAATTAAATGTGGTTATAACTGCTGTAGCCAAAACCACTTCTTATAATATGTTAGGAGGCTTCAAAGAAATCTCTAACGTAAGTGAACATGTACAAAGAAATCCTACAAAGAGGTACATAACAAAATACAGACTTTATTGTCTGAGCACATTAAACATAAAATACAGATACATTTTAAATAATTTTATAAGAATTAAATGTGGTTATAACTGATGTAGATAAAACCACTTCTTATAATATGTTAGGAGGCTTCAAATAAATCTCTGACGTAGGTGAACATATACAAAGTAATCCATCAAAGAGGTACATAACAAAATACAGACTTTATTGTCTGAGCACATTTAACATAAAATACAGATACTTTTTAAATGATTTTATAAGAATTAAATGTGGTTATAACTGCTGTAGCCAAAACCACTTATAATATGTTAGGAGGCTTCAAAGAAATCTCTAACATAGGTGAACAAATATGAAGAAATCCTACAAAGAGGTACATAACAAAATACAGACTTTATTGTCTGAGCACATTTAACATAAAATACAGATACCAAACAGTTAGGATGAACATCTTAAAGAAAGAAAGAGTTCTTGTAGAGTTAATCTTGAGGCTACTAACTGAAGAATAGCAGAGTCACTTACTGTATAGGAGCTATGTGGTTAGGGTCTAGAAAAAGCTACATGTTGTGTTAAACTCTACTGACGATTCTTGTCGGACGAGTTTTTGTTCGATCCTTTCTAACTGCCTGGCCATCTTTTTAATGTCAGGGTGGAATTGGTGTAGCAATCCACCAAAGGTTTCTTCATAAGCGCTTTCGGCATGTCTATTTGCCATCTTCAGGTGTGAAACTGATGGAATGTTTTGGTTGCTACTGCTATTGTTTGTTTGAACCCACTACCAATTCCTACTACCTCCCACTACCAATTCCTATGCTACTGCTCATTTTAAAAGTGAGACAACCGAAACCTTCCATCAGTTTCACAACAAAAATGAAACATACTTTTTTAAATAGAATTTTTAATGTGCTTAAAAGTTAAATCTCAAATTACAGTTCTGATTTCGGTACAACTACAGAATAATGCACAATAGATAATATCATTAGAATCGTATTTTACGAATAAATAACATTAGATTACAGAAACTCCCAAAATAAAAATTGTATAATTAAAAAAAGAGAAAAAAAGATTAAATAAATGATTGTTTATCCTGTACAATGAAATATTTACTACAACTTTAAATCAGTAAAGATGTAGATTTAACATGAAAAAAAAATGAAAAGAAAAGCTTCCGTTATTCATTTGTTTACTTTTAGCGAGAAACGCCGAAAAATGGCAGGGTATAATTTTAACATTATTTTATAATGCTGTTTAATTTTTAGATTTATTCGAAAATAATTCAAATCATCATTATTTTTGCTCAAAAAACATGTTTGGTGAAATTTAATGTGTATATATATTTACTTTGTCGGTAATTGTTTTATTTTTGAATTTTCCTCCTGACATACATATACACACAATTGCCCTTTATATATGTACTAGCAGTGGCTACCTGGCATCGCCTGGGTAGAGGGGGATTTTTTGAAGTTAGTTCCGCAGATCCATTATTACTGAATCATGAGTTGAATCCTCGTGAGATGTCTCATTTAAATCCCTATGTAAAAAAAATAGACCATGCATTGATCCAGCTACTCTGAAAAGAAATGTTAATGTCTACTATCTAAAATATTAAATGAAAAAAAAAATCCATGCTGTTATCATTTAAATTTTATTTTTTAATTATCTTCACGAATATAAATCAAATCTCTATTATTTTTGCTCAAAAACCAAGCCCTGGTGATATTTAATGTGTATATATATATACTTTGTCGTTAATTGTTTTATTTTTTAAGTTTCCTCCGGACATACACATACACAACTGCCCTTTATATATGTACTAGAAGTGGCTACCCGGCGTCGCCTGGGTAAAGGGGGGAATTTTTTAAAAGTTAGTCTCACAGATCCATTATTACTTATTGTGAGTGAGATCCTCGCTGGTTGACCCATAAAAATCCCCACGGAAATATATATGAATATATAGTAAAAAATTTCCATTCAATGATTTACAATTAAAAAAGAAGATATAAATGATGCAATTAATTCAATCAATCAATATTATATTTCAAAGCGAAAAAAAAAAAAGAAAAAAGAAAAAAAAAAAAGAAAAGATAAACAAAATAACATGCAAATGACTTTCCCTTCTGTTACTTTTCAAATTTGAATTTTTTAAATATCTTCCTAAATATGAATCAAATCTTCATTATTTTTACTCAAAAACCATGTCTTGGTGATATTTAATGTGTATATACATTTACTTTGTCATTAATTATTTTATTTTCGAAGTTTCCTCCGGACATACATATGCACACAACTGACCTTTATATATGTATAGATAGATAGATAGATAATAAAAGTAAAATAGTTAGAATGGCCTACTGTCAGTATCAACCAGACAGTGAGGGAATCTATCCACTTTTCACTAGCACTAGACCAGGGAGATTATTTTTTGTCTAAAGTGGAGTGCCACGCCTACCATCAGCTCCCCACTTTGCTGCACAGATCCAAGCTGTGCTACTCATGTGCTGAGTTGATGAAGAGCTGGTATCGAAGCTTGAAAAGCATGCATCCAACTCCACTCCCTCCAGCTATGGGTAAATAGTAGGGCAGACTGGGCACTTTAACCTTGGTTAGGCAACTAGTCTAGGAGAAAGAAAAATCTGAATTCAAATCTGTTAAACTCAGCTGAAGAAATTGACCTTGTGTCGGATCCTGCTCATGCTTTTTTTAAGAGGAATTATGGTCTTTAGGTAGGGAGCTCTTAATCTCCCAGTGGGGGCAATTATTCGGACGAAAGAAGACAAACAACACAATGGAAATTAAACACATATATTGACAAAGGGTACAAAAAATATTGATGCAAATTTTGATGGTATTTGCTATGAGACTTATCTGAGAGGTGAAATTACAGTTCGTTGGAGAAGTGGCACTAGAAAGGGAATTCTGGTCGCTGTGGTTGTAGAATGCTCTTGGGATGTCAAGTGATAGGAATTGCTTTGCGATGCGTCTGTGCTGGCCGGTTCTCATGCGATAAGTAAAAAGTGTAGGGAGTGTTTTTTAGAAGCTACTCGCCTGGGTAACTGCTCTTTTAAATGAGCGGTGGATGGGGCCCTTTTCAACGTGACTATTCTTATTCTTCTTAATTATTATTATTATTATTATTATTATTATTTACTCCTTTTGAGTTTTCACATCAGCATTAGCTGATGGTCTTTCACTGGAGTCTGAGTGACAGCAAGTCTCCTCAGGTCTCCAGGACTCTTCTGAGTATTCTGGCAGATTGCAGCAGTGCAGTGTTCTGAATGGTTTCAATCCTTCCTCTGATTTCCAAACTTTCCAAACCCTTTTCCAATCCTTTTGGGACTGTTCCAAGTGCACCAACTAAAATTGGTATCACTTTCACTTTAATATTCCATAACTTTTTCAGTTCTCTGGCAAGGTCCAGATATTTGTCCATTTTTTCATTTTCCTTTAACTTCACCCTGTGATCTGCTGGCACTGCAAAATCCACATTATTATTATTATTATTATTATTATTATTATTTTCACTCCTTCTGATAAGTATGCTGTTGAGACGCCTACGTTCCAGTTGACAGCCTTCAGAAAGTATGCTGTTAAAAAACGCCTCCGTCCTCGTCCATGTCCTTCAGACAAGTGATGGGGTTTGATTCCCCCCGCCAACCTCGTGTTGACTATTCGCCCCCTTGCGACAGGGGGAGATAATTCTGTGTCGGATTTCCAATATTTTTTTTACACAAATTGATCTTGGAAATGAATAGAATTAAACATATTCCCTTAATAACTGTTTTTTGAATTTCCACTTAGAATTAACTTTTTAAAAAAAAATGTAGAACTTGCTCTCAAACCGCCCTGTCGGCTGGAGCATTAGAATGCACCGACTGCACCTCTGCAGAGGGGTAAGACTCCCCCAATGAGGCCACCTGTTGGCCGTGGGTGGCGACCCGTGATGCTTAAGGATAGAGCCCAGGTGGATGAGCAGTTCATGACATGCAATACTCCACTTTGGCCCTATCTTGGGCTAGACGGGCGGTCGTGGAGGCCCCCTCTGATCAATCGACTGGTCACGTCAAGCCCTAGCACCTATATGATTTTCCCAACCCTATTGCCCTTATGGCAAGCCCCAACCCCTTTTTATCATATGGGTGCTAGAAGACGGTGGCTGCGGGTCTACATATCCTGGGAATGACGTTAAACTCTATCTGATGGTGAGGTCCCAGTTCTGGAGGTTTGGGGAATGTGGAGCACCACTTCATCACCATTGCTCCCTGGTCCACTCTGACCCGGAGTGGTAGTACCTGTTAGGGTCCTATCTATGGGTTAAATAGAAAAATGTATTTATAAAAAAATTGTATTATCCATTAAGAATTGATTTATTTCAAAACTTTATCGGCATTAAATGACCCACTGAGGTTGATATGCCATAAAACAAAACAAACCAAACCATTAGTTGGGAATACTTGATGTCATATAATGGTTATTTCCTATAACTCCAATCTAAAACAAGGGGAACCACTCTGAATTAATTTATCTGTTAATAAATCTACCCATTATTTTCCCATTAAACTAACCCTAAACCCTAATCCTAACCCTAACCCCTAACCCTAATACTAACCCCGTCTTCTTTTTTCCTAGTAGATCAATAAATAAATGAATAATTTATAAAGTTCATTCAGAGTGGTTCCCCTTTTTTTAGGTTGGAGTTATAGGAAATAACCCATATAACTGTGTGCAAAAAACTCTTAAAAAAAAAACTACACAAAAAATGTAAACATAAATGTATGTATGCAATTCCCTAACCTGAAGGTATAAAATAACCCTAGATGGAGTGACATGCCATTAAGATACATCAATCAATCAATAAATGGGACTTTAACAAGCACTACCAATCCAATTCAGAGTGGACCTGGGAGTAATGGCAATGAAGGGGTACTCCATACTCCCCAGAGCTACAGAATTGGAACCTCACCACTAGATGCAGTTTAACTCTGGGTCAGAGTGGACCTGGGAGTAATGGCAATGAAGGGGTACTCCATACTCCCCAGAACTCCAGAATTGGAACCTCACCACTAGATGCAGTTTAACTCTGGGTCAGAGTGGACCTGGGAGTAATGGCAATGAAGGGGTACTCCATACTCCCCAGAGCTACAGAATTGGAACCTCACCACTAGATGCAGTTTAACTCTGGGTCAGAGTGGACCTGGGAGTAATGGCAATGAAGGGGTACTCCACACTCCCCAGCTACAGAATTGGAACCTCACCACTAGATGCAGTTTAATTCTGGGTCAGAGTGGACCTGGGAGTAATGGCAATGAAGGGGTACTCTACACTTCCCAGATCTCCAAAACTGGAGTGGCTGGAGTAGATGCAGTTTAGTGTTGAACCCAGGACACCCAAAAATTTTTTGGGCGGGGTGGGGATCTTTTATGCCTCTACAGAGGATACAGAGTGGCTGATACTCTGCATCTTGCTGGCCATTATCTGTGGTTTGGTTTGGTTTGATTTTGTTTTACGGCATATCAACCTCTGTGGGTCATTTAATGCCGGTAAAGCTTTGAAATAAATCAATTCTTAATGGATAATACAATTTTTTTATAAATACATTTTTCTATTTAACCCATAGATGGGACCCTAACAGGTACTACCACTCCGGGTCAGAGTGGACCAGGGAGCAATGGTGATGAAGGGGCGCTCCACATTCCCCAAACCTCCAGAACTGTAACCTCACCATCAGATAGAGTTTAACGTCATTCCAAGGACATGTAGACCCGCAGCCACCGACTTCTAGCACCCATATGATAAAAAGGGGTTGGGGCTTGCCATAAGGGCAATAGGGTTGGGAAAATCATATAGGTGGTAGGGCTTGACGTGACCAGCCGATTGATTGGAGGGGGCCTCTCCGACCGCCCGTTTAGCCCAAGATATGGCCAAAGAGATTATCTGTGGCAACACCATTTCTATCCTATTAGTGGGACGAAGGTTAATCCTATTAGTGGAACTAATGTTGGTACAGTAACTCGTTACTACACTGTTTCTCAAAAATTTGTGGCTTTATTAGTTCATCCATGAAAATAACCAATTATCAAGTCAATAAATCTTTGACGTAAATGTCAATAAAACAATTTTTAGTTATTTTTAGTTATTTTGTGAGAATCTTTTTAAAAAAAAAACAACATATCATATTTGCACATCTGATGAAGTTCCTACTTCGAAATCGATAAGACAAAAATAACATCTTTTTGTTTTTATTTTTTATATGCATTGTTATTGCCTTCAAACCATTAATATATTATATCATATTTATATTTATGACTTACTATTATTACATAATTATTATATACTATTATATATATTATATATGTATTAGATATATATTATTATTACATAATTATTATATACTATTATATGTATTATATATGTCTTATATGTATATTGTTATTACTTCATTATTATACTATTATTATATTATATATATGTCTATATATATATATTATTATTCATTATTATATACTATTATATGGGCCGGATTAGCTCAGTCGGTAGAGCGTTCGGCTAGAAACACAAGGTTCCTAGTTCGATACGCCCTCGCCAACTCAGTGTATGTGTAGCACAGGGATCTGTGCGGTAAAGTAAGGACCTGATGGTAGGTGTGGCGCTCCACCTCAGACGCAAATAACAATCTCCTTGGTCTGGCACTAGTGAAAAGGGGCTAGACCCCCTCGCTGATTGGCTGATACCGACATTCCGACGACTTTACTTTTATTATATTAATATTATTATCATTATTATATATATTATTAAATATATATATAATATATATATATTATTATTACTTCATTATTATATACTATTATTTATATCATATATATGTCATATATATATTATTACTTCATTATTATATACTATTATTTATATTATATATATGTCTTATATATATATATATATTATTACATCATTATTATATACTATTATTTATATTATATATATGTCTTAGATATATATTATTATTATATCATTATTATATACTATTATATGTATTATATATGCTTTATGTATATTATTATTATTACATCATTATTATATACTATTATTTATATTATATATACTAGCAAATATATGCACCCTCTGGGTGCAAGTATTTAAGTTTAATGTAATAAAATATTATATTAAATTAGAAAGGCTAATGAAACTAAATAAGAATACCGATAAAAAGATTTGAAACAGAGGGAGTATAATAAAAAATAGAACAACTGAAACTTACTCTTCCATCACTCTCGTCTTTCATTGTTATTTTTTCTAATTTAAGTATTTAGTTAAAAGAGGAAGTAAATAATAAAATGAAAGTTCTTATTAATTTAAGATTCATTGAAGAGATTTTTGATTATATTTATTAAAATAAACCCAAACAATTATAAACCAATAATACTAAGCATATATTTATTAAAATTACATTTTTAATATCACTATGCAAATTAGCCTTCCCGTTCACACTGTAAACCACTATTTTGTTGTATATATAAATATAATTGCATGTTGTTAGTATGTAGACATGGTTAACAGTATTAATGTAAAACAATTTTATTAATAATTGAGGTTAAATAAAAAAATCATAAATGTGATGTCAATAACTAAGGGAATAGTGATATGAGTAGTAATATAGTTTCGGTTGCAGACAGAAAAGCACACAATCTCCATTATAATAAGATGTGATGGAGGCGCGTGGGATAGTGGTTAGAGTCATGGAAAATGGACTCGTCGATTCGAGTTCAATACCTAGACAAAGCTGTTGGCATTTCACATAGTGCTAATACCTTTGGGAAAGGTATGAATCCATATATTCTCCAGCTATGGGTTAAATAGTAGGGCAGACTGGGCCCTTCAGCCTTGGGTAGGTAACCAGTCTAGGAGAGGGATAACTCTGAATTCAAAATTCCTGAGGTTGGTCGTTGATTGGGCAACCTTTGATGCACCAATTCTTTCCTATCAACAGTGCCAAAAAGTGTGGATGGTCCAACACAAGCCTTCACCGCTATAAAAAAATCACTGTGTGGATGTACATTGTATGAACACTCATACGTCGATCGGCAGGAGAGTCCATCATATATGTCTTGTATATATATTATTATTATATCATTATTATATACTATTAATTATTATTATATACATGTCTTATATATATTTATATTATTACATCATTATTATATACATGTAGTACAAAATATGATACTCCTGAGTTGTGACCGGTCATTTATAAAGTGTTTCGTCTCAAACTTAGGAAACTTCTCAGACCCTTCTTGGACTTGATCAATAAAACGTGAGGGTTGATATCCTCTTAAACCCAACCAACTAAATAGATCTGTTTTGAAAAATTATTAGTATCGGATAGGAAGACTTAATAGAATATAACTGTAAACAAATGGTTAGAAAAAGTAATTAAAAAAAAAAATTGCAATAGAAATTTGAATGTTATTTAATCACATTTTGACATTAAATAACCATAAGTTGATATGCTGTTAAAAAAAAAAAAAACAAACCATTATAGTTAAAGATCTGTTCTGAATTGGGTGAGTATTTCAGTAGATGAGATGTTACAGCCAAGGTATGTGAACTGGTTTACTAATCTTTTTTCTATTCCACACCCTTAAAAGAGTTTTGCTCTGACCTCGCACCCCAACAATTTATACTTTTGTTAAAAAATATAGAATGTGAATCAATACTAAAGTTTTATCAAAAGATCATATATATTTCAATCTAAAAACTCTCGACATGATGAAGGGATGATAATCTGAAATAACGCAAATATAATATTAATTACAAAAATTTAATCTAGATTTGAATGGAAATTTCTGGAATGATGCTGCAACCCTTGTCAGGAACCAGTCTTACAATCTAGTGTGGAGAGGTCCCCCATTTTTGTTTAAATGCAGGAGTCAGTTTTATCTGAATTCATATAGAGCACCCCAACAATTTATACTTTTGTTAAAAAATATAAAATGTGAATCAATACTACAGTTTTATCAAAAGATCTATATATTTCAATCTCTAAACACTTGTCGAACTCGTGAACTTCGAGTTATAATCAGTCATTGGTCAGACAATATATTACATTGACATTAATCTATTAATATTATGTAATAATGATATAATAATTTTTAAAAATGGTATATGTATATGCATAAACCAGAATCTGTTCTTGAGAATGAAATGCCAAAAATTATCCGGACTTTGAAATATAAAATCATCTCTCA
>CM042178.1:47663537-47783859 GCA_023376005.1 Doryteuthis pealeii | reverse complement strand
GGTCCCACTTCTTGGAGGTTTGGGGAATGTGGAGAGCACCACTTCATCACCATTGCTCCCCTGGTCCACTCTGACCCGGAGTGGTAGTACCTGTTAGGGTCCTATCTATGGGTTAAATAGAAAAATGTATTTATAAAAAAATTGTATTATTCCATTAAGAATTGATTTATTTCAAAACTTTATCGGCATTAAATGACCCACTGAGGTTGATTATGCCATAAAACAAAACAAAACCAAACCATTAGTTGGGATACTTGATGTCATATAATGGTTATTTCCTATAACTCCAATCTAAAACAAGGGGAACCACTCTGAATTAATTTATCTGTTAATAAATCTACCCATTATTTTCCCATTAAACTAACCCTAAACCCTAATCCTAACCCTAACCCCTAACCCTAATACTAACCCCGTCTTCTTTTTCCTAGTAGATCAATAAATAAATGAATAATTTATAAAGTTCATTCAGAGTGGTTCCCCTTTTTTTAGGTTGGAGTTATAGGAAATAACCCATATAAACTGTGTGCAAAAAACTCTTAAAAAAAAAACTACACAAAAAAATGTAAACATAAATGTATGTATGCAATTCCCTAACCTGAAGGTATAAAAATAACCCTAGATGGAGTGACATGCCATTAAGATACATCAATCAATCAATAAATGGGACTTTAACAAGCACTACCAATCCAATTCAGAGTGGACCTGGGAGTAATGGCAATGAAGGGGTACTCCATACTCCCCAGAGCTACAGAATTGGAACCTCACCACTAGATGCAGTTTACTCTGGGTCAGAGTGGACCTGGGAGTAATGGCAATGAAGGGGTACTCCATACTCCCCAGAACTCCAGAATTGGAACCTCACCACTAGATGCAGTTTAACTCTGGGTCAGAGTGGACCTGGGAGTAATGGCAATGAAGGGGTACTCCATACTCCCCAGAGCTACAGAATTGGAACCTCACCACTAGATGCAGTTTAACTCTGGGTCAGAGTGGACCTGGAGTAATGGCAATGAAGGGGTACTCCACACTCCCAGAGCTACAGAATTGGAACCTCACCACTAGATGCAGTTTAATTCTGGGTCAGAGTGGACCTGGGAGTAATGGCAATGAAGGGGTACTCTACACTTCCCAGATCTCCAAAACTGGAGTGGCTGGAGTAGATGCAGTTTAGTGTTGAACCCCAGGACACCCAAAAATTTTTGGGCGGGGTGGGGATCTTTTATGCCTCTACAGAGGATACAGAGTGGCTGATACTCTGCATCTTGCTGGCCATTATCTGTGGTTTGGTTTGGCTTGTTTTGTTTTATGGCATATCAACCTCTGTGGGTCATTTAATGCCGGTAAAGCTTTGAAATAAATCAATTCTTAATGGATAATACAATTTTTTTATAAATACATTTTTCTATTTAACCCATAGATGGGACCCTAACAGGTACTACCACTCCGGGTCAGAGTGGACCAGGGAGCAATGGTGATGAAGGGGCGCTCCACATTCCCCAAACCTCCAAAACTGGAACCTGGAATCAGATAGAGTTTAACGTCATTCCCAGGACATGTAGACCCGCAGCCACCGACTTCTAGCACCCATATGATAAAAAGGGGTTCGAGCTTGCCATAAGGGCAATAGGGTTGGGAAAATCATATAGGTGGTAGGGCTTGACGTGACCAGCCGATTGATTGGAGGGGGCCTCTCCGACCGCCCGTCTAGCCCAAGATATGGCCAACGTGATTATCTGTGGCAACACCGTTTCTATCGTATTAGTGGGACGAAGGTTAATCCTATTAGTGGAACTAATGTTGATACAGTAACTCGTTACTACACTGTTTCTCAAAAATTTGTGGCTTTATTAGTTCATCCATGAAAATAACCAATTATCAAGTCAATAAATCTTTGACGTAAATGTCAATAAAACAATTTTTAGTTATTTTTAGTTATTTTGTGATTTTTAAAAAAAAAACAACATATCATATTTGCACATCTGATGAAGTTCCTACTTCGAAATCGATAAGACAAAAATAACATCTTTTTGTTTTTATTTTTTATATGCATTGTTATTGCCTTCAAACCATTAATATATTATATCATATTTATATTTATGACTTACTATTATTACATAATTATTATATACTATTATATATATTATATATGTATTAGACATATATTATTATTACATAATTATTATATACTATTATATGTATTATATATGTCTTATATGTATATTGTTATTACTTCATTATTTTATACTATTATTTATATTATATATATGTCTTATATATATATTATTATTACTTCATTATTATATACTATTATATGGGCCGGATTAGCTCAGTCGGTAGAGCGTTCGGCTAGAAACCACAAGGTTCCTAGTTCGATACGCGCCCTCGCTAACTCAGTGTATGAGTAGCACAGGGATCTGTGCGGTAAAGTAAGGACCTGATGGTAGGTGTGGCGCTCCACCTCAGACGCAAATAACAATCTCCTTGGTCTGGCACTAGTGAAAAGGGGCTAGACCCCCTCGCTGATTGGCTGATACCGACATTAGGCCGCCCCAACGACTTTACTTTTACTTTATATATATTATTATTATTTATACATCATTATTATATACTATTATTTATATTATATATATATGTCTTATATATATTATTATTATTACTTCATTATTATATACTATTATTTATATTATATATATGTCTTAGATATATATTATTATTACTAGCAAATATATGCACCCTCTGGGTGCAAGTATTTAAGTTTTAATGTAATAAATATTGTATTCAATTAGAAAGGCTAATGAAACTAAATAAGAATGCAGATAAAAAGATTTGAAACAGAGGGAGTATAATAAAAATAGAACAACTGAAACTTACTCTTCCATCACTCTCGTTTTTCATTGTTATTTTTTCTAATTAAGTATTTAGTTATAAGAGGAAGTAATAATAAAATGAAGTTATTTATTTGCTAATATTTCATTAAGATTCATTGAAGAGATTTTGCTTATATTTATTAAAATAAAACCAAAACAATTATAAACAATAATACTAAGCATATATTTATTAAAATTACATTTTTAATATCAATATGCAAATTAGCCTTCCCGTTCACACTGTAAACCACTATTTTGTTGTATATATAAATATAATTGCATGTTATTAGTATGTAGACATGGTTAACAGTATTAATGTAAAACAATTTTATTAATAATTGAGGTTTAATAAAAAATAAAATCATGGAAATGTGATGTCAATAACTAAGGAATAGTGATTGAGTAGTAATATATAGTTCGGTTGCAGACAGAAAAGCACACAATCTCCATTATAATAAGATGTGATGGAGGCGCGGGGATAGTGGTTAGAGTCATGGAAAATGGACTCGTCGATTCGAGTTCAATACCTAGACAAAGCTGTTGGCATTTCACATAGCGCTAATACCTTGGGAAAGGTATGAATCCATATATTCTCCCTCCAGCAATGGGTTAAATAGTAGGTCAGACTGGGCCCTTCAGCCTTGGGTAGGTAACCAGTCTAGGAGAGGGATAACTCTGAATTCAAAATTCCTGAGGTCGGTCGTTGATCGGGTTTGTGGCAACCTTTGATGCACCAATTCTTTCCTATCGACTGCGCCAAAAAGTGTGGATGGTCCAACACAAGCCTTCACCGCTATAAAAAAATCACTGTGTGGATGTACATTGTATGAACACTCATACGTCGATCGACAGGAGAGGCCATCATATATGTCTTGTATATATATTATTATTATATCATTATTATATACTATTAATTATTATTATATACATGTCTTATATATATTTATATTATTACATCATTATTATATACATGTAGTACAAAATATGATACTCCTGAGTTGTGACCGGTCATTTATAAAGTGTTTCGTCTCAAACTTAGGAAACTTCTCAGACCCTTCTTGGACTTGATGAATAAAACCTGAGGGTTGATATCCTCTTAAACCCAACCAACTAAATAGATCTGTTTTGAAAAATTATTAGTATCGGATAGGAAGACTTAATAGAATATAACTGTAAATAAATGGTTAGAAAAAGTAATTAAAAAAAAAAAAATTGCAATAGAAATTTGAATGTTATTTTAATCACATTTTGACATTAAATAACCCATAAGTTGATATGCTGTTAAAAAAAAAAAAACAAACCATTATAGTTAAAGATCTGTTCTGAATTGGGTGAGTATTTCAGTAGATGAGATGTTACAGCCAAGGTATGTGAACTGGTCTACTAATCTGGGAGCCTTTTTTCTATTCCCACACCCTTAAAAGAGTTTTGCTCTGACCTCGCACCCCAACAATTTATACTTTTGTTAAAAAATATAGAATGTGAATCAATACTAAAGTTTTATCAAAAGATCATATATATTTCAATCTCTAAAAACTCTCGACATGATGAAGGGTAATGATGATAATCTGAAATAAACGCAAATATAATATTAATTACAAGAAAAATTTAATCTAGATTTGAATGGAAATTTCTTGTATCCTCTGGAATGATGCTTGCAACCCTTGTCAGGAACCAGTCTTACAATCTAGTGTGGAGAGGTCCCCCATTTTTTGTTTAAAATGCAGGAGTCAGTTTTATCTGAATTCATATAGAGCACCCCAACAATTTATACTTTTGTTAAAAAATATAAAATGTGAATCAATACTACAGTTTTATCAAAAGATCTTATATATTTCAATCTCTAAACACTTGTCGAACTCGTGAACTTCCGAGTTATAATCAGTCATTGGTCAGACAATATATTACATTGACATTAATCTATTAATATTATGTAATAATGATAATAATAATTTTTAAAAAAAATGGTATATGTATATGCATAAACCAGAATCTGTTCTTGAGAATGAAATGCACAAAATTATCCGGGACTTTGAAATAAAAACGGATCACCTTATCCCAGCAAGAAGACCAGACCTAGTGTTGATAAACAAAAAAGAAAGAACTTGTCAACTGGTGGATTTTGCAGTGCCAGCAGATCACAGGGTGAAGTTAAAGGAAAATGAAAAAATTGACAAATATCTGGACCTTGCCAGAGAACTGAAAAAGTTATGGAATATGAAAGTGAAAGTGATACCAATTGTAGTTGGTGCACTTGGAACAGTCCCAAAAGGATTAGAAAAGGGCTTGGAAAGTTTGGAAATCAGAGGAAGGATTGAAACCATTCAGAACACTGCACTGCTGCAATCTGCCAGAATACTCAGAAGAGTCCTGGAGACCTGAGGAGACTTGCTGTCACTCAGACTCCAGTGAAATACCATCAGCTAATGCTGATGTGAAAACTCAAAAGGAGTGAATAATAATAATATCACATAATTTCTTAATTTATAGTAAAGTAAACTTTTATTTTTTAGCAATATGTTGTACGCGTTGCAGGGCAGATCAGAATGTGGACCCCACAAATATTTAAAAAAGAATATTAATTGATAGTGTTATATACGCCTTTACATATCAGATATATAAATGGCGAGAGGAAAGTGTGACGGGATGAGAGGAGATGGGCTCTTACTTGTTCTGCTTGTTCTTCTTCATCACAGCCATCTCCTTCTGGGCTGATTCTTCCTTCTTCTGGGCTGACTTCTTCCCTCTACTTCTGGGCTGACTTCTTCCCTCTCCTTCTGGGCTGATTCTTCTTTCCTCTAGGTTGGTCGTCCATGCTTATTTCTTGGTTAATAAAGAAGGAAAATTTGATTTGTTTTATAAGACGTCTATTCTTTATTAAAAACCCACAGCCCAAAAGGGTTTCTCACCGTGCAGTGAGAAGTCGGCATCTTAGGAGCGAAGAACCCTTACATCTGCTCCTTCTGACTAATGGCTGAATTCTGACTAACTCAATTTCTGTTCTCACGCATTCCCATTGGCAGAAGTCAGAGGGGAGGGGGTCAAGTAAAGGTCATTACCTGTCAATCATATTATGGTGATTGAGTCGGGGTTACCAGGTTATGGTGGTGGAGTTGAAGGGAGTTATATATATTTGGGTAATTTACTCAACACACCATGAGGTCATATGTATTGGGGGGGGGTATTTGTCTCATACCCCACTTGTATGGACTGGGCACAAGGCATCGTTTTAATGTGGGCCCACCCACAAGCTGAAGCTCATGGGTGGGAAAGAACAAAAATTGTGTCAATCCCCTCGGCATTTCCCCTCAAGGGGGGCGCCTCAGGCGCTGGGCAATAAATCCAGCCCTGCCCACAAAGGGGCAGGTATTGCCTGGAGGTATGGCCCTCTGGGATTGACGCTAATAATTGTACTTTAATCTGGTCCAGTGGCCGAAGCACACTGGACCCCCCCGAGGGGAATAGGTAAGTCTCAAAGCACAGTATCCGGAACAGATACTACACTCTGATCCCCGCCTATGCCGGGTAAGTATAAGGTCACATGTATTACTACGACTTGCTGTCCATCGTATCCGATGATGACACCACGCTAATCATTTTCCTCCAATTTAATCAGTCTCTGGTTGCGTCCTGCCAACTGCCTATGGGGATATTCAAGTCCTTCAGGTTTCTTCTGATGTTGTCTTTGTACCTGAGCTTTGGTCTACCGATTTCACATGATCCCTCCCTCAGTTGAAAGTACACAAATCTGCTTTGGTAGTCTATCATCCCCAAGTCTGTGGCCAGTCCATCTCAGGTTGCTTTGGACAAGTATCTTGTGCATGCCAGGGGGTCCAGTTCTCTTCAGGATGGTCCTGTTTGAAACATGTTGCCACCACCTGACATTTAATATGCTGCGCAATATGTAGTAGACATGTAGTCTATGGGCATCTGCTTTGTATATCGTCCAGGCCTCTGCACCGTATAGGAGGGTTGAGAGAACTATGGCGCTGTATACTGCACATTTAGTTTTCAAGGAGATGTCTCTGTTGAACCACATGTATTAAGGCAGAAAAAACAAAGAACTCATAAATTTAACAAAATAAAATGTGTATTGAAACAAAGATTACAATAATCAAGAATACTGATCAATGTCCTGCAGAAAATTCTTTTTTAAATGTTCATGTAATAATATAATAAGAATTGTTGAGTTGACTCCAACTGAGAAAGAAAGGGTAGTGTTCAAAATCAAATCAGCAGTCAAGTTACTTAGAGAGAGAGAGAGAACGATATAGCTTATAATACCTTCTGCAGTAAGGAAATATTTCTTATAACGAAAAGCGTGGAGTATTCAGGCAAGTTGGTTCTTTCTCTGCTGTTCTTCGAAAAACTTTCATTTATATAGGGTTCAGATAGGCTCCCAAAAAGGGTCTGTGTGATAAGCTTCTTTTTAGGTGCAAACATCTCTGATTGTGTTGAAAAATTATCATTTTTAATATTTCTATTTTTCTTTCTTTCTAGCTGCGCTGAGCTGATGCGCAAAGCGTTTATTTTCATAATTTTATTTTTGCTTTCAGAGCATTAACTTCTAGCTCACTACAATATAAGATAATTTATGAGGAAGTGCGTCCCGGTCTCCTGCCTCAAAAATTGACTATTAAAATAATGACCCAGCTCAGTCTATTCAAAATTATCCATCTTCATATCTATCTATCTCAATTTGTTCATATTTATCTATATTACTTTAAATACTAAGATTTTTTTTATTCATGTTTGTTTAATGTTTTGTTTTTAGTTTAAATAAACAAGAATTACGACAAAAAAAGGTGCGACCCCCCCCCCAATACATTTACTTGTTGAAAATATCTATCTCCATTTATTCATATCTATCTATATTATTTTGTTTGTTTATCTATCTATCTATCTCAGTCTATTCCAAACTATATATCCATCTTCATATCTAAACAAGAATTATGACAAATTACGATAAATAAACAAGAATTATGATGAGCTGGGGTTGTTATTTTGATAGTCACCGGGTAGAAATTTTTGAGGCAGGAGACCGGGACACACTTCCGCATAAATTACCCAATATAATCCCCTTCAATTTTGAATCATCAATGAATGTCAATTCAAAATCTAACTACACTTACATACATAATTTGTAGGTTACCCATGAATTATGTAACAACAGAAACTCAAGTAAGGAGAACAAACACAAAGCTTTATTAGTATGCAAAACTGATTGGTTTGGTTTGTTTTGTTTTACGGCATATCAACCTCGGTGGGTCATTTAATGCTGACAAAGTTGTGAAATAAATTCATTCTTAATGCATAATACAATTTTGTTTATCAACTCACGTTTTTCTATTTAACCCATAGATGCGACCCTAATACAACATTAACCATAACAGTAACAAGAACCACCCTGTCGGCTGGGGCGTTAGAATGCACCGACTGCACCTCTGCAGAGGGGTAAGACTCCCCCAATGGGGCCACCTGTTGGCCGTGGGTGGCAACCCATGATTCTTAAGGATAGAGCCCAGGTGGATGAGCAGTTCATGACATGCAATACTCCATTTTGACCCTATCTTGGGCTAGACGGGCGGTCGGAGAGGCCCCCTCCGATCAATTGGCTGGTCACGTCAAGGCCTAGCACCTATATGATTTCCCCAACCCTATTGCCCTTATGGCAAGTCCCAACCACTTTTTATCATATGGGTGCTAGAATGACGTTAAACTCTATCTGATGGTGAGGTTCCAGTTTTGGAGGTTTGGGGAATGTGGAGCGCCCCTTCATCACCATTGCTCCCTGGTCCACTCTGACCTAGAGTGGTAGTATCTGTTAGGGTCCCATCTATGGGTTAAATAGAAAAATGTATTTATAAAAAAATTGTATTATCCATTAAGAATTGATTTATTTCAAAACTTTATCGGCATTAAATGACCCACTGAGGTTGATATGCCATAAAACAAAACAAACGAACAAACAAACAAAGTAACAAGAACTTTGTTGGTTTTGTTTTACAGCATATCAATCTTGGGTCATTTAATGTCGACAAAGCTTTTGAAAGATTTGTAGCAATAGTTGAAGAAAAATTTTTAAACTTTTTTATTTTTTTTTTATAAAATTTTCTACTTAAAAATTCAAGTGGGTTATTTAATGCAGACAAAGTTGTGAAATACATTCATTCTTAATGCCTAATACAATTTTGTTTATCAACTCATGTTTTTCTATTTAACCCATAGATGGGACCCTAATACAACATTAACCATAACAGTGACAAGAACTTTGTTGGTTTTGTTTTACAGCATATCAATCTTGGAAAGTCACTAAAAAACTTCCACATTACCGACATCACAGTTCCCTTAGTTATTTATGCTGTATTCTCAATGATTATTCACTAATGATCTCTATTAAAGTCTACTTAATGAGATTTGCCTCAAAACAGCTCATGTTATTCATGTTTTTAAAATCCTGCAATATTTCTATTTAAGGTTGCTCCTAGTTTGTGTTTAAACCCCAATATAGGAAGATGGACAAAGGCCGCATCCCCAAAAACCTACTGTATGGCAAATTAGTGGAGGGCACCCGACCAGTAGGGAGACCATGCCTGCGCTTTAAAGATGACTGTAAGAGAAAGATGAAGACATGCCACATTAACACCAACACATGGGAGGCTTGTGCAGAAGACTGTGCGAACTGGTGACTCCTCGTCAGACAAGGAACGAAAACGAGTGAAAAAGAGAGGAAAGAATCCGCCACGGAAAAGAGAGCCAAAAAGGAATGATAGACAACAGCAACTCCAGCAAGCATCACTGTTTGTTTGCAGTCACTGCTCCAGAGACTGTCATTCAAAAACTGGTCTGTTCAGCCACTCACGCAGTTGCAGATAAAAAATTTTTTTTAAATGGACACTATGCCATCGTCTTTAATAGACGGAAGGATGCCAACAGTTGGTTCTACCTTCTGGTGGGTTTGATTCCCTGCCGGGGAGGCCATACATTTTTCTAAAAATTTTATCTAACAAGTTTGATCTCCTTTCTTTTTTGTTGGACAATTTGAATACAATGAAGAATACCTTCAGCGTTTGTCCTCGGTAGTATAGTGGTAAGTATCCCTGCCTGTCACGCGGGAGACCGGGGTTCGATTCACCGCTGGGGAGGCCATACATTTTTCTAAAAATTTTATCTAACAAGTTTGATCTCCTTTCTTTTTTGTTGGACAATTCGAATACAATGAAGAATACCTTCAGCATCTGTCCAGCGGGGAATCGAACCCCGGTCTCCCGCGTGACAGGCGGGGATACTTACCACTATACTACCGAGGACAGAAGCTGAAAGGAAATTTAGGAAAAGAAGAAAAAAAACAAAGATAAAGATAAGTTTAGGGTAAGACTTTTATTTATTGTAATATATTAATAATTTGAAGGCACTTACAATGCATATAAAAAATAAAAACAAAAAGATGTTATTTTTGTCTTATCGATTTCAAAGTATAAACTTCATCATCAGAGGTTCATATCAGTAATGTACGTGCTTATGTTTTTCTTTGTGTGGTTATAATTTCTCTTCTTATTTCTTTTTCCTCTCCTTTTTTTTCTCTTTCTTCTTTTCCTCCTTTCTTTTTTCCTCATGTTATGAATGAAAAGGGCAAATAACTGTAATTTCTTTTTTTTTTTTGAATGTCTGTTGAGAACGAATGCTTGAACCCTGTATCCAATATTGTCTGTTTGTCATCCGGTGAATATTGCAACAATGTAGCCATGTCAAATTCAAAATAAAAACTGTCCATAGAAAATTTCATATACTTAGCTTTTGTTTTGTTTTCTTTTTGTTTTTGTTTTTTTTTGTTGTTGTTTTGTTTCCTTTTTTCTCTAATTTTTCTTTTCTTTTTTTCTTTTTTTTTTCAGTTGTAAAAAATAAAATCTATTAATTTAAATTAGATGGACCAGTAAATAAGTAAATAAAAGATTATCTTAAATTATGTATTAGGATTGATGGGAAAATTTAAGAAAATATCTTTTATGAGTATTTTAAAAAAATTTTAAATTTAAATAGATTAAATATTATATATTAATTATATATTAAAATATTATATAATAATTATATATTAGGATTGATGCAAAATTTAAGAAAACTATGTATTATGAGTAATTTCTTTTTAAATTTATAACAGATTAAATATTATAAATCAAATATTTAATTTACAAGAGGCATAGTGTTTTTTTAATTATTTTTTTTTCTTTTGTTGTTATTATTTTTTTCTTTTTTTATTTTATTTTATGAATATTTTCTTTTTAAATTTCAAATAGATTAAATATTATAAATCAGATATTTAAATTACAAAAGGCATAGTGTTTTTTTAATTTTTTTTCTTTTTTTCTTTTGTTGTTATTATTTTTTAATTTTTTTTATTTTATTTTATTTTTATTTATTGATTCACACTATTTCTCGGATAGGAGCTATTACCCTGAGCAAGTCAATTGGTATGTCTCCTTCAAAGTCTTGGGGTAAAAAGGTAGATTCCTTTTTGGCACCAGGCATTTGTTGTTTTTTTTCTGCACATTCCGCAAAGGTTCTTTCTGTTTGAGGCCTTCTGGGAGATTGTTACTTTTTGTGTCTTTTTATTTATTTATTTATTTTTTTTTGTATTCAATTTAAATCAACACATGGCCTAGTGGATAAAGGAGTTAGATTAAGACAGTTCTAAGTGACAGTTATCTCTAGATTGCAGGTTCAATCCTGATCAAGGGCAGCAGTAACATAGAATAATAATTAACACAGTTTAACGCCTCTACCCCAGCTATGGTTAGCGGAATGAGAACAGAATACCCCCATGGATTGAATAAAGGGTTGAGTTCAAAGTTCCATGATGGCTCCCGATTATGACAAGAAGGTTCCTGATTACGACAAGAAAGTTCCCGAGTTTGAAAAGAAGGTTCCCGTGTCTGAGAAGTTTCCTGAGTCTGACAAGAAATACCTGAAGAAGGCCGGAGGGCATATTGGCCGAAACATTGTACAGATAACAATGAAGATGAGGATAATAGTCCGAATAATGCAGATAATAGAAATTTTGTTTTTATTTTTGTTTTATTTATTTTTATTTGGTTTAATTTCATTTTTTATTAATCCCCACAATAGATCCCCGACAAAGTAGCGGAGCTATGGTGAGGATGCATTAGAGAAATTTCAGATGTTGGACAGGGTTATCAATTAGGCTCTGTTTGTTTTTTTTGTTTTTTTTTTGGGGGGGGGTATTTATTTTTATTTGGTTTAATTTTATTTTTATCAATCCCCACCCAAGTAGCAGTGCTATGGTAAGTTTGGTTTGATTTGTTTTGTTTTACGGCATATCAACCTCATTGGGTCATTTAATGCCAACAAAGTTTTTATAAACACATAGCATAAGTAAGGTTCTAAGTGGAGTGTTGCATGTCATCGACTGCTCATCTACTAAGACTCCGTCCTTAAGCATCACATGTCGCCACCCACAGCCAACAGGTGGCTCCATTGGGGGAGTCTTACCCCACTGAGAGAAGTGGTTTAGTTTGGTTTGTTTTGTTTTATGGCATATCAACCTCAGTGGGTCATTTAATGCTGATAAAGTTTTGAAATAAATTCATTCTTAATGGTTACCCAATCTTTTTTTATAAACACATTTTTCTATTTAACCCATAGATGGGACCCTAACAGGTACTCCCACTCCGGGTCAGAGTGGATCAAGGAGCAATGCTGATGGGTGCTCCACTTTCCCCAGACCTCCAAAACTGTAACCTTACCATCAGATAGAGTTTAACGTCATTCCTAGGACATGTAGACCCTCAGCCACCACCTCCTAGCACCCATATGATAAAAAAGGGTTGGGGCTTGCCATAAGGGCAATAGGGTTGGGGCAATCATAAGGTGCTAGGGCTTGACCAGCCGATTGATCGGAGGGGGCTTCTTCGTCCGTAAGTAAGGGTCTAAGTGGATTGTTGCAGGTCATGGACTGCTCATCCACCAAGACTCCGTCCTTAAGCATTACGGGTCGCCACCCACAGCCAACAGGTGGCCCCATTTGGGGGGAGTCTTATCCCTCTGAAGAGGTGCATTCTAACGCCCCACCGACAGGGCAGACTATGGTAAGAATGTATTAGAGACATGAATCTTTTGTATGTTTTGTTGGAGTGTATATGCGCTTTTTTAAAATTTTTTTTTTAAAGATTTTTATAAACACATTTTTCTATCTAACCCATAGATGGAACCCTAACAGGTACTACCACTCCAGGTCAGAGTGGACCAGCGAGCAATGGTGATGAAGGGATGGTCCACATTCCCCAAACTTCCAGACCTGGAACCTCACCATCAGAGAGTTTAATGTCATTCCCAGGACATGAAGATCCTCAGCCACCACCTTTTAGCACCCATATGATAAAAAGGGCTGGGGCTTGCCAAAGGGGCTAGGGCTTGACGTGACCAGCCGATTGATAGAGAGGGCTTCTCCAACTGCCAGTCTAACCCAAATAAGAGCTAAAGTGGCCTATTCAGTAAATATTTGTTGGTAGTACTTAAATACATAGACTGCCAAAATAGTTTTAGGAAAGTTAAATATATTAAGGATTTATATTAACCATATTTTTACCGCAACATGTTAATTTGATGTTTGACATGCAAGAAACGAAGTTTGTGCATGTGTGTGTGTGTGTGTGTGTGTGTGTGTGTCCAGAGGAAACTATGAAAATGAAATAAACAAAATAAATATTAGGTACACATTCACTAGATCTTGCTTTTAGAGCAAAAATATTGAAAATTTGTTCTATAAAAAAATTGAAATAACAGCATGAATTTTTTTTTGCATTTAATATTTAAGTAGTAGACAATTTCTTCTTTTCAGAGTGGCTGGATTAATGCAAGGTCTTTACGTGGGGATTTTAATGGGGCATCCTGCAAGGGTCCAACTCGCGATTCAACAATAATGTATCTGCAAGGCTACGTTTTACCCCTCCCCACATCTACCTAGGTGATGCCGGGTAAACACTTCTAGTTTATAAATAAAGAAAAAAATAAATAAATAAGAAAGAAAATCTATTTAATGGCACAGCAACCATGGGTTATTTAATGCCAAAGCTGCCCTTTTAGAAGGACAGTGGTAGTACTATTTAACCCATAGCTTCAACATATATCCTGCCTCATGCCATAACTAAGTAAATAGTTATTTACTAAGCTTAGGTGTGGCACAAGACCAGAAGTATGGGGCGCCTAATGAGAATTGGACTCATTAACAATGGTCTGCGAATCTAGCTTGCAAACCATTACACTACATGAGGTGAGCATTTTACAATTTAGGCATAAATTGGATCCTCCTTTTATGACCGTAATTTTTTTTTTTGTCGACGATGATTAAAATCTGACGTTTTTATTTTAGAGTACCAAAGCCAAAAAAAAAAAGAAAGAAAAGAAATAACAACAACAAAAGAAGCCCCCACTTTAAAACTAACCATTCTCACAAAATAAAAACTTTTAGAATATACACATTGAAGTGAATATTAAAATAAATAAAGGAAATATATTTAGTATTGTAACATAACGGGTGCAAGAAAAATAAAACATTTATTGCAAAAAACACGGACATAAAATGAGGGTTCAGTTTATTTTATGGTAGGAATATACGAGCAAATAGTTAAGGATTACTAGATGGATTACCTCCTTGAAATCAGCACCTATGACGGTTATTTCCTATAACTCCAACATAAACAAAGGGGAACTACTCTTGACTGATGAATTATTTATTTATTTTCCCATTAAACTAACCCTAAACCCTAACCCTAACCCTAACCCCTAACTCTAACCTTAACCCCGTCTTCTTTTTTGCTAGTAGATCAATAAACAAATAAATAAATAAACAATTTATCAGTCAAGAGTGTTTCCCCTTTGTTTATGTTAGACTTATAGGAAATAACCCTATCTGATGGTGGGGTTCCAGTTTTGGAGGTCTGGGGAATGTGGATCACCCCTTCATAACCATTGCTCTCAGGTCCACTCTGACCCGGAGTATTACGGTCCCATCTATGGGTTAAATAGAAAAATGTGTTTATAAAAAAAGAGGACCATATTATCTTAAGGCATCCCTTTTCAATTTCGTCTCATTAGGTCATTTTTTTCATTTACACCGTCAATATCTGGTTGTTTGTTAGGGGTTAGGGTTAGTGTTAGGGTTAGAACCCCTAACCCTAACCCCTAACAAATAACTGGATATTGACGGTGTAAGTGAAGCTAAAGGAAAATGAAAAAATGGACTAATATCTGGACCTTGCCAGCGAACTGAAAAAGTTATGGAATATGAAAGTGAAAATGATACCAATTGTAGTTGGTGCACTTGGAACAGTCCCAAAAGGATTGGAAAAGGGTCTGGAAAGTTTGGAAATCAGAGGGAGGGTTGAAACCATTCAGAACACTGCACTGCTGCAATCTGCCAGAATACTCAGAAGAGTCTTGCAGACCTGAGGAGACTTGCTGTCACTCAGACTCCAGTGAAAGACCATCAGCTAATGCTGATGTGAAAACTCAAAAGGAGCAAATAATAATAATAATAATAATAATAATAATCTAACACAACGGGATTACAAAACTAGGCATGACTGGGTTGAAAAGGTGATCCACTAGGAATTATGCAAAAGATTAAATTTTAACCATACAATAAAATGGTATAT
Source organism: Doryteuthis pealeii (assembly GCA_023376005.1). Classification (NCBI taxonomy): domain Eukaryota; kingdom Metazoa; phylum Mollusca; class Cephalopoda; order Myopsida; family Loliginidae; genus Doryteuthis; species Doryteuthis pealeii. Next base: position 47,768,321 of record CM042178.1, on the reverse strand, counting down.
GCATAAATCAGAATCTGCTTTTGAGAATGAAATGCATCAAATTTTCTGGGACAGATAAAGACAGATCACCCCATCCCAGACAGGAGATCAGACCTAGCAGATCACAGGGTGAAGATAAAAGGAAACGAAAAGATGGACAAATACCTGGACCTTGCCAGAGAATTGAAAAAGCTGTGGAATATGAGGGTCAAAGTGATACCAATTGTAGTTGGTGCACTTGGAACGGTCCCAAAAAGCTAGGAAAAAAGACTGAAGGCACTGGGAAATCAGAGGAAGAATTTAGACCATCCAGATTACTGCATTACTACAATCGAATAGAACACTCAGAAGAGTTCTAGACACCTGAAGAGACTTGATGTCACTCAGACTCCAGCGAAAGACCATCAGCAAATGCTGTTATGAAAAAACTAATAATAATAGTAATGATAATAATAATGATAAAAAATAAAGTTGTAGGGGTGGCCTAAAGTCGGTATCAGCCAGACAGTGAGGGAGTCTATTCCCTTTTCATTAGCGCTAGACCAAGGAGATTGTTTTAGCATCTGAGGTGGAGCTCCACACCTACCATCAGCTCCTCACATTACTGCACAGATTCCTGTACTACTCATACACTGAGATGGTGGAGGCTGGTATCGAACCAGGAACCATGTCGTTTGTAGTCGATGATAATAATAATGATAATAATAATAATAATACTTGAAGACTACATAAAAAAGAGCAAAGACAGATTACTTATAGCAGCCAACAATAGCAGATGTAATATATGGACAAACAGAAAAACAAAAAATAGAAAACAAAAATGGGAAGAAAAACAATTATATGGACACTTCAAATGGCAAATCAGAGAGGTTGCACATGAACAGACTTGGACATGGTTAAGAAAAGGAAACCTCAAGAGAGAAACTGAAGCACTAATAATTGCTGTGCAAAATAATGCCATAAAGACAAACTATATCAAAGCAAAAATTGATAAGACCCAACAAAATAGTAAATGTAGACTATGCGGTGACAGAGATGAGACTGTAAACCATGTACTAAGCGAATGTAGCAAACTAGCACAATGGGAGTACAAAACTAGGCATGACTGGGTTGGGAAGGTGATCCACTGGGAATTATGCAAAACATTAAATTTTAACCATACAACAAAATGGTATATGCATAAACCAGAATCTGTTCTTGAGAACGAAACGCATAAAATTCTCTGGGACTTTGAGATAAAAACGGATCACTTTATCCCAGCCAGGAGATCAGACCTAGTGTTGATTAACGAAAAGAAAGAACTTGTCAACTGGTGGATTTTGCAGTTCCAGCATATCACAGGGTGAAGATGAAGGAAAACGAAAAGATGGACAAATACCTGGACCTTGCCAGAGAACTGAAAAAGTTATGGAATATGAAAGTCAAAGTGATACCAATTGTAGTTAGTGCACTTAGAACGGTCCCAAAAAGCTTGGAAATAAGATTGGAAAATCTGGAAATCAGAGGAAGAATTGAGACCATCCAGACTATTGCACTGCTGCAATCGGTTAGAATACTCAGAAGAGTCCTGGAGACCTGAGGAGACTTGTTGTCAGTCAGACTTCAGGGAAATACCATCAGCTAATGCTGGTGTGAAAAACTAATAATAATAATAATGAAAAATGTCTACTGTATGTTAATTGGTTGGAAAATTAAAACATATTCAGGGTGACCTAGAAAAAACAGAACCCAAATTATTTATTTATTTTCCCATTAAACTAACCCTAAACTCTAACCCCAAACCTAAACCCCCCAAGTTAAAATTAACAGTTTTATTACAAAATTTGTGGGTTCTGTTTTTTTCTGGGACACCCTGTATACAGGTGACCCAGAAAAAACAGAACCCAAATTATTTATTTATTTTCCCATTAAACTAACCCTAATCCTAACCCTAAACCCTAACCCTAGAACCCCATAGTTCAAATTAACAGTTTTATTACAAAATTTGTGGGTTCTGTTTTTTTCTGGGTCATGGGATTTTGAGTATAATTTGCAAATTTTACCAAAAAATGATTGTTGATAATTTGAATACGTTAATGGACTCGTCAAATTCAACTATATTTATTTTAAAAATTTGTTTTATAGTGTTTAATTTAAAACACATATGTACAATTTTGGGAGTCATTTTTTAACCCTAAATTTCCACTTGAAAAGTGATGTTTACGCTAATTTATTTGTTTAATAGCTAAAGTATAAATTAGGTAAAATAAATAAATAAAATAAACGTATTAACCACAAAGCTTTAATATTTTATTAAAGTATCAATATCTTATAAAGGGAACTAAGATAAATAAAATTCACATTTTAGAATAATAATAAACGGAAACAGGCCCTTATTTGTTGGTATGCAAATATTAAAGGTCACCAGATCCGAAACTAAGCATTTTACTTTTCTGAATATCTAAGTCATGTTTTTAATTATTAAAATTAAAACCAAAAGTTCTCAACGAAAAATATAGCCAACAAATTAACAACCCCGGAAGCGAAAAAATTTGCATTCGGGGAGATTATACGAAACTATTAGTGGTAATCGTCATTATGCAAATTACTAAGGTCATGCGTTTGAAATGCAGATTATTGATAGACGCATACAACAAAGAAAAATCGCCAACCCCGTTTGTAAAAAATAAATCTTATTGATATATGGAAACTAAAGAAATATTTAGGAATTAAGCAACTGAATTATCCGAAAAAGAAAAAAATGTTTTTTTAAATATTTTTATTCAAATCACGAAGGTCAGAGCTCTGAATGCGCATGGTAAGATCCGGGTCGTTCGTTGTGTCTCCCCCCCCCCCTGTGTGTGTGTTTTGTGTGTGTTAGACCCTAGCCAAGCAACGAGTAAAGAAAGAGGGAGATAAAAAAAAAAATAATTAAAAAAATAATAAATAAATATAAAATCTAACAAAAAAAACTGAAAAAAAATTCCCTGGATCGAAAATTTAACTAAAAAAAAAAAAAAGAAAGAGAAAGAAAGAAAGAAAGAAGGAAATAGTCAAATTATTAAATATCACCTGTATTAGTCTTACTAAGACTTTTTTTTATAAGAAGAAGAAGAAGAAGAGGTCCACAAAGGAGAAGAAGAAGAGGAAAAAAGCTATTGATATTAAATAACATTAAAAATGTTTGACTCTTATCAATAGTTACAGCGACATAAGGAAGAAAGGAAGCAAGCAAGGAAGAGGGACAACAAAAAAGGCTTTGACCAAACAACACAAGTTCTTTTACAACAAAATAATAACAGCAATAATTTAAAAAAAGAAAAAAAAAGAAAAAGGAAAACAACATCAGCCTGGACAGACCATTTTTTATTACTACACTCTTTGTTGGTTGTTTATAACAAAAAAAAAAAAAAAAAAGAAAACAGGAAAAAAAGAAAGAAAACCCAGCATCTTTAAAAAAAAAAGAAAAGTATATATATGTGTATATATATTTATATGTATACATATATATATGCTGACACCTTAACCCCCTAAAAAATACGCCTTATTCTGTTATTTACTATTAAATATTTCTTGAGAAACAACAGAGTGACAATACACACACCATAACAAGAAAAACTGGTGACCCCAACTGAAGTAAGTTATTTCTTTTTCTTTCCTTTCTTTTATTAATTAAATTTAATACTTTTTCTTTATTAACACATTATTATTATTACTATTCTCCTGCAAGTCTTTGTTTATAACAAAACAAAAACAAAAAATATAAAGAAACCAAGGATCTCCCTTCCCCAAACTGTGTATACTATAATATATATACACACCTAATATATAAAAACATTGTATATATACAGTACACACATACATCATATTATAGATATGTATAATATATATATTTCACACCTTAACCCCCAAAATACGCCTTATCCTATATATTTACAACTAACATTTTTCTTAAGACTTAACTAAGTGACAATACACAACACAACAAAAAAAAAACAAAAAAACAGACCCCCCAACAAAAGTGAGTTATTCTTATTTCTTCATTTAATTTTAATACTTCCTTCCTTTTTCTATTAGTAACAAACGTTACTTTAAATTAAAAAGAAAATGTCTATTTCAAATCGTGTTAGGAAGATAATGACTTTCTAGGACGTTTGTATATATATTTATATCTACTTATTCACTTTTATTTTTGACATTAAAACCAAAGTACTAGGTGCCTAGTCTTAAGTTTTCTTGGTGTATTTATTTATAACAAATCACCTTTTGATTTTATTTATTTACTATAGATATTTATTTACTTATTTTAAAAAGAAACAATACTAGTGACACTAGTGTTATTTCTTTTTGAAATAAATAAATAAATAAATGTCTCTTATGGTACTTTTTTTTATAACAAGAATGTAATACTTTTAAAGTCCTGAATTTAATAATTCGGGGAGGTATAAAAATAAAGACGGTCAGACACTAGTCTAGTATTTAATTCTGTTGACCGTTTTTAATCTTCTACCTCCTTGATTTTTTTATTGAATTAATGACTTTAAAAGTATTACATTTTCTTGTTATAAAAGTAAAACCGTTCATGCTAAGACTTACTATTCACTTAAAGACATTTAAATACTTTTACTCTTAAAAATGAAATAATTATATAAGTAAATAATAAAGACTTGACTTCGTCTTTCTTGGGAAGTTATTTTTGTTTATAATTTAATACCTGGATATTATTACCTCTTTTTAAAAGCATATTTAAATTCAATTTCTTTTTCTATTTAAATTTTAAATAAACAGTTTATATTTTATTTAAAAAGACTCCAATTTATCAAATATTGGTTTGTATGTCAAACTATTGTTATAAACTGGTATTTTTGTCTTTAATTTTTTTTAATCCCCCCAAGAGGTACTCAATTTTTGAGGGTCGTTTTTTTTTCTTTTTCAAAAAATAATAAAAAATAACCCTTGCATTGCGTCACTGACTAAAAATATTTAGACAGCCTGATACAAATAGGTTTTAATTTTAGTCCCGACTTTCATATAAACTAAAATATTAAAGCAAGACAACTCAAATTTTTATTTTAGTTCGACGATAGTGTCGGTTAGTAATCTTGTTTTAACAATGTTTAATTAAATTTGAGTAATTATACTCCGGCGAAACTTGTCAAATTTCGTATGTTTTAATATTTAAACTTAAACCTTTTTTAAAAAAATAATTAATTGTAATATTTTCTGTTTTCTTTTTATAGCTGTCTGTAACAAGTAGTTATTTTATTTCTCGACATAATGCTTTTTATTTTTAGCAATTTTGTAAGACTAAAAATCCCCCAATTTTCTTCTATTGTAAATAGAAACAATGTCTATATTCTTTACAAAGGTGTTAATTAAATTTATCCTAGTCTACAAAATAAGATTAAATCTTAATTTTGAGGATGGTTTTTCTTTTTAAATTCTTTTATTTCGACCCTTTTTAATTGTAAAACTCTATTTTTATTTTAAATTTGACTTAGTAATGAAAACTTGATGACATTTTTGCCTTCTTTTTTGAAGATTTCCATTAGTTAGCAAGTGTTGTTGGTGAACTTAAAAAAAATTAAGACTAGTCGAGTTTTATTTAACTTTTTAGGCACACAGGACTTAAAACGAAGCTGAGGAAATTGTCAGTTTATTAAAATGAAATTTTAATTTATTTTTTTAAATCTTATTTTTAGTTTTTGCTTTGGGGGAGGGGAAAATGTCCCCTTTCCAAACTCCTGAAAAAAAGGCCCTTTAAATTCAAAACGTCAATACTCAAGTTAATAAGTTGACCAAAATTTGCTTATTTTGGCTTTTTTTATTTAGAAAATGGAAACTTGCTGGAGGAAATGGTTTGGTTTAAAGGTTTGTTGGCAGGAAAAGTAATTTGTGACATTAACTTAATAATAACCCTTTGCCTCCTAACAGTGTATTCGAATTTCCATTCCTCATAAATAAATGGATTCGTTGGTGCTTTGCCGGTCTTGAAGAGGAATACAGGTGATGATTCTTACCAAAGCCAGGATTTAAAAAAGAAATTAATCTATGGCTGAGTTTTTAAAAAAGAAAAGAATAGTTTGTAAACTTACTTCAAGGTGGGGGCGGGGTAATGTTTTGAACCAAGGTTGTTGAAATGTTCAAAATTTTAAACACTTCAACAACCTTGGTTCAAAACATTACCCCATTATATTTAAATACTTTCAGTACCCTTAAGATTTTTATTTATTTATTTTTAAAAAAATTTTCAACTACTTTATTGGAATTACTGCTTGAAACAAAACAGAAGTACCAAAAATTTGAAGACCGGTTGGTAGTGTATGGTCAGTTAAAATAAAAACACTTTAGAAATTTAGTGTACCAACCCATAAACATCAACTACTTTCCTCTGTAGACAAACAAATTTGGCAAGTACTTCATTTTTGTCTACTTTTTGTTTATATTTCAAATTACTGCTCGGCAGGCAAAGGGTTTAAAACACTTAATTTTCAGGTTTTCTACTAGTTATTGTTTACTTTTATTATATTGAAGTAACAATTTCCGGTTCAACTTTTTTATGCTACTGACATGAAATCTTATTTTTAAAACACCTGATTCTAAATTAACTTTTTTAAATTTTCAGTTTCAAACTAACCTAATTTTAAGTCGGTGACTTTAAAAATCTGAAATTGATTTAATGTTTTGGTATTAAATTGTTTCTTATATCACACAGGACTTACCAAAAAAGGTCCTTTTTTTTTTTTTTTTTTAAATAATTTTTTTTAACCACATTTGCATTTTTATTTTTATATATAAAAGCTTGTGATAGTCTCGAGTTATACTTTCAAAAAACAACTTGTAACATTTCTTCTCTCCCCTTGTCCTAATCTTTAATTTTTGTAGTGTTTTTGTATAGAATCTTCTGCAATTTTAGCACTTATTATTATTATTATTATTATTATTATTAAAGGACCTTCTATATCTATACATATATAAAGGGCAGTTGTGTGTATGTCCGGAGGAAACTTCGAAAATAAAACAATTAACGACAAAGTATATATATTAAATATCACCAGGGCTTGGTTTTTGAGCAAGAATGATTTTATTTTTATTTGAAAATAATTAAAAACAAAAAAATGTAAATAACAGCATGGATTTTCTTTTTCTTTTCATAGTAGCTGGATCAATGCAAGGTCTTTTTTTTTTTTTTCTTTTTTATTTCATATAGGGATTTAAATGGGCATCCCATGAGGATTCAACTCGTGATTCACTAATAATGGATCTGTGGGACTAACTTTTAAAAAAATCCCCCTCTAGCCAGGCGACGCCGGGTAGCCGCTGCTAGTATTTTATAATTGGAAAAAGTACTTGTTCCCCTTGAGTTACAGGAATAATACAGGTGATATTATAGAATGTTCTAGTCAAGATAAAAGCCAAGTTTAATTTTCACTTTTGAATTTCACCAACCTGTTTTTAACTGGTTTTATTCCAGGAAGGAATTCAGGCAAAACAACTCATTTCTATATAAATTGAAACCAATATCAAATCCATGTTAAGTACATATGAATATTGAAAATATAGAAACTGGTGGCTATATTTGATAAAAGCAGTTAATGTAGTCTTTTCGGAGACCCACAAACTAAACAAGTACAATGTTTTGAGTTAATAATAGTGAACTTCAAGTTTTAAATCCGCCCTGTCGGCTGGGGCATTAGAATGCATCGACTGCACCTCTGCAGAGGGGTAAGACTTCCCCAATGGGGTCTCCTGTGTGTGGTGACCTGTGATGCTTAAGGATAAAATCCAGGTGGTTGAGCAGTCCATGACTTGCAATACTCCACTTTGGCTCTTACTTGGGCTAGACGGGTGGTTGGAGAGGCCCCCTCCGATCAATCGGCTGGTCATGTCAAGCCCTAGCACCTATATGATTGCCTTTATGGCAACCCCCAACCCTTATCATATGGGTACTAGAAGGTGGTAGCTGAGGGTCTATATGTCCTGGGAATAACGTTAAACTATCTGATGGTGAGGTTCCAGTTAAATAGAAAAATGTATTTATAAAAAAAATTGTGTATCCGTTAAGAATGACTTTATTTCAAAACTATCGGCATTAAATGACCCACTGAGGTTGATAGGCCACAAACCTAACCAAACCCAGATAAGGTCTAAGTTCAAAATGGCTGAGAGATTGTCTTGGGGTGGGAGTGGGTCCTTCTTCCCGCACATGCTTGGAGGGTTATTTAGGTGAAGGCTCATGGGAGTTTCTTTTTTAAAATTTTTTTATTCATTTTAATATTATTTTAATCCCCACATTTTCTCATTGTATGGGATAAAGGTTTATACTGTGGTATTATCAGCAAGCGTCCCTTAGACCTGGTTAAGTTATATATCTAATTGTAAGATAAGAGAAAGGAAATGAATCCGACGGTATGAGTATAGATAAAGGATATGAAAACCACACAATATGCTGTTAAAGTGAAAATATTTTATATCATATTCATAGCTAATATTGAACAATATTTCAATTTATATTTTTATCAATCGAAATATTGAGAGCTCGTTTTACTCCAGACTCATTGAGAGGAGATGAAAATAATTATTATTCATATTATTTTCGTCTCCTCTCTCGATGAGTCCGGATTAAAAACAAGCTCTGAAGATGATTTGTATAAATCAAAATATTGTTCAATATTAGCTATGAATATGATATAAAATGTTTTCACTTTAACAGCATATTGTGTTGTTTTCATATCCTTTTATCTATACTCTTATCTGATTGTGTAATCCCCATGGAACTTCACAAGTAATGGCGTTACAGAATTCATACTTTGAATATTTTAGTTTTTAGACCTGTTCTGCCATAGTAGCATGAACAACTTCTGCATTTGCATTTCTTTAAAATAGTTACTTAGTTATCCGCTCACCTCATGTAGTGTAATCGTTAGCAAGCTAGATTCGCAGACCATTGTTAATGAGTCCAATTCTCATTAGGCGCCCCATACTTCTGGTCTTGTGCCACACCTAAGCTTAGTAAATAACTATTTACTTAGTTATGGCATGAGGCAGGATATGTTGAAGCTATGGGTTAAATAGTACTACCACTGTCCTTCTAAAAGGGCAGCTTTGGCATTAAATAACCCATGGTTGCTGTGCCATTAAATAGATTTTCTTTCTTATCAATTTATTTTTTTCTTTATTTATAAACTAGAAGCGTTTACCCGGCGTCGCCTAGGTAGAGGTGGGGGGGGGTTAAAACGTAGCCTTGCAGATACATTATTGTTGAATCGCGAGTTGGACCCTTGCAGGATGCCCCATTAAAATCCCCACGTAAAGACCTTGCATTAATCCAGTCACTCTGAAAAGAAAAAAATTGTCTACTACTTAAATATTAAATGCAAAAAAAAAAATCCATGCTGTTATTTCAATTTTTTTATAGAACAAATTTTTATTTTTGCTCTAAAAGCAAGATCTAGTGAATGTGTACCTAATATTTATTTTTTATTTCATTTTCATAGTTTCCTCTGGACACACACATGCACAAACTTCCAGTTTCTAGCATGTCAAACATCAAATTAACATGTTGCGGTAAAAATATGGTTAATATAAATCCTAAATATATTTAGCTTTCCTAAAACTATTTTGGCAGTCTATGTATTTAAGTACTACCAACAAATATCTACTGAATAGGCCACTTTGGCTCTTATTTGGGTTAGACTGGCAGTTGGAGAGGCCCTCTCTATCAATCGGCTGGTCACTTCAAGCCCTAGCCCCTTTGGCAAGCCCCAACCCTTTTTATCATATGGGTGCTAAAAGGTGGTGGCTGAGGATCTTCATGTCCTGGGAATGACATTAAACTCTCTGATGGTGAGGTTCCAGGTCTGGAAGTTTGGGGAATGTGGACCATCCCTTGACCATTGCTCCCTGGTCCACTCTGACCTGGAGTGGTAGTACCTGTTAGGGTTCCATCTATGGGTTAGATAGAAAAATGTGTTTATAAAAAAATTTAGTATCCATTAAGAATGAATTTATTTCAAAACTTTGGCATTAAATGACCCACTGAGGTTGATATGCCGTAAAACAAATCGAACTAAACCAAATCTACTGAATAAGTGGAAGTCCCATGGTGTCGTATCTAACGTACTGGACTGCAACATCATGGGAAGTTTGAACTCCAGTTGCGCTTCTCTTTTGGCCTAATATTCTTGGGAAAGGTATGAACCCCTCCTCCTAACAGTTATTGATTAAATAGTACTTGTATTTACAAGGATGGCTTTGTCATTAAATAACCCACAAAGGTTGATATGCCATTAAAACAAAGAAACTGAATTATTAGTATAATCCACCCCACCAGTAAAAGTAGCTGTATTTTCTCCTTCTCCAAAAACAAGCTACAGATAGGTGTTTCACCCTAACAAGTTGTAGGGGTGCTGTGCCTAGTATTTGACTTAATGGCCTCTCTGTAAGACAAAAACAGTGTGGATAGCTTTTTAATTTGATTTGAATGGGTCCCAACTTAAGTTTCTTAATAAATTGCAGAGTTTTATCTATGAATAACTAAAGCTGTCTAACCCCATATAGTGTAATTTGTTTCCAAGAAAATATTGAAATGTATTTACATTTGGGTGGAAATGGTGGTGGAAGGGGTGAAGAAAAAAAACACTTGGACGCATGGATACAATTTTTCTGCGTCCATTTAGATTTTTGTATGTCAGTGACGCAGGATGCGTACCTATCAGCATCTCTGCAAAAACTTAATTTTTTTTTTTTCTTTATAGTAGTTTCCATAACCCTTTTGGTGTCATCCAAATGTACTCATGGCCATATTATCTTAAAAAATTTGGCAGCCCTGTTGACTGTACCTCTACAGAGGGGTAAGACCTCCCCCCCACCCAATGAGGCCACCTGTTGGCGGCAACCTGTGGTGCTTAAGGACAGAATCTTGGTGGCTGAATAGTCCATGACCTGTGACACTCCCTATTTTGGCCCTTAGTTAGGCTAGATGGGTGCTTGGAGATATACCCCTCTAATGATTTAGCTGGTCACATCAAGCCTTAGTGTGTGAATATATATCTATATCTCCCAATTATTGGGTAATCTGAACATTATCTACATACATGCGTAATCTCCCCCTGTTTGTTTCACTTTGAGGAAGCTGTTATGTTTTTGTCGGTCACTTTCATTTCACCATAAATCTACACTGAAAATACGAATTTGTTTGAATCCATACAACTGCATGTTTTAACATGAAAATATCATAAAATGTGTTTGTAATAACAAATAAGTCCATTTCAAATAATGCCCAAGCACAACTAAGAACTCATTTTATATTTTTGTGTTAAAATATGCAGTTGTATTGATTCGAACAAATTTGTATTTTCAGTGTAGATTTACAGTGAAATGAAAATGGCCAACCAAAACATGACGGATTCCTCTGTGAAACAAGGGGAGGTTACTCTCATTTATGTAGCTAATGTTCAGATTACCCTCTATTGCCCTTATACAAGATCCCCAACCTGTCTTATGTTCTAGATGGCAATGACTGAGGGTCTTAGTGTCCTGGGCATGATATTAAACTGCGTCTAGTGAAGTGCCAACTCTGGAGAGTGCTGAGTATCCATTCATCGCATCCATTCATCGCCATTACTCCCAGGTCCACTCTGATAGTAAGACCCCCCTCACAATGGGGCCTCCTGTTGGCTGTGGGTGGAATTCTGGTGGCTGAGCAGTCCATGACATGCAACATTCCACTTAGACCATTACTTAGACTAGACAGGTGGTTAGAGAGGACTCCCTCCGGTCAATCGGCTGGTCATGTCAAGCCCTAGCTCCTATATGATTGCCCTGACACTTTTTATCATATGGGTGCTAGAAGGTGATGCCTGAAGGTCTTTATGTCCTGGGAATGACGTTAAACTCTCTGGTGGTAAGGTTCCAGGTCTGGGGAATTTGGAGCATGCCTTCATCACTGTTGCTCTCAAGTCCACTCTGACCCAGAGTGGTAGTACCTGTTAGGGTCCCATCTATGGGTTGAATAGAAAAACATGAGTTAATAAAAAAAAAAAAAAATGGATTATCCATTAAGAATGAATTTATTTCAAAACTTTGCTGGCATTAAATGACCCACTAAGGTTGATATGCCATGTAACAAAAACCAAACCAAACAAGGTTTCAGAGTAATGAGCTGTCACTCTTTTATGTTGTGGGCTAAAATTTGAGGTACGAACGAGCTTTGGGTTAACTTATAAGTTAACTAAACTATTAAGTTTCCAAATTTATTACACCAAAGAAAAATTTTATAAAAAAAAAAATTTATATTACAGCACATAATTCATTACATTCTATTTTGATTTTTATACATTAGAGCTATTTTTCTTAAATCGAACAAAAATTTGGTAGGTCGGCTGGAACAGATTAATGGCATTTCAGTAATGAAAATTGATTTGATATACAAGGAAATTAACTTATGAGCAGAACAAATTTAACTTTTAAATCATGGTACCACTGTATATAAAATTTTCTCTACCTATTAGTCCGTTTATACCTGGCTATCTTTAAATCTTTTTACCATCAAGCGTAACATTACTTTTATTCTAGACAGTAGCTAGAAATGACTTTCTGAAGGAAATCTCTTGTATGTATTTCTTCTTCTCCTTGGGCGTGGATGGTGGTGGTACAAGTTGCACTGGAATAACTAAAAAATTTGACAATTATTTTTGTTGCTCATTGAGATATTTGAAAATACTCAATATAAAGGATTGGAATTAACATTTTTTTTTTTTGTCTGATACAAGGTTATATTTATTTAACCAATAAAGACATGTTGAGAAATAATGGTTAAATTAATATTTTGTATCTGACAAGACTTTTGTTCCAATCTTACATCATAGATAGGTACACGTCCTGTCTGACGCACAAAAAATCTAAAAGGACGCAGTAAAATCATATCATGCGTCCCAGTGTTTTTTTTTTTTTTTTTTTTTTTTTTCCTTCCCTCACCATTTAAAGTTAACTTTAAATATATTTCAATCGTTTCTTAGAAATGAATAACACAGGATAGGTTAGATAGCCTAAGTTGGGACCTATAAGTTTTCCCGGGGACTCATTCAAAGGAGGTATGTGCATCCCAGGACGCACTAAATCAAAAAGTTATCAACATCACTGCTTATATAGAGGGCAGTTGTGTGTATGTCCAGAGTTAACCATTAATGAGAAAGTAAATATATACACATTAAATATCACCAGTTTTTGCTTTTGTGCAAAAATTATAGATTTGATTTATAAATGAAAATGTACATAGAAGTAGCATTGAAATTCTATATAAGAATGTCCAACTTTTGTAAATCTCAAAAGTAAACAAATCAATACTTTTTTTAAAATTTTTAAATTTTTTACATCCTCCTCAACCCCGTTTGATGCTGGGTAGCCACTTCTAGTCCTATACAAACATTTTAATTTCTCCAGATAATCTGTCTGAATTTTTGGATACAGACTAAATATAAACTTAAAATGTAAAATAAACAAAAATAAATAACCAAACTATTTACAAGATCCAAATTAATCCAATTCTAAAGCAGGGCTTTTGAACCCATTAGAAATTCTTAAAATACATGTTTGGTATACAGAGATGCTGATAGGTACGTTTCCTGCATCACTGATGCATAAAAATCATATCCATGTGTCCCAGTTTTTTTGTTTTCTTCTTCTTACTCCCACCATTTCCACTGTAAATACATTCAATATTTTCTTGTTAATGAATTACACAGGATAGGTTACAAGGTAGGAGTTAGACAGCTTTCGTCTTTTTCCTAGATCATAAATAAAAACCCTACAATCTATCCAACTTTAGTTGGGACTCATAAGTTTTCCAGGGGGCTCATTCAAATCGAACACATGTGCATCCCAGGATGCACTAAATTAAAAAGCTATCAGCATCACTGGGTATATATGTAGAATGAAATCTAAAGAACATAATTTTCTTAAACCTATCACTTCACATTTGTACATTTGTTTGTTTCTCCATAACCAATTTGTTTTGCACTCAAGTTGTCTTTCCTTTTTGTTGAAAGTTTATTCATTCTAATTTAAGCTTAAAATTTTATTTAATATTTTTTAACCTTTTTTTTGTGTGGCACATTTGGCAACAAATTTAATGACTGGAATATAAATTATCTCCCTGACCTCCCACCAGGCTGGATTAACACAATGTCCTGTTTAATGTCCTTTAGCGGTGGTGTACTGGTTAGTCGTTGGAAATGGACAAAGCCACAGTTAACATAGCGCTAATACCCTTGGGAAAGGTATGAATCAACTATTCTCCCTCCAGCTATGGGTAAATAGTTCGGCAGACTGGCCTCTTTTAACCTTGGTTAGGCAACCAGTCTAGAAGGAAAACTGAATTCAAACCTCTTAAATCTGGTCACTACTAGAATAGGCTCAGGCCTGCTTAGAGATCTATTTCAATAAAAAAAAATTTAATGTGGGGATTTTTTGTTTTATGGGGTATCCAGTGAGGATCAAACTCGCTATACAATTGTAATGTATCTGATACTAGCTCACAAACCATTATACCATGACTATTTGGGTTTTACTATTAAAGTGTTATAGGCTGAAATCTATTAATAATGGAGATTCGCTTCCAGTTTTTGTTACACACAAAAACTACATCACTGCTTACGTCACTATACCCGAAATTGTCATAACATAGAATAAATACTCAAAATTTGAGCATGCAACATTAGACAGTCTTTATTGTTTTTTAAAACAAGTTTTAATAGGTACATCCCCAGTATCATATATTTATATATAGTTTGTTTTATTTTAATAGATATTCAAAGTTAATAGAACTTAGTTTCGATTTCAAATTGTTTTATTTTTTTTTACTCCCTTAATAAATTTGATTTCATGATTTATGGTTCAAATTCTCTGACATTTAATTTTTAACTTCCACCTCCTCAAGAAATCTTTCAAAAATTTATTTTTACATCGCCCGGAGGGTGTTTTTTTTTATTTTGTTAGTTCTATTAATGTAAAGCAATAATTAATTCTTTTCTATTACTGAGGAGTCTTTTATTTTAACAATAAAAGAATCGGTATTTACGGTAAATTTTTAGTGGTGATGAAAAGATTTTTTGACAGCAGGTTGATAAAATTGTATTAAGTCTGAAATTGTTTTGGCCAAGGTGTCACACCTGTCAAAATAACCTGGATGATCATTATATATACTAGCAAATATATGCACCCTCCGGGTGCAAGTATTCAAGTTTTAATGTAATAAAATATATTAAATTAGAAAGGTTAATGAAACTAAATAAGAACGCAGATAAATATTTGAAACAGACAAGGGTATAAACACAGAACAATTTTGAAATTTTCGTCATTTTCCATCACTACCGTCTTTCATTGCTAAATTTTCCGAATTTAACTATTTAGTTAAAATAGGAAGTAAATAATAAAAATAGTTATTTCTTGTTAATGGATTTCTTTTAAGATTTATCCCTGAGATTTTTGGTCATATTCATTAAAATAAAACTAACAATTAGAAATCGATAATATTAAGCACATATTTATTAAATTCAAATTTCTAATATCAATATGCAAATTAGCCTTCCCATTTACACTGTAAACCGCTATTTTGTTGTGTATATAAATACAATTGCATATTATTAGTATGTAGCTCTGGCCAACGCCGGGGGTCCAGTGGCTTCGGCCCTGGATCTTTACAAGTTAATAGCGTCGATCCCAGGGGGCTATCCCCCAGGCAATACCTGCCCCCTCGATTTAAAGGGGCAGGGCTGGGTTTATTGCCCAGTGCCTGAGGCGCCCCTCTTGAGGGGTATGCCGACGGGATCGCAATTTTTTCACCTGCCAACCATGAGCTTCGGTTTGTGGGTGGTACAAGGTAAATACAATGTAGATATGGTCAACAGTATTAATAATGTAAAACAATTTTGATAATTGAGGTTTAAATCAAATCATGGAGAATGTGATGTAAATAACTAAGGGAATTGTTACTTGAGTAAGTTTTGGTTAAAAACACACACACGAAAAGTTATACTGGAGGTGTGGTGTAATGTTTAGAAACAGAGGAAATGGACACAGCAAGATAAGTTCAAATCCTGGATGAGGCTGTTTGCATTTCAGTGCTAATACCCTTGGGGAAACTATTCTCCCGCCAGCTATAGGTATATAGTAAGGCAGACTGGGCTCTTTTTTTATTTTTTTTTTATTTATTTATTTATTTTTTTAACCTTGGCCAGGTAACCAGAGAAGGAAAACTCTGAATTCAAACCTGTTAAACTCTACTTAAGAAATTTATCTTGTGACATCCTGCTTGTGCAAAGGGGTTGATAAATATGTATACAATCTGGGGAATCTATAATTCATGATTAAATTCTTTTAAAATGGAACTTTGACAGCGAGTTCACCACTTTAAAAAAAAAAAAAAAAAAAAAAATAGTATTCATGCATCTCGGTGTTTTTCTTTTATCTTCCCTCACCATTTCAAACTAACTGTAAATACATTTCGATATTTCTTAGAAATGAATTACACAGGTTACAATTTAAGAGTAAGATGGCTTTGTTTCCCTAAATGATAAATAAAAACCCTACAATCTATTAAGAAACTTTAGTTGGGACCCATAAATTTTCCCAAGGACTCATTCAAGCCAAATGTGTCCCAGGTCGAACTAGATTAAAAAGCTATCAACATCACTGGAAGGGAATGTATTTTATTCTATTTATTTCAGAGATCAAATTGTAAAAAAGAAAAAAAATCTGAACATTGACACTTTTGATTTAATAAAAGTAAAAGTGGGGGAGTCTATCCTCTTTTCACTAGTGTTAGACCAGGGAGATTATTTTTTTCTAAAGTGGAGTGCCACGCCTACCATCAGTTCCCCACTTAGCAGCATAGATCCAAGCTGTGCTGATTTGATGAGCTGGTATCGAAGCTGGAACCTTGTGGTTCAGAGGTGGATGTTCTAATATTGGTGATTTGTGAATATAGTAGCTATAAAAATGGTTGACTAAAATGAAATTGATACTGGATTTTTTAAATTTTTTTTAAAGATTATTATATTCAAATGAATTTTTAAAACTGAATGACTAATTTTAATTCAGTGCTGGGTTTACACCTTAGAGGGGCTTGGGACACTTCTGTTTAGATTAGGTTTGTTTTACGGCATATCAACCTCAGTTGGTTATTTAATACCAATAAAGTTTTGAAATAAATTCATTCATAATGGATACTCAATTAAAAATTTTTTTTTTTTTTATAAACATTACTATTTAACCCATAGATGGGACCCTAACAGGTACTACCACTCCTAGTTAGTGGACATGGGAGCAATGGTGGTGAAGGGATGCTCCATATTTCCCAGAACTGAAACTTCATCAGATAGTTTGTCATACCCAGGACAAGCTACTGGTCAGGTGGGCTCCTTAAGTTGAAGAAATAGAAATGAGGTATGAGAAATAAATGGAGTAAAATGAATTTATTAAAATGTTAGGTTCTAAGGAAAATGTTTTTATTTGTTCATTTTTCAATTAACCTTTTTTTACATTTTTCAGTTTGTGTTATGACAGTGATATAATTCTTTCCAGCAAATCATTATTTTTTAAAATTTATTTTATTTTTCAATAATGAAACTAATTTTATAATTATCACATTTTTTTGGAGGAATTCTAGGTGCCCCTAGGACAGGGGACCCGGACAATAGCCCCCTTATCAATCTGGCCCTGAATTAAATTTTATTTAAGAAAGCAAATAACATTCCTATCTTAAAGTAGTTGTATCTTCCCTTTCATAGGGTTGGATGTTGAAAAAAAAAAAAAAAAAATAGGCCTTAATCCACATGTCTTCCTGGATTTGCTAAGACTTGAAGATTTTTCTTTTTCTTATACGGTTCAAAAAATTGAATGTAGATAGGGCAAATTTAATATCTAAACTTAGAAGTTGAGAATAATATGGTGTTAAGTTGATTATGAAAGGGGAGGGAAGAAATGAAAACAAACTTGGATCAAATTTTTGATTTCTTGCAGTATTTAGTGAATATTATTTATTGTAATTTTTAAAACCACTTTAACCGCGTGATGTTTTGCGTTAAAATTCTAGAAAAGATAGATGTAGTTATAAATTTCATTTTTTAAAAATTTAATTTTAAAAATTCATTTAGTTACTGAGCTAAGGAATGTAATCTCAAATTTAGGTTGTACTCATCAGTTAATTTTATTTTAAAGTAATAACTGGTATAATTTTTTCAAATTAAAATTTGATTAATTTTTAATTTTTTTTTTTTTGTTGTTGTTGTTGTATAAAAGCTAATGGTGGGGAAAGAAAAAAAAATGAAAATAACTTTATTCTGGTCGGTATTTTTATTTTATTTTGTATTTTTTGTATATTTATTTTATTTTTGGACGTTTCAACTTCCGTTGTTTTGGGTTTTTTAATCTAATTTTTGTCAATAGTATTTTTAATAATTAAGTCGGTTAATTCAACTAAAAAAAAAAAACCCCAAAAAACAATGAAATGTTTTTCTAAAACTTTTTTATTTTATTTTTTAAACAAGCGCAACTCGTGATAAAACTAATACTTTCTTTCCTGTAAGAATTGTATTTAAAACAAGTAGACGGTATCAATTGAGATTGAAGTTTAACAAGAATTCATCTCATTATCCATAAAAGTAATTAGAATAAATAAAAGTTGTTTTGTTTTTGTTCAAGTCCTTTCCCCCCTCATTAGTACCGTACGTTATCTCAAATTCTTTACGAGAGTAACAAAACTAATTTTACGTTCGTTTTATTTTGTGGGATCTTTTTTACTAATCTATTTAAACAAAATCATATATTCATCAAGAAGGGATAATTTTCTATTTTTATCAGAAAGTTTGTCTTTATAAATCTTTTTTTATAAAGTTATACAAATAATCTGTATTGGGATTCATTTAAAAAATGCCAGCTAACTGTTTCAGTTTCGTTCACTTGTGTTATTCCGTTGATGTAGTCCACGTCGTTTTTTATATAAACACATGTTTAACAAAAACAGTTGGGTTCCTTCATGCTATAAATATAAATTGTTTACAAAAAAAAGGTAGGTATAATTTTTATATTCAAAATTAAAAAAAAAATTGCTTAATTTTATTTACTTTATTTACTTAATTTTCATTAATTTAAATGCCGTTTTTTCTGCTTGTTTTATTTATGAAAACTCGTATTTTGTACGTGCACGGATTGAACTAGTCTAACTCTACTTGTAGTACTTAAAAAGAGATTTTGTTTTTTTTAGACTCAAGTCTCAAACGATTTTCTTTTTCCTTCGTTTTAAAACTAATTATATTAATTCTTAAACTTGGATTTAACTTTAGTCTTAATTTTTAAAGAAAATCCTTTTAAATAAAGACATGTAAACTTGTCTTTTTGAAGCTTCCTGTATTCGTTTTTAAAAAGAAAAACGTTCGTATATAAACCGATATATTTTTGTACTGATGATGAATTGTTTTTAATGACAACTTTTTGTTCATTTTTAAACCTTTTTATAATGGAAATAATTTGGTTAATTTAATTATTATCGTTATTTTAAATATTAAATAATACTTTTCGGATAAAGTCATCGAAATTCTGGCTTTCAAACGAAATCCAAACAATCGTCAGTTTTTTTCTACTAAAATTATTGGAGACAAAAAAAAATATTTTTTCCCCCAAGTATTTTTTATTTTTGGACAAATTTTAATGTTTTTGTGGCGTTAAATCCCTTTGTAAAAATGTTCAACCTTTTGTGTATTAAATGTTTGGATTTTTTAAAATCTTTAAAAAATAAAAATGGAAAGTGACGGGTTAGGAATTTTATTTTAAATATTTAAAAAAAAATGTTTTAAATGTCAACATTAAAAAAAAAAATTTTTTTTTCACTTGTTCCCATGATTTTACTTTGGCATTTTTAGTATGAATTTAAATGTTTAAAGATTAATTTTGATATAGTTCAGAGTTAACAGGAGTTTAGAAAAAAATAAAAATGAACGACTTTGAATAAGTATAATCAACCTCTATGTAAAAATTGAATGGAAAGTGGACTTCTTTCTTATACTGAACTAAAAGCTTAAATGTTTATAAGTATTGAAAACCCACGTCTATCTACCCCCTCCACACACACTTTCAATTATTTTATACCCCGAAATAAATTTAATCCTTCCATTCTTTGTAAATAAATAAATAAAAATAACCAAACAAATTAACATTTAAAAAATTTCCCTGATTTAGCTCAATAAAATCTTGATTAATTGATTTACCTACCTCCCCTCCCCGTCCAACACTAGCAGGATGTGACACAAGGTAAATTTTTAAGCAGAGTAAAGTTGGCTTGAATTAAATCTTCTTTCTAGACTGTCTACCTTACTATTTCACCATATCTGGTAAGAGAACAGTTGGCTTCAAGCCTTTCTAAAGGGAATGCTATTTCTAGACTGGTTACTTAAGAGGCTAAAGAACCCAGTCTGCCTTACTATTTACCCATAGCTTAGAGATGAATTAGTGCCTTTCCCAAGGGCATTAGCACAAAGTGAAATGCAAAAATATTTAATGCTGCTCTCTGGAATGATTCAATTTCTCCTTATTCTAATTAAAATGTATTTTTTATAGCAAGTGGTTACCTCTTTGGAGAGTTCAATCCCCGCTGGATACCCACCCCATATTTACAGGCTTGTCACATACTACCTAGGTTATAAAAATACAATGTATTGTTTAAATCAGTTCTGGGCAAACAGCGGCTTGCAGTGTTTTCTGAATAGACCCCTTGTGTGTAGTAGGTATTTACTAGCCTGTAGGCACTTGATTGAGGTACCTTCAACATAAAATTACCTTATTTATTTTTTTTCCCCTCTTAGTAGCCCTTATGGCACCCCCAACCCTTTTTAAATGTGCTAGAAGGCGGTATCCTGGGTATGATGTTAAACTGCAATCTAATGAAGTTCCAATTTTGGAGCTCGATGTTGAATACCCCCTTCATTGCCATCACTCTCGGGTCCACGTTGACCCGGAGTTGTAGGACCTGTTAGGGTCCCATCTTTGGCTTGAATAGAAAATGAGTTGTTAAAAGTTTAAAAAAAAAAAAAAAAAAGTTTAAATAAAATTGAATGTCCATCAAGAATGAATTAAACAAAACATGTCTGGCACAAAATAACCCAACAAGGAGTGGTATGCCATAAAATCCAACTAACCCTCTAAGTGTAGCCTGCTGAGCCATCTCTTGTGTAGCCTGCTTCTCGAAAAAACGGTTGCTCATGCCTTGTTTAAATGGTTTTGAAAACCATACATATCTTTTTTTTTTTTTTTTTTTTTTTTTTTAATACTCCAGAGATGCTGATAGGTATGCATCCTGCATCCCAGTGTTTTTCTTTTTTCATCCATCACCATTTCAAGCTAATTGTAAATACATTTCAATATTTTCTTGGAAATGAATTACACAGGATAGGTTACAAGGTAGGAGTTAGACAGCTATGATCTTTTCCCCCAGATCATATATAAAAACCCTACAATCTATTAAGAAACTTTAGTTGGGACCCATAAATTTTCCCGGGGACTCGTTCAAAATCATGTCCACCCCCAATTTTGGGGCTTTAAATTCTCATAACTTTTGAACCACAGATTTGCATAATTTGAACAGTTTTGAACTCCTTTTACACAGCTTTATTTAACTAATGATTAAATAACAATAACCTCCAAATAAAATAAAAAATCAACTGGGAATGCTACAAATATGTGCGTCCCAGGACTCTCTAAATTAAAAAGCTATCAGCATCATTGTATACATGCACAAACATGTAGTTGGTTAGTTTTTGATTTCCTGTGAGTTGGCAGGGTGCAGACTGACTGTACCCCCCCCCCCCACACACACACACATAAAGGTGTTCTGGGTATGAAACTGAACTAATGGTGAGATTCCAGACCTGGGGAGGGTAGAGTACCTGTATTGCCATTCTGACCTTGAGGGGTAGTACCTGTTAATTCCGTCTATAGATCTGTTTAGAAATTATTTGTATTCGGTAGGACTAAACACTTGAACCGACATTAGCTCAGTCGGTAGAGAATCCGGTTTAAGACCAGCCCTCACCAACTCGGCGTATGAGTAGCATGGGGATCTGTGTGGTAAAGTAAGCTGATGGTAGGTGTAGTGATCTATCTCAGATGCAAAAAACAATCTCTAGTGAAAAGGGATAGACTCCCTCGCTTTTAGGCCACACCAATGAATTATGATATAAATGTGAATAGGAATGTGATTCCTAAATAAAATAACCCTAGACAGGTTGACATGCTGTTAAAATGAATCAAATAGGTTTATTATCGGCGTCTATTAACTATTTAACTCCCGATGCATTAATGTAAAATCATAATTAAAAATTCATATCGTAGGTTGCATAATTTTTTTTTAAAATAAAAGAATGACAATACAAAATAGGCTGGTAATTATCGATTTAAACACTGAGTAATATTTATCACTGCAGATAATCTGATATATTTTATTTTTATTGTTTATTAAAGCTGTTATCTTTTTTAGCTCCTTGACTGTCTTAAGTAACCTTAGCTAAGCAGCAATTAGTCAGGAATGATAGGCTTTTGAGCTCCAACCCCCACTCATACTCCCTAACAACCACGATCACTAAAGAAAGGTTCCGATTTTTTTTAAAATTTTTTTTTTTATACTTCTGTTGTAGGTAATCTAAGAAATCTTGAGTATATGAAATTTAATGGTTGCTAACTTTTCAAATCTTATGGAGATTATTTTTCTGTCTGTAACCGAAACTATATTACTATTCAAGTCAAAATTTACCTTAATTATTTACGTCATATTCTCCATGATTTTATTTTTATTTAAACCTCAATTATTAATTGTTTTACATTAATACTGTTGACCATATCTACATATCAGTAACATACAATTTTATTTATATATACAACAAAATAGTGGTTTATAGTGCGAACAGGAAGGCTATTTTTGCAGATTGATATTAAAAATTTGATTTTTTTTTAATTAATGTGCTTAGTATTATTGATATTCTAATTGATTGGTTTTATCTTACTAAATATGAACAAAAATCTTAAAAGAAATCCATTAACAAGAAGAAATGATTGTAATTTTATTCTTTGCTTACTATTTTAACTAAATAATTGAATTAGGAAAATTTTAGCAATGGAAGAGTAAGTTTCGGTTCTGTTTTTCGATTATACCCCCTGTTACAAATCTTATCTGCATTCTTATTTAGTTTCATTAGCCTTTCTTATCTAATATATTTTATTACATTAAAACTTAAATACTTGCACCCTGAATGTGAAAATATTTGCTCGTAGTTTTAACTTTTTTTTTAATTTTTTAATTTTTTTTTTTAGAGTTAAGACTGCTTGGTTTTTATAATGGTAGCCATCTTAAAATATACAGTTTTATATTATTTGGATTAATTGCACTATTGTCTCTCTGGCCTTCTTGAGGAACCTTCTCTTCGAACTCTGGAACCTTCATGGAACTTTGAACCAAAACCCTGATTCAATCCACTGGTGTAGACTGGCCTCATTCTGTTAATCCAGACTGGGTACAAGTGTTAAGCTGTGTTTATTATGTTACTCGGATGCTGATAGGTACTCGTCCTGCGTCCCTGATGCGTAAAAATCTAAACGGATTCAGTAAAATCATATCCATGCGTCCCAATGTCTTTTCTTCTGTCACCATTTCACGTTAACTGTAAATACATTTCAATAGTTCCTTAGAAACAAATTAATCAGGATCGGTTACAAGGTAGGAGTTAGACGGCTTTAGTTGTTTCCCCAAATCATAAATAAAAAGCCTACAATCTATTAAGAAACTTTAGTTGGAACTCATCAAATTTTCCTGGGAACCCATTCAAAGCAAATGTGCATCACTGGTTACTGTTGCCGTTGACCAGGATTGAACCCGCAGCCTAGAGATAACTCACTTAGGCATTCAGTTAATACAGTTCTATATCCACTACGTCGTGTGTCTAATTGTTCAGTTTTAATTATAAACTAGTCTTGGCAATTTAAAAATAAAGTTTTTAAATTTTTTAAATTCATACCACAAACTGCCCTGTCGGCTGGGTGTTAGAATGCACCTCTGCAGAGGGGTAAAACACACCCAAATGGGGGCCACCTGTTAGCCGTGGGTGGTGACCCATGATGCTTAAGGATGGAGTCTTGGTGGTTGAGCAGTCCATGACCTGCAACACTCAACTTAGAACCTTACTTAGGCTAGACGGGCAGTCAGAGGCCCCTTCTGATCAATTGGCTCGTCAAGCCCCTATCACCTATATGATTGTCCCAACCCTATTGCCCTTATGGCAAGTCCCAACCCTTTTATCATATAGGTGCTAGAAGGCAGTGGCTGAGGGTCTACATGTCCTGGAAATGACATTAAACTTTATCTGATAGTGAGGTTCCAGTTTTGGAGGTTTTGGGAATGTGGAATACCCCTTCATCAGCATTGCTCCCTAGTCCACTCTGACCCGGAATGGTAGTACCTGTTAGGGTCCCATCTATGGGTTAAATAGAAAAATGTATTTATAAAAACAATTGTGTATCCATTAAGAATTCATTTCAAAACTTTATCGGCATTAAGTAACCCACTGAGGTTGATATGCTGTAAACCAAACCAAATCGTACCACAAAGTATATGTAAACTTGATCAATACCATACAAAAAGTAACTCCATATGATCCCCCGATGATGCTATCATATTGTTAAAACCATTACAGTGAGGGAGTCTATCCCCTTTTCACTAGCGCTAGATGAAGATCATTTTTGCATCTAAGGTGGAACACCACACCTACCATACAGATCCCTGTGTTACTCGTAAGCTGAATTGGCGAGGGCCAGTATTGAACCAGGAAACTTATGGTTCCTTGGCGGGCGCTCTGATTTTATCTCTTATTTTAAATGCAGTTTGAGATTCATATGGCCCTCAAATGTCTTCGTAAACACTAAAACCATAGGTGGCTCTCAAAACAAAGGGGTTAACACCCTGTAGTAAAGAGTCTATCCCCATTTCACTAGCATTTTTTTTATTTTTTTTTTTTATTTTTATTTTTTTATTACCACAGTCCTACTGAATACAAATAATTTTTCAACAGATCTATTTGAACCAGGAATCTTGCTATCCTTAGGCAAGTGCTAAACTGGCCCTATATATGTAAAGTGGTTAAATAGTAAAACTACGTTTTTTTTTTTTTTTTTTTTTTTTTTTTTTTTCTATTTCTCTGAATTTAAGATGAGGCTTGATATTAATATTATTTGGATTATTCGGACTATTGTCCTCATCAATGTTATTTGTACAGATAACAAAGATGAGTCTGAATAATCCAAATAATACTTTTTTTTTTTTTTTTTTTCTCTCTCTCAAGCTAAGAGCTCAGGGTGGAGATATCAACAGTTGGATGCTCAGGGTTTGAAGACTTCATTTGTTTTGAATGCTTTCATTAAAATATTTCTTCTTAGCTGTTTTTATAATTCAATTGAAATATTTTTTTATTTTAATTTCTTAGCATTTTTTTGTTCCCTTGAGAATCTGGAATGATCTTTTTAGTTTTTGATATTTTTTTTTTCTCTCCTTTGTCTTTTTGTTTCTTCTTTTTGAAGACCTTGACACTTATATTTCTTTTTCTTTATTGCAGCTCCCAGCAGTGGGTATGATGGAACACCGGAATGCTGAATCAATGCAGGATGATGTTCAATCTGCATCTCCGGTGCACCATCAATACAGCAGGGTAAGTTATGTTACTTTTTTATAATGACTAGCAAAATAATAAAACGCCCTCTGGGCTGTGTATAATAAATTTAAAAAAAAAGTTAAAAATTCAGAGCGTTTGTATCAGGAGTAAAATCACCAAATTTATTCAAGTAGAGAGAAAAAAAACTAATTATATTGAAAATTAGTTCTGTCCCTCTCAAATAAAATGTTGTATGCATCTATTAGTAATTAGATAATTATTTTGGATATTTTACACACAATTGTAGGTATTTCGTTATTTGTAAACTTTTTAGTTAATTTGTTACTGTAAAAAGGCCCCCCCCCAAAAAAAAAAAAAAATAGAAAAAAATTAATATATAATACTGAACATGTATTTATTAAAACTTAAAAAAAACAATGGGGACCGTTTAATGTAGCATATTCTAAGTATTAAGGATTTTGAATATCGATTACTCATAAACAAGCAATTCCCGAGGATTAGACAACAAATCTCCCTTATTGATAATGAAATTTTATTGCATACAGTACTCGGGTGTACCACAACTCATCAATTGCTTATGTATAGTATATAGATTAATGTACTAATGCCAGGAATAGCGTACAATCATGTGTATGGATGGGGTATATCTGGTATCCATGTGTCCCAGTGTTTTTCTTCCCTCATTCCAAACTAACTGTAAATATTTCAATAGTTTCTTAGAAATGAATTACACCAGATAGGTTACATGGTAGGAGTTAGTTGGTTTAGTTGGGACCCATAAATTTTCCTGGGACTCAATCAAAGCAAATGTGTGTCCCGGGATGCACTAAATCAAAAAGCTATCAGCATCACTGGTGTTGTCGAATTACAAGAATCATGGACATTTTGAAAGATGCTGTGTTTCATTTTGGTATTTGGAATAATGAAAGCTATTAACATTTTCATGAATTAGATGCAAAATTTCAACAAATACAGAACTAAAGAAAATCTGTCCCTGCATTTTGTACATATTCACATTTTCCACTTACTATCATGTGTATTCATTTTGATGAGAAAAAAAAATCTCTGCCATTCTTGTTCATATTGACTAAGTAGGTATTTGCCCAATAGTGTAGGTTGATTTTGGAACTGTAATATATCTCCCATGTGGCGAAAGTTGCAAATTAAAGAATTACCACAATATTTTTCTTCAAAGCTTTGCCTTCGTTTGAGGAAATAGACTTCAATCTTTTACAATGTTATCACTGTTACAGCTTATTCGTTAAAGAGTAGCATATTGGATGTGTCAGTTGTTATGTAGGGTATATTTTCAACTTGAATTCTAGTTCTAATATTTTGTTTAATTTAAAATGACAATCTGTTTTTAGATATTGAAATTGCTAAATTTTCTAACCAATTCCTAGGCTAAATGTTGGAAAACGAGGAATTTTGGTGCATTCTACTAGACTATCTTTGATACTATTTCCTCAAACAATGGTGCAAGTAAAAGATCTAGTTTTTGTTATAAGTATTCATTATACCAACAAAACTTTAGCTGTTTGAGAATATTTTAAGTTAAAAATCGACCTACCCTGTTGCCCATCACGACTTGTTGAATGGGACACAAGTTTGTATGTATGGGGCAAGGGTCATCTAGTAATGGATTTGTGAAAATAGCTTGCTAACCAATACACCAGTCTTGTCTTGTGACAGTTTCCAGCCAGGGTGGGTTGAGCCAGCTCTTCAAAAATGGAGTATCATGATAATAAGACATACGCAAGCAGTCCCTTATCCCCAATACACCAGTAAATAAAATCAATTAGTTATTTTTCTTTTAAGAATGGAATTGTGCCGAATTGTAGAATGTTCAAACAGCTGGAGAGTTTGTTACATGAAGTCTACAATTCTAACTCCTGATGTTATATACCCCCACATGTTGCGGGCATACAACAATGTTCTTTTGACAGAGAGAGAGAGAGGGGGGTAGACAGTAGAGATTTAAACACAGATGCATAACTTGCATAACTTTTCTAATTCTCTGTCCACTTGTGATCGCCTAGTCTGGATTCTTGTTGTTGGTTCTTCATCTTCTTGGCTGGTCTTCTATCTAATGCATGCATCGACCAACAAAACCATGTTGCTTTTTAAAACTTTATTCTTAACTAACTAACATGCAGGTGAATCCAGCTAGGGCAAGAGACATCTATCTTGTCTAAAATCCTGACTGGTACTCGCAATCTAATTCAAAATCACGTGACGTGCGGGATTTCCGGTCTACTGTATCTTTCCATGGAAAACTGCTGTTGATATGAAAGGCTATCCTTGCAGAAATACAGGGGGTTGCCAATAATGTATGCCACCACATAGATTATGCAACACTGAGTTTAACTCATCGATACTAGAAA
Source organism: Doryteuthis pealeii (assembly GCA_023376005.1). Classification (NCBI taxonomy): domain Eukaryota; kingdom Metazoa; phylum Mollusca; class Cephalopoda; order Myopsida; family Loliginidae; genus Doryteuthis; species Doryteuthis pealeii. The sequence goes on along the minus strand of CM042178.1, from coordinate 47,740,273 downwards.
AATGTGACCCTTTGGGTCATCTATTGAGCTCTGGGTAGATAATTGATCAGGAGGAAAGTTAATTTGCAAAACAAATAAAATAAAAAAAAAAAAAAAAAAAAGACCGGAGAATAAAAATAATATTAAAATCATTTTGCTAAAATTTGCAATTGAGTAAAAAAAGAACTAACCTGTCTTATATAAAAGCCAGCTGTTAGCGGCTAAAAATTAACAGTTCATCTACCGCTCGCACTCTTTACACTCACAAAGAAAACTTATATATATATATGAGAAAGTGACAGGCAGAATGTGAAGTAAGACTGAGTTTTTGACTTAATTGCAAATTATGATTAATTAAAACTGAATAAGAAATTTTTTTTTTTTTCCAAACCTAATTTAATCCCAAAACAAAGGAATATTTTGGGATGATTTTTGTGTCATTAAACTAAATAGGAAAAAAGCATTGAGCAAACAATCAGATTTACTCAGTATAATAATAGATGGGGAAATAATTTTAAAGTAGGCAGTTGTTCAGTGGGTTGCATGACTTTCACCTTTTTTTACTAATCTGCAAATATGACTGATAGGTTGCTATTTTTCTTTCATCAAAATAAATACACATTGTAGTGGAATATGTAAATTTGTACAAAATGTAGGACCCCCCTTTGGCTGGGGCTGTAGAATAGAGTAGGTTGAGTTTGGAACTGTAATGTTTCCCATGTGGTGAAAGTTGCAAGTTAACAGATTTGCCACGCATAATAATTTTCTTCAAAACTTTGCCTTCATTTGAGGGAATATATTTCAATCTTTTAAAGTGTTATCACTGTCACAGCCTAATTAATAGGTAAAAAGTAGCATGTCGGTTGTGATGGGATATATTTTCAATATTTTATTCGCTTTGTTTAAAATGTCAACCTTCTGTTTTAAATATTGGAATTGCTAAATATTCTAACCAATTTCTCGGCTAAATGTTGAAAAAATAAGGATTTTTAGTGCATTTGAGTAGATCTTTGATACTATTTCCTCAAACAATGTAAAAGATCTAATTTTTGGTGTCTGTATTCAATATATTAACACAAATTTTGCACCTCTGGACAATTTGATATTTAAAAAAAAATCAACCTACCCTATGTAGAATATGCTGACTGCACCTCTGCAGAGGGGTATGACCTTCTCCTCACCCTTGTAGAGCCACCTGTTGGCTGTGGGTGCCGACCTGTGATGCTTAAGGATGAAATCCTGTGGCTGAGCAGTCCATGACCTGCAACATTCAACTTTCACCCTTACTTAGGCTAGACAGATAGATGGTGTCCCATCTGATCAATTGACTGGTCACATCAATCCTTATCACCTATACAATTGTCCTGACATTATTGCCCATATGGCAAACCCCCCAACCCTTTTATCAGTGTTAGAAAGCAGTGGCTGAGGGTCTTGGTATCCTGGGTATGACATTAAACTGCATCTAGTAATGAAGTTTCAGTTTTGGAGAGTGGAATAAGTACTTTCATTGCCATTACTCCTAGGTCAACTGACTTGGAGTGTTAGTACGTATTAGGGTCCCATCTTTGGGTTAAATCAGGTTTTCTGAAAGTGGTCTACATACCCCACCACACACACTTCGGGGTCTATACAAGAACTCGGGTCTGTAAGTATTCAATGGAAACTACTAAGCCTTCTAAGTATTTAGAAATTCCACAAGAATCCTGGAAAACATGCTCACGTTAGATTTTTCATTGCTCCCAGGTTCACTCTGACTTTGAGTGGTAGTACCTGTTAGGGTCCTATTATGGGTTAAATCTTTGCTGGCATTAAATGACCCACAGAGATTGATATGCCATAAAACCAATCAACCAACCAAACAGATTTAGCATTAGATAACCCACAGGGCTGGTATGCTGTCTAACAAACCAAAATGTAGGGGACAAATCTTTAGTTTCAAATTTTCCTTAATTCAATTTATACTTATCAAAAAAATTTTCCCCACTTTTTTTTTCTCCCATTGTATTTCATGGGTAAAATACAAATAGGGAAAAAAATTATAAAAAGTGGTAAAAAATTGTGCTGTAAATATTAAAGCAAAATACAAAGTTTGATCACCTTTTAAAGAAAATGGTTCTGTTAACATTTTGTCATCCTAGATTCCTACCCTTATTGACACTGTTTTTCCATGTTGGTGTCTGGCATAAACCTAACCAAACAGATTTTTTTTTCTAAGTGTTTTTTTGGTAGCACCTTAATTTACAAGAATTGGGAACAAAGTACCTATAAACATTTAAATGTTTATTTCTATTCAAAACAAATGTCACCTTTTTGAATACAATTTCAACTTTATCGAATTTCGAAATACAGAGCATTAAACAATATTTTAGAGTTGAATAAGTTATATTAAAGAGGTGTCATTTGTTGGGCTTTGTTCTTAAATTCTTGCAAATTTAGGTGCTACTAAAAATTACTTAATTTTACATTCTACAATTGCAAAATAATAAAGGCATCTCTTTCTGACCATATTGTCATGGTCACATAAATGTATTTTGAGAACACTGTAAATACAGTGTACCTTTTATATAAAAAAAAAAAAAAAAAAAAAATATAAATTTTTTTTAAAAAGTTAATTTTTTTTTTTTTTTATATTGGTCAATCACTACAATAAATCTTTGAAACAAACTGATATAGACTTCACTAATTTAAAAAAAAAAAAATCTATAGTAATACTCTTGATCCTTGATTTTGCAACACCCTTGGGTTAAAAATGAGACCGTCTTCACCTTCCAAGGTGAAATGGAAATCCTGATTATTTGGTGTCTCTTTTCCATCAAATTCTTATTTCTTATGAGCTGTCACCTCAGCTAAATAATGGACCATTCCGTTTTTATAAAGAAAGGCAAGAAATAAAGATTATACTTTTTACATATTGAAGTATTTTGCAATAGTTCTTCAGTAAACATATCAAACAATTAAAATATCCTACTGAGGTCAGTTCTCTTGGTTGGGGCTTTAGAATACATCGACTGCATCTCTGCAGTGGGTAAGACCCCCCCCCCGGGACCATCTGTTGGCCATGGGTGGCAGCCCATGATGCTTGAGGATAGAATCCTAACGGCTGAGCAGTCCATGACATGCAACACTTACCTTTCACCCTCACTTGGGCTAGACGGATTGTCGGAGAGGGCCCCCTTCTATCAATTGGTTGGCCATGTCAAGCCCTAGCACCTATGATTGTCCCAACCCTATTTCTCTTATAGCAACCCCCAAACTTTTTATGTGCTAGAAGGTAGTGGCTGAGGGTCTTCATGTCCTGGGAATTGTTAAATTCTATCTGAAGGTCTGGGTAATGTGGAGCACCCTTCATCACAATTACTACCAGGTTCACTCTAACCAGAGTGGTAGTACCTGTTAGGGTCCCATCTATGGGTTATATAGAAAAATTTTTTTATTAAAAAAAAAAAAAAAAAAAAAAAAAAAAAAAATTGATTAAAAAATTTTCTGCCAAACTATTGCTATGAATATTTAGAATTTTTGCCGGCATTAAATGACCCACCAAGCTGTGCTGTAAAACAAAACATAATTTTGGTAATTGAGCCTTGGTTTTTATAAAAATGCTGGATTCTCAATTCTATACAATCCACTTTAAGACTGGAAGTTGAGGAATTCTTCAGTTATGGTTTATCTAATTTTCACTTCCAATATCTGGAGAAATCATTTAATAATTCTGATTTGGTCAAAGGGAATGTTACTCAAGGTCTGTGGAATGGGCGGGGGGCGGGGCAGTCTTAGTAATATTTCCTTACTGGTGAGGAGGGGGGTTAGAATGAACAGGTCTGATAGCTAAGGAGATAAGGTCCTGAAACTTCTTAATGCTCTGAGGATGTTTTAATGTTTACATTTCAATTAACTCTTTCGCAGGCAGGTTTTATTTTTTAAATTTAAAAAAAAAAAAATTCTTGTAGAGCAGGGATATCAAACTTTAAGTCTGTAGACCCCTACAAAAATTTGATCAACCTATCAAGGACCCCCCTCATTATATACCCAAGTCCACCTTGCAGTTGTTTTGTTGCAACCAATTATGTAATTAACAAAATCTGCACAAACGTTTATGGAAAACTGTTCATTGTAAAGTAAGTGTAACATGTAAAAAAAAAAAAAAGTGCTGCAAATATTTAATAGTAACTTAACTAAAAAAAGGAAGCACAGGTGTGAATTGAGTTTTCTTTCTAGATTGGTTACCTAGCCAAGGTTAAAGAGCTCAGTCTGCCCTATTTACCCATAGCTAGAGGGTGTATTTGGATACATACTTTTCCCAAGGTTATTAGTGCTATGTGAAATGCAAACACCCGGGCAGAATTTGAACTCTAGTCGACGAGTCTTTTTCCTATGATAAAAAGTATAAATATAAATACACAACGTATATTACTTCCTAACCGTTAGGTATGACATAACCCCAGGCGGGTTGATATGCCATTAAAATCAATAAACCAACAAACATCCTGTCGGTTGGGGTGTTAGAATGCACTGACTACACCTATGCAGAGGGGTAAGACTCCCCCAGTGGGGCCACCTGTTGGCTGTGGGTGGTGTTAAGGATAGAACCCAGGTGGTTGAGCAGTCCATGACTTGCAATACTCCACTTAGACCCTTACTTGGGCTAGACAGGCGGTCGGAGAGGCTCCCTCCAATAAATCGGCTGGCCATGTCAAGCCCTAGTACCTATATGATTGCCCCAACCCTATTGCCCTTATGGCAATCCCCAACCCTTATCATATGGGTGCTAGAAGGCAGTGGCTGAGGGTCTACATGTCCTGGGAATGACATTAAACTCTATCTGATGGTGAGGTTCCAGTTCTGGGAATGTGGAGCACCATTGCTCCCTGGTCCACTCTGACCTGGAGTGGTAGTACCTGTTAGGGTCCCATCTATGGGTTAAATAGAAAGACATGAGTTTATAAACAATTTGATTATCCATTAAGAATGAATTTATTTCAAAACTTTGTCGGCATTAAATGACCCACTGAGGTTGATATGCCGCCAACCAAATCTAACCATTACACCAAGCACCTCCAAGATTTGAACTTGTGTTGCAGAGTCCATTTTCTTTTGATTAACATCACACCATGTGCCTCCTGCAAAATAGAGGGTGTGTTCAAACAAGATATATATATATATATATATATATATATATATCTCAAACAAAACAATTTGATCAGCAATTGTCATAGTACAATAGCATGAAAACAAAACACTCACTTTTAATTCATATTTCTGCAGAATAATCTTTATATAATCCTTTAGCACAGTGGTTCCCAATCTGGGTGCCGCGGGAAAGTATTCATTATTCAAGGTATAAACGAAAATATTTCAACAAAGTCTGGCCTATATATATATTGAAGAAACTGCAATATAGTAGGAAAATATTTCACTGTAACAATGCATGGCGATATGAAAAACGCCTTGGTGAGGATTAGAACCGAAGACCATATCTGTATGCAGAATTTCAATACAAGATGTTGCTCACTGGCATATCAACCGTTTTGGGGTTATTTATTGCCTAATCAAGAGCCTATCTTAGTGCATGAAATAGGTCCTATAGGTTGAATCCACTCCAACACAGTAGTGTCTAGTGTTGTTACACTAAATTCACTTTTATTAAAACTAGCTAATAATAAATATTTTCGTATTCTTTCATTCTTGGATCTATAGAATATATTCCTTATATGGCTGTGCCGCAAAAATCTTAAACAGCTCATTGGTGTGTTGCCATACAAAAAAAAAGTTCGGGAACCACTGCTCTAACACACTAAGGCATCCCTTTGTGGTACAATGATTAGCAAGCTAGGGTTAAATCCTACATAAATTCCACCATCGTATGTCACACCGCCAAAAAAAATGCTAAAAATCAAGGAATTAACAGTTTAATGAAATTTTCAGTGATACATTAATGAATAAAAGATATAATGCACCAGTTATTTTATTTAAAAACTTTTACATTTTTTTCAGGTCAATTAACTTTGAACCACGTATGTTTGTGAATCTGTGTTACGGCTCAGATACGTGGTTCAAAGTTAACTGACCTGAAAAAATGTAAAAGTTTTAAAATAAAATACTTGGTGCATTATATCTTTTATTCATTAATATATCAACACTGAAAAATTTAATTAAATTCGGTTAATTCCTGGAATTTATGTCCGTTAAGTAGGATTTAACTGCAAGCTAGTCTCTCAGATCTATTACTACTGAATAGTAAGTTTGTGACTTTGTCACATTCTACCTGTGGGGAACAGGTTGGGTAAATACCTACAATCCTACAACTCTGTAGGGTCTCTTAACAATCTTTTCTATGCATTAACATTGAATTGGTCAATGAGCAGCCACTAGGAAAATTCCTTACATTGAACTACTGCAAGGTGACAATTGTCACTCTGCCTGTTTAATCATTGGCAACAAGAATATCGCTCCACCTGCAAAAGGATAAAGCAATTTTGAGTAAGCTAGATGGGAACTACACTAGTATTCTTGAAGCACCACTCGCCCCACCTAAAAAAAGCAGCTGTACAGTAGGGTAGGTTGATTTTTTTTTTTTTTTTTTTTTTTTTTTTTTTTTTTTTTCACTTTAAAAAAATATCAAATCGTCCAGGGACGCAGTTGTATGTTGGTATAATGTATACTGATACCAAAAACTAGATATCTTACTTGCACTATTCAGGAAATAGCATCAAAGATTGCCTACTAGGATGCACTAAAAAAATCCTCGTTTTTGCAAAATTTAGCCTAGAAATTGTTTAAAAAATATAGAAATTTCAATATTTAAAATTGTAAAGATTGTTATTTTAAATGAAAAGAATAAAATATAACTAGAATTCAAATTGAAAATATGCACCCCAATCATGACCGACAGCTCCGCTATGCTGCTTTTTACATAATTAAGCTTGTAACAGGGGTAACATTTTAAAAGATTGAAATCTATTTTCTCAAATGAAGGCTAAGTTTTGAAGAAAAATATTTTTTGTGGTAATTCTGTATGTTAATTTGTAACTTACGCCACATGGGAGACGTTACAGTTCCAAAATTGACCTACCCTACTGTACAGCCACTTATGTCCTATTTCACAAACCATTCAAGTAAGATATGACACACTACTGGATAAGCAAGTGACACTCATAAGTAACGTTGCTCTAGCTCTTCCTTCTGCCATTACTCCCAGATCCACTCTGATCCAGAGTGAAAGTACCTGTTAATTCCGAGTTTATGGGTCCAATAGCTCTTCAAAAATTCTTCTTGCACCCCCCCCCCAAAAAAAAAGCCCAAAAAACTTAAATACCTACACAAACAAAATTTTGTTCTGTTATATAAGCTTCCATTGTCTTGATTGATTTGTTAGTTTTTAAATTTTTTTTTTTTTTTCCCCAATTTTTGAGATGTGGCTTAATATTATTTAGATTATTCAGACTATTGTCCTCATCTTTATTGTTAAGACAGTTTTAAGTGACAGTTATCTCTAGGCTGCAGGTTCAATCCTGGTCAAAGGCGACGGTAACATGTAATAATTAACACGGCTTAACATCTGTATCCCAGCTATGGTTAGTGGAATGAGAATGGGATACACCCGTGGATTGAATAAAGGATTGTGTTCAAAGTTCTGTGAGGGCACATTGGCCAAAACATTGTACAGATAACAATGATTACAATAGTCCAAATAATCCTTTTTTCTTTCTTTTTTTTTTAAATTTTTTAAAAAATTTATTTATTTTTTTAAATTATATTATCTAAAAATTTTTAAAGTTTTGATCATCTGTTTCTGAAAACTCTTATACAAGTTTGTATGAGTGTCCTTGGTATTGATGTTAAACTGTATCCACTGGTGAGGTTCTAGTTCTGGAGCTCTGAGGTGTGCAGCGTTGCCTTTTTGTTGCTGTCACTCACTGCAGTGGTTGTACCTGTTAGGGTCCCATCTAAAGCTTATAGGTCAATTTTGAAAATTATTAATACTAGATAGGAATACTTTAAACCACTTAGGTGTTTGAGATGTATATGTGTTGTCCATGTGGCCATAAAAACACCAGTGACCACAGCAGTCAACCAGTCTAAAAAAAAAGAAATCCTCGTAAAAGGGATAATTCTCACGAAATATTGGATAAAATAAAGTGGAACTTAGCACATAACATCTAACTCGGTTTCTTATTTATTTCTCACTTTACCCATGCAGTGATGCCGATAGCTTTTTGATTTTAGTGCATCCTGTGATGCACATATTTGCTTTGAATGAGTTCCCAGGAAAATTTATGGGTACCAACTAAAGGTATCTAATTCCTACCTTGTAACCTATCCTGTGTAATTCGCTTCTAAAAGACTATTGAAATGTATTTATAGTTAACTTGAAATGGTGAGGGAAGAAAAACACAGGGATATGATTTTACTGCGTCCTTTTAGATTTTTATGTGTTAGGGATGCAGGATATGTACCTATCAGCATCTATGATATATATAATGTTGTCTGTGTGGCCATAAAAATGCCAGTGACCACAGCAGTCAACCAGTCTAGAAAAAATCCTTGTAAAAGAGGAATCATTCCTTTGAAATATTGGCTGAAATAAAATGGAACTTAGCACATAACATCTAACTCGGTTTCTCATTTATTTCTCTCTTTACCCATGCTTCACACTAAATCCAAAACAATTTTTTTTTTTCTCTCCCCTCAGATGCCAATTTTGAAAACTTTAATAATAATTCATGAAATTTCTGATTTCTCGTTCCTTTTGTATTTAAGGAGAGGCTCCTGGAGTTAAAGAAAGTACCTGCTGCCAGAAGCAAACCGTATGGACTTTCGAAAGAATTTTATACGTGAGTATATGTTTGTCACTTGTCAACTTGGATGTTGTATGCTTATTAGAAATTAAGTCTGTAAAGCCTGGAATTTGTTTGAGGTCAAAGGTTACTTCTATTTCATAGATTTGTTAATTCTCTCTTTGTGGGGTATTATTATTCCAATGTATTTGATAAAAGTGAAATACATTTGACAAAAACTTTAAATTTATAATCTCTTGTAAATCACTAGTCGATTTTAGCAAAACAAATACACAGAATTTGGAAGATATCACCAGGCATACAACAGAATGGACAAATCTTAGCAACAAGGTAATTGCTCTGGAACTTAGCTTTCAGAAATCTTCTGATGAAGGGATCTTTATCCCAAAATATTAGTAAATCAAAGGTAAACAAACATAGTTATCTCATTTTTCTTTACACTTGCATTGTGATAGCCTTCAAAACCAACTATCAAACCAAATGTCCTGTCTTGTCTTGAATACTCCTAAAAATTGTGGATTATGAAGTTGGCATATGAGGAATACACTGATGTTGGCCAAAAAATATTTTTTTAATTTTTTAAATTTTTTTATTTTTTAAATTTTTTTTATTATTTAAGATTTATAGCTGCTTAAATCAAGAGGTATCCAAACTTTTTGCAAATGCTAAATCTGATGCGAGAAGGGCAATGGTTCTTTCTGACGTTTTTAACCACAAAATTACATGCAAATACTGTCATAAAACTGATAAAAAGCAAATAAAATAAAGTATTTATTTACTTTTATTTATTTTTTTTTTAATTTAAAAAGTTTTTTATTTTTTTATTTTATTTTTTAAAAGGCTATTGCAATGCAAAAGAAAATGTCCAAGGTTTTATTAATTTCAAAGTATCTTCATCTTCAGGGACATTTTCAATATGAATGCAGTACAAATTCAAACCCTGCTTTCAAACAATGCTCTAGTGGGCCATAAAAAATCTTGCTGAAGGTCAGACTTTGGACATGCCTGGTTTAGATTCTCTTTTCAGTTGGTACTCAAGACTTGTGAACCTGGCTATATTTCTCATATTAAGGGTGCACCAAAGAAATTTGTAAAAATCATTCATTTTTAAAATTTTTTATTTTTTTACAGATAATTTTATCAAGGAAAAAAAAAAAAAAAGACCTTATTATCTGAATTTTTGAGATGAGACTTGATAATTAGTATTATTTTGATTATTCAGACTATTGTCCTCCTCTTTATTGTTAAATAGGGCACATTGGCTGAAACGTACATATAAAAATGAAGACAATAGTACTAAAGTCTTAGTTCCCAAAATTATATTTAGTAAAGAACAAGACTGCAAATTTGGAAAGTATGTCTGACTTGTAGTATTTCAAGGTTGATGACTCCATTCAAAACCAGTAATTCGGACTCGGCAACCCTGGTTACAATAACTGACAATGAAACAAACTTAAAGCAAATTCAAATAAAATTAAATTGTAATGGTTAGAGGGTGAAATTTTTAAGGAACTGATTGCCTGATTATAAAGAAACCAAGTGTAGTTATAAGGTAAATCTTTAATTTGGAAGATTTTAGTATTTATCATAGCAAACATATTTTAAAAACTTTTTTCAAGGAAAAACTGAATTTGAATTAAAGACGGTCTTGTATAGTAGTGCCGCCGCTTACAAGTTTTCAGACTCAAAAGGGATTTTTTTTTTTTTTTCTTTTTTCTTTCTTTCTCTTCGAGGATAAATTTGAAGTACTGAAGAGCTTCAGATTTTTTTTTTTTTTTTTTTTTTTTTTTTTTTTTTTTTTTTTTAAAGGAAAAGTGAACTTGAATTTTACGGACCGTCTTGTATTGTAGTGCCGCAGCTTGCTGTCTTTGTATAGTAGTACCGTTGACTTGATATGAGGAAATTGTTACGAGCGGAACTGATTAACCTCATAAGTCAAGGTGCTACTGTATTTGAAATTAAAATAACTTTTTTTTATTTTTTTCCCCAGCTCTGATGGTATTTGGGATCCTGAAAAGTGGTTCAAGGCTTTCAGTGCTTCCCGAGAAGGCTCACCTCTGACAATCACTGATGGACGGGAACGCCGGCGGCCTACTGACCTTGACAGAGACTCTCTGTTCAGGCGTCGACTTTCCGGTGAGTTTTTTTAACATTGACAGGGATAGTACTGTTTCCGATTTCAAAAATAATATTCTTATAGAATTTCTTATAAAATAAAACTATTTGAAATGGAAATTTAGTTCTGATAACCTTTTTATAATAATAATGAAATTTATTGTGTACAGTGCTCAGGTGCTCCACAACTCGTCAAAGTCTCATGTCGAGTACACAGAATAATGTATTAGTGTCATGAACAGTTTACAGTAATATGCATGTGTGTGGAGAGGGGCATCAGGTATAGTGACAGCGGACTACAGGAAGCATGGAGGCTTTGAAAGATTCAGTGTTTTGGCAGCAACAGATGCGGGCAGCTTATTCCATGCCTCTGCAATTCTGAGCGTGGAGAAATGTTTCCGAAAGTCATGTGAGCAGTGCTGTTTTCTGACTTTGTAGGCATGCCCACGTGTGTTAAAAAGATGGAGATCAAAAAGATGTTCAAGGTTGCTGTTGTTAAGATGATTAAACCCTATGAGCGTTTACCAAGTCAGTTGCCAGACTCCGAAGTTTCAACGAATCCATTCCCAGGGCAGCGAGACGTTCAGAGTATGGTAGATGCCTGATGGAGTTTTATTTTATTAAAATAAAACTATATATAATACTGGTCATGTATTTATTGCTCCAGGTCCACTCTAATCCGCCGTGGTAGTACCTGTTAGTGTCCCATCTATGGGTTGAATAGAAAATTTGTTTACAAAAAAAAAATTGAGTTTAAAAAATTATTCCAAACTATTGCTAGGAATCTTTCAAAACTTTGCCAGCATTAAATGACCCACTAATTTGACTATTTAGTTAAAATAAGAAGTAAAGAATAAAATTAGTTATTTCTTGTTAATGGATTTCATTTAAGATTTATCCCTGAGATTTTTGCTCATATTCATTAAGATAAAACCAAACAATTAAAAATCAATAATACTAAGTACATGTTTATTTAAATCAAATTTTTTAATTTCAATATGCAAATTAGCCTTCTCATTCACACTGTAAACTGCTATTTTGTATGTATAAATACATGCGCATCGTATGTAATTATTAGTATAAGTCCAACAGTATTTAAACTTCAATTATTAATAATTGTTTTGCATTAATAAAAATAAAATCATGGAGAATGTGATGTAAATAACTAAGGGAATTGTGACTTTAGTAGTGGTATAGTTTTGGTTACAAACACACAATCTTCATTACAAGATGTAATAATCTTTTAATGTTGTAATGAAAATAGAGGTGGCGACAAATGTAGCTTGTTCAAATATACGTGTCAACAGGGCTTAGACTATGCTGATCTATCCCTCTCCAGAGGAGTAAGCCCTCCTCCCCCTGAAAAAAGGGGTTCCTGGGTATGACCTGAAACTATTTGATGGTAAGTGTGGAGTACCACTTTATTGCCATTACTCTCCTGTTCACTCGAACCTGAACTGGAGAGCCCTCTATTGGTCAATTAGGTCAGTTTTTAAAATAATTAATACTGGCAAAAAAAAAAGTCTGTGTTGTGTAAAAATATCTTTTTAAAGATATTGCCTGAGAGGTGTGGGGGGGAAAAATTAAATAAAATGTTTAATATTTAAAAAAATTAATTCCTTACTTAAAAAAAGCATCATTCACTCCACTCCACTGAGATATTTGTTTTGTCTTACAACAGTTGGAACCTTCAAAACGTTTCTAAACATTTCTGATTTAATTATTCAGACTCTTATCTTTAGAGAAAAATTTTAAAATCATACAAATATATTTTGTTCGGATTTCATAAAATCAAATAAGCGGTGGGGGTGTTGACATAGTAAAAAAAAAAAAAAAAAAAAAAAAAAAAAAAAACTTCCCCTAATATATTTTAATAACTATTTTAAACTTAAATTCATCTAAAGGTGAATAAGTATCAATTTTTGAAAATTTGACTCTCAATTGATTTTTTCATAGAATTAAAAAAAAAAAAATAAATATACTGTGACATAGTTTCAGTTAACGGCAAAGAGATTGAATCTCAGTTATTAATAGATATAGGAATACTTGAGCACATATAACTGTGCAAACTGATTATAGACAAATAAAAAGTATAATTAAAAGAAAAAAAAAATTTTGACATTTAAATACTCCTTAAGGAGTTGATATGCCATTCAAAAAAAATAAACCAAATCTGATATTCAGTGTTAGCCCTTGCCAACATGTGAGACTACAATGATTACTTGTCCTCAACAGCATTTGCAGTCTCTCATCTTGCTGGCATGTCCTGTCTAACTGATGTTATCAACATATAAACGTTTGGAATTTTAACACCAACTTTGGACTACAAAATCAAACATGCATTCATGTAAAAACGGTTTCTTTTTATGAAGTATAAATTTTTCTTAAGTGCTAGTGATGATTAAAAAAAAAACAAAAAAAACTTGTTTAGATTATGGTCCTTTATTTTTATTTTTATTTATTTTTTTTTTCCCTTCTTGCTTTCCTGGGTGGGTGTGGCTTACTGATGTCTTTATAGTATCTTAAAGACGTCTTTATATTTTTGCCCAGTTGGCAGGGCTTAGAATATGCTGACTTAATCCCTTGCAGAGGAGTAAGAACCCAACACCCACCCACCCCCCAAAAAGTCTTCAGTATGACACTAAACTGCATCTGGTGGTGAGGCTCCTATTCTGGGTGGTATTGAGTACTCCTTCATTGTCATCACTACTAGGTCCAGTCTGACCTGGAGTGGTAGTACTTTTTTTAAGGTCCCATCTATGGTTCAAATGGGTCTGGTTAAAAACTATTTCATCAGAATTGCAAGGTTCTGTGTTTGACACTGGTCCTTGCTAACTGAGCATGATTAGCACAACTTGAGTAATCTGTTCTGTATAGTAAAACCTCTGGGAGCTGACGGTATGTGTGGCGGTCCACCTCAGTAAATCTTTCTAGTTTAGTACTAGCAAAAAGAGGGTAGACTCCCTTGATGTTTGGCTGATACCAACATTATGCCACTCAGCAGACTTTACTTACAGCAATTTTAACATTGAACAAATTAGTACCACTTGTGCTTCGAAATGATTTTAGGAGTGGTAGTACCTGTTAGGGTTCCATCTATAGGTTAAATAGAAAAATGTGTTTATACCACATGGGTGCTAGAAAGCGGTGGCTGGTGGTCTTCATGTCCTGGGTATGATGTGGAACACCCTTTCATCACCATTGCTCTCTGGTCAACTCTGACCCGGAGTGGTAGTACCTGTTAGGGTCTCATCTATGGGTTAAATCAAAAAATGTGTTTATAAAAAAACATTGAGTATCCATTAAGAATGAATTTATTTCAAAACTTTGTCGTCAGTAAATGATCCACTGAGGTTGATATGTTGTAAAACAAACCAAATTACTTTTCTAAAATAAACTTTGTCATTGCTATTGAAAAGTATAACCTTCTATACATATACAAATGACAGTTGGTGTGTATGTATGTCTGTCTGAGGAAACTATGAAAATTAAACAATTAATGACTAAGTAAATATATACACATTCACTATCACCTGAGCTTGCTTTTTTGTGCAAAAATAATTTTATTTGTATCTGGAAAGATATTAAAAAAATTAGAATTTGAATAGTAAGAGAAGGGAAAGTCATTGGTGGCCTTCTCGATTAAAACATAAATCAATTATGTAAGACCAAAACAATCAATGGACTAACTTTTACACCCCCCACCTCTCTACCCAGGTATCACTGGGTAGCTGCTTCTAGTTTACTCTAAAAGTTTACTAATATTATATTTTTCAATGTATTTACAATTGTGTTAGTTGAGCAATCTTATCTCTCCTGATAGACCTCATCTCTACTTCAGATCCTAAGGAACGTCTGAGGGAAGAAAGAGATTGTATTGTGCTAAGCCCTCAGCGGAGAAGTTTTGGAACTGGCTGCCATGTAACACTTTCGGGCATAGGGAGACAGATTAGCTGTCCTCCGGACTTCAAGGATTCAGGGGGTCAAAGGTAAGTGCCCTTTCTTTATTTTTCTATTTTTAAAAATTTGAGGGTTTTTTAAAATCTTTACTATAACTAGCAAATATATGCACCCTCTAGGTGCAAGTATTTTAGTTAAATTTTATAATATCATTGAATTAGAAAGGCTAATGAAACTGAATAAGAATGTAGATAAAATTTTGAACAGAGGGAGTATGATTGAAAAATAGAAAAACTTTGAAACTAACTCTTCCATCATTTTCCGTTACTCCTGTCTTTCATTGATAAATTTCCTAATTTAACTGTTTAGTTAAAATAGGAAGTAAAGAATATTACAGTTACTTCTTCTTGTTAAGGGATTTCTTTTAAGATTTATTGAAGAGATTTTTGCTCATATTCAATAAGATAAAATCAATAATACTAAGCATATATTTATTAAATTCAAATTTTTAAGATCTATATGCAAATTAGCCTTCCCATTCATACTGTAAACTGCTATTTTGTTGTATATATAAATACAATTGCATGTTATTATGTAGATATGGTCAACAGTGTAAGTAATGAAAACAATTTTATTAATAATTGAGGTTTAAATAAAAATAAAATCATGGAGAATATGATGTAAATAACAAAGGGGATTGTGACTTGTATGGTAATATAGTTTCGGTTACAGACAACAAACACAATCTCCATTATAATAAGATATGCTTGAAAAACAGTCTGTCATGATATTTTACATATAGCTGGGGTAGATTACAAATGGATTAATGCCTTTCCCATGGGCATTAGCGTAAACAAAGAACCCTGAAATTGACCTTGTATCACCTCTTGCATGTGCCCGAGTGGCTGGGTAAATACATACATCCTTAAATAAACACCTACGTCAGTGTTACATAATTATTGGATCCCTAATACATTTTTAAGGTATTGTAGAAATCATTATGGCGATCAGTACAGCTGATGGCCTTGAGAGTGAGTGACAGCGTTTGACCTCACTCTGACCTTGCTTTCTGGGGATAGACCGTGAGAACGGAACCCCCATAGAAAGCCCTCTTCCGGTTAAGGAGTAAGCAACTCAGTCAGTTAGAAGCCAAGCTAGCAAGATGTGAGTCTCACTGCGCAGATTGTCTGGTCTGGGGATGTACGAATAAAGTAACATCATCGTAAATCGAAGTCTTGTGTTTATTACTAAAAACTAACAATGACACAGGGCTTCTGATAACAAGAAATCCCTAGCAACAGAAACCAGACCGGAATCCTCAATAGAAGACCAGACGAGACCTTAGAAGATATACCAGACCAAGATAGAATGATAGACCAGAGTAATAATTAAAGAAAGGTATATAACGTTATATGCTGATTTGGCTTAGTGAAAAGACCAGTATATAACATATACCTATTTAGTGCCAGTAAAGAAGGCGCTATGCAACAAGAGTAGTGATTATTTAGGGGATCCTAGAATTGTGGCCCTGTGCCAGACTGTTTACAAAACTACTTTGTGTCTTTCAAAGACTTGATATAATTAAAAAAAAAAAAAGTCTTATCCCCTAAGACATTTTGAATGAAAGTGGATATCTACCAACCTATTCATGATAGGATGTGACACTGTTATATATCAGTATTATTCAAACTTTTTTATTTAAAAAAATTTTTTTTATTTTTTTATTTTTTATTTTACTGCAATTCATGACCAGAACAATTTAAATTGCTACCCATTAAAATTAACAATTGAGCAAAACGGATGACATGAGGTAAAGAATCAGGAAATGCCCTCCTTGCAGTCACTTCTTAGACTTGGGAGTGTACATTAAAATAATCAAGCCTAAATTATGGTGTATTAAATTTTTTTTATCTATTTTCGCAACTAATTTTATTTTGCGACCCACCGAAGGGTCGGGACCCATAGGTTAAAAAAAACCCTGCCATTGGCATTTATTTTTGCGGCGCATTTTTATTTTATTTTATTTCATTTATTTCATGACGCTCTGAAGGTTAGGTTCTCATAGTTTGAAAACCCCTGTTCTAGATGATTTCGGCCATTTCATCTGATTCTGTGTCCAACCACAATCAACGATCTAAGCTACATCTCCAAGCCAAAAATGCTCTCCTTGAAGTTGTTTCCTAAAATTGGGCATACATTGGAATAACCAAACCTAAATTAAGGGGGCATTTATTTTGCCACCCACTGAAGGATCGAGATTGTCAATTTGAAAACCCCTGTTCTAGATGACTTCCTATGTATTGTTTTTTGCAGAAACTTTAACTCTTAACATCCTATACCACCTCATTCCACCCAGCCGGAAGTCAGATTCAGTTCAGTTTCCTAATCTTCGCCAAACGATACTTTGTTTAAATGTAATATTAAACATATTTAGAAGTCTTTAATTTAAGGGAAATAACAGGTAACTTTAAATGAAAAGGCAATTTTTAGCCATTTATTGATAAATCCTTATAGGAATGGGCTCTGGACTTAGAAAATTCTCAACAGGATGTTAAGAGTTAATGATACATTTTGATAAAACATTTTTCATTATAAATTCATTACTTCTAGTTTGGTGTGCATAAAACTGATTAAATTTTATTGCTAAGTATTCCACAAGATCTTAACAGTGCTCAATGCACAAAAATGCAGAGCAATATCATATTTCAAGTATAAAACAAGATAATAAATTGCTTCATGTTGTCGATCAGGTGAGCTAGTATTGAACACGTATGATTTTTTTTTTTTTTTTCTTCAAACCTGTGACTCTTAAGTGATTGACATACCAAGTCAAATGGCTCAATCAGGTGCCGAATTAAAAATAAATATTTACTTTCATGGCAGCATTTAGCTACCATCTCTGATCTTTTTCATTTTTTTTTTTCTTTCATTGAAAATTGTTTTGTACAACAGTTCAGTATTTTTTGTTGTATTTTCTTTTTGCCAGAGAACGAACTCGTAGAATTGGTAGTGGTCGTATTCAACTGGAGAAAGATCATAACTCCCGATATGACAACCGTGATGATCGCTTTGAAAGAAATGACAATAGTCGAGCGGAAGGGTTCAGACCTAGTGTACATGACAGGGTAAGTTTCAGCATTGATTAATATTATGAGTCTAGCAGATATATTTAATTTCCCCCCCTTTTTTTTTTTAAACGGTAAAGTTTACTTTCTTTTAAGTGAAATAATTGGTATATAATAAAGTTTTGTAAATTTCAATTGTTGAATTGATTTCTTTGGAAAAGTGCACACGGTAAATTTTACAATTATGATTTAAAATTCAAAATTTTTGCCGCTCTGTCGGCTGGGGCGTTAGAATGCACCTCTGCAGAGGGGTAAGACTCCCCCAATGGGGCCACCTGTTGGCCGTGGGTGGCGACCCATGATGCTTAAGGATAAAGCCCAGGTGGATGATCAGTTCATGACATGCAATACTCCACTTATAAAAAAATTGTATTATCCATTAAGAATTGATTTATTTCAAAACTTTATCGGCGTTAAATGACCCACTGAGGTTGATATGCCGTAAAACAAACCAATCAAAATTTTTGGTTGGGTGATTTTTAAATTTTTTTTTTTTATTTTTATTCTCTTTAAATTTTTTATTTTTTTTTTTAATTTCTATACTAGAAGAAATTCATTGTAAAATGAACATCATACTCGCCTTTACAGGAAGGCTGACTAGTGTCCAGTCACCAGACAAGACAGTCTGTAACCGAATACACTCTGTAGCAACTGACAGGACATGGTCAAGTGTTCAGTATAGATATAGATAGATATATAGATAGATAGAAATATCCACACTCAAACCACCAGCCAATCAAAATCTTGTTCACAGTGCCATGTAAAGATTTGTGTAGACTGAAGCAGATTCAACTTGCAACATAGCTGAATACTAATCAGTCTACATAAATCTCTATATAAACTAAAATCTGATAGAATCCTTTTGAATTTGCAAATCCTATACATATTCATATGTACTGACTATGAACCTACTAAAAAGTCAATTTAGCTATTCATATTTTGTATTTTCTGTAATGTGAAAAATTGTTTTCTTTTTCAGAGAGACATGTCTCACCGTAGAGTGAATCCTTGTGAGTATTATTTTGAATTTCTTGATAATTAGTCTATGTTAAAAGTGCAGTAAGGGTAAGCCAAATCTTTTAGACATCATTGTCCGATATATAAAAAAAGATTTGGCATTAAATAAAACGTGAGGGTTGATATCCTCTTAAACCCAACCAACTAAATAGATCTGTTTTGAAAAATTATTAGTATCAGATAGGAAGACTTAATAGAATATAACTGTAAACAAATGGTTAGAAAAAGTAATAAAAAATAAATAAAAAAATTGCAATAGGAATTTGAATGTTATTTTAATCACATTTTGACATTAAATAACCCATAAGTTGATATGCTGTTATGGGTTATTTAATGTCAAAATGTGATTAAAATAACATTCAAATTTCTATTGCAATTTTTTTTTTTTTTTTTTTTTTTTTTTTTTAAATTACTTTTCTAACCATGTTACAGTATATTCTATTAAGTCTTCCTATCTGATACTAATAATTTTCAAAACAGATCTCTGTTAAAAAAACAAAACCCAAATCAATAGTTAAAGATCTGTTCTGAATTGGGTGAGTATTTCAGATGTTGCAACCAAGGTATGTAACTGGTCTACTAATCTCGGAGCAGTGGTTCCCAGCCCTTTTCTATTCCCACACTCTTCATAGTTTTGCTCTGACCTCACACCCCAACAATTTATACTTTTGTTAAAAAATATAGAATGTGAATCAATACTACAGTTTTATCAAAAGATCATATATATTTCAATCTCTAAACACTCTCGACATGAAGGAGGGTAATGATGATAATCTGAAATAAAGAAACGCAAATATGAATAATATTAATTACAAGAAAAATTTAATCTAATTTGAATGGAAACTTCTTTTATCTCCTGGAATGATGCTTGCAACCCTGGTCAGGAACCAGTCTTACAATCTAGTGTGGAGAGGTCCCCCATTTTGTTTAAAATGCAGGAGTCAGTTTTATCTGAATTCACATAGAGCTAAAATGGCAGACACAAGCAGAACACAAATACATGGGAGAGGGCTTTAGTTGAGGTGTCAGAATACAATTTTGTTTGACTGACATGCAGAATTTTTATTTTAAAAATTTTTTTAAAACTCTAATCAAAATTTTATTTAAAAAAAATTTTTTTTAATTTTTTATTTTTTTTATTTATTTGAAAATTTTGTTTTATTTCTTTTTAACCGCTTAAATTTAATTTTTAGCTGGTAGACGTCGCAGTTTTCGTCGGCAAGAAGAGGATACAACACCAGAGTGGTTTACGGATGGGCCTAACAGCCAGGCTGACACCATTGAATTGCGCGGTTTTGATGGTGTTGGGGACCAGCAAGAGGAAGATATTGAAGATGAACTTCATATTGGGGAGGTGAATCGAAAGGAATTTCTTGAACATATTGATGAAGAAAATATTGGTAAGTAATATATTTTCTTTCCATTTTTGAACAATTAAAGCTGTCTAACCCCTACCTTGTACTCCATACAGTGTAATTTGTTTCTCAGAAAATATTGAGCTGTATTTACAGTTAGCTGGAAAAGGTGGTGGAAGAAAAAATTGGGATGTATGGATATGATGCGTCTTTTTTTTAGATTTCTATGTGCCTGTAATGCAGTATGTGTACCTATCGGCATCTCTGTAATTTAATATAAAGAAATATTTTAAATTTAGATTTTTTTTTTTTTTTTTTTTTTTTTTTTTTGCGCACATTCAAGCAGTACTATTTAAATCAATTTCCAGCTGGAAAAGCCTAATTAGTAATTGTTATGACCCCCCCCCCACACACTTTTTTTTTTTCTGGGGAATCCCTGTGACATCGTAGAGAGAGTTATAAGTTCTATCTTCTAAAATCATTCATTTTAAATTTTAAAAAAATTTACATTATTGCTTTTTTTAAAAAAATTTTTTATCTGTTTAGGCAATTGGTTCTTAAAATATTCTATTAGCAAAAAAACCCGCTTGATTAATACTTAGTTTTTGAATGCCTTCCTATGTATTGTTTTTTGCAGAAACTTTTAATGATACATTTTAATAAAACATTTTTCATTATAAATTCATTACTTCTAGTTTGGGGTGCATAAAACTGATTAAATTTTATTGCTAAGTATTCCACAAGATCTTAATAGTACTCAATACACAAAAATGCAGAGCAATATCATATTTCAAGTATAAAACGAGATAATTGCTTCATGTTGTCGATCAGGGGAGCTAGTATTGAACCCCTTTTTTTTTTTTTTTTTTTTTTCTCCCCAACTTCAATTTTTTTTCTTTTTTTTTTCCTTCAAAATCCTGTGACTAAAGTGATTGACACACCAAGTCACATGGCTCATTTGGTGCCGAATTAAATATTTACTTTCATGTAGCATTTAGCTACCATCTCTGATCTTTCATTTAGCAAATTATTTTAATGGTATTCTAATTGTGTATTATATATATTTCTTAAAACTGAGCAATTTTATATTTAAAGTATTAGAACTTTTATGAATTTCTTTTAACATTGATTTTTCATTGAAAATTGTTTTGTACAACAGTTCAGTATTTTTTTAATAGTTAATACTTAGTTTTTGAATGCTTGACAGTAAATTTCTAGTTCAAGAAATATATTAAATGTCTATCATAATTAGAAATTCCATTTTAAAAGTTTCAATTAGATCACCTGTCATTCTTCTTTCTAGTAAAGTACTCCATCCTAATTTTTCTAATCTCTTCTGGAGCTGTTAGCTTTTTAACTCGGGTTTGGTCACTTTGTATGCCCTCCAATTTTTATGACTAGACTCTGGTAATGTTTATCAAGTGTTAGAAATTCAAATT
Source organism: Doryteuthis pealeii (assembly GCA_023376005.1). Taxonomy (NCBI): domain Eukaryota; kingdom Metazoa; phylum Mollusca; class Cephalopoda; order Myopsida; family Loliginidae; genus Doryteuthis; species Doryteuthis pealeii. Next base: position 47,718,545 of record CM042178.1, on the reverse strand, counting down.
CTGTTAAAGTTACATCATGGTTTCTGATAGGTATCCTTTATCTGTGAGCTACTTTTAAGGGATACCAAATCTGGTAAATTCTACAATAGCATGGCTAGTTATATAGAAAATCTTCTCGGTTATTAATACATTCTAAAACCGCATTTTTTTTCCTTTTTACAGCTAACATCAGTGTTTCAGAAAGGAATGGTAGTCTGGAAACTAACGAGTCTAGTTCTCCTGAAGATTCTCCTCCCTCAGATAATGTCCATGGAACACCTCCACAGACATCCTCTTTGTTTGATTTTGATAAATTCATTCAAATCAACATCCCCATGCTTGGTATGATGGTAAGTATTGTTTTGTTATTCTTATGAAAATGTGACAATTTTTTTTTTCTGCTGTAATGTTAATTGTTTATATTATAAAAGTATAGTAAAATGGCCATTATTCTTAAACTTTGCTTTTGTGCCCTGTTGCTGTCGGTGGCAACCTGTGATGCTTAAGGATGAAATCTGCTGGATGAGCAGTCCATGATCTGCAACACTCCACTTAGACCCTTACTTAGTCTAAACGTCGGTTGGAGAGGCCCCCTCTGATCAATCAGCTGGCCATATCAAGCCCTAGCACTTATATGATTGCCCCAACCCTTTATAGCAAGCCCCAACCTTTTTATCATATGGGTGCTCGAAGGCGTGGTTGAGGGTCTTCATGTCCTAGGAATGACGTTAAACTCTATAGAAAAATTTATTAAAAAAAAAAAAAAAAAAAAAAAAAAAGGAAATATGAACATTAGCTACATAAATTAGTAACCTCCCCTTGTTTCTTTCACTTTAAGGAAACCTTATCTTCTGGTTGGCCATTTTCATTTCACTGTAAATCTACACTGAAAATACGAATTTGTTTGAATCTATACAACTGCAGGTTTTAACACAAAAATATAATGTTCTTAATTGTGCTTGCGCATTATTTGAAATGAACTTAATTATTATTAAGCTTCCTCAAAGTAAAAGAAACAAGGGAGCTTACTCTCATTTATGTAGCTAATGTTCAGATTATCTCATATGTATATATTAGTTTCACAATTACAATACATTCTGCAAAGAAATTAAAACATTTGAATATGGGGGGGGGATTTGGATTTTGTACAACTGTTTGGGGGTATGTATTATTTGGACTATTGTCCCCATCTTCATTGTTATATACATGTTTTTGGAAAAGGGGTGGGGTATATCACTTGGACACTAATGAAACACTTTGAGAAAAAACAGATGGGAACTACACAAGGATGCTGTTTTGAACAAATCCTGGAAGTAGCATCTTACAAAACTTACCTCTCATCTCACAATGAGCTTGAAATGTTGGGTACTACTGGAGGAGTAAGTGATGACCTCTACACATGGACACATCAGCAAAAACTTGCATTCATTAACTGTGTGGATGCTGGGTGTAAATCTAGACAATTTACCAAGTGCAAATACTGATAGGGATGGATGATGGGATAAAGTCATGGTAATCCTTGTCGTTGGCATGCCTTGATCGTAATGATCACTACTATTGTATTATTTGTATTATTATCCTCGTCTTCATTGTTATATACAACATTTTTGGGGAAAAGAGATGGTGGGGTATATCACATAAGTCTTTAAGTTTTTATTCACGAATGCTTGTAAAACTATTTTTACTAAAGGTTTAATAATAGTATTTTATGGACACAGTGTAGTAGTTAAAAATGTTCATTTAAGACCGTTTTAAGTGAGTTATCTGGGGCTGCAGATTCAATACTGGTCAAGGGTGACAGTAACAGAGGATAATAACAGTTAACAAAGAGAATGGCCAATAGCCAATCACTTTTTGGCATGGCTAGGATGTTACTAAGAATATGGATATATTAACACTGCTTAATACTTGTACCCAGCTATGGTTAATGAATGAGAACAGGATACTGGTGTGGCTTGAATAAAGGGTTGGGTTCAAAGTTCCATGATGGCTCCCGATTACAACAAGAAGGTTCCAGAGTCTGACAAGAAACACATGAGGAAGGCTGGAGAAACATTGTACAATTAACAATAAAGATGAGAACAATAGTCCGAATAATTCAGATGATACAAAGTATTTTTAGTTTAAGGCCTAGTATATCTAACACGAGGCCCTTTACGGAGTAAGATATATCACAAGATCAAAAATTAAGTAATGTGAACTAAAGTTGCATCTCGCTCTTATGCCTTGTATACTTGGTTGACTCTAGTTGCTTTTTGTACCAAGATGGTTAAAAAAAGATACTAATGTTAGTTACCCTCTATATAAAGGGTGTCTATAAAGTCCAACAATAGATTTAAAATGTAAAAACAAAGATGAGTTTTGTTAAAAATGTAATAAAAAAAAACCGAGCTGATCGTTCATGTCTCTTAGCAAATGATTCTATCATTTGTATAACAGTTAAGTTTTAAATTTGAAAACTGCAAGATTTTATGAACACCCTGTATTTCAAGAGTTTTCTTTTACAAAAGAAAAAAAATTTGCTTTTTTTTTTTTTTTTTTTTTTTTTTTTTTGCATGTTTTATAATTATACCATTAAAAATTTCTCTAGCCTGAAGGTGGCGGCGGCGAAGAATCGGAAGCCAATCAAGGTAGCAGGTTCAGTCGCTGGTTCAGTCGAGCATCTAACCAAGGCAGTCGTACCAACAGTAGAAGATCCTCTCTTACTGATGAAAATGGTTTCATTCAAGGTATGTCTACTAACTTTAATAACTGGCTTGATCAGATTACTTGGTAGGTATTAATAATTACTCTGTAATAATGATTCCTTGGTAACTGCTCGGTAATAATGATTCATAATAAGGGAATCTCCAATTGGGAAAGGAATTTTATTAAAAAGATAATTTAACATTATTAGAAGCTTTCAAAGTCTTCTATTCTAACTGATCTCTATACTATTGTGGTGTTGTGGACACTGCAACCCAAGATCAAATCCTGAATGAGACTGTTTGCATTTCAAATAGTGCTTGTACTCTTGTGGAAAGGTATATATCCAACTATACTCCCTCGAGATGTCTTGTTGCAGCATTCTCCCGGTTTAGGTTGACCCGGTTCCATCCATTAAAAGATGGTGTCATGGGAAGAGGAAGTACGCAAGTGACCCCCAAAACCCTGCATGCAAACACTTGTTTGCTGCAGATTATTTAGCAGACGGAAGCACGAGAGGACCAAAAGCAACAGCCAGTTTCCTGTGCAGATGTCTCTGGAAATTTTCACCAGGGCTCCTTTGGCTAGGTTGTGGCCTGAATACCACTCAATGCCGGACTTTTTGGCCTTAACAGGAACTCAAGTTTCCGATGGCATGACTCTGACACTACCACGTTTACACCGCCCTGCTGCGACGAGGAAGGGTTGGATTTTAGAAATGTGCTAGATGGCCGTTGAGCAAAGAGGTTCCCCTTACCCTTCTACAGGTCTTTGTTTTTCATCCTGCAGGGTGTCAATCCACCCTCCTTATTAGACAATCTGTGGGGTTATCAGTTTAGTCGTTGATGATCCGGCTAGGAGATATGGATAAAATAGGAGAGTAGACTTGGTTTTTTTTTTAATTTTTTTAAAATTTTTTTAAAACTTGGTAGTCTAGGAGAAGACAAACTCTGAATTCAAGCCTATTAAACTAAACTTAAAAACTGACCCTATCACATCCTCATGCAGAGAGTGACACACTATCAGTGTATGATTGATATATTGTATTACTATTCTAGTACTATACATACTAGCAAACATATGCATCCTCTGCTGGGTGCAAATATTTAAGTTTTAATGTAATAAAATATATTAAATTCGAAAGGCTAATTAAGAATGCAGATGAAAAGATTTGAAACAGGGGGCTAAAATTAAAAAAAAAAAAAAAAAAAAAAAAAAAAAAAACTGAAACTTACTTTTCATTGCTAAATTTTTCTAATTTAACTATTTAGTTAAAATAGGAAGTAAAGGATAAAATTAGTTATTTCTTATTGTTAATAGATTTCTTTTGATATTTATCCTGAGATTTTTGGTCATATTTATGAAGATAATACTAAGCATTTATTAATCAAATTTTTAATATCAATATGCAAATTAGCCTTCCCATTCACCCTGTAAACTATTTTGTTGTATATATAAATACAATTGCATGTTATTAGTATGTAGATATGGTCAGCAGTATTAGTAATGTAAAACAATTTTATTAATAATTGAAAGTTAAATAAAAATAAAATCATGGTGAATGTGACGTAAATAACTAAAGGGTATTGTGACTCTAGTAGGGATATAGTTTCAGTTACATACATACAAGCACACAATCTCCATTATAAGATTATATATTAAATTAAGCTTAAAATCTGACCCTGTCACATTCTCATGTTGAGAGTAACACATTATCAAAGTCTGTGATTGATATAATGTATTACTATTCTATTACTAATATATATGTATAACTAGAAGTGACTGCTTGGCGTTGCCTGGGTAGAGGGGGATTTTTTTAAGTTAGTCCTGCAGATCCATTATTACTGAATCGTGAGTTGAATCCTTGTGGGATGCCCTATTTAAATCCCTATGTTAAAAAATAGACCTTGCATTGATCCAGCTACTCTGAAAAGAAATGTTAATGTCTATCTAAAATATTTAAAAAAAAAAAAAAATCCATGCTGTTATTATTTGAATTTCATTTTTAATTATCTTCACGAATATAAATCAAATCTCTATTTTTGCTCAAAAACCAAGCCCTGGTGATATTTAATGTGTATATATATATATATTTACTTTGTCGTTAATTGTCTTATTTTCAAAGTTTCCTCCAGACATACATATACAAACAACTTCCCTTTATATATGTATAGATTACATTCGGACATACCTACACACAACTGCCCTTTATATGTATAGATAGATGTATGTGTGTGTTCAATTTAAGTGATTCCCAGGTTAGCAATGATTTGACACCTGGATAAAGCTGGAGTGTACAACAGTTGATTGTCCTGGGTATGACTAAACTGCATCTGATGGTGAGGCCCAGTTCTGTAGCTCTGGGGAGTGGAGTACCCCTTCATTACCATGGCGACACGTGATGCTTAAGGATAGAACCCAGGTGGATAAGCAGTCCATGACTTGCAATACTCCACTTTGGCTCTTTCTTGAGCTAGACGGGCGGTCGGAGAGGCCCCCTCCGATCAATCGGCTGGTCACGTCAAGCCCTAGCACCTATATGATTGCCCCCAACCCTATTGCCCGTATGGCAAGCTCCGACCCTTTTATCATAGGGGTGCTAGAAGGCAGTAGCTGAGGGTCTACATGTCCTGGGAATGATGTTAAACTCTATCTGATGGTGAGGTTCCAGCTTTGGAAGTTTGGAGAATGCGGAGCGCCCCTTCATCACATTGCTCCCTGGTCCACTCTGACCCGGAGTGGTAGTACCTGTTAGGGTCCCATCTATGGGTTAAATAGAAAGACATGAGTTTATAAACAATTTGATTATCCATTAAGAATGAATTTATTTCAAAACTTTGTCGGCATTAAATGACCCACCGAGGTTGATATGTTGTAAAACCAAACCAAAATCAAATAGATCTGTTTGCAAATTATTAGTATTAGATGGGAATACTTGAAACAATATAACCGTCTGCAAAAAAAAAAAAAAAAAAAAAAAAAAAATGAATGGAAATATAAACGTGTGCAATCTTGAACTTCTAGGCATAAAATAACCCCGGATGGGTTGATATGCCATTGTTTTAACTTTTTATTGCATTTGTCACTTGTCTGTTTAAATGTTTCTAATTGAAGTTTGTATTTTGTTTGGATTGTATAGGGTGGTCTAGAAGTCTTGTTACCTCTACCAAAATAAAACTCCTAATTAATAATCTATAATTACATGAAATAAGACATTGGAAATGAAATAGAAAATTATATATATAATTTTCTTATATTTTTTTGGCAATAATTATATTGCTCTGTTCAATAATATTGAACATTGAGCTCTCAACTTGAACCCAAACAATTTTAACATTCCGCTGTTAGAAGAAAGGTTGGATCAGGTCTTCAATAAGCACCCTAGCTTCTCAAGCAATTGAAAGGTTCACGTTTTAACTCGTTACTGGTAAGTTTCACTTCATAACAATTATAAACAAAACAAACTGATTTTTTTGCATTTATATTGTATCTGACTAAAATAAATTTTACAAATTGCAAAAATCGATTTTATAAATTAAAAAACAAACTGACACGTTTTTATACTAAAATAGTTTTTATTTAATAAAAAGAGAAATGCAGACATTTTTTTTACTTATAAAATATTTTATAAGTAAAAGGATGTTGTTCAGAAATAGTATCACACAATTAGTAGAATTTGTTTTTGTCATACAATATAAGTGCAAAAAAATTGTCAGTTTGTTTATAATTGTTTTTGAAGCGATGTTAAAATGTGAACCTTTTCAATAACCTGAGAATCTAGGGTGCTTGTTGGAGACCTGATCCCGAAAGGTCCAACTTAGAATCATTGTAATACCAACTTACCTGGTAAACCATCTGCAGATATATAAAAACAAAATAATGAAAGTTAAGAGCTTGTGTTGGGGTAACTAGACTTTTGGACGATCCTGTACAAGTTGTTGTTGAAATGTCATATGTTGTTTGTCATTTGGACCAGGCTGGAATATTTGAAGCTTGAATTTATTTACATATAGGAGCAATTTATCTTTTTTTTTTTTACTTATGTTGTGAAGCTTTTAAAATGTTGCTTGTTGAGTTTGCCTTTTGTTTTTATATATTATTTAAAAAAAAAAAAAATTCAACTTGCATATTTTATATAAATTTCTCAGGCTTAAAATGATTTTGATTTTAGAGATCTTTTCGGTGGTGCTTTCAGAATCTGAATTAACTTGTTACAGTTTTGGATTACAAAACTATTGTATCATTTAGATTTTTCAAACTTGTCCCCTTCTGTGTTATATACATGTTTCGTCGGAGGTGCGTGGTATAATGGTTAGTCTTAGGAAATGGATTTGTTGACAGTTCAAAACCTGGACGAAGCCATTTACATTTCCCATGGGTATTAGTGTTAATCATCCAACTACCCACCTTCCAACTATGACATACTGGGTTCTCTATAACCTCGGCTAGGTAACCAGTCTCAGAAGGAAAACTCTGAATTCAAATCTCTTAAACTCCTCTTAAGAAAATGACCTTGTGCCACATCCTTCCCGTGCAGAGGAGTTGAGATATATAACACACACACACACACACACACACACACACACGTTTCGTCTGATGTACGCTCTGGCCTTCAGGTGTTTTTTAAAAAAAATTTTTTAATTGAACTTTGGAGACTTCATGTCAACTGGACCCAGCTTGGACACCTGGTGCTATGGATATAAAGGTTAAGTGACAATCTGGAGGTTGCAGGTTCAATCTTGACTACAAGCAAATGTACCTGATTATTAACAGAATAACTATCTACCCCAATGGATTAAATAATAAATTTGGTTTGAAGTTCCATGAAAACTCCTGAGTTTGACAAGAAACACCTTAAGGCCAGAGGTCACATCTGCCAAAATGTGTATATAACAAACATGAAAACAGTCCAAAAATCTAAATACAAATTAACAAGCCTCATTTTAAAAATTCAGACCTGCAAAAGATAACGGAAAGAGAATTAATCCATTCCTGGGCCTCCAAGAACTGTTAATTTTGGCAGCGATATCGGCAACATAGGTATTGCATTCATGTTTAGTGAGAAGTTCTTTTGTCATTCTCAAAGACTTCCTCTTATTCCTACTTCAGTGCTCCCCCTTGGGAGCCATGGTTTGAATGCACAAGGGTGATAATTCTCACAGACTTCCTCCTTACTCTTATTTGCTTCACTGCCCTTCTTGGGAGTCGGGTAAAAACATGAGGTAAACTAGCAATTTACACACTTGATACTTTCTAGAGTACATTCAATGAAGACCTGAATGAACAATGCATGATAATAATAATGAAATTTATTGTGTACAGTGCTCAGGTGCACCACAACTCATGAAAGTCTCATGTCGAGTACACAGAATAATGTATTAGTTTCAGGAACATAAACAGTTTACAGTAATATGCATGTATGTGGAGAGTGGCATCAGGTATAGTGTCGGCGGACTACAGGAAGCATGGAGGCTTTGAAAGATTCGGTGCTTCGGCAGCCTACAACAGACGCGGGCAGTTTATTCCATGTCTCCGCAACTCTGTAGGTAAAAAAAAACAAACGAGACTTGCGTGAACATGCATGAATGCTACATAGTGGTCGTTTCTGAAAATGCGTTGGATTCCAATTTTTTACAATGGTCTGTTCAGATTTTGGTGGCACCACTGTAATTAGATATATTTAAATCAAGGAAACTTGAATTTTTTTTTTTTCTTTTTTTTTTTTACCCACCTTTTTTGAAGTTGCAAAAATTTGATTTATATAAAATTGCTTTTTAAAAAAAAAAAAAAAAAAAAAAAAATTTTTTTTGTTTTCTAGTTATTTAAAATGTTTATACTAATAGCATGAAAAAAAAAAGTTTATAAAGTTTTGGTTAATTTTTTATTTGTTTTTTATTAACTTTGTTTCTAACCAGTTTTAACTAAATCTGTTAAATTTGGGTTTGTCACACATTGTGAAAAGCCAAATAATTTGATTAAGTTAGGTAACTTTTTAATATTTAAGTAAAGTCTGTGAAGTGACCTATTGTCAGTATCGTCTGGACAGCTGATATCCCATTCTTGCTCATGCTAGATCAGATTTTTTTCTGGGGTGGAATGCCATACCTACCATCAGCTCTGGTTTCTTTTGGGCAGTAGAGCATCCGCCTTGGAACCACAATGCCCCACGTTTGATATCAACCATTGCCAACCTGATGCAGGTGTTGCACAGCTTGGATCTGTGCGGTAAAGTGGGGAACTGATGATAGGAGTGGTGCTCTACCAGACGTTAAATAAGACCATCCCGGATTTTAAATTTCCTAAAAGTGGGATTGTACTAAGAAAATATGAGCAATTGAATAGTAGTTAAAATCTGTACATTTTGTTTTCTACCAAACTATTGCTATGAATTCAAAACCTAGTCGGCATTAAATGACCCGAGGTTGATATGCCGTAAACCAAACCAAACCTGGGATAGACTCCCTCACTGTCCGGCTGATACTGACAATAGGTCACTGCACCTACTTTATTTATTAATTTAAACTTTGGTAAAAAAAAAAAAAAAAGATTCCAAACTATGGGAGAGGATACAGAAATAGTTTAACCAGTTGTCTTTGAGGGTGGGATATTGTGAAGAACTTTAAAGTTTGCAAATTACTAGCTGAAATACCTGTCTATGCCAGTCAGATTTAACTCTTAACATCCTATACTGCCTCATTCCACCCGGCCGGGAGTCACATTCATTTTTCTAATCCAACCCAAACGATAGCCTTTGTTTAAATGTAATATTAAACCTATTTAAAAGTCTTTGATTTAAGGAAATAACGGGTAACTTTAAATGAAAAAGCCATTTATTGATAAATCCTTATAGGAATGGGGCTCTGGACTTAAAAAAAATTCTCAACAGGATGTTAAGAGTTAAATAGACTCTATCAATTGTGGAGAGATTCTGCAGTTGCCTCTTAAAGGTTTGTATTAATTTTTGATCTAAAATAAAATGCCATTGGAAAATCTCCCAAAAAATATTTTCAAGGGAGATAACTTGATTACTTCCTGGTACAAGAGTAAAGGTAAAGTCGTCAGGGTGGCCCAAAATCGGTATCGGCAAGTCTTTCTCATTAGTGCTAGACCATAGATTGTTTTCGCATCTGAGGTGGAGCTCCCAACCTGCCATCAACTCTTCACTTTACCGCACAGATCCCTGTGCTACTTATTGGCGAGAGCTGGTATTGAACCCGGAATGTGGTGTTTCCTGAGCTAAACCAGCCGCTGGGATTAGCAAGGTAACTTAGATCATCATTACTGCTTACTGAGTTTGATTATCACTGGGTGCTCTAAATTTCATTAGATACCAATAAATGGAAAAATATTTATTGATCCATGTTAAAACTTAATAGGAAGGACTAAGTATCACTTGTAGATTTAAAAAAATTTTTTTAATGATTATAACGCAGTGGGTAATGCTAGTATTTTTAATAGTGCTCTAAATATATATATATGGATAATGTGGCAAAACCCATTTTTAAAGAACACTCTAGTCGGAAAAATAGCTTCTGAATCTCTAAAAAAAAATCTTAAACCTTTCCACATTATAAAAGCTTTTTTTCTTTTTTTTTTTTCTATTTTTTTTCTTTTTCTTTTTTTTTTTTTTTTTTTCCTTTACTCAGATCTGATAGAAACCCAAAGTCCAACTACAATTTCTTCTTCCTCCACTTCCCCCACAGTGCTGGGGTCATTAAATTTACCTCCACCCTCGCAGGACCCTCATCTCCAACAGCATCCATCTCTTCTCCATCAACCCCATACATCAGCTGCACTATCCCAACAGTCACATCCACCATTGCAACAGGCTCCGCCACAGTTACACCAACAATTGCATCAGCTCCAACAACAACAACAACACCACCACCAACACCACAGCCACACCACCACCAACATCATCACCACGAGGACAAGAATTCTTCTTCTTCCTTATTTTCTGTGAGCCATCATCCATTGGGTAGAAGTTCGCCTTCTTCGCAGCCGCCGCCGCCACCACACAAACAGGACTGTCAACCCCCTGTCCCACCCTCTCCCACAAACTCTGCATCGACACATTCAGCTAACATTCTCCAGGGCAAGATGAACATGTTGGACTCGTATAGTCGGCTAGCTCAGCCTAAGAACTCTGTGCTGAACTCCCTTTTCAGTTTAAACAGTGCCATGATGGAAAAACAAGATGCAGGTAAGCGTCTACGGTCTGACGACCGGGGGTCATCTGACACTTCATTTTAGCAAGCATGTTTATTTAATTTAAAACATTTTTTTTTTCCCTCCTCCAATGGAAGATGAAATCTGCGATACAATGGTTCTTCTCCAGATACCCGTTTACACTGTCCAAATCTTGATATTGTGGACCGACTTTATTTGTAGCAACTGATCTCGTTGTGGTAGTACCTGTTAGGGTCCCATCTATGGGTTAAATAGAAAATTTCTCGTTAATGGAATTGTAGTGATTAGTCTAGATACATGGTAAATCTGAGCAAAGGATTTTTTGTTTTTATTTTATTTTATTTTCATTTATTTCATTTTATTTTATTTTTTTTTTTTTGCTTCATTTTACTTTTTGTTTATGTTAAAAGATTTTTGGACCATGTAACCAATAAGCACCCCCAAATCATCAACTTAATGAAAGGTTCATATTTTAACTCGTCACCGGTAACTTCCGCTTCCAATTTTTTGTAAACAAATGATTTTAATCAGAAGTTTATGGAGATGTTGAACTTACAATAAATCAAATAAATAAATAAATGGTAGGTACATGTAATCAAATTAAAATTCAATAGCAAAATCTTTTTTAAATAAATTTTTAATCAGAACTTTATGAATATTTTTCAACACTTACGATGATTTAAAAAAAGACAAGACGTTTTTATACTAAAATAGTTTTTACTTAATCAGAAGAGAAATGCAATTAGGTTTTTTATTTACAAAATATGTTTATGCTTATCTAATTAAAAAGGATGTCATTCAGAAATAGTATCGTAAAATTTGTTTTTGTCAGATACAATATAATTGCAAAAATCGTCTGTTTATTTTCAAATATTTGAAAGCGAAACTTACCGGTGAGTTAGAATATGAACCTTTCATTAAGTTGATGATTTGAAGTGCTTATTGGTTACTTGGTCCATATTTTTTTTTTCCATCTAAATATTTGCAGTTGGGCATGTGACTTTGTCAAAATCTTTGGACAAAAACGTTAGAAACATTAGTAATGAAAACTTTTTTTTTTTTTTTTTTTTTTTTTTTAATTTAAAATAAAAAAAAAATACTTCTGTTGAGAAAATTAATTTATGCTCAGTTTATAGTTAAATCAAACTTAATGGACCTAAATTCCATCTTATGTCATCCTGCCGAAAAAAAAAATACCAAAAATCAGGGAATAAACCGAATTTAATGAAATTGTCAGTTTTGATATATTAATGAATAAAAGATATAATGCACAAATTATTTTATTTAAAAACTTTTACATTTTTTTTCAGGTCAGTTAACTTTGAACCACGTATCTTTGAGATTCTGTGTTATGCCTCAAAGATACGTGGTTAACTGACCTGAAAAAAATGTAAGTTTTAAAATAAAGTAACTGGTGTATTATATCTTTTATTCATTAATATATCAACACTGAAAATTTCATTAAATTCGGTTTATTCCCTAATTTTTTTATATATTTTTTTTTCTTTTGGCAGGGTGACATATGATGGTGGAATTTATGTCTGTTAAGTTAGATTTAACCCAGTTTATAGTAAGAAAAATTAAATCCAAATTTAAAAATTTCATTGTTTTTGCTACACCTGTTCCAAATGAATTTTGAGCATTTAAATCGTGTGTATGTGTGTGGTATTGTTACAGAATTTTGGTGCATGCAATTTGTTCAAGACTTTTTATTTACTAAATGACTAACTTTTTTTTTTTTTTTTTTTTTTTATTATAAATTTTTGAAAAATAACTTTGTTACATTTTTGTTAACCTTTTTTAAATTTTTAGTCATTTTATAAATTTTCTAAAAATAATTTACATATTTAACCTTTCAATTTTTGTGGTTTTGATTTAAGGAATTTTTGAAAGTATTGTGGATCAGAATAAATAGAGCCTAGCTTCATTTTGATTGCATACAATGGCATCGTGGGCAGCCCTCGAGTTTATTGCCCCACCCCTTCCCAATACCAACGCATATCCGTTTGTTGAATGGAAACTTTAATTTTCAGATACTGTCATCCCGGCCTCCAGCCCTAAAATATGCTAGGCAGCGCCTGCTTAAAAAGTTAACTGTGCTAGTTATGAACTATAGAGTGGTTTGAAGGCATCTTTATTGACAAATTAATGCAATAAGCAATATTTTACCCCTACCAGGTTTTTTATCGACAAATAAATGTAAATATTTTACCCCCCTCTTTTTGATATTATTTTTTATGCAAAACAAATGTCACATCTTTTTAAATAAATATGACAGTTTCGAAAATAAAAACAATCGATACATTAAACAAATTGTTAGGTGGACCTAACAAAAATAGATTTGCTCCCCTTTGATCAGTAAGGGACTGATGGGAACACGGATATGGGAATTCCGCCGTGTTACTTTGGACTGTATGGATGTGCATCAGCACGGTTGAACTAGTGACCATGTGCATCAGCACGGTTGAACTAGTGACCACGTGCGTCAGCACGGTTGGGCTAGTTAAGTCATTTTTAGGGTAGAAGCATTTTCTACCCTGTGTTAAATAAAGACTTACAAGTAGAGTCGGCAGACAAGGACTCGGGTCCATGTGACAAACACGCACCTGATACAACTCTGTTGAATTCTATCTAAAACCATCCCACCGTATTCCTGGACAGTGAAAATAAATAAAACAAATATTGTTATGTTAAACATATTTCGCTGTTTTTTTTTTTGTGTTTTTTTTTTTCTTATCAATTTATTACTATCTATTAATAATGGAGATTCTGTATTTCTGTCTAACAAAAACTGTCATAGCTCTGTCACAGCTTACGTCACAATATTCTTATGCTATATACACCCAAAATTTGAGTAAGCAATTTTAAAAATTGTTTTTACTCTAGTCTTTTTTAAAAATTTTTTATTTTACAGTAATAAGTTAACTAAACTTTACAAATAAATACCTACGATTTTGTGTAAAATTGATGTGGAAAACTATTCAAAATAATTTGATTATTACATGCACGCAGCATTTTATTTGAGAGGAACGGGGCTCAGTTTTCATTTCGAATTGATTTATTTTATTTTATTTTTAAAAAATTTTTTTTTTTTTTTTTTTTTACTCCTTTTAATAAATGAGGATTTTGCTTACTTATGATACAAACTCTGACATAAAATTTTTAACTCCTACCCTCTTAGGCAATGTCTTTCAAAAATTAATTTTTACGATGCCCGGAGGGTGTTTTCTTTTGCTAGGCTTGGGATATAATATAAATTAAAAAAACCCTCTATTTCGATATGTAAAATATTGCTATCTTATTGCATTAATTTGTCGATAAAAAACCCCCAAAAAAAACAAACTTTCATACTGCTAAAAAAAAGATTTTAAAGGTGGGAGGTAAAATATTTACATTTACTTGTTGATCAAAAACTGGGGGTGGGGGCTATAAATATTGCTTATCGCATTAATTTGTCGATTAAAAAAACTTCAACTGCTATACGATTCATAACTGGCACTGGTTACTTTTTCATCAGGTGCTGCCTAGCGTATTTTAGGGCAGGATGGCGAGTTGACGGCATCCGAAAATTGAAACTTTTATCTAAGTGTCTTAAACTGACCACTTTATGATCTCTATCGTAAATACTTGGTGTTAATGATTTCTAATATTGTATCTCTAATTTTATTTAACTCTTAATATCCTATTCCGCCCAGCTGGAAGTCCTTCATTTTCCTAATCCACCCTAAATGATAGCCTTTGTTTAAATGTAATATTAAACATATTTAGAAGTCTTTGATTTAAGGGAAATAACTTAACTTTTAAATTAAAAGGCCATTTTTAGCATTTTTGATAGATCCTTATAGGAATGGGACTCTGGACTTTAAAAATCATAACAGGATGTTAAGAGTTAAAAATCAATTAAAATAAAACTTTTTATTTTAGGTTTTCTAATTAAAAAAAAAAAAAAAAAAAAAAAATTACATTTAAGCTTGAATACTTGGGCCCAGAGGTTGCATATTTATTATTCCTAATGAAAATAAATTGAATATAATTTAAAAAAAAAAAAAAAAAAAAACTTGATTAGGTTTTGTAAAGTATTTACCTAATCCATCCACCAGGCAGAATTTAACAGGTAGATCTGAAGATCGCGTAGGTGTGAAACTCTGTAACCAGGTGTTGACTCCATGTCCACACTACCTTAATTTTAATATAATTGCTCAATGATATTGAGCACTATCTGCTTAGAAATATAGCACCCATATTATATATCTATATATCTAATATCATGAAGTCTATTACTTGAAATTCAATGTGGAGCACACAATCATCAGGCAAATGATTGTGCACTCCCATGAAACTTCAAGTACAGTCAGTATTTGCCTCATAACCACAAGATTCCGGCTTTGGTACTAACTCTCACCAACTCCGTGAAGGAGGAGCATGGCTTGGATCTGTGTGGTAAAGTGAGAAGCTGGTGGTAGGTGTGGCATTCCACCTCAGACTAGAAAAAAAAACATCTCCTTGTTCTAGAGCTAGTGAAAAGGGCATAGACTCCTTCGCATTATGGCTGATATCGATAATAGGTCATTATGCCTACTTTACACTGACGCATATCCACTCTGCCATAATAGAATCTAGATTTTTTTTTTTTTTTTTTTTTTTTTTTTTTTTGCTAAAACAGGTGTGGCACTCCACCTCGGATGCAAAAACAATCTCCTTGGTCTAGCGCTAGTGAAAAGGGATAGACTCCCTCGCTAACTAGCTGATACCGACATTAGGCCACCCCGATGACTTTTTATATATAAACACAATACTTTCAGAAAGTTTTGTCTTTCTTCTATTAAAAAAAACCAAAAAAACTATTCAAACTGTGTATATATAAAAAAAAAAAAAAAAAAAAAAAAATTAGTGGTAAGACTATTTACACATATTTGTTAGTAATATTTAAGCCTTTGTTTTGATAATTAAGGCTAAATCTTTTTTTTTTTCCAGGTTGCAGTCCTAGTGGTCCTGGTGTAAGTGCCCAGGATGCATCTGCTCAGCTAAAAGCTTTACTGTTTGGTAAAGATCGAATGGAAAATATTAGTGCTTCCCCTACTCCAAATATGCCACATTACAGTGAGTATGATTCATTTTTCTTTTCTTTCTTCTGTTGTGTGATTCTCATTGGTTTAGAGAAGTCATATGACTACCCAATCTATGGGAAAGATAACTGATTGGCGACAGCTCTTCGGAGCTGGACACATAATAGCATCTCATGATTTGGCATTAAATAACCCGAAAATGGTTATGCCATAAAACAAAAAGCCAACCAAATAGCGCTGGTGAAAAGGGGATAGACTCTCACTTGTTTGGTTGATAATGACAATAGGCTACATCAGTTATTTCCTATAAGTCAAACATAAACAAAGGGAACCACTCTTGACTGGAAAATTATTTATTTTCCCATTAAACTAGCTGTAACCCTGTCTTCTTTTTTCCTAGTAGATCAATAAATGAATAGATAATTTATCAGTCAAGAGTGGTTTCCCTTTGTTTATGTTAGACTTATAGGAAATAACCAGCATCTCTGCTGAATTCTTCTCAACATACATGTTTAAATTATGGAGACTTGGCTAATAACATTCTTTCAAAATGGCAACAACATCCACAATAACTCTTCCTAATCAAACCCAATTTGGGAGACTGGAGACCAACATTAAGGAAGTCTAGAAAGGAACAAATCATTGTGTCCCGATTACGCATTGGTCAGACAAGACTAACGCACTCCTATATACTCAAACAAGAACCACTGTGGAACATGTCGAACCCCATTGACTGTTAAACACTTATTCATGGAATGCAGGTTTTTTTGCTCACATCAGAAACTGTTATTTTAAAGCAATCAAAAAAAGATCTATTTAAAAATGTCAACATGGACATTCTGTTATTTTGAGGGAAATAATTTTATTTCATAGAATATAAACATGAACTTAATCAGTACCATACAACATGATCCCCAACGGTGCTACCACATTGTTAAAACCAATTACTAAAAAGTATGAATATAAACCGCCCTGTCGGCTGGGGCGTTAGAATGCACCTCTGCAGAGGGGTAAGACTTCACCCAATGGGGTCACCTGTTGGCCGTGGGTGGCGAC
Organism: Doryteuthis pealeii; assembly: GCA_023376005.1. Taxonomy (NCBI): domain Eukaryota; kingdom Metazoa; phylum Mollusca; class Cephalopoda; order Myopsida; family Loliginidae; genus Doryteuthis; species Doryteuthis pealeii. The sequence continues at coordinate 47,701,569 of CM042178.1, read as the reverse complement.
CTGTGATGCTTAAGGATAGAACCCAGGTGGATGAGCAGTTCATGACTTGCAATACTCCACTTTGGCCCTATCTTGGGATAGACGGGCGGTCGCAGAGGCTCCCTCCAATCAATCGGCTGGTCACGTCAAGCCCTAGCACCTATATGATTTTCCCAACCCTATTGCCCTTATGGTAAAAAGGGGTTGGGGCTTGCCATATGGGTGCTAGCAGGCGGTGGCTGAGGGTCTACATGTCTTGGGAATGACATTAAACTCTATCTGGTGGTGAGGTTCCAGTTTTGGAGGTTTGGGGAATGTGGAGCACCCCTTCATCACCATTGCTCCCTGGTCCACTCTGACCCGGAGTGGTAGTACCTGTTAGGGTCCCATCTATGGGTTAAATAGAAAAACATGAGTTTATAAACAAAATTGTAATATGCATTAAGAATGAATTTATTTCACAACTTTGTCGGCATTAAATGACTCATCGAGGTTGATATGCCGTAAAACAAACCAAACCTATGAATATGAATACACAACATATATTACTTTCTAAACGTTAGGCATGACATAACCTCAGACGGGTTGATATGCTGTTAAAATCAATAAACCAACCAACCAATCAAAGTTTTGAAGAAAAATATTTTGTCTGGTAATTCTTTAATTTACAGCTATCTTCACATGGGAGACATTACAGTTCCAAAATTGACCTACCCTAGTGCACATCCTTATCAATAAACCTGTCTACATCAAAAACAAAGATGGATACTGAGGGAGATATAAAACTGGAGACAATGGAGAACACTGAAGAACATCCTATCTGGGTAAGATGAACAAGACCTGCTGGACACCAGTCTAGACTGATCAGCAAAAAATCTACAACAGCTCTGTACAGAAGACTTGCCAAGGGTGATTACCAATAGGGATGGGTGTTGAATCATGGTGTCAGCATGACCTGATCATGGTGATGAAAGATGGTCTGCTTCTCATACCTGTTAGGATCCCATCTATGGATTAAGTAGAAAATTTCATTAAAAAAAAAAAAAAGTTAAAAAATTTTTCTTCAACTATTGCTACAAATCTTTCAAAAACTTTGTCGACATTAAATGACCCAAGATTGATATGCTGTAAAATAAAACCAACAAAGTTCTTGTTATGGTTAATGTTATATTTTTAAAATTTATTTCTCTTTCCTGTGTAGATATGCCTGGGGGGCAGGTGAAGACTGTGGCTGAGATTGAGGCTGACATGCACCAACCACTAAACAATAATGGCATGGTATCTGTCAGTCCTGTCATGGAGGTACCCGATTGCAGTGGGGACATGTCTGCATTCAACAAACTTCTATCCATGATGAAGGCAGCAGCAGTAGATAGTTCAAAGACTCAGGTAAGCACTTTTCCTTGCACTTTTTCTTGGACTTTTTTTTTTTTAATTAGTGCCCCTTTTGTCCGGAGCAGTAGAATAAAACACTCTCCAGAACTACAAAATTGGAACTTCACTGTTAGATCCTCTGCAGAGTTGCAGTCTATGTATTCTACTGTCCTTCTGCAGAGGATCTAATAGAAATGTTCCAATTTTGGATCTGTGGGGAGTACCCCTTCATCACCATTACTCTCAGGTCCACTTTGACCTGGAGTGGTAGTACGTCATAGATCCCATTTATGGTATAAATAGAAGAAAATAAGTTTGAAAAAAAAATTGAATACCCATCAAGAATGACCACAAAATGTCTTCAGCATGAAATAACTCAACAAGGGTTGACATGCCGTAAAATCCTACTGACATCTACAGAGGGGTAAAATCCCTCCAAAAGGGGCCAACCTGCTGGCTATGGGTGGTGACCCATGAGGCTTCAGGATGGAATCCTGGTGGTTGAGCAGTTCATGACTGCAACGCTCCACTGTGGTCCTTGCTTAGGCTAGACTGGTCCCGTCAAGCCCTCGTACCTATATGATTCTAGAGCCTATTGCCCTTATAGCAAATCTCAAATCCTTTATATCATGTGTGCTGGAAGGCAGAGGGTCTTCGTATACTGGGTTTGATGTTAAATTGTATCTGAAGTTCCAATTCTGGAGTACTGAGGAATGTAGAGTACTCCTTCATCGCCATTACTCCCAGGTTCACCCTGACCTGGAGTGGTAATACCTGTTAGGGTCCCATCTATGGGTTAAAGTTTTTTAAAATTAAAAAAAAAAAAAATTGAATATCAAACAAGAATGAACAAGTCTTTGGCATAAAATAACCCAACAAGGCTTGACATGCCGTACAATCCAGCCAACCAAAATACTTTGAGAGAAAAGCAGATTATAAAGTGGTTAGCTATAATTATCACAGAAAAAGAAAATATTGTTGTGCATTATGAATTATAACGTTTAGGATTCCTTTTTTTTTTTTTTTTTTTTTTTTTTTTTTTTTTTTAGTCCCACCCTTTTAGCTGGGGCTGTAGAATATGCTGACTGCACCTCTGCAGAGCGGTATATTACCTGCAATGGGAGACACCTATTGATCAGGGTTGACAACTAAAAGACAGTACTGTGGTGGCTGAGCAGTCTGTGGCCAGAGTAATAAGTGGTCTCATCGCATGCAACCCTCCAGTTTGGCCCTTACTTAGGCTCAATGGGTGGTCAAGTAACTCCATCTGATCATGTCAAGCCCTAGCATCTATAGGATTGTCCTTGACCGTATTCTTCAAATTGCTCTTGTGGCAAGTGCCCACCCCTTTTTTATCAAGGGTGCTACCAGTTTATTAATACATATGAAGTTGTTTCTTGTAGTTTGATATACAAGAAATTAATGAAAATTTCAAAAAATTCCCAAATACCATCAGAGCTGGAGAAAAAAAGAAAAAAAATGAAAGTTATTTTAATTTCAAATACAGTAGCACCTTGACTTATGAGGTTAATCAGTTCCGCTCATAACAATTTCCTCGTATATCAAGTCAACGGCACTACTATACAAAGACAGTCCTTCAAGTTCGCTCTGAAATTAACTTTAAATGTTTGAAAATAAAGATATTATATAATTTCTAATTTTAGATGCAGGATAGATCACCTGCTACCAGTGTTCCTCCACCTCACACCATTCCTTATAATTTGACATCAGGTCAAAATGAGTTTCTACATGTAAGTATTAACATTTTATCTTCAACAGTGCTTAGATAATTTGAAAACTATATCCATGCTTTTTCTCTGAATGTTTGAGATGAGGCTTGAAGATTAGTATTATCTGCATTATTCGGACTATTGTCCCCATCTTCATTGTTATTTGTACAACATTTCGGCCGATATAACCTCCGGCCTTCTTCAGGTATTTCGGTGGATAAGACAGTTCTAAGTGACAGTTATCTCTGGAACCCGAGTTCAATCCTGAGTGAAAGCAGTTAGAAAAATAATTAACACAACTCCTACCCCAGCTATGGTTAGCGGAATGAGAACAGGGTACCCCCGTGGAATAAATAAAAGGTTAAGTTCAAAGTTCCGTTATGGCTCCCGAATACGAAAAGAAAGTTCCAGAGTTCGAAAAGAAGGTTCCCGAATCCGACAAGAAATACCTGAAAGCCGGAGGGTATATCGGCCGAAACGTTGTACAAATAACAATGAAGATGTGGACAATAGTCTGAATAACGCAGATAATACTGTATCCATGCTTTTTGTTTTTACTAAAAAGCATTACCTCTGTTATTCTGTGATAATTACTATATTTGGTGGCATATAGGACACTTTTTTTCCCCCAAAACTTTGGCTCAAAAAATTGCCCTGCATCTTGTACATCGCAGGTGAAGTTTGAGACCTCCCGTAGGCCTAGCCTTATCTTCTGTGTCCAAAGTCCGTGTGGACTTTCAAATTTTTATAGCTATTCGTCACAGAATCTGCACACTGACTCTATGGACCCCTGTATACATACTAGAAGCGACTACCCGGTGTCACCTTGATAGACCCCCCCCCAAAAAAAAACCCCAAAAACTAAGTGGTATAAGGGTTAGCAATCTAGTCTTGCAGATCCATTATTCCTGAATAGGGAGTTTTAATCCTCGCTGGATGTCCCATAATTCCCTTGTTAAAAGACCTTATATTAATCTGGCCTGAAAAAATGATTTTCTCACTTCCATACTGATTTGTTTAACTTTTCACGGTCATTTTTTAAGTAGAATTTTAATGCTATTTTAATTTTTAGATATCTTCCATTTATATAAATCAAATCTGCTTAATTTTTGCATAAAAAGCTAGACTCAGTAAGAGTGAATGTGTGTATATTTATTTACTTTGTCTTTAACCGTTTTATTTTCAGAATTTCCTCAGGACATACATACACACAACTGCCCTTTTATATATATGTATAGATAGATTTAATTTGGCATTGAATAACCCACTAGGGTTGATATGTCATTAAACACCAACTATTTTCTTTTTCTCTGAATGTTTGAGATGAGGCTTGAAGATTAGTATTATTAGTGTTATTCGGACTATTGTCCCATCTTCATTGTTATTTGTACAACGTTTCGGCCGATGTACCCTCTGGTATGGCTCCCGAATACGACAAAGTTCCCGAGTTCAAAAAAAGGTTCCCGAGTCCGAGAAAGTTCCCGAGTCCGACAAGAAATACCTGAAGAAGGCAGGAGGGTATATCGGCCGAAACGTTGTACAAATAACAATGAAGATGGGGACAATAGTCCGAATAACACTAATAATACTATTATTTTCTTCTTTCTAAACTGTTATAGTGAAATACTTTTATTGTTCTTGTAAAATCTTTTTTTTTTTTTTTTAAAAATGTGACTTATTAATTTCAGGCCCTGAATCGTAATAAGGAACGTCAACTTCAAATTCAGCAACAGACCTTGCAACAAATCCGAATGCAGCAGATGCACCAACAAATGCAGCTGCAACAGCAGCAGCAGCAGCATCACCAACAACAACAGCAGCAGCAGCAGCAGCAAGCTAGTCAGTCACAACAGCATACGGCAGGACCTCCACCTCCCCCTACTACGGGTGGCAGTGGGACCACAATCAGCTGCTCCCAGTATCCATCTGGGCAGCAGGCATCGTCGGATGCCATTTTGAACTTCATTAAACAAAACCCTGCCATCATCACCAAGCCTGCCTCTCCCAGCCCCCAATTAGCTGCAGTGTTACAGCAAACAGCCCCCAGGACCCAGTCTCCAGGAGCACCACCTCTCCACTCAGGGCCACCACCACAGTTTTTGCAACAGAATTTATTGGCAGCCCAACACAGTTCAATGCACTCAACATCCCAACAAAGAATTCCTTCTCCAATCAGTAAGTCTTATCACCTGTTTTTTTTTTACTTCTATCATTACTTTAACATTTTTGAACGCCCTGTTAGAATGCACCGACTGCACCTCTGCCACCTGTTGGCTGTGGGTGGCGACCCGTGATGCTTAAGGATAGAACCCAGGTGTATGAGCAGTTCATGACTTGCAATACTCCACTTTGGCCCTATCTTGGGCTAGTCGGGGAGGCCCCCTCCGATCAATCGGCTAGTCACGTCAAGCCCTAGCACCTATATGATTGCCCCAGCCCTATTGCTCTTATAGCAAGCCCCCAACACTTTTTATCATATGGGTGCTAGAAGGCGGCGGCTGCAGGTCTACATGTCCTGGGAATGACGTTAAACTCTATCTGATGGTGAGGTTCCAGTTTTGGAGAATGTGGACCATCCCTTCATCACCATTGCTCCCTGGTCCACTCTGACCCGGAGTGGTAGTACCTGTTAGGGTCCCATCTATGGGTTAAATAGAAAAACATGAGTTCATAAACAATTTGTTATCCATTAAGAATGAATTTTATTTCACAACTTTATCGGCATTAAATGACCCACTGAGGTTGATATGCCACAAACCAAACCAAACCAAATCAACACCTATTTTTGACTTCTATCATTACTTTAACATTTTTGTACCATTTGGTGTATCCTTGTCGGCTGGGGCTTAGAATATGCTGTATTCTGGGTATGATACTTTGGGGAGTGTGTAGTACCTGTTCATTGCCCTTTCCAGAGATGCTGATAGGTACGCGTCCTGCATCCCTGACTCACAAAAATCTAAAAGGACACTGTAAAATTGTATCTATGCGTACAAGTGTTTTTCTTCCTCACCATTTCAAGCTAACTGGAAATACATTAGGTAATCTTGAACATTAGCTACTTAAATGAAAGTAATCTCCCCTTGTTTTTTCACTTTGAGGAAGCTGTTTTGTAAAAACGTGGATTTTTCGACAAATTGGGTATACCTATACTTTTCTAATACAAAAAAAAAAAAATTGATTTAAAAAATGTTAGCACCCTTATAGGAATACCTTTAATATATTTTCAAACAATCTCCATGTTCACCATCCCTGTCAACATATGCTTAGAATCTCCTACAGGTGATTTTTTTTTCTTTTAAAAGATGTTAATATTTCTATGAGAGTACCTGTTTATTAGAAAAGTATAGGTATACCCAATTTGTTGAAAAATCCGTGTTTTTACAAAACAAAACACACGGCTTCCTCAAAGTGAAAAAAAAAAAAATCCAGGGGTTACTCTCATTTAAGTAGTTAATTACCATACATTTCAATAGTTTCTTAGAAATGAATTAAACAAGATAGGTTACAAGGTAGGAGTTAGACGGCTTTAGTTGGGGCCCATAAATTTTCCCCGAGGACTCCTTCAAAGCAGATATGTGCATCCCAGGATGCACTAAATCTAAAAGCTATCAGCATCACTGTCTTTCTCTTGGGAGAGTCCCTGTGGGGTAGTGGCTAACACGCTGAACTGAAAAGTACCATTACTGTTATTCTACAAGGATGGCTTTGGCATTAAATAACCCACAAAGGTTATGCCATTAAACAAAGAAACCAAACCATTTTTCTTAGATTCGCTCAGCCCAGTCTGCAGGGGCTTTAAAATAGCCGTCTGCAGAGGTGCAGTCAGTGTATGATTCCCCCTCCCTCCAATAGAACCACCTGTTGACTGTGGGTGGCAACCTGTAATGCTTAAGGAATCCTGGTGGATGAGCTGTCAATGACATGTGACACCCCACTTTGGCCCTTACTTAGGCTAGTATTATTTGGCTTATTCAGACTATTGTTCTCCTCTTTATTGTTATCTACACTATTTCTCTGAATTTTTTAGATGAGGCTTGATTATTTGTATTATTATTTGGACTATTGTCCTCCTCTTTATTGTTATCTGTATGTTTCGGAATTGGATTGAATAAAGGGTTGGGTTCAAAGTTCTGTGATTACACCCGATTACAACAAGGCTCTGGAGTCCGTACATACATGTCATAAATGATTCCTACATTATTATACTACTTGAAACAAATGGGCACATTTAGTTTTAGACGTAAAAGTTTTGATTTCTTTTATTTTTATTTTTTCTCCCCCTTTTGTTCATTCCTTCTTTCACTGAAATAAGTCCTAATTCTATAAACCATCTTCTATCTACTTCAATATTTTGATCTGGACCACTACATTTTCTCAATAAGTAGACTATATATGTTAATTTTATTAACAGTAACAATTAATAAATAGAAAATGCACACACACACACACACACACACAATATACTATTCAGTAGTAAATTTATCAAGAACAAAATGTTATCATATTAAAGGACATTAATTAAATTCCTGAGGAAGGCCGCAGGGCACTTCGTCCGAAACGTTGTACAAGTAACAAAGATGAGGACCATAGTCGAATAATTCAGATGATACTGTAAGATTCAAAGTGATAATACTTGAAGATAAAACTCTGACAAAGGTTGATAGACAAAACATTTTATATACAGCACAGAATAAACAGGGTACATAATACATAGAGGTGTACATGAACATACATACATAAGTAATACAAAGTTACATGTAAAAGGATAAACATAAAAGCAACAGACATGAGACTAGGAATAGTCCATGCTGTATGAATCACTTACAGTAATGTAAGGGGGGGGGCCAAAGCCCCAACAAGAGGGGGGTAGACCAGAGTCTAACCCATAGTATCTCATAGGTCGAGCAGTAGCAAAGAGTTCAAATCAGCCGCTTAAATACACCCGAGGCCCCTAGCAAGAACCAGCGAAACTAGACGGGCAGGCAAATACGAAAATAACGCCACAATACCAATTATTCTTCAATATAGAATTTGATTGTATTAAAACTTAATATTTGTGCCGAGAGGGTGCATTTTTTTTGGCTAGTAAACACTGAATTGTGTGTTGGAAATAAACAAGGAATTTATTTGCAGGATAGTGGAATGCTTCTATCCAAAACGTCTACAAAGGTTCAACTTTGTGTGTGACCAAATATAACATGTAGTGTCAGTCCATGTATCTGTGTCTCTGGTCTCTCTGACCCACAATGCAAACATCACAGAAGCTAACTCTTCCTTTCAGTGTCAAGGGGAGCTACTCTTAATTGATCTATGAACAATATATTCACATAACCACAATGAATCATGTTAAAAAAATAATCAGATTTTGTCTTTGCTGGAACTTGGAATATACTGTATTTCCTGCAGAGGGATAAAACTCCCTAACCCCCAAATTAGGGGTCTCTTGGGTCTGGCACTAAACTGCATCAAATTGCATGGCTCCAGTTCCAGGGAGTGTGAAGTACGTTTATTGCCATTACTCCCATGTTTACTCTGACCCAGATTAGTAGGACTTAAGGTCCCATCTATAGATGTTTACAAATTTGTATTCAATAAGAATACTTTAACTCTTAACATCCTATACCACCTCATTCCACCCGGCTGGAAGTCATATTTGTTTTCCTAATCTGCCCAAATGATAGCCTCTGTTTAAAACTCTTAATGTCCTATACCACCTCATTCCACCTGGCCAGAAGTCATTCGTTTTCCTAATCTGCCCCAAACAATAGCCTATATTATTTAAATATGATATTAAACATATTTAGAAGTCTTTGATTTATAGGAAATAACAGTTAACTTTTAATGAAAAGGCCATTTTTAGCCATTTGATAAATCCTCTGAACTTGGAAAATTCTTAACAGGATGTTAAGAGTTAAATGTAATATTAAACATATTTAGAAGTCTTTGATTTAAGGGAAATAACAGGTAACTTTAAATGGAAAGGCTATTTTTAGCCATTTATTGATGAATCCTTATAAGAATGGGGCTCTGGACTTAAAAAAATTCTCAACAGGATGTTAAGAGTTAAACTATACAACTGGAAATTTTGTATTATACTTATTTGAAGCTATAATTGTTTAATTGTGGTTGATCCAGATGGAGACAACTATAGTTGACTTCACTAATAGATTCGGTCTCTATTTGTCTATAACCAAAACTACGTCTGCTTACATCAGTCATTTTAGGAATTAAGTTTATCAATGAGTATTCAATTTAGTCATTATCATTACTGCATAAAAATATTCAAGTTCTGTGAAAAATCAGTTGTCAAATCTACAAAAAAAAAATTTGATATTTATTCACCTTTTTAGATGAATTTGTTTAAAATACTTTTTCCCAAAATATATTAGGGAAATATTTTGGGGATTGACCCCTCTCTCCCTTATTTAATTTTATGAAATCCGAACGTTTTTTTTTTTTTTTTTTTTTACTTGTTGACTTGAAATTTTTCTCTAAAGATATGTCTGAATAATTAAATCCAACTTTAAGAAACGTTTTGGAGGTCCCTACTGTCGTAAAACGAAACAAATATCTCTGTAGAGTGAATATAAAGCTTTTTAAGAAAGTAATTAATTTAAAAAAATTAAATGTTTTATTTTTAATTTTCCCCGCTCCCTTCAGGCAATATTTTTCAAAAATTCATTTTTACACTGCCTGGAGGGTCCTTTTTTTTTTTTTTTTTTCCTGGTACTACTTAATACTTTCTTAACTCTTAACATCCTATACCGCCTCATTCCACCTGGCTTGAAGTCACATTCATTTTCTTAATCCACCCCAAATGATAGCCTTTGTTTAAATGTAATATTAAACTTATTTAGCAGGCTTTGATCTAGGGGAAATAACAGGTAACTTTGAATGAAAAGGCCAAACATTTTTTTCTTAATCCTTATTGGAATTAGGCTCTGGACATAGAAAATTCTAAACAGGATGTTAAGAGTTATTATTGAAATTTGAAATTAATAAAAATGGATGGTAAGTCAAGAGAATCTGTTATCATAATGCCTTGAAAAGTACATAGAAACATATTTTCTCTTCAAATAAAATTCCAGATTGCGTATTGGTCACACCCACATTACCCATTCGTACCTGTTAAAAGGGGAGGATGCCCCAGTGTGCCCAACATGCAAAGTACAACTTACAACCAAGCATATCCTTCTAAATTGTAACAGACTTAAACATATCCGTGCTGATTACTATCAAGCAAGAAACCTGAGACATCTTTAAGAATACAAACCCTGAAAACATTTTTTAAATTTTATTTAAAAAAAAAAAAAAAAAGCAACCTTTTCAACAAAATATAACATAACCAATTATCTCCATAGAACCACTACTTTAAAGACTGAAATCCAAAATAATCTTTTTGGCATTAAATGACCCACAGAGGTTGATATGCTGTTAAACAAAACTCAAACTCTAATAAAATTGTTATATTTGTTTTCTGTATGAATGAAAATAGTTGCTTGATATTTGACATTTTAATTTTTTTTTCTTTTTAGTGTTCAGTCAACAACCTCCTGTTCATTTAAGTGCACCAGCACCGGTGCACCCAAGTCCTCTTGTGCAGAGTAGCCTTGCCCAAACGGTCAATACTAACATAACTGTAAGTAGTTTTTATTATTGACAAATTCTTTCTTTCCTTTTTTGAAGATTCTTTAACATCTTCCCTGCTTATCCCAAGTATTTACGGGATAGGCATTCATTTTTTCTTTTCCTGAGCTGTTTTGTTTGTCGATAATTTCCCGTTTTCTATGAGTCTTTCGTATTTTTATTTTTTTAATTTAAAAAAAAATTTTTTTAATTTTTTATTTTTATTTAATTTTTTAAAAATTTTTTTGTAGCAATTGTGTTTTAGGTCCTATTTTCAAAATACTTTTTCACTAGTTTTATTTCTGTATTAATTTCCAAATTTTTTAATGGTTACTGAGAATTTTTTTTTTTTTTTTTTTTTTTTTTTTGTGTGAATGTAAATGATTTCATTTGAAAGTAAAATTTTAGTTTACAAAACTAATGCTGTGAGAAATATAAATGAAACAATTTTTGCATAATTACAAATAAAACATAGATTTAAAATTTTTTTCCCTTCAATTCTGTATATATGTGTTGTGTGTAATGCTTATAGCGAGGATACTCGAGATAAGAAATTTCAAACTCCTGGTTTCTTAATCACTCAACTATCAGCTCCTACAGACTGGGACAAGATTTTTAACTGATAAATGCATACATATGTATATATGTAAAGACTGCCAGATTGCTCCATCCGTTGCGTGCTAGCTGCATTTCTAAGAATTTTTCTCTGCTTTTCAGAATGTGGGTAACATACGTCCCCAAGGTTTGCTTCACAGAGTGACTAGCCCCCAGGAAATGGCTTCAGTCCAATCTCAAGTTTTAACACAAATGGCCATCAAGAAAAAGAAAGAACTCGATGACCAGAAAGAACGCATTCTTAGGAAACAGCAAGCGGATAGGTCAGTCATGGTTTAATTTTTGAAAATACTCTTATAATTTGCAAATATTTTCTTTCCCAAAGAGATAAATGACTTTTTTTTTTTTTTTGTTTTGTTTTTTCTTCATGATTTATAGCTAACTTATTGTTTAAAGTCTGCTTTTACTATATTTAAGCTTTTTACTGTACTAAAGCTTTTTTAAATTTTTTATTTTTAAAAATTTTTTTTTATTAGCTTTTCTGGTTATTTCGTTTTTTAATTTCAACCTAAAAAAGGGAACCACTCTGAATAAATTTTATCTGTCAATTAATCTACCCATTATTTTCCCATTAAACTAACCCTAACCTCTTTTTTTTTTTTTTTTTTTTTTCCTAGTAGATCAATAATTTATCAGTCAATCAGTGTGGTTCCCCTTTTGGAGTTATAGGAAATAACCATTTTAATATTAATATATTAAAGTTATTTAAATTTTTTTTTTTTTTTTTTTTTTTTTTTTTAATTGTATTTAAACATTTTTACTATATTAAGCATATTTTGCAAGTATCTTAATACTTGTAATGTACATAGATGACCTGTAAGATTTTCAGTTTATATATTAAAATATTTGCAAAAGTTGTCACTGTAAATTTTCATTTTTTTATTTTTTTAATTTTTTCCTCTCTCCCTTTGTGCTCTCTATCTGTATGCCCTTCCCATTTCTAATGTTCTGTTTGAAAAATAAAACTTTAAATTTCTTTCTAGGTCAAAATCCCCTGTTCATTTTCTAAATCAAAGAGGAATACCAACACCTGTGAATATTAATAGCAACAAAGTAAGTAGCGTTTATTTTTGAGGGAAATATTTAATATGTTAACTTAGAAATTTAATAATGAAATCTATTGCGTACAGTGCACCACAACTCCTCAAAATCTCATAGTACATAAAATAATGTACTAATGTCAGGAACCTGAATAGCACACAGTAATAATATTCATGTATATGTACAGTGCTCAGGTGCACCACAACTCTCATGTATAGTACATAGCATAACACGCAGTACATTATTCTCTCCTTGTCTGAATGGAGAGATGACGTGTCAACGCTCTTTACATTCTGACACTTGTTTCCGAATGGAGCGATGGCGTGTTAAATGCTTGTTACATTTGTCCTCTTACTTTGAGTGGAGTGATGTGTTGATAATAGAATTATTTAATTGTATCTCTAGATTGCTACTACATTTGGATAGGCTTGAATCCTGGTTGCTGGGCTGCTGTTCAGTTGACTGGCTATTCTATGATGTTTGGAGTCTGGAAACCAACTTGGAGGGTGCTGAGGGATATCTTGCCTTGTGCCTTTTTAGAGTTTTTAGTAATAACACAAGTGTTAATATAATTGAAGTTTTCATGAGATTCTTTTTAAGGGTTGGGAATTTTTGCACTTTTTCTTAATAAAAAAAAAAGAAAAAGTGAATAAGTTTTTTTTTTTACCTTGTATTTTCTTTCATTGTAGACATCAGTATCTGTATCTTTTACACCAACATCAGTGATTCGCAAAATGCACTCGGAAAAAGCTGTGGAAAAAGAGCGTCAGGCCAAACAGGATGGATGCAATACAAACAGTATGTGGATATCAGATTTTAAACCTTTCATAGCTTTCTAAATTTTAAATTTTTTTTTTTTTTTTTTTTTTTTTTTTTTTTGTAAATTGACTTGAACCATTTCACTTACTATAATTTTGCTAATATAGCAAACTTTTTTCTTTTTGTATAAACCTTCATATCTGAGGAAAAATTTTCACTTATTTAAAAAAAAAAAAAAAAAAAAATTACCCTAAGTAGGTTGGATTCTGGAAGGTTTATTTTTAATCAATAAAAAAAAAATTATTGCTATTTTGTATTATTCAGACTATTGTCCTCATCTATATTGTTATCCGATGTGCCCTCCGGCCTTCTTCAGGTATTTCTTGTTGGACTCTGGAGCCATCTCTTTGAACTTGGGAACCTTCTTTTCAAACTCAATGGGCACATTGGTCAAAACGTTGTACATAATATATAGATGACAATAGTCCGAATAATCCAAATAGAAAATATGAAGCCTCACTTAAAAAAAAAATTCAGATAATTAGTATTGGTGTTTTATAATGTAAAGTTTTATAATATAAAATTATATTCTAATTATATATAAAATTTTACAAAATTAAGCATTTTTGTAAAAGAAAAGACTTTTAATAAATGGATCTGCATAGGATCTGTATATTATTTCTAATTGTTTGGTTTTATCTTAATGAATATGAGTAAAAAACTCTGGTATAAATCTTAAAAGAAATCCATTACCAAGAAAAAATAATTAATTTTATTCTTTACTTCCTATTTTAACAAAATAGTTAAATTAGGAAAATTAAGCAATAAAAGACAGGGGTGATAGAGTAAGTTTCAGTTCTGTTTTTCGATTATACCTTCCGGTTTCAAATCATTTTATCTGCATTCTTATTTAGTTTCATTAGTCTTTCTAATATCATATTTCATTACATTGAAACTTAAATACTTGCGCCCACTGGGGTCCATATATTTGCTAGTTTATTAATTCGTTTTCTTCCTTTTTAGAAAAAGGAAGTTAAATTTTTTTTTGTCACAATTTTGTACAAAGCTTTAATTTCATCTTAAAATGTATTTGAAATTTTTTCTTTTCCAGGTTATTCAGCACAAAAGGCTCTTGCTAAGGGTCAGATGTTTGGTGACAGTGTTCTAAAGGATGTATACCTCAACAGCTGTGCTGATCTGACATCTAGTGGTAGCAACATGCACGGCTCATGTGATAGTGGCGATAAGGAGCTTGGCGATTCCTACGGTCCTGGTTCCATGAATGGTCCCTCTCTGATGAAGGGCCAGGATGGAGCAGCAAACCTTGTTAATCTCACCCACGGTCCACAGTCCCACGGCAACCTCCCGATGGATTCCAGTATTGTCGGGGGAAGCATGAACATCAGTGTCACCAGCAGCTCTTCGGTAACTCCCTCTCCAACCTCATCTGCAAAGTCTTCTAAGTCTGCTAGTCATGATACATCATTATCAGGCAATGCCGGCGAAATACTGGCAGCGCAGCTTCTCAACCATGAACAAGTAAGCACAGAGTTGTTGTCTTTGAAAAGAAGAAAAAAAAGAAAAAGCTTTTGCTCTGGTCTTCATTGTTCAGATCTGATGATTGCTGTTGGGTCACCCATTGAGCTCTGGTTAGATAATTGGGATTAGGGAAAAGTGAATTTGCATAGTGAATTAGATAAAAATAGATACAACCGGATAATTAAAAAAAAAACAAAAACACGAATCATTTTGTAAGATTTTTAAGAAAGGGAATGTTTGACCTAATTTAAATTTATTAATAGCCAAGATGTTGGCTGTTTGTGAAATGTAACATACAAACACATTTCATAACTCTCCAATATCTCCATTTCCACGCTCACTGAGAAAGTAACGTATATAACGAGGAGGTAATCAAGATATATATATATATATATATAAAGGTGAAAGTGATAGAATGTTAAGTGAGACTAGTCAGTTTTTGACTTAATTGCAAATTATGACTAATTAGAACCAATTGAAGAAAAAAAAATCCATTTTAAACATAATTCAATCCTAAAACTAAGGAATATTTTAGCATAACTTTTGTGTAATTGAACTAAACAGTAAAAAAGCCTTTGGGAGACAGATTGATTTGCTCGACTTTAGTATAATAGATATTTACCAAACCCCTCCGTACGAGCAGGATGTGACACATTTAGTGGAGTTTAACAGGTTTGAATTCAGTTTTCCTTTTTCTAGACTGGTTATCTAGCCAAGGTTAGTGCCCAGTCTGCCCTGCTATTTACCCATGGCTTGAGAGTAGTTGGATGCATACCTTCCCCAAGGGTATTAGCGCTATGTGAAATGCAAACAGCTTCGTCTAGGATTAGAACTCGGGTCGACGAATCCATTTCCTTGGACTCTAGCCATTACACCATACGCTGAAGTAATTATAAGGGAGAAAGAATGTAGTGTTCATAGATACACCCTGTCAATCAATCTTGGTAGAAAGATTGACAGACAAGGAGTAACTGATACTACAATCTGTAGTATTCCTTGGTACAAAGATTGTTGTATCAATTACGCCTTGTAACTAAGAGTTCCTTCTGGGAGTCAATTCAACTGATTTTAGAACCATTTATCAACAACCTTAAATACATAGTCATTTTTTATTGGTCAATCCGGCTCCTGCTACCTGGAACAATCTATAAATATAACTGACTTTTTGTACAGCTTATACCCATGGTGTAATGGTTAGCAAGCTAGATTAGCAGACCATTGTTAGTGAGTTCGAT
Source organism: Doryteuthis pealeii (assembly GCA_023376005.1). Taxonomy (NCBI): domain Eukaryota; kingdom Metazoa; phylum Mollusca; class Cephalopoda; order Myopsida; family Loliginidae; genus Doryteuthis; species Doryteuthis pealeii. The sequence goes on along the minus strand of CM042178.1, from coordinate 47,685,668 downwards.
TCTCACTGGGCACCCCATACTTCTGGCCTTGTGCCACAGCTAAGCTTAGTAAATAACTATACCCAAATATTCCAACACTGACAAAAAGAACTCTATAGAAAAACCGCTTTGCCTAATGTTGATAGTACATGAAGTAAGGTTATTATAAAGAGAATAAGGATGGTACCTGTGCTAAAATTATTCTATTTGTAATAATCTTATGACTACTAACATCTCAACCTATCATAAAAAGTAACTCTTAACATCCTATACCGCCTCATTCCGCCCGGCCAGAAGTCACATTATTTTTTCCTAATCCTCCCAAAACGATAGCCTTTGTTTAAATGTAATATTTAACATATTTAGAAGTCTTAAATCTAAGGGAAATAACTCGGGCAACTTTAAATGAAAAGGCCATTTTTTTTATAAATCCTTAGAGGAAATGAGCTCTGGAATTCTCAACAGGATGTTAAGAGTAATATTACTTGCTTTATGTACAGGGTGGTCCAAAAGTCTTGTCATCCCTATATATTCTCTACTTTCATTATTTTTTTTAAGTATATAATATATCTATGCATATATAAATGGCAGTTGGTGTATGTATGTCCTGATGAAACTACAAAATTAAAACAATTAACTACAAAATGTGTATGTATGCACACATTAAATATCACTGGTTCCTGCTTTTTGTGCAAAAAATTATGAAGATTTAATTTTTATTCGAAGATATTTAAAGATTAAAATAGAAATAGCATTAAAAACTTAATGTCTAGCATTTGTAAGACTAAAAAATAAACAAATCAATACACCAGGCTTTTTTCCTCCTCTACCCACATGACACTGGGTAGCCACTCCTAGTACAATATAATTTTCCATTTCATTTCCAGTGTCTTATTTTCTGTAATTATAGTTGATTAATTAGGAGTTATATTTTGGTAGGGGTAACAAGACTTTTGGGCCACCGTGTAGAATATAATCAAAACAAGGTTTACCAAATTATTTTTTAAACAAGATGAGTAATTCATTTGGATATAATCTTTTACTTACTGTCTTTTAGTATAATTAAATCGGTTATTTCCTATGAATCTAACATAAACAAAGGGGAACAACTCTTGACTGATAAATTATTTATTTTCCTATTAAACTAACCCTAACCCTGTCTTTTTTTTTCTAGTAGATCAAATAAATAAAATAATTTATTAGTCAAGAGTGGTTCCCCTTTGTTTTATAGAGAAATAACCATTAAATAAGTATAAATAACTTTTTCCTGTTGCTAAAATGTTTGACATGGTTTTATTCTTGTGTATGTTTTAGTAAGTTATAACGGTGCAAATTATTTGTATCTAATTTTAGCATTGAATGATCCATTGGGTCAAACATATTGGTTTGTCGGTTTCAATAATTCCTAATACTAATATTTCTCTATTAAATTTGTCTTGCCGCCCTGTCGGCTGGGGTGTTAGACTGCACCTCCTGCAGAGGGGTAAAAACTCCCCCAATAGGGCCACGTTGGCTGTGGGTGGCAACCCAGTGATGCTTAAGGATAGAACCCAGGTTGCTGAGCAGTCCATGACTTGCAATATTCCACTTTAGGCTTTTCTTGGGCTAGACGGGTGGTCGGAGAGAGCCCCCTCCGATCAATCAGCTGGCCATGTCAAGCCCTAGCACCTATATGATTTTCCCCCAATCCTATTGCCCTCATGGCAACCCCAATCCTTCTTATCATATGGGTGCTAGAGGGTGGTGGCTGAGGGTCTACATGTCCTGGGAATGGCATTAAACTCTATCTGATGGTGAGGTTCCAGTTCTGGAGGTTTGGGGAATGTGGAGCACCCCTTCATCACCATTGCTCCCAGTCCACTCTGACCCGGAGTGGTAGTACCTGTTAGGATCCCATCTATGGGTTGAATAGAAAAACGTGAGTTTATAAACAAAATTGTATTATGCATTAAGAATTTTATTTCACAACTTTGTTGGCATTAAATGACCCACCAAGGTTGATATGCCGTAAAACAAAATAAACCCAATTTGTTTTGTGTGGTGGTATATGTATGTAAATATGTGTGTATGTATAGAGATAGATTGGTTCAAGAGAAATTTTTATTGCTATAATTTATATTTACTGTATATACTTGTGTATTCTAAGACTTTTTGAGACCAAAACTTTAGAGTAATGTTAGGGCATTGCACCATATACATATGAACTTATAGTTTGTCAAGGCCTAGTCCCAGGCCAACTGATTTGCCTACAATTTCTATCTGCAAAGTCAACAAATAATTCTGGATAGTATTGGATGATACTCAAGTGTGTGTGTGTGTGTGTATGTATATGTGTATATATGCAGTGATGCTGATAGCTTTTTAATTTAGTGTGTCCTGGGATGTACAGATTTTAACGAGTCTCCAGGAAATTTGATGGCTCCCAACTAAAGTTTCTTAATAAATTGTAGTTTTTATCTATGAACAACTAAAGCCATCTAACCCTACAGTGTAATTCATTTCCAAGAAAATGTTGAAATGTGTATATACATTTAGCTTGAAATGGTGGGGGAAGAAAAAAAACAAACTGTTGGGACACATGGACATGATTTTCCTGCGTCCTTTTAGATTTTTATGCATCAGTGATGCAGGACACGTACTTATCAGCATCTCTGTACATGGATATGTTTTTTATTTATACTTCTATACTAACAAATTATTAGTTTTACTATTCAAATTTTACTGGAATATATAAATTTCTTTTTAATTTTTCTTAGTTTTATAAAACTATCCTAAATTGAAATCTTTTAATTGCAGAATTCAAGTCCTTCTCAAGCATCCTCAAGTAGCCTATGTGACCAGTCCAAGTCTGTTCGAGCCCTGATGGGTCAAGGCATGATGCAGAACCTCTCGGTGCATATGCAGCAAAATGTACCGTCCACAGCAGCTACCAGTGCAGCCCAACAGTTATCCGCAAGTTTAGCTGGACGACCTATTGTAAAAGGCAAATATTCACCCCTTTTTATTCTAAAAACTTGTCTAATCTGGCTTAATCTTAAAAAAAAAAAGTTATTTCCTATAACTACAACATAAACGAAGGGAACCACTCTTCACTGATGAATTTATTTTCCCATTTAACTAACCCTAACCCCGTTTTCTTTTTTCCTAGTAGATCAAACAATAAATAAACAATTTATCAGTCAAGAGTGGTTCCCCTTTGTTGGAGTTATAGGAAATAACCAAAAAAATCTTAATACTGATTATAGAAAAGATTTTTGGGTCTGTTCCAATGTTAATTTTTTTAATTTTGTGCAATGTCTTATTGGGCAAGTGAAAAAGTTTTATATTTTGGTAAGTATCAATTTGTGTGACTAAAGCATAGAATGAATATCTATGGAAGGTACTTGTTGTAGTGATAGTTAGTGTGCTGACATGTTGTGCATTACTTCACTTAGTGACTCGAAAGTCACACAGATGAAAGTGCAGCTAAATTGGGGACTTATGCTTTACAAGTTTGAACTGGGCCATAATGCCATGGAAGCTGTAGATTTCGAGTTATCTCTCTTGGACTGTTTTAATTGAAGGAACTCTTTAGCAAAAGAGTTCCTTCAACTAAAACAGTCCAGAGGAGATAACTCATAATCTACAGAAGTGAACAAAAACATTTGTATGAAAGATGAAGGCACAGTTGATTACAATACAGTAACTGGAAGAAATTTTGCTTGGTTTGCAAGAACCTTGATGATCAGGTACAGTCAGGTAGACCTAATACAGGATTCTGAGGCTGTTCTCAGCACCCCTTCATCACCATTGCTCCCAGGTCCACTTTGACCCAGAGTGGTAGTACTTGTTAGGGTCCCATTTATTGGTTAAATAGAAAAATGTTTAAAAAAAAAACTTTCTACCAAAGTATCACTTATAACAAACTTTAACTTATCTTATCCTTAAACTGATTTCCAGTCCACTTAGTAGGTTGTTTGCAGTTGTTTATTGCTGTCAAAATTAATAAAAACTCTTAAAAAAAAAAAAAAAAAAAAAAAAAGAAATAATAAATTTGACCTTCCCTGACAACCTACCGCTTGGCCTAAAATAACCCTAGATGGGTTGACATGCCGTTAAAATCAATCATTAAATGACCCACCCTGGTTGATATGCCGTGAAACAAAACAAACAAGCATAAAATAATGCCAGACAAGTTGATGTCATTAACATCTATTAACCAACCGTAGTTGTCAAATTGTGCCTCCATGTTACTAAAATATTGCAAAACTTTAAATCCCCTTAATTGTATTTGTCAAAGTTTGAGGCTTGACAATTAGTATTATTTGTATTATTCGGACTATTGTCCTCATCTTTATTATCAATACTATTTCTCTGAATTTTTGAGATGAGGCTTGATAATTAATATTATTTAGATTATTCAGACTATTGTCCTCATCTTTATTGTTATCTACACTATTTCTCTGGGAGAGATGAGGCTTGATAATTAGTATTATTTAGATTATTCAGACTATTGTCCTCATCTTTATTGTTATCTGTACAATTTTTCGGCTGATGTGCCCTCTTAGACTATTGGACACATAGCATAATAGATGAAGGTGTTTAGTTAAAACGGTTCTAAGTGACAGTCATCTCTAGACTGCAGGTTCAATCCTGGTCATGGGCAGCAGTAACATAGAATAATAATTAACAGAGCTTAACACCTGTACCCCAGCTATGGTTAGCGGAATGAACAGTATACATGGATTGAATAAAGGGTTGGGTTCAGAGTTTTGTGATGGCTCCCGATTACAAGAAGCTTCCCATGTCCTGAGTTTGACAAGAAATACCTGAAAAAGGCTGGAGGGCATATCGGCTGAAACATTGTACAGATAACAATGAAGATGAGGACAATAGTCCAAATAATACAACTAAAACTAATCTTAGCTCTGCGGGAAGCACCCATAAAAGTCTTGTGTGTATATTAAAGCATAGCTTTAAGCCTCAGTGCATGTGTGTTTATATAGTAATACAGCCTGGAAGGATTTGTTTGTATTAGTTATATATATACACACACATTCATCAACCCTTCACTCCACCCTGTTGGCTGGGGCGTTAGAATGCACCTCTGCAGAGGGGTAAGACTCTTTCAATGGGGCCACCTGTTTGTTGGCGACCCAGTGATGCTTAAGGATAGAACCCAGGTGGCTGAGCAGTCCATGACTTGCAATATTCCACTTTAAGTTTTTCTTGGGCTACAGGCGGTTGGAGTCCCCCTCCGATCAATCGGCTGGCCATGTCAAACCCTAGCACCTATATGATTGCCCCAAACCTATTGCCCTTATGGCAACCCCCAATCCTTCTTATCATATGGGTGCTAGAATGCAGTGGCTGAGGGTCTACATGTCCTGGGAATGAAATTAAACTCTATCTGATGGTGAAGTTCCAGTTCTGGAGGTTTGGGGAATGTGGAGCACCCCTTCATCACCATTGCTTCCTGGTCCACTCTGACCCGGAGTGGTAGTACCTGTTAGTGTCCCATCTATGGGTTAAATAGAAAAACGTGAGTTTATAAACAAAATTGTATTATGCATTAAGAATGAATTCATTTCACAACTTTGTCGGCATTAAATGACCCGAGGTTGATATGCCACAAACCAAACCAACCCTTCACTCACCTTTGTGGTATTTAAACTAAAACGAGTGGATGATATACCGTGAAACAAAACAAACTTAAAATAACCCTATCCAAGTTGATGTCATTAAAATATATCAACAAACCGTAGTTGCCAAATTGTGCCTCATGTTACTAAAATATTGCAAAACTTTTGACTCACCTTGGTGGTATTTAAAATTAAACCGAATGGTTGATGGAAAAAAGAAAAAAAAAAAAAGGAAAGTTTATTATATATTGTTATCAGGCAGCATCACTTCCGGTAATCCTTTGTCCAGTTGGTGGCCTACAGTCTTAAAATAACCCTAGATGAGTTGATATGTCATTAAAATATATTAACCAACCATAGTTGCCTCATGCAGATGTGCTAATAGTTATGCGTCCTGCATCCCTGACACACAAAAATCTAAAGGGATGCAGTAAAATCAATCCATGTGTCAGTGTTTTTCTTTTTTCTTCCCTCAGTTTCAAGCTAATTGTAAATACATTTCAATAGTTTCTTAGAAATTAATTACACAGGATAGGTTACAAGGTAGGAATTAAATGTCTTTAGTTGGGACCCATCAAATTTCCCGGGGACTCATTCAAAGCAAATATGTGTATCCCAGAACACACTAAATTAAAAAGCTATCAGTATCACTGTTACTGCTATGTAAAGACACTCGTGTAAAACGTGTAACAGGAGGTATTCACTGGTTCTAAAAACTTAGTTGGATGGTACTTTTTTTTATTTTTATTTTATTTTTTTAAATTTTTTTTATTTAATGACAATATCTTTTAATATGAAAAGATAATAATTTAACATTCAATTTAAAAGGTCAGGATGATTGCATATGTTGTTAAAATCAACTTTGAAGAATTGTTTTGAAATTATTTTTCTTTGTTTGGACATTATAAAAATCAATTAACAAGAATTTTATTTTGAAACTTATTTTCTGCTAAAGAAATATTTTTTTTTTTTTTTTTTTTTTTTTTTTTGTTTGCAAAGTTGAAAGGTCAGATCTATTGATACTCCTCTCAAAAGGCATGGGCAAGGAGCCTTATATTAGCCAAGCCCCTACATTGTGGCTTGAGTGTTCACAATGAGAATGTGATGCATAGGAGGGGTACCCATAAATTTTCCTGGAGACTCATTCAAAGCAAATATGTGCATCCCAGGACACCCTAAATCAAAGTTATCGGCATCATTGCTTATGTTACTCAAATATTGCAAAACTTTCGACTTGCCTTGTTGGTATTTAAAATTAAACATAGTCGATGTTATGCTGGGAAGCAAAACAAACAAAAATAACCCCGAATGAGTTGATATGTCATTAAAATCTATCAACCAACTGTAGTTGCCAAATTGTGCCACATGTTACTAAAATATTGCAAAACTTTTGACTCACCTTGGTGGTATTTAAAATTAAACCGAGTGGATAATAGCAAAAAGAGTAACGTTTCTTAAATATTTTGTTTTCAGGCAGCATCACTTCTGGTAATCCTCTTAGTCCAGTTGGCGGCCTCCAGTCTTTGCCATCGGGTAAAGTAGAACGGTCAGTTGGGAGTAGTGGTGGTGGTGGGGGTATTAACACCAGCAGCAGCAGCAACAACACTAGCAGCACAAGCACCTTGGACTTGAAGAGGTTTGTGGATCAGCGGCTTCAGCAGCAGCAACAGCGCCAGCAGCAGCAACAACAGCAACAGGTGTCACCACTCCTGAATGTAGCGGCCGCTGCTGGCATTGCCCGCTCCCTCAGTCTGAATAGCACCTCAGCTCCTTTTGGCATTCCAGTCAACAGTCGAGTACCACCACCGCCGCCACCTCCTCTACAGTCAAATGCCATCCCCCCCAATATCGGGGTGCACCCTGCTGCCAACATTCAGATGCATTTAATGTTCCAAGGAAGTAAGAATTGAATTATTCATTTTATTTTATTTTTATTTTATTTTATTTTTTTATTTTTTTTAAGCCCTTGTTTTATTTGCTTCATATTCTTTGAGTCATGACGAGACAGGTCTTTCTTACCTGCTGGTTGTCCAGAGTATGATAAACTGCATCTAATAGTGAAGTTCCAATTCTGGAGCTCTGGGGAATAATAATGAAATTTATTGTGTACATTGCTCAGGTGCACCACAACTCCTCAAAGTCTTGTGTCCAGTACACAGAATAATATATTAGTGTCAGGAACATGAATAGCATACAGTAATGATGCGTGTGCGTGCACATGTGTGTGGATGGGAGTATCAGGTATAGTGTTGGTGGACTACAGGAAACATGGAGGCTTTGATAGATGCAGTGTTTCGGCAGCCCGCAACGGACGCAGGTAGCTTATTTCATGCCTCGGCAACTCTGAGCGTGAAAAAATGTTTCCGAAAGTTTTGTGAACTATGCTGTTTTCTTTGGGATACCTCTTCATCACCATTACTCCCAGGTCCACTCTGACCCGGAGTGGTAGTATCTGTTAGGGTCCCATCTATGGGTTAAATAGAAAAAAATGAGTCTAAAAAATTGAGTTTATTTATTTTTATATTCTACTAGTACTATGCAGTCCGGTTGGCTGGGGCTTTAGAATACACTGACTGCACATCTGCAGAGGGGTAAGACACCCCCTCCCCACCCCATGGGGCAACCTGTTGGCCGTGTGGGGCAACCTGTGATGCACAAGGATGGAACTAGTGGTTGGGCTTTCCATGACCTGCAACACTCCACTTTGGCTCTTACTTAAGCTAGATGGGGGGTTGGGGGTTGGTGAGGCCTCCTCTGATCAATCAGCTGGTCTTGCCTATATGATTGTCCCAATCCTATTGCCCTTATGGCAAGCCCCCAATGCTTTTATCATATGGGTGCTAGAAGGCAGTGGCTGGAGGGGGGGGGTCTTCATGTGCTGGGAATGACATTAAACGCTATCTGATGGTGAGGTTCCAGGTCTGGGGAATGTGGAGTACCCCTTCATCACCATTGCTCCCAGGTCCACTCTGACCCGGAGTGGTAGTACTTGGGTCCCATTTATGGTTCAAATAGAAAAACATGTTTATAAAATAAAAAAATAAAAAATAAATAAATAAAAAATTGAGTATCCATTTAAGAATTGATTTATTTCAAAACTTTGTCGGCATTAAATAACCCACTGAGTTTGATATGCCGTAAAACCAAACCAAATCCTTCCATCTTCTGTAACCATTGCGTAAATTTATGTAACCATTATTTTCTTTCAGTGAATCCATTGGCTGCAATGCATGCCCATCGTTCTGCAGGCCTAGAATCTCGTTTTCCTAGTGGCATGAGAGGAGTCTACCCTGGCATGGTACCACCGATGTTAAGTCCAAGAGCCTCATTGGCAGCTGCAGCTTCTTCCATTGGAGTCCCTTCAAACCCAGCGGCTGGAGGAGTTGTCAATGTTGGTGTGGGACGAGCTGTCTCCCCACAAATTCCTTCTTCTCTTCACAAACAAGGTAAGTAAAGCTCTTAATTTTCTGTATAACTTATGTTTTTACATACAGATAAAATACCGCCCTGTCGGCTGGGGCGTTAGAATGCACCGACTGCACCTTTGCAGAGGTATAAGACTCCCCCCAATGGGGCCAAATATTGGCCGTGCATGGCAACCCATGATGCTTAAGGAAAGAACTCAGGTGGATGAGCAGTTCATGACTTGCAATACTCCACTTTGACCCTATCTTGGGCTAGACGGGTGGTCTTTGATTAATCAGCTGGTCACATCAAGCCCTAGCATCTATATGATTTTCCCAACCCTATTGCCCTTATGGCAAGCCCCAACCCCTTTTTATCATATGAGTGCTAGAAGGTGGTGACTGAGGGTCTACATGTCCTGGGAATGACGTTAAACTCTATCTGATGGTGAGGTTCCAGTTTTGGAGGTTTGGGGAAGCCCTTCATCACCATTGGTAGTACCTGTTAGGGTCCCATCTATGGGTTAGATAGAAAAACATGAGTTTATAAACAAAATTGTATTATGAATTAAGAAGGAATTTATTTCACAACTTTGTCGGCATTAAATGACCCACCGAGGTTGATATGCCGTAAAACAAAACAAACCAAACTGATAAAATACGGGACACTGAATGAAAATGTAGACCAGGCTGTTGGAAATTAACAGTTTTATTTAACACAGGGTGGAGAATGCTTCTATCCTAAAAGTAACTTAACTAGCTCAACCATGCTGTGCACGTGCGTCCCCTTGGTACAAACCCCAATCTAAAAGTGTCATGGTGGAAACCCCCATTTCCGGATTCCCATAAATCCCCTACTGATCAAGAGGAGCAACTCTAAATGTTGTTAGGTCTGAACCTAACGATAACTTTTTTTTTTTTTTTTTTTTTTTTTTTTTTTTTTTGTGAAAAATTAATTTTGCACTAATGATAAACTGATATTATTATAAAACTTAAAACGAAAGACCATGTTTTTATATTAAAATATTTTTTTATTTAATTAGAATAGGAATCCAATTGAGATTTCTGGCACCAGAACATTACTTGAATAAATCAGAAGTTTTGCTTATTAATCAGAAGTTGAATATTTTTCAAAAAAACAATAACATAAAATTTTTTTTTTATAATCAAACATTATTTTAGTATAAAAACGTCTTTGGTTTGTAAATATACATGAACAAACTTAAAAAAAAAAATCTTAGTGAAATTCTAATGTCAAAAAAACGTCTGTTGCTTTTGTTTACAAACAACTGGAAGTTTCCAGTGAAAAGCAAAAACTATCCTTTTTCAAACTGCTTTCAGCTGGGGTGCCTATGAGATACCTGATATGAGTTTTTAAATAAACACGAACAAACTTTTTAAAAATTTTACAGTGAAATTCTAATGTCGAAAAATCGTCTGTTTTTGTTTACAAACAACCGGAATTTTGTGATGAAAAACAAAAACTATCCTTTTTCAAACTGCTTTCAGCTGGGGTGCTTATTAGATGCCTTATCCGGCTTTTTAAAAAAAAATTTTAAATAAAAATTTTAATATTTTATCAGTTAATTTGATTATTTATTTAAAATTAAATTTCTTTTCTTTTTTTTTCCAGTGAATGTTCCTGGTAGTAGTGGTCAGAAAACCAGTCTTCAATCATTGGGGTTGTCCAATACTGGCGGTACAGATGTGCTAAAGTGGTTTGATAGTGAAGTTCTTCGAAACCAACTTCCCAACATGCCGCTGCCACCCCAGGGACAGAAAGTTGTCACAGTGGATGAACTTGAACGCTGCCAGCAAGCAGTGTCCAATTAACAAAAACAAAACAAAAAAAACCTCTTTAATCTTTTGACCTCTGATCTAACTTCTCCTTTAATTTGGCTCGAGCTGTTGCCCTATAATGGAGGAGACTGGACCATAACTTGAGTAAATTGAACCTTGGCATTAAAGAACTTGATTAATTTACAAGAGCTACTAATTAACCCCCCTCCCCCAATCCCCTCCCCCAATCCAAAGGACTCTGGCAAAAGGAGGCTGACAAGGAACCAAGGCAATGTTCCAAAAATATGGTTTTGTTTCTTCAATCCCCCTTCCCCTCTCTTTATCTGTCTCTGTCTCTCTCTCTCGTATCCAAATTATCCAAGTGTTTGGAGTTTTTTTTTCTTTCTTCCCCCTTCTATTTCAAATTTGTTTTTTTTTTTTTTTTTTTTTTAATTTTATTTTATTTCTTTAAGCAGTACGAGTTGCAGGCATCTGTACTGATGGATTTTTTAAATTTTTTTTTTTTAAAAAAAAAACTTAAAAAAAAAAAAAAATTCTAAATCAAATAACTCAATAATTTAGTATTTGTTTGGTTTTTTTTTTTTTTTTTTTTTTTTTTTTTTTTTTTGTTTCTCCACTTAAGAAAAAATATATAAAAATTAATTCTGACAAAGGACGAGAATAACTTTTTTTTTTTTTAATTTTTTTTTTTTATTAGAAAAGATGAGATTTTTTTTGCCTCTTGAAAAAAGTAACTTTCATGATTAACCTGGAATTACCAGTGTACAGAGCGTTAAATTATATGGAATACCATTTTGAATAAAAGTTTTTTTTTTTTTTTTGCTCTGGTGGCAATGGAAATTTTGTTATTCTAGCAGTGTCTTTTTTCTCCCTCTCCAACACCCCCTCCGCTTTTGATCCTCTCCAACACCCCTCTTTTTTTTTTTTTTTTTTTTGTCCTCTCCAACCCCTCCCCCACCAACACTCCCCCCCCCCTTCCCTTTGTCAAGTTATGGCTTGAACCTTCTTTTTAATCTTGCTTGTCTGCATCTGAAACAACCTGATGGAAAATGCAAACAGAATTTTTCTTTTTTTTTAGTTTACATTTCTTGTAATTACCTCCCCTTTCTTCAAATTATCTCCCCTTGCTTTGTTAGCTTTTGAAATTGGGAGTTTAGAATTCTAATAGCAAAAATAGATAATTGTATTTTTTCAGGAGATGGAATTTTATTTGGTGTGGGAGGGGGATATTTTTTCCCAGAATATACTACTCTATTAAATTATTGTAATCATGATAAATTTATTCCTTTTTTAAAAAAAATCTAATAGTTTTTGTAGAAATAGTTCTTTTTTAAGTTTTTTATTTTTTTAAATTTTTTTATTCTAAGATCACTTAAACTAGAAATTGAAAAGTAAATTTAAAAAAATTAAAAATAAGGAAATGAATCAAATTTCTCCAAAAAACAACCTCCCCCCCAAATTTCTAAGTTTAAGCATTAGGAAATTTAGTTTAATTATTTAGGAATTTTTCTTTAAAAAAAAAAAAAAGGTTCTATTCAACTTGTTATAATTGCCCTATCTCTCTCCATTCCCCACCCACCACAGGAGTTAAAATTCTGAATCTGTTATTTTTTTTCTTTTGCCTGTGTACTCTGTATAAAATGTGTATATATCATGTATTTATATCCACATATATATACACACACACACAAGTGTGCACACTAGTGTGCATAGATACATATTACTTTTACTCTTCCTTACTTGCTAACTTTGTAATAATCAGTGTTGTTTCTGTATCTTTAGTTTTAAATTCTTTTTTTTTTTTTTTTTTTTTTTTTTTTTTTTTTTTTTTTTGTGACCAGCACTTGCTGTGACCTTTTTCTTCCCTTTCTTCATTATTATTTTTTTTTTTTCCTCTTTTCTTAAGTTTCTAATTTATTTGATTTACGTATTTGTGATAACTAGAGCCTCTAGCTTGTTTTTTTAAGCATCTTGAAAAGTTTGCCGGCAGCTGGTCACTTGAAGGGTCGCACGGTTTCACTTTTTTTTTTTTTTTTTTTTTTTTTTTTTTTTTTTCACTACCTAACATCAGATTCTGAATTTCACCCTTTTTTTTTTTTTTTTTTTTTTATTTTCTTAAATTTTTTTCTTAATCTAAAAAATTCTTTTTAATTTAGCTTATAATTCTTTTCCCTTTTTTAAATTTTTTATTTTAAACTTTAATTTAGTTCTAGATTTTTTAAATTTAGCTCTTAAAATTTTTTTTTTTTTTTTTTTTTTTTTTATAATTTTTTTTTCTTTTTCTTTAAATTTAATTTAAAAATTTTTTTCTTTGAATTTAGCTCTAAAAATTTTCATGTCCCCCTCCCCTACAACAAAATTTGATCTCTTATTTCTATTTCTTGTGCCAGGATTGGTTCTTTTTGGCCATATATATATTCCTGTATGAGAGGCCTATCAAGTACCAAGTATTAAATTCCTTATAGAGCCCCTCCTTCACCAATTTTTTTTAATTAAATTCTTTAGTTTCTTGAACTTATGGCATAATTTTTGGCCATATTTCTACTGTATATTGTAAGCATATTTCTTTTTATCTGATAGTCTCCCAGTTACTCGCTGTTCAACCCTCTTCTCCCCTTTACTCCCTTTTCTTTCTGTCCCCCCCTTAATCTTGGAGCCTTTCTTTTCTCATCCTTGCCTATTCATTTGGACTTTTTATTTTTCTTTTCTTTTTTTTTTTTTTGTCTCCTGTAAATATTTGTACCTTGTAAGACATTTGTAAAGCTGATAAGCTTTAAAAAAACAAAGAAAAAACTAAACAAAACAAAAAAAAATAACCCACAAAAACTTGACACAAAAGTGCCAGGGGGATTTACTAATTGAGGCCACCAGTTTAATCTAATCCACAGGAGTTGAGATTATCCACTCTGTAATAATCCTCTGTAAACAACACTTTCCCACTGGCCCCCTATGGCCCCCCATGGTCCCCCCCTACATGCTGTATATAATGCTGTGAAATCAAAAAAGCTGAAAAAAAAATTTGAAAAAGTAAAAATAAAGGAAGTTGAAATAATGTTTTCAATGTTATTTATTTATTTGAATTTATTTCATTTTGTTTATAAAGTGTTTTTTTTTTTGTTTATTTTTTGTCAAAGTGGTGCAGCGATACAGTAGTACTGACATGGCTACACTTTGGAAGTTTTTAAAATTTTATTTTATCAGATTTGTGGTTGATAACTTGTTAATGGCCACTGTTTATATTTTTTCTTTTTTTTTTGTTAGTCAAAGTGGTTCAGCCATACAGTAGTACTGACATGGCTAGTTTCAAATAATTCCTGTTTTATTTTTATCTGATTATTGAAAACCTTTCAATAATTATTTGAATTTATTGTTTTGTAAAGTTTCTTTGTTAGTCCAAGTCAGGCAGCCATCCAGTAGTACTGATACAGCTAGAACAGAATTCCTGTTTTATTTTATCAGATCAATTCTTATGGTTGATAGCCTGTCAATAGCCACTGTTTATAAGACTTTTGTTAGTCCAAGGGGTGCAGCCATACAGTAGTACTGACATGGCTACACTTTGGCAGAATTTACGTCTTGTTTTATCAGATGAAACTTGCATATGGTTGATAACCTATTAATGGCCACTGTTTATGATTTTTAAATTTTTTAAATTAAAAAAAAAATTTTTTTACTCGTGGTGCAGCCATACAGTATTACTGACACAGCTAGTTTCAAAGAATTTCTGTTTTGTCTGTTTTTTCTGATAAGTTTTCCATATGGTCGTTAACCTGTCAATAGCAGCCTGTGCTTTACTTAAGCTTGTTGACATTGGTAACAAAATCTCATCTACTGAAAAACAATGTATATGACTGGTCTACTAATTTCAGAAGCTTGACATTGAATGAGGCCTAACAAAATAATTTAACTGCGGAACTTGATTACTAATCTTAGCTCTATTTCTCTGAATTTAAAAAATTTTTTTAGATGAGGCTTGTCCTCATCTTTATCTGTACAACGATTGAATAAAGGGTTGGGTTCAAAGTTCCGTGATAGCTCCTGATAATTTCAAGAAGGCTTCCAGGATTCGAGAAGGCTCCCGAGTCTGAGAAGAAATACCTGAAGAAGGCTGGATGGCACATTGGCCAAAACATTGAAGATGGGGACAAGTCTGATTAATCCAAATACTACTAATCTTTAAATCGTACATAATGAAAGGAAGGAAAAAAAAACAAAAACAGAGCGTTAAGATTAAACTGTTGGCTGGGGCATTAGAATGCCCCCTGCAGAGGAGTAAGGATGGTGACCCGTGATGCTTAAGGATAGAACCGAGGTGGCTGAGCAGTCCATGACTTGTAATATTCCACTTTAGGCTTTTCTTGGGCTAGAAGGACGGTCAGAGAGGCTCCCTTCGATCAATCGGCTGGTCAAGCCCTAGTACCTATATGATTGCCCCCAACCCTTTTGCCCTTTATGGCAAGCCCCGATCCTTATCATATGGGTGCTAGAAGGCGGTGGTTGAGGGTCTACATGTCCTGGGAAGGACGTTAAACTCTATCTGATGGTGAGGTTCCAGTTTTGGAGAATGTGGAGCACCCCTTCATCACCATTGCTCTCTGGCCCGGAGTGGTAGTACCTGTTACAATCCCATCTATGGGTTATATAAAAAAAAAAAAAAAAAAAGTCGTCGGGGTGGCCTAATGTCGGTATGAGCCATACATCGAGGGAGTCATCACCTTTTCACTAGCGCTAGACCAAGGAGATTATTTTTAGCATCTGAGGTGGAGTGCCACACCTACCATCAGCTCCTTACTTTACCGCACAGATCCCTGTGCTACTCATACGCTGATTTGGCAAGGGCCGGTATCGAACTAGGAACCTTGTGGTTTCTATAAAAAAAATTGTATTATCCATTAAGAATTTGATTTATTTCAAAACTTTATCGGCATTAAATGACCCACTGAGGTTGATATGCCATAAAACAAACCAAACCAAGATTAAACTGTTTACGTATTTAACTATTATTGGTCTTAAATAAACATTTGTAAATAATTAAATTATCATACTGAGGTATGTCCACAGATTTTGCAAGTTTATATTTGAAATAGTTTTGAAATGTTTTCTGTATATAGTTATTTACCAACCCCTCCGCACGAACAGGATGCGACACAAGGTCAATTTCTTAAGTGGAGTTCAGCAGGTTTGAATTCAGAGTTTTCCTTCTAGACCGGTTGCCTAACCAAGGTTAAAGAGACCAGTCTGCCCTACTACTTACCCATAGCTGGAGGGAGAGTAGGATTCATACCTTTCCCAAGGGTATTAGTGCTAAGTGAAATGCAATTACCACATCCACGATTTGAACTTGGGGGCGACGAGTCCATTTCCCATGACTTTAACCATTAAACCACACGCTTCCTACAGAAATGTTTTCGGTATATAGTTATTTACTAAGCTAGATGTGGCACAAGGCCAGAAGTATGGGGCGTCCAATGAGAATCAAACTCGCTAACATATACCATGAGGTGCCCATGTTTTCTGTACGTAGTTAATCAATAAGCTTCATTGCTATCTGTACGACGTTTCAGCTGATGTGCCCTCCGGCCTTGTGGTATTTCTTGTTGGAATCGGGAACCTTCGTTTTGAACTCTAGGAACTTCTAATTGAACATCTGGTGTAATGGGTAAAGGAATTAGATTAAAGCAGTTCTAAGTGACAGTTATCTCTGACCAGGATTGAACCTGCAGTCCAGAGGCAGCAGTAACATGGAATGATAATTAACACAGCTTAACACCTGCACTCCAACTATGGTTGGTGGAATGAGAACAGGATACCCCCGTAGGCTGAATAAAGGGTTAGGTTTGATGTTCTGTGATGGCTCCCAATTACGGCAAGAAGGTCCCGGAGTCTGACAAGAAATATCTGGAGATGGCTGGCAGGCACATCAGCCGAAACGTTGTACAGATAGCAATGAAGATGAGGACAATAGTCCGAATAATACTAATGTAAGACTCTACAGGAAGCACCCATAAAAGTCCTGCATGTATATTGAAGTATAGCTTTAAACATCAGTGCATATACAGGTTTGTTTATATAGTAGTACAGCCTGCAAGTGCTTCAGTTATTTATATATATATATATATATATATATATATGTGTGTGGAGAAAGCATTTTGAGAATTTCCATCATTGGAGTAAGTCCTGAAGATGGTCTAATAAGAGACCGAAATGTTGCACCGTCGACAATAAACATCAAGTTTCCATAACATCCCGTTTTTGTCTACTTTTCTCCACATACTGTCGGATTAACCTCCTCACATTTCTACCATATATATATATATATATATATATATATGAGAAGTAAAACACAAACGATGTGTTTTTGATATGGCTTTTTTTTTTTTTTACCCGACAATTTTTGGGAGAATATGTGCTTAATTGAAGTCGTACCTAATTTTGAAAGTTAATTAATTATTAATTAGTTAGGTGGGCATACCTATTCAAATGTGAGGCTAAACACTTATATATATTTATTTTATTTTATTCATTTTTATTTTTTATTTTTTTTTTTGCGAGATTTAAAAAAAAAAAAATCTTGCAAAAAAGATATAACTAACAAAGAGTTGTTACTCAGAAAAACAGTTAATTCAAAGATCAAATTATCCGATCAGGGAAAAATTACTCACCGTTATCTTGAAAAATAAGTAAATCTTAATTGATATTTTTTTTACTAAAAAGCTCTCTCATAGAGACTTATAAAAATCTTCTGATCTAATTATTCAGACTCTCATCTTTATAGAAAAAAAGTAAAAATCGTTTTTTGTCGGTTCATTTTTCATAAAATAAAATAGGTGGGCGTAGACCTCGTAAAAAATTTCCCCTAATGTACTTTGGGAAAAACCTATTTCAAACCTGTTTTTCATCAAAAGGTAAGTAATTATGGAAATTTTCGTGAAAATCGGACCATTTTGATTTTTCGTAGAATTTAAAAAAAAATAAAAAAAATAAAAAAAAGCCTCTAGTCATAACTTGTTTTTGGCTAGGTTAAATTTCAATTGATTTAACGGTGCAAAAATGTAAACATTGGTTTTTGTTCATAATTTTCATTTTTTCCATAAGCTGAAAACTTTTTAAAAACTTTTTAAAAACTTTTTTTTAATTTTATTTTTTTAAAAAATCATCAGGAGGGTTTTTAAAAAAAAATATTTGTTTCTTCTTTCGAATGGACAAATATAGAGAAGATTATTCTTTATGCAAATTTCATTGTGTTAAATATGGGGGAGGGGGTAAAATTTAACAGGGAAAATTGGTGGTACCTACTGTACAGAATAATGCTTATGGAGCATCATGTTTTTAGTTCAAAATATCTTTAGAGCGATCTAATCATGGGAAGATTAGATTGATAGGAATACCTGATATTATAGAGGGTGATCCAAAATGTAAACACTTTGAAGTAGATGCTACAAAACCAGTATTATCAAGTTGCAAGAAGGCGCCAGCACACTGATATCAATCAGATATGGTTCATGCAAGATGGGGCACCTCCCCACAAGTGCCAATGACACCATTGCATGGCTAGAAGGAAGGGTTGATGGCAGGTTTTTCTCACTCAGAAGTCTGGCACATCTGGCCCCGTAAAGTCCAGATCTTAACCCATGCAACTATTTTTTTGTGTGGTTACCTTAAAGAGTGAGTTGAGCGTATTCTAATCCTGTGTCTCATGATGTAGAGCAGCTAAAGCCGAATATCAAGCGTGAAGTAATGTTTGCATATCCCTCATACTTCTATTCTTCTTCTTCTGTTCTTCTAGCGTCTCTTCTAACATCTCTTCTTCGTCTGGACTTCTCTTGGGGGACTTCGTGTCTGGTCTTTCATTGGGGATTTCTCTTTATCAGAAGCCCTGTGTCATTGGTAGTTTTTAGATAATAACACAAGACTTCGATTAAACTTAGATCACATTTTATTTCGAAATCCCCACCAGACTACCTGCGCGGATCGAGTCAGAGCGTGTATAACACGACTCACCACCGTCGTGGTTTCTCGCCGACTGACTAAAATCTATTTCTAATCTAAACTGGAAGAGGGTCTCCTCAACCGATTCTCACGGTATCCACCGGAAAGGATCAGGATCAGGATCAGGATGAGGTCAAGCCTTGTCACTCATCCTTCAAG
Organism: Doryteuthis pealeii; assembly: GCA_023376005.1. Taxonomy (NCBI): domain Eukaryota; kingdom Metazoa; phylum Mollusca; class Cephalopoda; order Myopsida; family Loliginidae; genus Doryteuthis; species Doryteuthis pealeii. Next base: position 47,666,716 of record CM042178.1, on the reverse strand, counting down.
GCCGTGGGCTGTAACTTATAACAGCCATTTTGATTTCTACACTATTGCACATCTTATTATAATGGAGATTGTGGGTTCGTCTGTCTGTAACCGAAACTATATTACTATACAAGTCACAATTCCTTTCGTTATTTACATCATATCCTCCATGATTTTATTTTTATTTAAACCTCAATTATTAATAAAATTGTTTTACATTACGTACACTGTTGACCATATCTACATACTGTATTTACCGCGTACCCCACTTGTACGGTCAGGCACAAAGTCCCTATTAACGTGGGACCACCCACAAGCCGAAGCTCATGGAGTGGCAGGTGAAAAATTGCGTCGATCCCGTCGGCATTCCCCCTCAAGGGGGGCGACTCAGGCGCTGGGCAATAAACCCAGCCCTGCCCCTTTAAATCGAGGGGGCAGGTGTTGCCTGGGGGGATGGCCCCCTGGGATCGACGCTGTTAATTATATCAATGGTCCAGAGGCCGAAGCCACTGTTGACCATATCTACATACTAATAACATGCAATTGTATTTATATATACAACAAAATAGCGGTTTACAGTGTGAATGGGAAGGCTAATTTGCATATTGATCTTAAAAAATTGATTTTAATAAATATATACTTAGTATTATTGATTTCTAATTGTTTGGTTTTATCTTATTGAATATGAGCAAAAATCTCTTCAATAAATCTTAAAAGAAATCCCTTAACAAGAAGAAATAACTGTAATATTATTCTTTACTTCCTATTTTAACTAAACAGTTTAATTAGGAAAATTTACCAATGAAAGACGGCAGTAACGGAAAATGATGGAAGAGTTAGTTTCAAAGTTGTTCTATTTTTCAATCATACCCCCTCTGTTCAAAATCTTTTTATCTACATTCTTATTCAGTTTCTTTAGCCTTTCTAATTTAATATAATATTTTATTATAAAATTTAACTAAAATACTTGCACCCGGAGGGTGCATATATTTGCTAGTAAATATAAGAAATCTAATAATTATAATACAGTAAGACTAATCACTGCCGATATGGTGAGAAGAACCCGTATCCAGCATGTGCTAGCTTACGGTGGTGCCTGGATGGAGCACATCATCATCATCATCATCAACTACTAATGGACTGCTGTGACCTTCCCAGAATGAATCTAGTCATTTATTTTTCTCATAACTTTATTTTATGCTTTATTACCAACTAGGAGAAACAATACTTGTAAAATATAAGATACAAGTTCTGATCATATTCTATTGTTATATACTTCTGCCTTCCGTTCGACAAAATTGCGTAGAATTTATTTCAAAATTAACTAAAAAAGAATAAGCATAAGTGTTGAGTCTATCGATTCTTAATTACAGTGAAAATTCTTCCAACTCCTGGCCAAAAGGAGCCATCCTAGCAATAAGGGATGTAACAGCTTTATACACAAACATCACACACAACGAAGACATCCAAGCCTGTACAGAATTCCCTATCAGACAACACTCTCTCCACAGACCAAATTGACGACCTGTGTAAAATAATCGATTTTACTAACCAACAACAACTTTCCAGTTCAACGAGCAACATTACCTGCAAATCAAAGGTCCGTTCTTGGTATGAATAGGACACAGAGTTTGCAATTGACAGCGCTGGTGGTGTAGTGAACTGGATTAAAAACCAACACAGGTTGTACAAAAGAAAGCTGGACTTTTTTTATTTTCTTTCCTCGGTTGGCGTGGATGAAAAGGAGGCGCGAGTGGTGATAGCGCCTGCTTGAATGAGTGGTGAAACGAACCGTAGCTATCACAAATGTCTTCTTCGGAGAGTCGACGGGAGCGACTGAACTCGGCGGCTACCAAATCTCAACTGCTGAACTCTCGGTCTAACCGTCACTTTTTCAATTTTTTTACCCAGCATGCTCTGGTCTATTCAAATTACACCGGAACTGTAGGACGTGACTTGCAATCCTAGATTTGTCACACAGTCAATAGGAATGTCTTGGGAATGACGTTAAACTCTATCTGATGTAAGGTTCCAGTTCTGGATGTTTGGGGAATGTGGAGCACCCCTTTATCATCATTGCTTCCAGGTCCACTCTGACCCGCAGTGGTAGTACCTGTTAGGGTCCCTTCTATGGGTTAAATAGAAAAAATATGTTTATAAAGAAAAATAGTGTATCGATTAAGAATTATTTTTCAAAACTTTGTCGGCATTAAATGACCCATTGAGGTTGATATACTGTAAAACAAACCAAGCCGGCATCAAATAACCCATAAGGAGTTTATATGCCATTAAATAAGCCAAACCAAGCCATTGTCTGTCACTCCTTTTTCTATGCCCCCCTCTCTCTCTCACACCGCTTGTCTCTTTCTCTCTCTCCTCTATTATAATTGAACATTTAGAAATTAATCAGACTAGCAAAATAAAAAACGCCCTACAGGCGATGTAAAAATAGATTTTTGAAACATATTGCCTGAGGGGTGGGAGTAAAAAATTCAATATCAGCGAGTTTGTACCCTAAGTAAGTAAAATCATCAAATTCATTAAAGGATCAAAAAATAAAACAATTTGAAATGTAAACTTTAAATATGTATTAAAATAAAACAAACTATATATAGATATATAATACCAGTCATGTATTTATTAAGACTTGTTTTCAAAAACAATGATAACTGTCTAATGTTGCTTGTTCAAATTTTGAGTGTATTTATTCTGTTATGACGATTTTGGGTAATGTGACGTAAGCAGTGACGTCGTTTTTGTTACAGACAAAAACCGGAAGTGAATCTCCATTATTAATAGAAGATATCGGCATCAAATAAGGAGTTGTTATGCTATCAAACAAATAAATTCAGTCTTCTCTCTCTCTCTCTCTCTCTCTCTCTCTCTCTCTCTCTTATTTTTTTCTTCTTTTCCTTCTACGCCCCCCTCTCATTTCTTCTCTATTCTAATCAAATTTCAACATTAAATAACTATATGCTATTAAACAAATAAACCAAACCTCTATCTCTCTCGCTCTCTTCTCTCTCTTCTCTTTGTCTCTCTCTGTCTCTTTTCTGTCACTCTCTTTTTCTCTCTTTTTTCTGTCTCTTCTCTTCTTCTTTCTCTCACTCTTCCTCCCCCCTCTCTCTCTCCCTATTTCCTCTCTTTTTCTCCTTCGCTCTCTATAATAATTAAGCATTTACAAATGAATCAAATTTTGG
>CM042178.1:47633537-47653537 GCA_023376005.1 Doryteuthis pealeii | reverse complement strand
GTTTATACTTAAATTTCAAATCATTGGTCTTACTCATAAAATACTAATTGCTGCCTATACTAACCAAGTAGAGGTTTCTAATTGATTGATTGATTGATATTAACGGCATATCAACCCATCCAGTGTTATTTTATGCCAAGGGATAGATTGTGAGATTGTGTTTATAATTAAATTTCAAATCATTGGTCTTACTCATAAAATACTAATTGCAGCCTATACTAACCAAGTAGATGTTTCTAATTGATTGATTGATTGATATTAACGGCATATCAACCCATCCAGGGTTATTTTATGTCAAGGGATAGATTGTGAGATTGTGTTTATACTTAAATTTCAAATCATTGGTCTTACTCATAAAATACTAATTGCTGCCTATACTAAGCAAGTAGAGGTTTCTAATTGATTGATTGATTGATATTAACGGCATATCAACCCATCCAGGGTTATTTTATGTCAAGGGATAGATTGTGAGATTGTGTTTATACTTAAATTTTAAATCATTGGTCTTACTCATAAAATACTAATTGCTGCCTATACTAACCAAGTAGAGGTTTCTAATTGATTGATTGATTGATATTAACGGCATATCAACCCATCCAGGGTTATTTTATGTCAAGGGATAGATTGTGAGATTGTGTTTATACTTAAATTTCAAATCGTTGGTCTTACTCATAAAATACTAATTGCTGCCTATACTAACCAAGTAGAGGTTTCTAATTGATTGATTGATTGATTTTAACGGCATATCAACCCATCCAGGGTTATTTTATGTCAAGGGATAGATTGTGAGATTGTGTTTATACTTAAATTTCAAATCATTGGTCTTATAAAATACTAATTGCTGCCTATACTAACCAAGTAGAGGTTTCTAATTGATTGATTGATTGATATTAACGGCATATCAACCCATCCAGGGTTATTTTATGCCAAGGGATAGATTGTTAGATTGTGTTTATACTTAAATTTCAAATCATTGGTCTTACTCATAAAACTAATTGCTGCCTATACTAACCAAGTAGAGGTTTCAAATTGATTGATTGATTGATATTAACGGCATATCAACCATCCAGGGTTATTTTATGTCAAGCAGTAGGTTGTGAGGGATGGTCAAATTTATTGTTATGTTTTTCTTTCAAGGGTTTTTATTGAATATGACAATTTAACATGAGTCGTTTTTCCATTTCATATTTTCGTGATTGTTCTCTGCCACGAACGGATCGATTTTGACGTTTCGCTTCAGCTGGGACTTGCTCCTCTCTATCTTTCCCCTAATCCCTTTCTTCCTTACTATATTTTTCTGTGTAGCATGTCCATTTTCTTCCCTTTCTTTCTTTATAATAAAAAGAGAATGGTCCATTATTTAGCTGAGATGACGACACGCATAAAAAATTATTTTCTTTTTCTTTCTTTGTTTTTTCTTTCTTTCTTTCTCTTCCCTCTCCTTCTTTTCCTTTCTTTTTCTTTCTCTCTTTCTTTCTTTCTTTATTTATTCATTTACCTTTTGTTTCTTTCATTTTTGCTTTTGTTCTTCTTATGTCTTTCTTTCTGTCTTTCTTTCTCTTTCCTTTTAGGTTTCTTTCTTTCTTTCTTTCTTTCTTTCTTTTTTCTTTCTTTTTCTTTCTTTCTTTCTTTCTTCCCTTCTTTCTTTCTTTCTCTTTCCTTTCTTTCTCTTCCTTTACTTCTCTTAAGTTTCTTTCTTTCTTTCTCTTCCCTTTCTTTCTCTTTTTTCTCTTAGGTTTCTTTTTCTTCTCTTTCCTTTTTCTTTTAGGTTTCTTTCTTTTTCTTTTCCTTCTTTCTTTCTTTCTCTTCCCTTCTTTCTTCTCTTCCTTTTTTCTCTTAGGTTTCTTCTTTCTTTCTTCTCTTTCCTTTTTTTTAGGTTTCTTTCTTTCTTTCTTTCTTCTTTCTTTCTTTCTTTCTCCTTTTTTCTTTTCTTTCTCTTCTTTCTTTCTAGGTTTCTTTCTTTCTTTCTTTCTTTCTTTTTCCTTTTCTTTTAGGTTCTTTCTTTCTTTCTTTCTTTCTTTCTTTCTTTCTTTTCTTTCTCTCCCTTTCTTTCTCTTCCTTTTTCTCTTAGATTTCTTCTTTCTTTCTTTCTTTCTTTCTTTACCCTTTGTTTCTTTTTCTTTTTTGCTCTTCTCTTTCTTATCTCTTTCTTTCTTTCCCTTCTCTTCCCTTTCTTTCTTTCTTTTTTTCCCTTTTCTTTTTTACTTTTACTTTTCTTTCTTTCTTTCTTTCTCTTCCTTTTCTTTCTTTCGTATTCTGTTAATATTAATAGATTATCATATTTAACATTAAAAATCAGGAACTAAAAAAAAAAAAAAAAGAAAAAGAAAAAAAAAAAGGTGAAGTTATTCATCGTCCCACCGACTTGAACTCAACTTTTATGTCAGCCTCGATTTGATTTCCCGCTTCCTTGTGGACGCAAATTGACCCGGATGGTAATCACGTGACGAAATTCTTTTATCAACATTATTGCCGGTTTATGTCTATAAAGAATATAAATAAAAAAGTCGCCATAACAACCGCTACTTCCTGTCATAGTATTTACTAGGTATACCCTTTTTGTCGTCTGCTACAAATTTTAAAAACGAATCAAAATTAATTGAATTTATTATTTAAGGTCAAACTTTTGTCTTAATCGATAAGATTAAAAAAAAGAAAAATATCACTACAAATGCAGTTTATTTTTAATAGATTTAAAGGGATTTGTTTTGGTCAATTTCGACGCGATCGGCCATTATATCTCTTTTTCAATGGTTTTAAGTGCTTGTTTACAATTTCAATGTAACACTCGCGATTGCAAAAAAAAAAAAAAAAAAAAAAAAATTACCAAAAATCAGGTAATTATCCGATTTTAATGAAATTTTCAGTATTGATTTATCAATTAATGAATTTTATAATGCATCAGTTATTTTATTTCAAAACTTTAATTTAGTATTTTTGCTATGAAAAATGAATATATAAAATTCATTTGAAATATGAAAAGCCTGATGTTAAGTTTAAAATGTTATATTTTTAGATTCTAGAAATAAATATCTATTTAATGCAAACCTTATCTTATTACATCAAAGTATACTTTTTGAAGAAAAACTCGATTGAAAATGTACCACCCCCCCCTTTTTAAGCAGAAAATTATCGATGTATAATTTTTTATTTTATAAGATAATAGTCAATTAAATAATTATCGAAATGAGTAAAAAAGAAATCTCAAAAAAATTTATTATTTATTATTTTTTTACATTTTATTTTTCGATTTTCGGTACTTATTTTCTCATAGAAAAGCCACCGTAATTTTGTTTCTATTCATAACTTCAGTCTTTTATCTCTTTATTCATACTGTAATTAGAAAACTATAAGACCAACTCTTATCAACTGGCTAGTCACTTCAAGCCCTAGCACCTATATGATTGCCCAACCCTATTGCCCTTATGACAAGCTCCAACCCCTTTTTATCATATGGGTGCTAGAAGGCGGTGGCTGAGGGTCTTACATGTCCTGGGAATGACGTTAAACTCTATCTGATGGTGAGGTTCCAGTTTTGGAGGTTTCGGGAATGTGGAGCACCCCTTTATCACCATTGCTCCCAGATCCACTCTGGCCCGGAGTGGTAATACCGGTTGGGGTCCTATCTATGGGATTAATAGAAAAGTGTTTTTATAAAAAATGTGTTATCCATTAAGAATGAATTCATTTCAAAACTTTGTCGGCATTAAATGACCCACTGAGGTTGATATGCCGAAAACAAACCAAACCAAACCAAATCAACCGGGTATTACCGGGTACTGCTGCCAGTGAAAATATAAATCTAGCTTTGTCTGATGATATGACCCAATAAAGATATCTTTGTTTACGAAAAGATTAAATATATCCAGTAAAAATTATAATTCTTGGGAATTCGTGGGCAGAAATAAATTATCTCGTTTTGCTGATAAATTTCTTATCGCAAACAAAGAGGACGGCCTTGGGGTCTATGTCATAATTTTGCCTGTCCGTCCGTTCGTTCGCACGTTACGCTCAACGATATATCCTCCCCGCAGCCAAATGGAATATTCTTTCACCCTCCCCAAGACCAAGAGACACATACATATCCTATACATCTCTCCGCAACCAAGTGGGATCTTCTTTCACCCTTTCCCCAAAACAAGAGAGATATTCTTCCATATCTCCTCCCCACAGCCAAGTGGGATATTCTTCCATCCCTTCGACCATGTGGGATATTCTTCTACATCTACTCCCCGCAGCCAAGTGGGATATTCTTCTACATATCCTCCCACATCCAAGTGGGATATTCTTCTACACCCGCGACCATGTGGGATATTCTTCTACATCTCCTCCCCGCAGCCAAGTGAGATATTCTTCCACATGTCCTCCCCACAGCCAAGTGGGATATTCTTCCATCCCCTCGACCATGTGGATATTCTTCTATATCTCCTCCGCACAGCCAAGTGGGATATTCTTCCATCCCTTCGACCATGTGGGATATTCTTCTACATCTCCTCCCCGCAGCCAAGTGAGATATTCTTCCACATGTCCTCCCACGGCCAAGTGGGATATTCTTCCATCCCCTCGACCATGTGGGATATTCTTCTATATCTCCTCCCGCATCCAAGTGGGATATTCTTCCACATGTCCTCCCCACAGCCAAGTGGGATATTCTTCCATCCCTCGACCATGTGGGATATTCTTCTTCATCTCCTCCCCGCAGCCAAGTGGGATATACTTCCACATATCCTCCCCCACCAAGTGGATATTCTTCCATCCTTCGACCATGTGGGATATTTCTTCTACATCTCCTCCCCGCAGCCAAGTGGGATATTCTTCCACATGTCCTCCCCACAGCCAAGTGGGATATTCTTCTATCCCCGCGACCATGTGGGATATTCTTCTACATCTCCCCGCAGCCAAGTGAGATATTCTTCCACATGTCCTCCCCACAGCCAAGTGGGATATTCTTCCATCCCCTCGACCGTGTGGGATATTTTTCTTCATCTCCTCCCCGCAGCCAAGTGAGAGATTCTTCCACCCACCCTCTCCCTAGACTAAGCGAGATATGGACAGTGTAGACCGACCTGCAAAAACCTACACCGATCGGCCCAGTGCTGATAACCGGTTGGGGCGGTTGGAGAGAGAGAGAGAGAGAGAGAGAGAGAGAGAGAGAGAGAGAGAGAGAGAGAGAGAGAGGAGGGATATATAGATGAATAGATAGATAGATAGATAGAGTGAGAGAGAAAGAGAGAGAGAAGCATATATATATATATATATATATATAGATAGATAGATATAGAGAGAGCATATATATATTTATATATAGAAAGAGAGATAGAGAGAGAGAGAGAGAGAGAGAGAGGGGAGCAGTTTTATATATATATATATATATATATATATATATATATATAGACTACAATTTAGGCATAAATTGGACCCTCGTTTTATGACCGTAATTTTGTTTTTTCATCGACGGTGATTAAAATCTGACGTTTTTATTTTAGAGTACCAAAGCCAAAAAAAAAAAAAAAAAAACAAAGAAAGAAAAGAAATAACAACAATAAAAGGTAATCTTCAACTTTTTAATCGTAAATTCCTACCATAAAATTAGGCTTTGGCATTATCTGAGCCAAGCCTAATTTTATGGTAGGAATTTACGAGTGAAAAATTTGAAGTGTAAAAACGAACCCCCACTGTAAAACTAACCACAAAATAAAAACTTTCAGAATATACACATTAAAGTGAATATTAAAATAAATAAATAAAATATATTCAGTATTGTAAAATAACGGGTGCAAGAAAAATAAAACATTTATTGCAAAAACGCGGACATAAAATAAGGGTTCAGTTTATTTTATAGTAGGAATTTACGAGGAACAAGTTGAAGATTACCGATAAATGTACTCATATATACATCAGTAATATACATAGTGATACATATACGTACCAATACATAGTCAACGTGTTTAGTATAATAGTATAGGTAGATACTGCTATGTTATGAAAGTATTTATTCTAAATATCGTTTAAAAAAGAAAAAAAAAGAAAAAAAGAAAAAAAAAGAAAAAAGAAGAAAGTGAAATATTTGCAATGGTACACTAGGTCGATTATTGAACTGTAACATCTCCCATGTGGTGAAAGTTGCAAATTAACATAGTTTCGGTTACAGACAGACACCGAATCTTCATTATAATAAGATTTTTAAAAATAGTTAATTTTCGATGGGCCAACAGTTCTGGCTTCCAGCCGCGCCATGGGAACTAGGGTAGATTGATTTTAAAACTGTAACATCTCCCATGTGGTGAAAGTTGCAAATTAACATAGTTTCGGTTACAGACAGCCGCCGAATCTTCATTATAATAAGATTTTTTAAAAATAGTTAATTTTCGATAGGCCAACAGTTCTGGCTTTCAGCCGCGCCATGGGCACTAGGATAGATCGATTTTAAAACTGTAACGTCTCCCATGTGGCGAAAGTTGCAAATTAACATAGTTTCGGTTACAGACACACACCGAATCTTCATTATAATAAGATTTTTAATAATAGTTAATTTTCGATAGGCCACCAGTTCTGGCTTTCAGCCGCCGTGGGCACTAGGGTAGATTGATTTTAAATCTGTAACGTCTCCCATGTGGCGAAAGTTGCAAATTAACATAGTTTTCGGTTACAGACACACACCGAATCTCATTATAATAAGATTTTTTAAAATAGTTAATTTTCGATAGGCCACCAGTTCTGACTCTCAGTCGCGCCTTGGGAACTAGGGTAGATTGATTTTAAAACTGTAATATCTCTCATGTGGTGACAGTTGCAAATTAACATAGTTTCGGTTATAGACAGCCGCCGAATCTTCATTATAATAAGATTTTTTAAAAATAAGTAATTTTCGATAGGCCACCCGTTCTGGCTCTCAGTCGCGCCGTGGGCACTAGGGTAGATTGATTTTAAAACTGTAATGTCTCTCATGTGGTGAAAGTTGCAAATTAACATAGTTTCGGTTACAGACAGACACCGAATCTTCATTATAATAAGATTTTTAATAATAGTTAACTTTCGATAGGCCACCAGTTCTGGCTTTCAGCCGCGCCATGGGCACTAGGATAGATCGATTTTAAAACTGTAACATCTCCCATGTGGCGAAAGTTGCAAATTAACATAGTTTCGGTTACAGACAGACACCGAATCTTCATTATAATAAGATTTTTAATAATAGTTAACTTTCGATAGGCCAACAGTTCTGGCTTTCAGCGCGCCATGGGCACTAGGATAGATCGATTTTAAAACTGTAACGTCTCCCATGTGGCGAAAGTTGCAAATTAACATAGTTTCGGTTACAGACAGACACCGAATCTTCATTATAATAAGATTTTTAATAATAGTTAACTTTCGATAGGCCACCAGTTCTGGCTTTCAGCCGCGCCATGGGCACTAGGATAGATTGATTTTAAAACTGTAACGTCTCCCATGTGGCGAAAGTTGCAAATTAACATAAAGAAATACCGCACAAATATTTTTCTTCTTCAAAATATTGACTTCGTTTGAGAGAATAGATTTGCAACTTTCGCTACATGGGAGACGTTACAGTTTTAAATCAATCTACCCTAGGGTAAGTCGATTTCGGAACTGTAACGTTTTCCATGTGGCGAAACTTGCAAATTAACATTTAAATCGTTTTCGCGAAATTTAGCCTAAAAAATGGTTAGAAAATTTAGCAGTCTGTTTAGTGTCATTCCAAGATCCTCTTTGGATGCGTCTTAGCCCTATATGGTCAGCGTATTCTAAGCTTCGCTGCGTAACTCTAATTAAAAGAAAATACTACGAATGGTAGAGAGTTAAAAAATTATTTAAAAAATCCATAGGGGGTATCTTACCCCTCTGCTGAGGTGCAGTCGGAGTTTTCTACAAACGCAGTCGTCAGGGTGGCCAACGCTCCCGAGCTCCATAGCCCCACTACTAGATATAGTATTTTTTTTTAATTGAAAAAGATCACTAAGTAGGACTGAGCCTATTCTAGTAGTGACCAAGTCTAAACAAATCAGAACCTATCTATCATCCCCTCATCATCCTCATCATCTCCTACTCTGTCTCTCTCTGTCTATCTCTGTCTCTTTCTCTGTCTCTGTCTCTCTGTCTCTCTCTGTCTGTCTCTGTCTCTGTCTCTGTCTGTCTCTGTCTCTGTCTCTCTGTCTCTATATCTCTGTATGTCTGCCTGTTTCTGTCTCTGTCTCCCTGTCTCTATCTCTGTCTCTGTTTGTCTCTGTCTGTCTCTGTCTGTCTGTCTCTCTCTGTCTCTGTCTCTGCCTGTCTCTATCTCTCTATCTCTGTCTGTCTGTCTATGTCTATCTGTCTGTTTCTGTCTCTGTCTCTCTGTCTCTGTCTCTGTCTCTGTCTCTTTCTCTCTCTGTCTCTGTCTGTCTGTCTCTGTCTGTCTCTGTCTCTGTCTGTCTCTGTCTGTCTGTCTCTATCTCTCTCTGTCTCTGTCTATCTCTCTTTCTCTCTCTGTCTCTGTCTGCCTGTCTCTGTCTTTGTCTGTCTCTGTCTCTCTATCTCTCTGTCTCTGTCTCTCTCTATCTCTCTATGTCTCTGTCTCTGTCTTTCTCTGTCTCTCTCTGTCTCTGTCTCTGTCTCTATCTCTCTGTATCTCTGTCTCTGTCTCTCTCTATCTCTCTGTCTCTATTTGTCTCTCTCTCTCTTGCGCACTATTCTGCACTAGTACCAAATAAGAATTGGTTAGGAAACGCCAGACCAATAAAAAGAGGTTATATCGTTTAAGAGGTTTGAATTCAGAGTTTTCCTTCTCCTAGACTGGAGGGAAAATAGTTGGAATCATATATTTCCTAAGAGCATTAGCGCTATATGAACTGTGGTTTCGTTCAGAATTTCAATTCGAGTCACTTTTATTAAAGGTTGGGATAATTATTCGTGAGCAGTACTTACCCACATTACATACGAGTTGTAAGACGGTCATTATTAAAAATAAAGAACATAGAGTCACTTTTATTAAAGGTTAGTCAATTTCCTATGACTCTAACCAGTATACCATACACCTCCTTTTACAGTTTACTGTCGTACCCAAGATACCCCATTTTTGGCGGAAGAATTTCCGTAGTGTAGAGGCTAATGGGTTTGAAATGTAGCCCCCATTAGAGATAGAGGGTCTTAACCCTTTGCTGAGGTGCAGTCGGAGTTTTCTACAGCCTCAGTCGGCAGGGTGGCTAGAGCTCCAGAACTCCAGAGTCTCACTACTAGATAGAGTTTACTGTCGTACCCAAGATTTTTAGCGGAGGAATTGCCGTGGTTTAGTGGCTAATGTACTTGAAAGGTGGTCCCCATTAGGGACAGAGGGTTTTACCCCTATGCTGAGGTGCAGTCGGTATATTTCCTATGACTCTAACCAGTACACCACGCGCCTCCTTTTACAATACACTGTCGTACCCAAGATACCCTATTTTAGCGGAGGAATTCCCGTGGTATAATGGCTAATGTGCTTGACATGTGGTTCTAGTAGGGATAGATGGTCTTACTCCTCTGCTGAGGTGCAGTCGGGGTTTTCTACAGCCTCAGTCGACAGGGCGGCTAGAGCTCCAGAACTCCAGAATCTTACTACGAGATAGAGTTTACTGTCGTACCCAAGATACCCTATTTTTAGTGGTGGATCTCCCGTGGTATAGTGGCTAATGTGCTTGAAAGGTGGTCCCCATTACCCCTTTGCAGAGGTGCAGTCGGTGTACTCTCCAGCCCCAGCCAATAGGATAACTATGAATTGTAAAGTAAAAAAAGTAAAATCGTCGGGATGGCCTAAAGTCGGTATCAGCCAATTAGCGAAGGAGTCTATCTCCTTGGTCTCGTTAGCGCTAGACCAAGTAGATTGTTTTTGCGTCTGAAGTGAAGCGCCACACCTACCACCAGATCCTCACTTTACCGTCCAGATCCATGTGCTACGCATACGCTGAGTTGGCGAGGAGCTGGTATCGAACTTGGGTCCTTATGGTTTCTAGCCAAACGCTCTACCGACTGAGCTAAACCGGCCCTTACTGTTAATATATCATCATCATGTCGCGCATGCAGCACGGGTATCCATGACAATCTCTCGCCAACCTTCCCTATCATTCATTGCACATGGGAGCTCCTCTGTGGAGCAGCCAGCATTTCGCATAGCTGGTCAATGTAGGTCCTTGCTGGGCGCCCTTGAACAAGTCGTGGAAACAGCACCCCACAAGGAAACAGCTGTACGGTCACCTGCCCCCCCCCCATCTCACAAACTATCCGAGTGAGATGCACAAGGCATGCAGGACACTGCTGGAGAAGCAAGGATGAACTCATAAGCGACGTTCTCCTGTGGAAGCCAACACATGGACATGCAAGTGTGGGGTTAATATATAATGACTTCAATTGTACCCGTTTTATTTTGTTCATTGATATCTTGACTCAGGACCGCCTTCGGTGGCTGCAGGCTATGTTCATGTCTGAGGTAACCCTGGCAAAACACCATGAAGCTAGGAAGTCCAGAAGAAAGCAGCGGCAACAAGACACCGGCACATCAACATCTTAGGGACGGTCTTCACATGCGACATCTGTGGTCGAGAATGTTTTTCGAACATCGGACTTTACAGTCACAGGAGGCGCTGTAACTTCAGGGGCACAAAAAACTTTATTATAGTCTTCCGAGACTGAAATGCCCATAAGTGAAATTTTGAAATCAATGGAACAAAAATCGAACTAGGAATCTTGTGGTTTCCTAGCCGAACGGTCTACCGACCGAGCTAACCCGGCCCCTATGTATGAGGTGGAATGCCACACCTACCACCAGCTCCTTACTTACCGCCCAGATCTCTGTGCTACTCATACGCTGAGTTGGCGAGAGCGGTATCGAACTAAGAACCTTAGGGTTTCCTAGCCAAACTCTACCGGCCAAGCTAACCCGGTCCCTACATATGGTCAGCGCCACACCTACCATCAGCTCCTTACTTTACGGCCCAGATCANACGGTCTATACGGACAGCAAAAATTATGACATAGACGCCCCAAGGCCGTACTCTTTGTTTGCGATGAAAAGAAAATTTATCAGCAAAACGAGATAATTTATTTCTGCCCACGAATTCCCAAGAATTATTAATTTTTACTGGATATATTTAATCTTTTCGTAAACAAGATATCTTTATTGGGTCATATCATGCAGACAAAGCTAGATTTATATTTTTCACTGGCAGCAGTACCCGGTAATACCCGGTTGATTTGGTTTGGTTTGGTTTGTTTTCGGCATATCAACCTCAGTGGGTCATTTAATGCCGACAAAGTTTTGAAATGAATTCATTCTTAATGGATAACACATTTTTTATAAAAACACTTTCTATTAATCCCATAGATAGGACCCCAACCGGTACTTACCACTCCGGGCCAGAGATGGAGCAATGGTGATAAAGGGGTGCTCCACATTCCCCGAAACCCTCCAAACTGGAACCTCACCGATCATATAGAGTTTAACGTCATTCCCAGGACATGTAAGACCCTCAGGCCACCGCCTTCTAGCACCCATATGATAAAAAGGGGTTGGAGCTTGTCATAAGGGCAATAGGGTTGGGCAATCATATAGGCGCTAGGCTTGAAGTGACTAAGCGCAGTTATAAGAGTTGGTCTTATAGTTTCAATAATACAGTATGAATAAAGAGAATAAAGACTGAAGTTATGAATAGAGAACAAATTACGGTGCTTTTCTATGAGAAAATAAGTACCGAAAATCGAAAAAAATAAAATGTAAAAAATAATAAATAATAAATTTTTTGAGATTTCTTTTTTACTCATTTCGATAATTATTTAATTGACTATTATCTTATTAAAAATAAAAAAATATCATCGATAATTTTCTGCTGCTTAAAAAGGGGGTGGACATTTTCAATCGAGTTTTTCTTCAAAAAGTATACTTTGATGTAATAAGATAAGGTTGCATTAAATAGATATTTATTTCTAGAATCTAAAAATATAACATTTTAAACTTAACATCAGGCTTTTCATATTTCAAATGAATTTTATATATTAATTTTCATAGCAAAAATACTAATTAAAGTTTTAGAAATAAATATAACTGATGCATTATAAAATTCATTAATTGATGAAAATCAATACTGAAAAATTCATTAAAATCGGATAATTACCTGATTTTTGGTAATTTTTTTTTTTTTTTTTTTTTTTTTTTGCAATCGAGTGTTACATTGAAATTGTAAACAAGCACTTTAAACCATTGAAAAAGAGAATAATGACGAATCGCGTCGAAATTGACCACAAAACAAATCCCTTAAAATCTATTAAAAAATAAACTGCAGTTTGTAGTGATTTTTCTTTTTTTTTAATCTTATCGATTAAGGACAAAAGTTTGAAACTTTAATAAATATAAATTCAATTAATTTTGATTCGTTTTAAAATTTGTAGCAGAGACAAAAAAGGTATACCTAGTAATACTATGACAAGGAAGTAGCGGTTGTTATGGCGACTTTTTTATTTATATTCTTTATAGACAATAAACCGCAATAATGTTATAAAAGAATTTCGTCACGTGATTACCATCCGGGTCAATTTGCGTCCACAAGGAAGCGGGAAATCAAATCGAGGCGACATAAAAGTTGAGTTCAAGTCGGTGGGACGATGATAATAACTCACCTTTTTTTTTTTCTTTTTCTTTTTTTTTTTTTTTTAGTTCCTGATTTTTAATGTTAAATATGATAAATCTATTAATATTATAACGATACGAAAGAAAGAAAAGGAGAAGAAAAGAGAAGAAAGAAAAAAAAAGTAAAAGTAAAAAAAGAAAAGAAGAAATGGAAAAGAAAAAGGGGAGAGGGAAAAGAAAGAAAGAGATAAAAAGAGAAGAGGAGGAAAAAAAAGAAAGAAAAGACAAGAAAAGAGAAAGAAAAAGAAGCAAAAAAAAAAAAAAGAACAAAGGAAAGAAAAGAAAGAAAGAAGAAAAAGAAAAGGAAAGAAAGAAAGTAAAAAGAAAAGAAAAGAAGAGAAAGAGAGAAAAGAAAAGGAAAAGAGAAAAAGAAGAAAGGGAAGAGAAAGAAAGACTAAGAGAAGAAAAGGAAGAGAAAAAGAAAAGGAAAAAGAAAGAAAGAAAAGAGAAAAAGAAAGAAAAAACAAAAGAAAAAGAAAAAGAAGAGAAAGAGAAAAAGAAAGAGAAAGAAAAGAAAGAAAAAAGTAAAAGGAAAGAAAAAAAGAAAGAAAAGAAAGAAAGAGAGAAAGGAGAGAAAGAGAAAAGATAAGAAGGAAAGAAACAGAAGAAAAAAAAAAGAAAGAAAGATAAAAAAAAAAAAAAAAAGGAAAAGAAAAGAAGAAGAGAAAGAAAAGGGAAGAAAGAAAGAAAGGAAAAGAAAGAAAAGAGAAAGAAAGGAAGAGGAAAAGGAAGAGAAAGAGAAGAAAGAGAAGAAGAAAAGAAAGACCTAAAGGAAAAGGAAAAGAAAGAAAGAAAGAAAGAAAACTAAAGAAAAGGAAAGAAGACAGAAAGAGAAGAGAAAGAAAGAAAGAAGGAAAGAAGAAGAGAAAGAAACCTAAGAAAGGAAAAGAACAAAAAGAAGAGAAACCTAGAGAAAGGAGAGAAGAAGAAGAAAAGAAGAAAAGAAACTTGAAGTAAAGGAGAAAAGGAAAGAGAGAAAATAAAAAGAGGAAGAGAAAAAAGAAAAATAAAGAAAAAAGGAAAAAAGAAGAAAGATACTAAAAGAAAAAGAAACAGAAAGCAAAGCATAAGAGAAGAAAGCAAATGAAGAAAACAAAGTAAAAATAAAATTAAAGAAAGAAAACCGAGAGAAAGAAAAAAGAAAGGAAAAGAGGAGACGAGAGAAGAAGAAAGAAGAAAGTAAAAAACAAAGAAAGAAAAAAAATAATTTTTTATGCTGTGTCATCAGCTAAATAATGCCATTCTCTTTTTGATTTATAAAGAAAGAAAGGAAGAAAATGACATGCACACAGAAAAATATAGTAAGAAGAAAGGATAGGGCGAAAGATAGAGAGGAGCAAGCCAGCTGAAGCGAAACGTCAAATCGATCCGTTCGTGCAGAGAAACAATCACGAAAATATGAAATGAAGAAACGACATGTTTAAATTGTATATCAATAAAAACCCTTGAAAGAAAACATAACAATAATATTGACCTCCTCACAACCTACCGCTTGACATAAAATAACCCTGGATGGGTTGATATGCCGTTAATATCAATCAATCAATCAATTTAGAAACCTCTACTTGGTTAGTATAGGCAGCAATTAGTATTTATAGAGTAAGACAATGATTGAAAGATTTAAGTATAAACACAATCTCACAATCTATCCCTTGACATAAATAACCCTGGATGGGTTGATATGCCGTTAATATCAATCAAATCAACAATTAGAAACCTCTACTTGTTAGAAATAGGCCAGCAATTAGTCTTTTCATAAGACCAATGACTTGAAATTTAAGTATAAACACAATCTCACAATCTATCCCTTGAACATAAAATAACCCTGGATGGGTTGATATGCCGTTAATATCAATCAATCAATCAATTAGAAAACCTCTACTTGGTTAGTATAGGCAGCAATTAGTATTTTATGAGTAAGACCAATGATTTGAAATTTAAGTATAAACACAATCTACAATCTATCCCTTGGCATAAAATAACCCTGGATGGGTTGAATGCCGTTAATATCATATCAATCAATCAATTAGAAACCTCTACTTGGTTAGTATAGGCAGCAATTAGTATTTATGAGTAAGACACAATGATTTTGAAATTTAAGTATAAACACAAATCTCACAATCTATCCCTTGACATAAAATAACCCTGGATGGGTTGATATGCCGTTAATATCAATCAATCAATATTAGAAACCTCTACTTGGCTTAATAGGCAGCAATTAGTATTTTATGAGTAAGACCAATGATTTGAAATTTAAGTATAACACAATCTCACAATCTATCCTTGACATAAATATACCCTGGATGGGTTGATATGCCGTTAATACAATCAATCAATCAATTAGAAACTCTACTTGGTTAGTATAGGCAGCAATTAGTATTTATGAGTAAGACCAATGATTTGAAATTTAATAAAGTAAACACCAATCTCACAATCTATCCCTTGACATAAAATCACCTGGATGGGTTGATATGCCGTTAATATCAATCAATCAATCAATTAGAACCTCTACTTGGTTAGTATAGGCTAGCAATTAGTATTTTATGAGTAAGACCAATGATTTGAAATTTAAGTATAAACACAATCTCACAATCTATCCCTTGACATAAAATAACCCTGGATGGGTTGATATGCCGTTAATATCATCAATCAATCAATTAGAAACCTTACGTTGGTTAGGTATAGGCAGCAATTAGTATTTTATGAGTAAGACCAACGATTTGAAATTTAAGTATAAACACAACGCTCACAATCTATCCCTTGCAATAAAATAACCCTGGATGAGGTTGATATGCCGTAATATCAATCAATCAATCAATTAGAAACCTCTACTTGGTTAGTATAGGCAGCAATTAGTATTTTATGAGTAAGACCAATGATTTAAAATTTAAGTATAAACAACCTCACAATCTATCCCTTGACATAAATAACCCTGGATGGGTTGATATGCGTTAATATCAATCAATCCAATCAATTAGAAACCTCTACTTGTTAGTATAGGCAGCAATTAGTATTTTATGAGTAAGACCAATGATTTGAAATTAAGTATAAACACAATCCACAATCTATCCCTTGAATAAAATAACCCCTGGATGGGTTGATATGCCGTTAATATCAATCAATCAATCATTAGAACTCTACTTGTTAGCTTATAGGCAGCAATTAGTATTTTATTTTATTTTAATCCAACAATCTAATCAATCAAAGTGAACCTAATAGTGTGACTTGGAGTTCGAACCTGCTACGTGCGATGTCTTAGTCCCAACACGCTAAACCACTACACCACTGGGGACTCCTCCTCGTATCAGTGGGGCGGTGGGGCGATTGGGGTATTTTTGTTATTTGTCCATTCTCAGGAACCGATTTATTTGTTTATTTATTTTAATTGATCCTCCAAAAAGAAAGAGTAAAGACCACGTTTCAACGCGTGGAGCTTCCCGTTTTTATGTTGATATAAATATGGCCGGATCAAGACGTTCTCATTATAACGAGAGAGAAAAAACCGATTGGTTGAACTGAAAGATTGTTAAGATTCCAACCAAGCAGTTTTGTTGCGTTTGATTCAATCAAAAGGAAACTCTCTATGCTTACTTGGCCTTACGTAAGTAATATTGTCAGCGATTCTCATGTTTTTTGTTGTTTTAGTTGTGGTGTCTTTGTTTGTTTATTTTGGTTTTTTTTAAATTCTTTCCTCACTTACAATTTTCTTGTTGATCATAAAATAACTGTCTGTACTGTCTGTCTGTCTGTCTGTCTCTCTCTCTCACACACACACACACAGCACACACACACCACACACACAACACACCACAAGGAGACACACACACACACCACTCTCTCTCTTTCTCTCTCTCTCTCCTTTTCTCTCTTCTTATCTAAACTATCTTATCTATCTCTCTCTCCTCTCTCTCTCTCAATATATATACCTATCTATCTCTCTCTATCTACCTACCTATCTCTCAAGCTCGACCATAGAATAACTCTCTCTCTCTCTCCTCTCTCTCTCTCTCTCTCTCTCTCTCTCTCTCTCTCTCTCTTTCGCTCTCTCTCACACACACACACACACACAGACACACACACAAGCTCGACCATAAAATAACTCTCTCTCTCTCTCTCTCTCTCTCTCTCTCTCTCTCTCTCTCTCTCTCTCTCTCTCTCTCTCTCTCTCTCTTTCGCTCTCTCTCTCTCTCACACACACACATACACAAGCTCGACCATAAAAAAACTCTCTCTCTCTCTCTCTCTCTCTCTCTCTCACACACACACACACACACACACACAGACACACACACAAGCTCGACCATAAAATAACTCAGCTTAACATCAGGCTTTTCATATTTTAAATGAATTTTATATATTAATTTTTCATAGCAAAAATACCAAATTAAAGTTTTGAAATAAAATAACTGATACATTATAAAATTCATTAATTGATAAATCAATACTGAAAATTTCATTAAAATCGGATAATTACCTGATTTTTGGTAATTTTTTTTCCATCCCAAATGTTACGTTAAAATTGTAAACAAGCGCCTAAAACCATTAAAAAACAGCCAAAATTGCGGATCGCGTCGAAATTGACCAAAACAAATAGTTTTAAATCTATCAAAAATAAACTGCATATGTAATTATATTTTTCTTTTTTTAATGATGGTTATTATGCTACTACTTATCGATTTAGACAAAGTTTAACCTTAAATAATATATTTAATTATTCTTAATTCGCTTTTAAAACTCGTAGTATCCGATTTTTTTTTGCCAGTCCCTACAATAAAGTATCGAGATTTTCGGTACTTTTTGACACACCTTGTATCCTGATAAAAAAAAATCGTTCCATTCATTGTTTATTTCTATTTTGGGAAAGACACCTTCAAACTCGGCACTTTTATGGCACACCTTGAATTCTGTAAAAATTAACGTTCAATTTGTTGTTCATTTCTATCTTGGTAAATACAGCTTCAATCTCGATACTTTTATGACACACCTTGTATTCTGAAAGAAATAACGTTCCATTCGTTGTTCATTTCTATCTTGGTAAATACAGCTTTAAACTCAGCGCTTTTATACCACACCTTGTATTCTGAACAAATTAACGTTCCATTTATTGTTCATTTCTATCTTAATAAATACATCTTCAATCTAGATACTTTTATGACACACCTTGTATTCTGAAAAAAAATAACGGTCTATTCGTTGTTCATTTCTATTTTGGTAAATACAGCTTCAATCTAGATACTTTTATACCACACCTTGTATTCTGAAAGAAATAACGTTCCATTCGTTGTTCATTTCTATCTTGGTAAATACAGCTTCAATCTCGATACTTTTATGACACACCTTGTATTCTGAAAGAAATAACGTTCTATTCGTTGTTCATTTCTATTTTGGTAAATACATCTTCAATCTCGATACTTTTATGACACACCTTGTATTCTGAAAAAAAGTTAAAGTTCCATTCATTGTTCATTTCTATCTTGGTAAATACAGCTTCAATCTCGATACTTTTATGACACACCATGTATTCTGAAAGAAATAACGTTCTATTCGTTGTTCATTTCTATTTTGGTAAATACAGCTTCAATCTCGATACTTTTGTGACACACCTTGTATTCTGAAAAAAAGTTAACGTTCCATTCATTGTTCATTTCTATCTTGGTAAATACAGCTTCAATCTTGATACTTTTGTGACACACGTTGTATTCTGGAAAAAAAGTAACGTTCCATTCATTATTCATTTCTATCTTGGTTAAATACAGCTTCAATCTCGATACTTTTATGGCACACCTTGTATTCTGAAAAAAAAAGTAACGTTCCATTCATTGTTCATTTCTATCTTGGTAAATACATCTTCAATCTCGATACTTTTGTGACACACCTTGTATTCTGGAAAAAAAGTAACGTTCCATTCATTATTCATTTCTATCTTGGTTAAATACAGCTTCAATCTCGATACTTTTATGACACACCTTGTATTCTGAAAAAAATTAACGTTCCATTCGTTGTTCATTTCTATCTTGGTAAATACAGCTTCAATCTCGATACTTTTGTGACACACCTTGTATTCTGAAAAAAGTTAACGTTCCATTCATTGTTCATTTCTATCTTGGTAAATACAGCTTCAATCTCGATACTTTTGTGACACACGTTGTATTCTGGAAAAAAAGTAACGTTCCATTCATTATTCATTTCTATCTTGGTTAAATACAGCTTCAATCTCGATACTTTTATGGCACACCTTGTATTCTGAAAAAAAAAAGTAACGTTCCATTCATTGTTCATTTCTATCTTGGTAAATACATCTTCAATCTCGATACTTTTGTGACACACGTTGTATTCTGGAAAAAAAGTAACGTTCCATTCATTATTCATTTCTATCTTGGTTAAATACAGCTTCAATCTCGATACTTTTATGACACACCTTGTATTCTGAAAAAAATTAACGTTCCATTCGTTGTTCATTTCTATCTTGGTAAATACAGCTTCAATCTCGATACTTTTATGACACACCTTGTATTCTGAAAAAAATTAACGTTCCATTTATTGTTCATTTCTATTTTGGTAAATACAGATTCAATCTCGATACTTTTATGACACACCTTGTATTCTGAAAAAAATTAACGTTCCATTTATTGTTCATTTCTATCTTAGTAAATACATCTTCAATCTCGATACTTTTATGACACACCTTGTATTCTGAAAAAAAATTAACGTTCCATTTATTGTTCATTTCTATCTTGGTTAAATACAGATTCAATCTCGATACTTTTATGACACACCTTGTATATATATACTTCTGACCCTTTTTCTTCTTTTATTGTTTTTTTTATAGTTTTGTCTCTAAGCTGTACTCAGGCCCAGCGCGCAGCATTTTGCCCGGCCCCAAACGGCATGTTCACGAACCCCAACAGCAGAACATGCCGTTCGTTCATTCGTTGTACAAACGGCATCGGCACTTTCCAGCGATGTGGTCGTGGGACCATCTTCAACGGCCAACAGTGCATCCCGGGCAACCAAAACACCTGCAACCGAGTGAACGCAAACAATCTTAATAATCCAGCACTGTTTGGGGGTTTCGGTGCTGCTAACCCGAACATTATCGGTCAACCTGGAGTGTGGGGCGCCGGAGCCCAACCTCTCCCAGGTGCCTGGAACAACGGACAGCTACAGAACAGACAGGGTTTTGGGGGTCAGGGTAATTTGGCTAACCCCTGGGCCAACGGACAGTTACAAAATAGACAGGGTTTTGGGGGTCAAGGTAATTTGGCTAACCCCTGGAATAACGGACAGTTTCAGAATAGACCGGGATTTGGTGGACAGGGTAATTTGAATAACCCCTGGACCAACGGAGCGGCTT
>CM042178.1:47598537-47631037 GCA_023376005.1 Doryteuthis pealeii | reverse complement strand
TATAGAAAATAAACTTGACAAGTAAATCCCGCAAAGGATGGCTCGCCATGCAGAATATCATATTCATAGCTAATATTGAACAATATTTCGATTTATAAAAATCATCTTCAGAGCTTGTTTTTAATCCGGACTCATCGAGGGAGAAGCAGTAAATAATTTAAATTCAAAACGAAAAACATTGATGTTCCAAAATTACGAAACGATCGCATGACTTGCACGCTT
The DNA here is from genome assembly GCA_023376005.1 of Doryteuthis pealeii. Taxonomy (NCBI): domain Eukaryota; kingdom Metazoa; phylum Mollusca; class Cephalopoda; order Myopsida; family Loliginidae; genus Doryteuthis; species Doryteuthis pealeii. The sequence continues at coordinate 47,630,815 of CM042178.1, read as the reverse complement.
TTTGGAACATCAATGTTTTTCGTTTTGAATTTAAATAATTTTCTGCTTCTCTCTCGATGAGTCCGGATTAAAAAACAAGCTCTGAAGATGATTTTTATAAATCGAAATATATATATATATATATATATATATATATATATATAATGAACAAAATGTGATGAGACTAACAGGAATATTTTTATGTTATCTATTTTTGAATAGTTTTCTACTAGGTGTGACCTTAGGTCATCATCAGGAGAAAATATGAGGAAAAAAATGAGAGAAAAAAATGAGAAAAAAAAATCACAAGTCGCAAAAAAATTATTTTAAGAAAAATGTATATTTAAACGTGACCAATATATATATATATATATATATATATATATATATATATATATATATATATATATTCTCCGTATTTTGACCGCTTTAATTTCAAACACCAAATATTTTACTCTGACGAAGACCGTTATTCTTTGTATACTTAAAAGATTTTGTAGTTTTCTATTATTATTTTTTTTTATTATTATTATTATTATTATTATTATTATTATTATTATTATTATTTTATATTTAAAATAATAATAAATAAAATGCATGTGTACATGAAGAAAATTCCTGGCTGAAACACGTGTTAGTAAAATAAAATCTATTTAATCCATTCAGCATTTTCTTTCCTTTGTTTATTTTTCCTTTCAACATACCGTCGGATTCGCTTCCATTTTTAAGTTACACACACACACACACAAATATATATATATATATATATATATATATATATATATATTACAGTTATAATCAAAATTTACCTTTAGTTCATTTAAATCAGTAAAAATACTGTGCTCTATGCAGAAAACGAAATGAAACGGTATAAACTCACGACTCTGAGTTTCACGTAACCGATATTGAGGTGAGTCAGTATTGGTATATTTCTCACATCGAGACGAGTCGATATTGGCCCACGTCAGCATCGGCCACGTGAAACTCAGAGTCGTGGTCTTTTAACGTCTTAATTTTTCTAACTAGAGCTCTGTATTTTACTAATTTTAAAAGACTTAGAGGTAAATTCTAACACACACACACACACACACACACACAATATATATATATAAATATCATACACACACACACACACACACACATATATATATATATAATCATACACACACACACACACACACACATATATATATATATACACACACACACACACACACACACACACACATTATATATATATATATATATATATATATATATATATATATATAATTCACAAAGTGTTATTTTGAATTGTTAATAAAAAATATGAAAACTTAAGATTTTTTTCTTTGTTCTTTAAAAATAAAAATTGTCTTCAAGTTTCATTCTGGTTTAGTTTTTTTTTTTTTTTTTTAATGCATATCAACTCCTCATGGTTATTTAATGCCAACATTTGATGCATTTGTGAATGTTCGATTATAAGAGAAAGAGAAGGGATAGAAAAAGAAGGAGAGAGAGAGAAAAAGTCTTTGGTTTCGTTTTTTTGTTTTACGGCATATCAACTCCTTATGAGTTATTTAATGCCAAAATTTGATTCATTTGTAAATGCTTAATTAATATAGAGGCGAAGGAGAAAAAGAGAGGGAAATAGGGAGAGAGAGAGAGGGGGGTGGAAAGAGTGAGAGAAGAAGAGAGAAAGAGAGAAAAAAGAGAGAAAAAGAGAGTGACAGAAAAGAGACAGAGAGAGACAAAGAGAAAGAGAAAGAGAGCGAGAGAGATAGAGGTTTGGTTTATTTGTTTAATAGCATATAGTTATTTAATGTCGAAATTTGATTAGAATAGAGAAGAAATGAGAGAGAGAGAGGGGGGGGCGTAGAAGGAAAAGAAGAAGAAAAAAAATAAGAGAGAGAGAGAGAAAGAGAGAGAGAGAGAGAGAGAGGAGACTGAATTTATTTGTTTTATAGCATAACAACTCCTTATGGGTTATTTGATGCCGATATCTTCTATTAATAATGGAGATTCGCTTCCGGTTTTTGTCTGTAACAAAAACTACGTCACTGCTTACGTCACATTACCCAAAATCGTCATAACAGAATAAATACACTCAAAATTTGAACAAGCAACATTAGACAGTCATCATTGTTTTTTAAAACAAGTTTTAATAAATACATGACTGGTATTATATATCTATATATAGTTTGTTTTATTTTAATACATATTTAAAGTTTACATTTCAAATTGTTTTATTTTTTAATCTTTTAATGAATTTGATGATTTTACTTACTTAGGGTACAAACTCACTGACATTGAATTTTTTACTCCCACCCCTCAGGCAATATGTTTCAAAAATCTATTTTTACATCGCCTGGAGGGCGTTTTTTATTTTGCTAGTCTGATTAATTTCTAAATGTTCAATTATAATAGAGGAGAGAGAGAAAGAGACAAGCGGTGAGAGAGAGAGAGAGAGAGAGGGGGCATAGAAAAAGGAGTGACAGACAATGGCTTGGTTTGGCTTATTTAATGGCATATAAACTCCTTATGGGTTATTTGATGCCAGCTTGGTTTGTTTTACAGTATATCAACCTCAATGGGTCATTTAATGCCGACAAAGTTTTAAAAAAATAATTCTTAATCGATACACTATTTTTCTTTATAAACATATTTTTCTATTTAACCCATAGAAGGGACCCTAACAGGTACTACCACTGCGGGTCAGAGTGGACCTGGAAGCAATGATGATAAAGGGGTGCTCCACATTCCCCAAACATCCAGAACTGGAACCTTACCATCAGATAGAGTTTAACGTCATTCCCAAGACATTCCTATTGACTGTGTGACAAATCTAGGATTGCAAGTCACGTCCTACAGTTCCGGTGTAATTTGAATAGACCAGAGCATGCTGGGTAAAAAAATTGAAAAAGTGACGGTTAGACCGAGAGTTCAGCAGTTGAGATTTGGTAGCCGCCGAGTTCAGTCGCTCCCGTCGACTCTCCGAAGAAGACATTTGTGATAGCTACAGTTCGTTTCACCACTCATTCAAGCTGGCGCTATCACCACTCGCGCCTCCTTTTCATCCACGCCAACCGAGGAAAGAAAATAAAAAAGTCCAGCTTTCTTTTGTACAACCTGTGTTGGTTTTTAATCCAGTTCACTACACACCAGCGCTGTCAATTGCATAACTCTGTGTCCTATTCATACCAAGAACGGTACCTTTGATTTGCAGGTAATGTTGCTCGTTGAACTGGAAGTTGTTGTTGGTTAGTATAAAATCGATTATTTTACACAGGTCGTCAATTTGGTCTGTGGAGAGAGTGTTGTCTGATAGGAATTCTGTACAGGCTTGGATGTCTTCGTTGTGTGTGATGTTTGTGTATAAAGCTGTTACATCCCTTATTGCTAGGATGGCTCCTTTTGGCCAGGAGTTGGAAGAATTTTCACTGTAATTAAGAATCGATAGACTCAACACTTATGCTTATTCTTTTTTAGTTAATTTTGAAATAAATTCTACGCAATTTTGTCGAACGGAAGGCAGAAGTATATAACAATAGAATATGATCAGAACTTGTATCTTATATTTTACAAGTATTGTTTCTCCTAGTTGGTAATAAAGCATAAATAAAGTTATGAGAAAAATAAATGACTAGATTCATTCTGGGAAGGTCACAGCAGTCCATTAGTAGTTGATGATGATGATGATGATGTGCTCCATCCAGGCACCACCGTAAGCTAGCACATGCTGGATACGGTTCTTCTCACCATATCGGCAGTGATTAGTCTTACTGTATTATAATTATTAGATTTCTTATATTTACTAGCAAATATATGCACCCTCCGGGTGCAAGTATTTTAGTTAAATTTTATAATAAAATATTATATTAAATTAGAAAGGCTAAAGAAACTGAATAAGAATGTAGATAAAAAGATTTTGAACAGAGGGGGTATGATTGAAAAAATAGAACAACTTTGAAACTAACTCTTCCATCATTTTCCGTTACTGCCGTCTTTCATTGGTAAATTTTCCTAATTAAACTGTTTAGTTAAAATAGGAAGTAAAGAATAATATTACAGTTATTTCTTCTTGTTAAGGGATTTCTTTTAAGATTTATTGAAGAGATTTTTGCTCATATTCAATAAGATAAAACCAAACAATTAGAAATCAATAATACTAAGTATATATTTATTAAAATCAATTTTTTAAGATCAATATGCAAATTAGCCTTCCCATTCACACTGTAAACCGCTATTTTTGTTGTATATATAAATACAATTGCATGTTATTAGTATGTAGATATGGTCAACAGTGGCTTCGGCCTCTGGACCATTGATATAATTAACAGCGTCGATCCCAGGGGGCCATCCCCCCAGGCAACACCTGCCCCCTCGATTTAAAGGGGCAGGGCTGGGTTTATTGCCCAGCGCCTGAGTCGCCCCCTTGAGGGGGAATGCCGACGGGATCGACGCAATTTTTCACCTGCCACTCCATGAGCTTCGGCTTGTGGGTGTCCCACGTTAATAGGGACTTTGTGCCTGACCCGTACAAGTGGGTACGCGGTAAATACAGTATGTAGATATGGTCAACAGTGTACGTAATGTAAAACAATTTTATTAATAATTGAGGTTTAAATAAAAATAAATCATGGAGGATATGATGTAAATAACGAAAGGAATTGTGACTTGTATAGTAATATAGTTTCGGTTACAGACAGACGAACCACAATCTCCATTATAATAAGATGTGCAATAGTGTAAAATCAAAATGGCTGTTATAAGTTACAGCCCACGGCCTTGAAGGATGAGTGACAAGGCTTGACCTCATCCTGATCCTGATCCTGATCCTTTCCGGTGGATACCGTGAGAATCGGTTGAGGAGACCCTCTTCCAGTTTAGATTAGAAATAGATTTAGTCAGTCGGCGAGAAACCACGACGGTGGTGAGTCGTGTTATACCACGCTCTGACTCGATCCGCGCAGGTAGTCTGGTGGGGATTTCGAAATAAAATGTGATCTAAGTTTAATCGAAGTCTTGTGTTATTATCTAAAAACTACCAATGACACAGGGCTTCTGATAAAGAGAAATCCCCAATGAAAGACCAGACACGAAGTCCCCCAAGAGAAGTCCAGACGAAGAAGAGATGTTAGAAGAGACGCTAGAAGAACAGAAGAAGAAGAATAGAAGTATGAGGGATATGCAAACATTACTTCACGCTTGATATTCGGCTTTAGCTGCTCTACATCATGAGACACAGGATTAGAATACACTCAACTCACTCTTTAAGGTAACCACACAAAAAAATAGTTGCATGGGTTAAGATCTGGACTTTACGGAGGCCAGATGTGCAGACTTCTGAGTGAGAAAAACCTGCCATCAACCCTTCCTTCTAGCCATGCAATGGTGTCATTGGCACTTGTGGGGAGGTGCCCCATCTTGCATGAACCATATCTGATTGATATCAGTGTGCTGGCGCCTTCTTGCAACTTGATAATACTGGTTTTGTAGCATCTACTTCAAAGTGTTTACATTTTGGATCACCCTCTATAATATCAGGTATTCCTATCAATCTAATCTTCCCATGATTAGATCGCTCTAAAGATATTTTGAACTAAAAAACATGATGCTCCATAAGCATTATTCTGTACAGTAGGTACCACCAATTTTCCCTGTTAAATTTTTACCCCCTCCCCATATTTAACACAATGAAATTTGCATAAAGAAATAATCTTCTCTATATTTGTCCATTCGAAAGAAAGAAACAAATATTTTTTTTTAAAAACCCTCCTGATGATTTTTTAAAAAAATAAAATTAAAAAAAAGTTTTTAAAAAAGTTTTTAAAAAGTTTTCAGCTTATGGAAAAAATGAAAATTATGAACAAAAACCAATGTTTACATTTTTGCACCGTTAAATCAATTGAAATTTAACCTAGCCAAAAACAAGTTATGACTAGAGGCTTTTTTTTATTTTTTTTATTTTTTTTTAAAATTCTACGAAAAATCAAATGGTCCGATTTTCACGAAAATTTCCATAATTACTTACCTTTTGATGAAAACAGGTTTGAAATAGGTTTTTCCTAAAGTACATTAGGGGAAATTTTTTACGAGGTCTACGCCCACCTATTTTATTTTATGAAAAATGAACCGACAAAAAACGATTTTTACTTTTTTTCTATAAAGATGAGAGTCTGAATAATTAGATCAGAAGATTTTTATAAGTCTCTATGAGAGAGCTTTTTAGTAAAAAAAATATCAATTAAGATTTACTTATTTTTCAAGATAACGGTGAGTAATTTTTCCCGATCGGATAATTTGATCTTTGAATTAAACTGTTTTTCTGAGTTAACAACTCTTTGTTAGTTATATCTTTTTTGCAAGATTTTTTTTTTTTTAAATCTCGCAAAAAAAAAAAATAAAAAATAAAATGAATAAAATAAAATAAATATATATAAGTGTTTAGCCTCACATTGAATAGGTATGCCCACCTAACTAATTAATAATTAATTAACTTTCAAAATTAGGTACGACTTCAATTAAGCACAATATTCTCCCAAAATTGTCGGTAAAAAAAAAAAAAAAAGCCATATCAAAAAACACATCGTTTGTGTATTTACTTCTCATATATATATATATATATATATATATAGATGGTAGAAATGTGAGGAGGTTAAGTCCGACAGTATGTGGAGAAAAGTAGACAAAAACGGGATGTATGCAAAACTTGATGTTTATTGTCGACGGTGCAACATTTCGGTCTCTTATTAGACCATCTTCGAGGACTTACTCCAATGATGGAAATTCTCAAATGCTTTCTCCACACACATATATATATATATATATATATATATTAATAAATAACTGAAAAGCACTTGCAGGCTGTACTACTATATAAACAAACCTTAATATGCACTGATGTTTAAAGCTATACTTCATATACATGCAGGACTTTATGGGTGCTTCCTGTAGAGTCTTACATTAGTATTATTCGGACTATTGTCCTCATCTTCATTGCTATCTGTACAACGTTTCGGCTGATGTGCCTGCCAGCCCATCTCCAGATATTTCTTGTCAGACTCCGGGACCTTCTTGCCGTAATTGGGAGCCATCACAGAACATCAAACCTAACCCTTTATTCAGCCTACGGGGGTATCCTGTTCTCATTCCACCAACCATAGTTGGAGTGCAGGTGTTAAGCTGTGTTAATTATCATTCCATGTTACTGCTGCCTCTGGACTGCAGGTTCAATCCTGGTCAGAGATAACTGTCACTTTAGAACTGCTTTAATCTAATTCCTTTACCCATTACACCAGATGTTCAATTAGAAGTTCCTAGATTTCAAAACGAAGGTTCCGATTCCAACAAGAAATACCACAAGCCGGAAGGGGCACATCAGCTGAAACGTCGTACAGATAGCAATGAAGCTTATTGATTAACTACGTACAGAAAAATGGGCACCTCATGGTATATGTTAGCGAGTTTGATTCTCATTGGACGCCCCATACTTCTGGCCTTGTGCCACATCTAGCTTAGTAAATAATATATACCGAAAACATTTCTGTAGGAAGCGTGTGGTTTAATGGTTAAAGTCATGGGAAATGGACTCGTCGCCCCAAGTTCAAATCGTGGACGTGGTAATTGCATTTCACTTAGCACTAATACCCTTGGAAAGGTATGAATCCTACTCTCCCTCCAGCTATGGGTAAGTAGTAGGGCAGACTGGTCTCTTTAACCTTGGTTAGGCAACCGGTCTAGAAGGAAAACTCTGAATTCAAACCTGCTTGAACTCCACTTAAGAAATTGACCTGTGTCGCATCCTGTTCACGCGAGGTTGGTAAATAACTATATAAGAAAACATTTCAAAACTATTTCAAATATAAACTTGCAAAATCTGTGACATACTCAGTATGATAATTTATTATTACAAATGTTTATTAAGACCAATAATAGTTAAATACGTAAACAGTTTTAATCTTGTTTGGTTTGTTTTATGGCATATCAACCTCAGTGGTCATTAATGCCATAAAGTTTGAAATAAAAATCAATTCTTAATGGATAATACAATTTTTTTATAGAAACCCAAGGTTCCTAGTTCGATACCGGCCCTTGCCAAATCAGCCGTATGAGTAGCACAGGGATCTGTGCGGTAAAGTAAGGAGCTGATGGTAGGTGTGGCATCCACTCAGATGCTAAAAATAATCTCCTTGGTCTAGCGCTAGTGAAAGGTGATGACTCCCTGATGTATGCTCATACCGACATTAGGCCACCCCGACGAGACTTTTTTTTTATTTTTTTTTATATAACACGTTAACAGGTACTACCACTCCGGGCCAGAGAGCAATGGTGATGAAAGGGGTGCTCACATCTCCAAAACTGGACCTCACCATCAGATAGAGTTTTAACGTCCTTCCCAGGACATGTAGACCCTAAAAACCGCCTTCTAGCACCATATGATAAGGATCGGGGCTTGCCATAAAGGGCAAAAGGGTTGGGGGGCAATCATATAAGGTACTAGGCTTGACCAGCCGATTGATCGAAGGGAGCCACTCTCTGACCGTCCTCTAGCCTAAAGTGGAATATTACAAGTCCTGGACTGCTCAGCCACCTCGGTTCTATCCTTAAGCACACGGGTCACCATCCTTACTCCTCTGCAGGGGTGCATTCTAATGCCCCAGCCAACAGTTTAATCTTAACGCTCTGTTTTGTTTTTTTTTCCTTCCTTTCATTATGTTACGATTTAAAGATTAGTAGTATTTGGATTAAATCAGACTTGTCCCCATCTTCAATGTTTTGGCCAATGTGCCATCCAGCCTTCTTCGGGTATTTCTTCTCAGACTCGGAGCCCTTCTCGAATCCTGGGAAGCCTTCTGAAAAATTATCAGGAGCTATCACGGAACTTTGAAACCCAACCCTTTTATTCAATCGTGTACAGATAAAGATGAGGACAAGCCTCATCTAAAAAAATTTTTAAATTCAGAGAATAGAGCTAAGATTAGTAATCAAGTTCCGCAGTTAAATTATTTTGTTAGGCCTCATTCAATGTCAAGCCTTCTGAAATTAGTAGACCAGTCATATACATTGTTTTTCCAGTAGATGAAGATTTTTGTTACCAATGTCAACAAGCTTAAGTAAAGCACAGGCTGCTATTGACAGGTTAACGACCATATGGAAAACATTATCAGAAAAAAACAGACAAAACAGAAAATTCTTTGAAACTAGCTGTGTCAGTAATACTGTATGGCTGCACCACGAGTAAAAATTTTTTTTTTAATTTAAAAAAATTTAAATCATAAACAGTGCCATTAATAGGTTATCAACCATATGCAAGTTTCATCTGATAAACAAGACGTAAATTCTGCCAAAGTGTAGCCATGTCAGTACTACTGTATGGCTGCACCCCTTGGACTAACAAAAAGTCTTATAAACAGTGCTATTGACAGGCTATCAACCATAAGAATTGATCTGATAAAATAAAACAGGAATTCTGTTCTAGCTGTATCAGTACTACTGGATGGCTGCCTGACTTGGACTAACAAAGAAACTTTACAAAACAATAAATTCAAAATAATTATTGAAAGGTTTCAATAATCAGATAAAAATAAAACAGGAATTATTTGAAACTAGCCATGTCAGTACTACTGACATGGCTGAACCACTTTGACTAACAAAAAAAATAAAAAAGAAAAAAAAAAATATAAACAGTGGCCATTAACAAGTTATCAACAACAAATCTGATAAATAAAATTTTAAAAACTTCCAAAGTGTAGCCATGTCAGTACTACTGTATCGCTGCACCACTTTGACATACAAAAAAAAAAACACTTTATAAACAAAATGAAATAATTCAAATAAATAAATAACATTGAAAACATTATTTCAACTTCCTTTATTTTACTTTTTCAAATTTTTTTCAGCTTTTTTGATTTCACAGCATTATATACAGCATGTAGGGGGGGACCATGGGGGGCCATAGGGGGCCAGTGGGAAAGTGTTGTTTACCAGAGGATTATTACAGAGTGGATAATCTCAACTCCTGTGGATTAGATTAAACTGGTGGCCTCAATTAGTAAAATCCCCTGGAACTTTTGTGTCAAGTTTTTGTGGGTTATTTTTTTTGGTTTTGTTTAGTTTTTTCTTTGTTTTTTATAAAAGCTTATCAGCTTTACAAATGTCTTACAAGGTACAAATATTACAGGAGACAAAAAAAAAAAAAAAAGAAAAGAAAAAAAAAAGTCCAAATGAATAGGCAAGGATGAGGAAAAGAAAGGCTCCAAGATTAAGGGGGACAGAAGAAAAGGGAGTAAAAGGGGAGAAGAGGTTGAACAGCGAGTAAACTGGGAGACTCTCAGATAAAAAGAAATATGCTTACAATATACAGTAGAAAATATGGCCAAAAATTATGCCAAAGTTCAGAAACTAAAGAATTAAATTAAAAAAATTGGTGAAGGAGGGGCTCTATAAGGAATTTAATACTTGGTACTTGATAGGCCCTCTCATACAGGAATATATATATGGCAAAAAGAACCAATCCTGGACAAGAGAATAGAAATAAGAGATCAAATTTTGTTGTAGGGGAGGGGGACAATGAAAATTTTTAGAGCTAAATTCAAGAGAAAAAATTTTAAATTAAATTTAAAAAAAAGAAAAAAATTAAAAAAAAAAAAAAAAAAAAAAATTTTAAGAAGCTAAATTTAAAATCAGAACTAAATTAAAAGTTTAAAATAAAAATTTAAAAAAGGAAAAGAAATATAAAGCTATTAAAAAGAATTTTTTAGATAAGAAAAAATTTAAGAAAAAAATAAAATTAAAAAAAAAAAAAAAAAAAGGGTGAAATTCAGAATCTGATGTTAGGTAGTGAGAGAAAAAAAAAAAAAAAAAAAAAAAAAAAAATATGTGAAACCGTGGGACCCTTCAAGTGACCTGCCGGCAAACTTCAGATGCCTTAAAAAACAGCTAGAGGCTCTAGTTAGCACAATACGTAAATCAAATAAATTAGAAACTTTAAGAAAAGAAGGAAAAAAAAAAAATAATAATGAAGAGGGAAGAAAAAGGTCACAGCAAGTGCTGGTCACAAAACAAACAAAAAAAAAAAAAAAAAAAAAAAAAAAAAAAAAAGAATTTAAAAACTAAAGATACAGCACAACACTGATTTCAAAGTTAAGCAAGTAAGGAAGAGTAAAAGTAATATGATAGACTATGCACACTAGTGTGCACACAACGTGTGTGTGTGTGTATATATATGTGGATATAAAACATGATATAACACATTTTATACAGAGTACACAGGCAAAAGAAAAAAAAATAACAATTCAGAATTTTAACTCCTGTGGTGGGTGGGGAATGGAGAGAGATAGGGGCATTATAACAAGTTGAATAGAACCTTTTTTTTTTTTTTTTAAAGAAAAATTCCTATAATAATTAAACTAAATTTCCTAATGCTTAAACTTAGAAATTTGGGGAGGGTTGTTTTTTGGAGAAATTTGATTCATTTCCTTATTTTTAATTTTTTTGAAATTTTTACTTTTCATCTAGTTAAGTGATCTTAAGAAAAAAATTTAAAAATAAAAAAAACTTAAAAAGAACTATTTCTACAAAACTATTAGATTTTTTAAAAAGGATAAATTTATCATGATTAACAATAATTTAATAGAGTAGTAAATATCTAAAAAATATCCCCCTCCCACACCAAATAAAATCCATCTCCTGAAAAAATACAATTATCTATTTTGCTATTAGAATCTAAACACCAATTTCAAAAGCTAACAAAGCAAGGGAAGATAATTTGAAGAAAGGGGAGGTAATTACAAGAAATGTAAACTAAAAAAAAAAAATGAAAATTTCTGTTTGCATTTTCCATCAGGTTGTTTCAGATGCAGACAAGCAAGTTAAAGAAGGTTCAAGCCATAACTGTGACAAAGGGAGAGGGGGGGGGGAAGTGTTGGTGGGGGAGGGGTTGGAGAGGACAAAAAAAAAAAAAAAAAAAAAAAAAAAGAGGGGTGGTTGGAGAGGATCAAAAGCGGAGGGGGTGTGGAGAGGGGAGAAAAAAAGACACTGCTAGAATAACAAAATTTCCATTGCCACCAGAGCAATAAAAAAAAAAAAAAAACTTTTATTCAAAATGGTATTGCCATATAATTTAACGCTCTGTACACTGGTAATTCCAGGTTAATCATGAAGTTAACTTTTTTCCAGAGGCAAAAAAATCTCATCATCTTTTCTAAATAAAAAAAAAAAAATTAAAAAAAAAAAAAGTTATTCTCGTATCCTTTGTCAGGAATTAATTTTATATATTTTCTTAAGTGGAAACAAAAAAAAAAAAAAAAAAAAAAAAAAAAAAAAAGCAAACAAATACAAATTATTGAGTGTAGTTTGATTGTAGATTATTTTTTTTTTTTAAAGTTTATTTTTTTCAAAAGAAAAAAAATTTAAAAAAATCCATCAGTACAGATGCCTGCAACTCGTACTGCTTAAAGAAATAAAATAAGATTAAAAACTAAAAAAAAAAAAAAACAAATTTGAAATAGAAGGGGGAAGAAAGAAAAAAAAAACTCAAAACACTTGGATAATTTGGATAACGAGAGAGAGAGAGCAGAGACAAATAAAAAGAGAGGGGAAGGGGGGATTGAAGAAACAAAAAACCATATTTTGGAACATTGCCGTTGTTCCTTGTCAGCCTCCTTTTGCCAGAGTCCTTTGGATTGGGGAGGATGGGGAGGGGGGTTAATTAGTAGCTCTTGTAAATTAATCAAGTTCTTTAATCAGCCAGGTTCAATTTACTCAAGTTATGGTCCAGTCTCCTCCTTATAGGGGCAAAAGCTCGAGCCCCAAATTAAAGGAGAAGTTAGATCAGAGGTCAAGAGATAAAGAGGTTTTTTGTTTTGTTTTTGTAATTGGAACACTGCTTGCTGGCAGCGTTCAAGTTCATTCCAACCTGTGACAACTTCATGTCCCTGGGGTGGCAGCGGCATTTGTGGGGAAGTTGTTTCGAAGAACTTCAACTATCAAACCACTTTAGCACATCTGTACCGCCAGTATTGGACAACACCAATGATTGAAGACTGGTTTTCTGACCATACTACCAGGAACATTCACTGGAAAAAAAAAGAAAAGAAATTTAAGTTTTAAATAAATAATCAAATTAACTGATAAAATATTAAAAATTTTTATTTAAAAATTTTTTTTTAAAAAAGCCGGATAAGGCATCTTAAAAGCACCCCAGCTGAAAGCAGTTTGAAAATAGGATAGTTTTGTTTTTCATCACAAAAAGTTCCGGTTGTTTGTAAACAAAACAGACGATTTTTCGACATTAGATTTCACTGTAAAAATTTTTAAAAGTTGTTTCGTGTTTATTTAAAAAACTCATATCAGGTATCTCATAGGCACCCAAGCTGAAAGCAGTTTGAAAAAGGATAGTTTTTGCTTTTCAACTGGAAAACTTCCAAGTTGTTTGTAAACAAAAGCAACAGACGTTTTTGCAATTAGAATTTCACTAAGATTTTTTTTTTTTAAGTTTGTTCATGTATATTTACAAACCAAAGACGTTTTTATACTAAAAATAATGTTTGATTATAAAAAAAAAAAAATTTTTTTTTTTTTTTTTTTTTTTTATGTTATTGTTTTTTTTAATATAATATCAATACTTATCTGATTAATAAAGCAAAACTTCTGATTTATTCAGTAATGTTCTGGTGCCGAATCGTCAATGGATGCCGTATTCCATTAAATAAAATATTTTAAATATAACCTCGATATGCATCTGTCGTTTTTGTAAGTTTATAATAACTATCAGTTTATCATTATGCAAAAATAATTTTTCACAAAAAAAAAAAAACAAAAAAAAAAAAAAAAAAAAAAAAGTTATCGTTAGGTTCAGACCTAACAACATTTAGAGTTGCTCCTCTTGATCAGTAGGGGATTTATGGGAATACGGAAATGGGGGTTTCCACCATGACACTTTTAGAATTGGGGTTGGTACAATGGACGCAACGTGCACAGCAATTGGTGAGCTAGTTAAGTTACTTTTAGGATAGAAGCATTCTCACACCCTGTGTTAAATAAAAACTGTTATTTCCCAACAGCTGGTCTACATTTTCATTCAGTGTCCCGTATTTTATCATTTTGGTTTTGTTTTGTTTTACGGCATATCACCAACCTCGGTGGGTCATTTAATGCCGACAAAGTGTGAAATGAATTCCTTTCTTAATTCATAATAAATTTTGTTTATAAACTCATGTTTTTTTATCTAACCAATAGATGGTGACCCTAACAAGGTACTTCACCAATGGTGATTGACAGGGCTCCCAAACCTCCAAAAACGGAACCTTCACCAATCAGATAGAGTTTAACGTCATTCCAGGACATGTAGACCCTCATCCACCACCGTTCTATTCACTACAATGATAAAAAGGGGTTGGGGCTTTGCCAAAAGGGAAAATAGGGTTGGGAAAATCATATAGATGCTAGGGCCCTTGATGTGACCAGCTGATTAATCAAGACCACCCGTCTAAGCCCAAGATAGGGTCAAAAGTGGAGTATTGCAAGTATGACTGCTCATTCCACTGAGTTCTTTCCTTAAGCATCATGGTTGCCAATGCACGCCAAGTATTTGGCCCCATATGGGGGAGTCCCTTATACCTCTGCAAAAGGGTGCATTCGGTGGCAGTTCTAACGCCCCACCGACAGGGCGGTAAATTTTATGTTCTGTAATGTAGAAAACATAAGTAGTACAGAAAATTAAGAAGCTTTACTTCTTGTTTGTGAACGAAGAAGAAGGGAATTGGTGGGAGACAGCTCGTCCCACGATCAAAAATCATTGCAACTCCTCAGCCGTGGGTTTGAAGGACTCCATATGGAAGAAGCTGCAGCTGCCAATTGAGGCTCTTGGACTTAACATCGGTGGTACCATGCCAGGTAGACTCCCTCATCGCCCTAGGAAAGACGAATTCTAGCTCTGCAGAACGATGGGCAATGGCAATTGCAGCCAATGGATTCACTGAAAGAAAATAATGGTTACATAAAGTTTACGCAATGGTTACTGAAGTGGAAGGATTTTGGTTTGGTTTTACGGCAATTAAACTCAGTGGGTTTATGTTAATGTCCGACAATAGTTTTGAAAATAAAATCATTCTTAAATGGATACTCAATTTTATTTATTTATTTTTTATTTTTTAATTTTATAAACATGTTTTTTAATTTGAACTATAAATGGGACCACAATACTACCACTCCGGGTCAGAGTGGACCTGGGATGCAATGGTGATTGAAGGGGTACTCACATTCCCCACCTGGAGACCGTCACCATGCAGAATGAGCGTTTAATGTGCATTCCCCAGCAGAGTGAAGACCCCCCCCATCCAGGCCACGCTTCTAGCACCATATGTAAAAGCATTGGGGGCTTGCATATGATGGCTAATAGGATTGGGACAATTCATATATGGCAAGACGACAGCTGATTGACTAGAGGAGGCCTCTGACAACCCTCCAACCCCCCATCGTAGCTTAAGTAAGAGCACAAAGTGGAGTGTTGCAGCATGGAAAGCCCAACCACAAAATATCCATCCTTGTGCATTCACCAAGGTTGGCCCACATCGGCCAACCTAGCGTTGAGCCCATGGGGTGGGGAGGGGGGTGCTTACCCCCTGCTGCATGATTTGCAGTCCAGTGTATTCTAAAGCCCCAGCGCAACCGGACTGCATAGTACTAGTAGATATATACAATAATATAAAGCTCAATTTTTTAGACTCATTTTCTTTTCCTATTTAACCCAAGATGGACCCTAACAGATACTACCACTGCGGGTGAAGATGCTGGAAGGACCTGGGAGTATGGGAAGAAGAGGGTAATCCAAAAGAAAAGCAGCATAGTTCACGAAACTTCGGAAACATTTTTGCACGCTCAGAAGTTGCGAGGCATGAAAATAAGCCTTACCTGAGTCGTTGCGGGGCTGCCGAAACACTGCATCATCAAGCCTCCATGTTTCCTGTAGTCCACCAACACTATACCTGATACTCCATCCACACCATGTGCACGGCACGACGCATCATTACTGTATCTGATCATGTTGTCTGGACACTGGAATATATTATTCTGTGGACTGGACAACGAAGACTTTTGAGGAGTTGGGTGCACCTTAGCATGTACATCAATAAAGTGTTCATTATTATTCCCTCAGAGCTCCAGAATTGGAACTTCACTATTATGGATGCAGTTGTATCATACGTCTGGACTAACCACAGGTAGAAAGACCTGTCGTCGTCATGACTAAAGAATAGTGAAGCAAATAAAATCAAGGGCTTAAAAAAAATAAAAAATAAAATAAATTAAATAAATAATGGAATAATGTCAATTCTTACTTCCTTGGAACATTAAATGCATCTGAATGTTGGCAGCAGGGGTGCATCCCCGAAGTATTGGGGGGGATGGCAATTGGACTGGTAGAGGAGGTGGCGGCGGTGGTGGTACTCGACGTTGACTGGAATGCCTAAAAGGAGCTGAGGTGCTATTCGAGACTGAGGGAGCTGGCAATGCCAGCGAGCCGGCCGCTACATTCAGGAGTGGTGACACCTTGTTGCTCGTTGTGGCTCTGGCGGCTGTTGCTGGGCCCTGTTGGCTTTTGAACAGCCCCGCCGCTGATTCCACAAACCTTCTTCAGTCCAACGGTGCTTTGTGCCTGCTGAGTTTGTTGCTGCGCGCTGGTGTTAATAACCCCCACCACCATCCACCTAACTTCCCAACTGAACCCGTTCTACTTTACCCCGGATACCGCCCGGAGGCGCGCTCGAATGGAGTCCCAGATGCATGTGACCAGGGCGGGCAAAGACTGAGGCCGCCAACTGGACTAAAGAGGATTACCAGAAGTGATGCTGCCTGAAAACAAAAATATTTAAGAAACGTTACTTCTTGTTTGCTATATCCACTCGGTTTAATTTTAAATACCCCAAGGTGAGTCAGAAAAGTTTTGCAATATTTTAGTAACATGTGCACAATTTGCAACGTACAGTTGTTATAGATTTTAAATGAATATCAACCTTCGGGTTAAAACTTCTTTGTTTGTTTTGCTTCCCAATAACATCGACTATGTAATTTTAAATACCAAAAGGCAAGTTCGAAAGTTTTGAATATTTGAGGTAAACATAACATGATGCGATAACTTTGATTTAGGGTGTCTGGATGCACATATTTGCTTGAATGAAGTCTCCAGGAAAAAATTTATGGGTACCCTTCCTATGCATCACAATCTCTTGGTGAAACATACTCAAGCCACAATGTAGGGGGGCTTGGCTAATTAAGGCTCCTTGCCTCATGCCTTTTTGAATGGAGTATCAAATAGATCTGACCTTTCAGACTTTGCAAGCAAAAAAAAAAAAAAAAAAAAAAAAAAAAAATTTTTTTAGCAGAAATAGTTTCAAAATAATAATTCCTTGTTAATTGATTTTTATAATGTCCAAACAAAGAAAATTAAATTAAAAACAATTAATTCAAAGTTGATTTTAACAACATATGCAGATCATCCTGAAACCTTTTAAAATTGAATGTTAAAAATTATTATCCTTTTCATATTAAAGATATTTGTCATTAAATAAAAAAAATTTAAAAAAAATAAAATAAAAATAAAAAAGTACCATCCAACTAAGTTTTTTAGAACACACAGTGAAATACCTCCTGTTACACGTTTATCAACGAAGTGTCTTACATAGCAAGTAACCAGTGAAATACTGATAGCTTTTTTAATTAGTGTGTTCGGATACACATATTGCTTTGAATGAGTCCCCCGGGAAATTTGGATGGGTCCCAACTAAAGACATTTAAATTCTGAACCGTTGTAACCTATCCTGTGTAATTAATTTCTAAGAAAACTAATTGAAAATGTATTTACAATATATCTTAAACGAGGGAAGAAAAAAGAAAAACATCGAACACATGGATTTGATTTTATGCATCCCTTTAGATTTTGTGGTGTCTAGGGAATGCAGGACGCATAACATTAGCACATCTGCATGAGGCAAACTATGGTTGGTTAATATATTTAATGACATATCAACTCATCTAGGGTTATTTTTTAAAGAGACTGTAGGCCACCACTGGACAAAGGATTCGGAAGTGATGCTGCCTGAACTAACATATATAATAAACGTTCCTTTTTTTTTTTTTTCTTTTTCCATCATCGCATCTCGGTTTAATTTTTAATACACCAAGGTGAGTAAAAGTTTTGCATATTTTAGTAACATGAAGGCACAATTTGGCAAACTACGGTTCTTATATATTTAAGTGACATCAATTGGATTAGGGTTATTTTAAGTTTGTTTTGTTTCACTATATATATCACTCGTTTTAGTTTAAATACCACAAAGGTGAGGAAGGTTGGTTTTGGTTTGTGGCATATCAACCTCGGGTCATTTAATGCCAGACAAAGTTGTGGAAGATGAATTCAAGTTCTTATGCATAATACAATTTTGTTTATAAAGCTCACGTTATTTCTAATTTTAACCCATAGATGGGACACGTAACAGGACTACCACATACCGGGTCAGAGTGGACCAGGAAGCAATGGTGATGAAAGGGTGCTCCACAATTCCCCAAACATCCAGAACTTGGAACCTTCACCATCAAGATAGAGTTTAATTTCATTCCCAGGGACATGTAGACCCTCAGCCACTGCATTCTACGCAGACCCATATGATAAGAAAGGATTGGCGGTTGCCATAAGGCAATAGGTTTGGGCTAATCATTAGGCTAGGGTTGAAACTATGCCAGGCCGTTGTCGGAGGGGACTCCAACGCCTGTAGCCCAATAAAAACTTAAAGTGGAAATTGCAAAGTCCAGGACTGCTCACCACCTTGGGTTCTATCCTTAAGCATTCACTGGGTCGCCAACAAACAGTGGCCCATTGAAAGAGTCCCCCTCCGATCAAATGCTGGCATGTCAACCCTAGCACCTATATGACTGCCCCCAAACCTATTGCCCTATGGCAACCCCCAATCCTTCTTATCTATGGGTGCTAGAATGCAGTGCCTGAGGGTCTACATGTCCTGGGAATTAAGATTAAACTCCTATCTGATGGTGAAGTTCCAGTTCTTGAGGTTTGGGGAATTTGGATCTACCCTTCATCATCCATTGCTTCCTGGTTCCAACCTTTATTTTTTTTCCTGAAAAAAACCCGGAGTGGTAAGTACCTGTTAGTGTCCCATCTATGGGTTAAATAGAAAAAACGTGATTTATAGAACAAAATTGTATTTATGCAATTAAGAATGAATTCATTTCACAAACTTTGTCGGCGAATTAAATGACCCGAGGTTGATATGCCACAACCAAACCAACCCTTCACTCACCTTTGGTGGTATTTAAACTAAAACGAGTGCGAGATAAATACCGTGCAACAAAACAAACTTAAAAAACCCTAATTCCAGTTGGATGTCCATTAAATATGATCAACAAACCGTAGTTTGCCAAATTGTGCCTCAGTGATTACCTAAAATATTGCAAAACTTTTGACTCAACCTTGGTGGTATTTAAATTCAAACCGATATGGATATCGGAAAAAGAAAAAAAAAAAATAAGGAACGTTTATTATATATTGTTATCAGGCAGCATCACTCCGGTAATCCTTTGTCATTGGTGGCCTACAGTAATTAAAATAACCTAGATGAGTGATATTTCATTAAAAATATATTAACCAACCATAAAGTCCTCATGCATGATGTGCTTAATAGTTCATGCGTCCTGCACCCTGCCAACACAAAAAATCTAACGGGATGAGTAAAAGATCAAAATCCATGTGTCATGTTTTTTTTTTCTCCTCAGTTTCAAAGCTAATTGTAAATACATTTCAAATAGTTTCTTAGAATTAATTACACAGAATAGGTTACAAGGTAGAATTAAATGTTTTAGTTGGGAACCATCAAAATTTCCGCGGGATCATTCAAAGCAAATGGTGTCCGAAACACACTAAATTAAAAAGCTATCAGTATCCACGGTTACTGCTATGGTAAAGACACTCGTGTAAAAACGTGTAACAGGAGGTATCACTGGTTCTAAAACTTGTTGATGGTACTTTTTTTAATTTATTTTATTTTTTTAAATTTTTTTATTTAAATGACAATGATCTAATATAAAAGATAAATAATTTATACATTCAATTAAAAGGTCAGGAATGATTGCATATGTTTGTTAAAATCAACTTGAAGAATTTGTTTTGAAATTATTTTGCTTTGTTTGGACATTATAAAAATCAATTAACAAGAATTTTATTTTGACTATTTTCTGCTAAAGAAATATTTTTTTTTTTTTTTTTTTTTTTTTTTTTTTTGTTTGCAAAGTAAAGTCAGATCTATTATACTCCTCTCAAGGCATGGCAAGGAGCCTATATTAGCCAAGCCCCTACAATTGTGCTTGAGTGTTCCAATGAGAATGTGAGCATAGGAGGGGTACCCATAAATTTTCCTGGAGACTCATTCAAAGCAAATATTGTGCATCCCAGGACACCTCTAAATCAAAGTTAATCGGCATCATTGCTTATGTTACTCAAATATTGCAAAACTTTCGACTTGCCGGCTGTGGTATTTAAAATAAACATAGTCGATGTTAATGCTCGGAAGCAAAAACAAACAAAAATAACCCCGAATGAGTTGATATGTCATTAAAATCTATCAACCAACTGTAGTTGCCAAATTGTGCCACATGTTACTAAAGATATTGCAAAACTTTGACTCAACCTTGTGGTATTTTAAAATAAACGAGTGGATAATAGCAAAAGAGTAACGTTTCTTAAATATTTTGTTTTCAGGCAGCATCACTTCCTGGTAATCCTCTTAGTCCAGTTGGCGGCTCCCAGTCTTTGCCATCGGTAAAGTGAACGGTCAGTTGGGAGTAGTGGTGTGGTGGGGTATTAACACCAGCAAGCAGCAACAACACTAGCAGCACAAGCACCTTTGGACTTGAAGAGGTTTGTGGATCAGCGCTTCAGCAGCAGCAACAGCGCCAAGCAGCAGCAACACAGCAACAGTGTCACCACTCCTGAATGTAGCGGCCGCTGCTGGCATTGCCCGCTCCTTCAGTCTGATAGCACCTTCAGCTCCTTTGGCATTCCAGTCAACAGTCGAGTACCACCACCGCCGCCACCTCCTCTACAGTCAAATGCCATCCCCCAATATCGGGTGCACCTGCTGCCAACATTCAGATGCATTTAATGTTCCAAGGAAGTAAGAATTGAATTATTCTTAATTATTGTTTATTTTATTTTATTTTTTTTTATTTTTTTAAGCCCTTGTTTTATTTGCTTCATATTCTTTGAGTCATGACGAGACAGGTCTTTCTTACCTGCTGGTTGTCAGAGGTATGATAAACTGCATCTAATAGTGAAGTTCAATTTGGAGCTCTGGGGAATAATGAAATTTATTGTGTACATTGCTCAGGTGCCACCCCACAACTCCTCAAAGTCTTTGTCCAGTACACAGAATAATATATTAGTGTCAGGAACATGAATAGCATACATATGATGCGTGTGCGTGCACATGTGTGTGATGGGAGTATCAGTATATGTTGGTGACTACAGGAAACATGGAGGCTTTGATAGATGCAGTGTTTCGGCAGCCCGCAACGACGCAGGTAGCTTATTTCATGCCTCGGCAACTCTGAGCGTGAAAAATGTTTCCGAAAGTTTTGTGAACTATGCTGTTTTCTTTGGGATACCTCTTCATCACCATTACTCCCAGGTCCACTCTGACCCGGAGTGGTAGTATCTGTTAGGGTCCCATCTATGGTTAATAGAAAAAAATGAGTCTAAAAAATTGAGTTTATTTATTTTTATATTCTACTAGTACTATGCAGTCCGTTGGCTGGCTTTAGAATACACTGACTGCACATCTGCAGAGGGTAAGACACCCCTCCCCACCCCATGGGCAACCTGTTGGCCGTGTGGGGCAACCTGTGATGCACAAGGATGGAACTAGTGGTTGGGCTTTCCATGACCTGCAACACTCCACTTTGGCTCTTACTTAAGCTAGATGGGGGTTGGGGTTGGTGAGGCCTCCTCTGATCATCAGCTGTCTTGCTATATGATTGTCCCAATCCTATTGCCCTTATGGCAAGCCCCCATGCTTTATCATAGGGTGCTAGAAGGCAGTGGCTGAGGGGGGGGGTCTTTCATGTGCTGGAATGACATTAAACGCTATCTGATGGTGAGGTTCAGGTCTGGGGAATGTGGAGTACCCCTTCATCACCATTGCTCCCAGGTCCACTCTGACCCGAGTGGTAGTACTTGGTCCCATTTATGGTTCAAAAGAAAAACATGTTTATAAAATAAAAAAAAAAAATAAATAAATAAAAAATTGAGTATCCATTTAAGAATTGATTTATTTCAAAAAACTTTGTCGGCATTAAATAACCCACTGAGTTTGATATGCCGTAAAACCAACCAAATCCTTCCATCTTCTGTAACCATTGCGTAAATTTATGTAACCATTATTTTTCTTTCAGTGAATCCATTGGCTGCAATGCATGCCCATCGTTCTGCAGGCCTAGAATCTCGTTTCCTAGTGGCATGAGAGGAGTCTACCCTGGCATGGTACCACCGATGTTAAGTCCAAGAGCCTCATTGCAGCTGCAGCTTCTTCCAATTGGAGTCCCTTCAAACCCAGCGGCTGGAGGAGTTGTCAATGTTGGTGTGGGACGAGCTGTTCCCCACAAATTCCTTCTTCTCCACAAACAAGGTAAGTAAAAGCTCTTAATTTTCTGTATAACTTATGTTTTTACATACAGATAAAATACCGCCCTGTCGGCTGGGGCGTTAGAATGCACCGACTGCACCTTGCAGAGGTATAAGACTCCCCCCAATGGGGCCAAATATTGGCCGTGCATGGCAACCCATGATGCTAAGGAAAGAAACTCAGGTGAATGAGCAGTTCATGACTTGCAATACTCCACTTTGACCCTATCTTGGGCTAGACGGGTGGTCTTGATAATCAGCTGGTCACATCAAGCCCTAGCATCTATATGATTTTCCCAACCCTATTGCCCTTATGGCAAGCCCAACCCCTTTTTATCATATGAGTGCTAGAAGGTGGTGACTGAGGGTCTACATGTCCTGGAATGACGTTAAACTCTATCTGATGGTGAGGTTCCAGTTTTGGAGGTTTGGGAAGCCCTTCATCACCATTGGTAGTACCTGTTAGGGTCCCATCTATGGGTTAGATAGAAAAACAGGTTTATAAACAAATTGTATTATGAATTAAGAAGGAATTTATTTTCACAACTTTTTGTCGCATTAAATGACCCACCGAGGTTGAATATGCCGTAAAAACAAAAACAAACCCAAACTGATAAAATTACGGACACTGAATGAAAATGTAGACCAGGCTGTTGGAAATTACAAGTTTATTTAACACAGGGTGAGAATGCTTCTATCCTAAAAGTAACTTAACTAGCTCAACCATGCTGTGCACGTGCGTCCCCTTGGTACAAACCCCAATCTAAAAGTGTCATGGTGGAAACCCCCATTTCCGGATCCCATAAATCCCCTACTGATCAAGAGGAGCAACTCTAAATGTGTTAGGTCTGAACCTAACGATAACTTTTTTTTTTTTTTTTTTTTTTTTTTTTTTTTTTGTGAAAAATTAATTTGCACTAATGATAACTGATATTATTATAAAACTTAAAAACGAAAGACCATGTTTTTATATTAAAATATTTTTTTATTTAATTAGAATAGGAATCCAATTGAGATTTCTGGCACAGAAATTACTTGAATAAATCAGAAGTTTTGCTTATTAATCAGAAGTTGAATATTTTTCAAAAAACAATAACATAAAATTTTTTTTTTATAATCACATTATTTTAGTATAAAAACGTCTTTGGTTTGTAAATATACATGAACAAACTTAAAAAAAAAATCTTAGTGAAATTCTAATGTCAAAAAAACGTCTGTTGCTTTTGTTTACAAACAACTGGAAGTTTCCAGTGAAAAGCAAAAACTATCCTTTTTCAAACTGCTTTCAGCTGGGGTGCCTATGAGATACCTGATATGAGTTTTTAAATAAACACGAACAAACTTTTTAAAAATTTTACAGTGAATTCTAATGTCGAAAATCGTCTGTTTTTGTTTACAAACAACCGAATTTTGTGATGAAAAACAAAAACTATCCTTTTCCAAACTGCTTTCAGCTGGGGTGCTTATTAGATGCCTTATCCGGCTTTTTAAAAAAAATTTTAAATAAAAAATTTTAATATTTTTATCAGTTAATTTGATTATTTATTTAAAATTAAATTTCTTTTCTTTTTTTCCAGTGAATGTTCCTGGTAGTAGTGGTCAGAAAACCAGTCTTCAATCATTGGGGTTGTCCAATACTGGCGGTACAGATGTGCTAAAGTGTTGATAGTGAAGTTCTTCGAAACCAACTTCCCAACATGCCGCTGCCACCCCAGGGACAGAAAGTTGTCACAGTGGATGAACTTGAACGCTGCAGCAAGCAGTGTCCAATTAACAAAAACAAAACAAAAAAACCTCTTTAAATCTTTTGACCTCTGATCTAACTTCTCCTTTAATTTGGCTCGAGCTGTTGCCCTATAATGGAGGAGACTGGACCATAACTTGAGTAAATTGAACCTTGGCATTAAAGAACTTGATTAATTTACAAGAGCTACTAATTAACCCCCTCCCCCATCCCCTCCCCCAATCCAAAGGACTCTGGCAAAAGGAGGCTGACAAGGAACAAGGCAATGTTCCAAAAATATGGTTTTGTTTCTTCAATCCCCCTCCCTCTCTTTATCTGTCTCTGTCTCTCTCTCTCGTATCCAAATTATCCAAGTGTTTGGAGTTTTTTTTTTCTTTCTTCCCCTTCTATTTCAAATTTTTTTTTTTTTTTTTTAATTTTTATTTTATTTCTTTAAGCAGTACGAGTTGCAGGCATCTGTACTGATGGATTTTTAAATTTTTTTTCTTTTTAAAAAAATAAACTTAAAAAAAAAAAAAAATTCTAAATCAAATAACTCAATAATTTAGTATTTGTTTGGTTTTTTTTTTTTTTTTTTTTTTTTTTGTTTCTCCACTTAGAAAAAATATATAAAATTAATTCTGACAAAGGACGAGAATAACTTTTTTTTTTTTTTAATTTTTTTTTTTATTAGAAAGATGAGATTTTTTTGCCTCTTGAAAAAGTAACTTTCTGATTAACCTGGAATTACCAGTGTAACAGAGCGTTAAATTATATGGAATACCATTTTGAATAAAGTTTTTTTTTTTTTTTTTTGCTCTGGTGCAATGGAAATTTTGTTATTCTAGCAGTGTCTTTTTTCTCCCTCTCCAACACCCCCTCCGCTTTTTGATCTCTCCAACACCCCTTTTTTTTTTTTTTTTTTTTCCTCTCCAACCCCTCCCCCACCAACACTTCCCCCCCCCTTCCCTTTGTCAAGTTATGGCTTGAACCTTCTTTTAATCTTGCTTGTCTGCATCTGAAACAACCTGATGGAAAATGCAAACAGAATTTTTCTTTTTTTTAGTTTACATTTCTTGTAATTACCTCCCCTTTCTTCAAATTATCTCCCCTTGCTTTGTTAGCTTTTTGAAATTGGAGTTTTAGAAATTCTAATAGCAAAAATAGATAATTGTATTTTTTCAGGAGATGGAATTTTATTTGGTGTGGGAGGGGATATTTTTTCCCAGAATATACTACTCTATTAAATTATTGTAATCATGATAAATTTATTCCTTTTTAAAAAAAAATCTAATAGTTTTTGTAGAAATAGTTCTTTTAAGTTTTTTATTTTTTTAAATTTTTTTATTCTAAGATCACTTAAACTAGAAATTGAAAAGTAAATTTAAAAAAATTAAAAATAAGGAAATGAATCAAATTTCTCCAAAAAACAACCTCCCCCCAAAATTTCTAAGTTTAAGCATTAGGAAATTTAGTTTAATTATTTAGGAATTTTTCTTAAAAAAAAAAGGTTCTATTCAACTTGTTATAATTGCCCTATCTCTCTCCATTCCCCACCCACCACAGGAGTTAAAATTCTGAAATCTGTTATTTTTTTTCTTTTGCCTGTGTACTCTGTATAAAATGTGTATATATCATGTATTTATATCCACATATATATACACACACACACAAGTGTGCACACTAGTGTGCATAGATACATATTACTTTTACTCTTCCTTACTTGCTAACTTTGTAATAATCAGTGTTGTTTCTGTATCTTTAGTTTTAAATTTTTTTTTTTTTTTTTTTTTTTTTTTTTTTTTTTGTTTTGTTTGTGACCAGCACTTGCTGTGACCTTTTTCTTCCCTTTCTTCATTATTATTTTTTTTTTTCCTCTTTTCTTAAGTTTCTAATTTATTTGATTTACGTATTTGTGATAACTAGAGCCTCTAGCTTGTTTTTTTAAGCATCTTGAAAAAGTTTGCCGGCAGCTGGTCACTTGAAGGGTCCCACGGTTTCACTTTTTTTTTTTTTTTTTTTTTTTTTTTTCTTCACTACCTAACATCAGATTCTGAATTTCACCCTTTTTTTTTTTTTTTTTTAAATTTTATTTTCTTAAATTTTTTTCTAATCTAAAAAATTCTTTTTAATTTAGCTTATAATTCTTTTCCCTTTTTAAATTTTTTATTTTAAACTTTAATTTAGTTCTAGATTTTTTAAATTTAGCTCTTAAAATTTTTTTTTTTTTTTTTTTTTTTTAAAATTTTTTTTTCTTTTTCTTTAAATTTAATTTAAAAATTTTTTTCTTGAATTTAGCTCTAAAAATTTTCATGTCCCCCTCCCCTACAACAAAATTTGATCTCTTATTTCTATTTCTTGTGCCAGGATTGGTTCTTTTTGGCCATATATATATTCCTGTATGAGAGGCCTATCAAGTACCAAGTATTAAATTCTTATAGAGCCCTCCTTCACCAATTTTTTTAATTAAATTCTTTAGTTTCTTGAACTTATGGCATAATTTTTGGCCATATTTCTACTTATATTGTAAGCATATTTCTTTTTATCTGATAGTCTCCCAGTTACTCGCTGTTCAAACCCTCTTCTCCCCTTTTACTCCCTTTTCTTTCTGTCCCCCCCTTAATCTTGGAGCCTTTCTTTTCTCATCCTTGCCTATTCATTTGGACTTTTTATTTTTCTTTTCTTTTTTTTTTTTTTTGTCTCCTGTAAATATTTGTACCTTGTAAGACATTTGTAAAGCTGATAAGCTTTAAAAAAACAAAGAAAAACTAAACAAAACAAAAAAAATAACCCACAAAAACTTGACACAAAAAGTGCCAGGGGGATTTACTAATTGAGGCCACCAGTTTTAATCTAATCCACAGGAGTTGAGATTATCCACTCTGTAATAATCCTCTGTAAACAACACTTTCCCACTGGCCCCCTATGGCCCCCCATGGTCCCCCCTACATGCTGTTAATAATGCTGTGAAATCAAAAAAGCTGAAAAAAAATTTGAAAAAGTAAAAAAAGGAAGTTGAAATAATGTTTTCAATGTTATTTATTTATTTGAATTTATTTCATTTTGTTTATAAAGTGTTTTTTTTTGTTTATTTTTTGTCAAAGTGGTGCAGCGATACAGTAGTACTGACATGGCTACACTTTGGAAGTTTTTAAAATTTATTTTATCAGATTTGTGGTTGATAACTTGTTAATGGCCACTGTTTATATTTTTCTTTTTTTTTTGTTAGTCAAAGTGGTTCAGCCATACAGTAGTACTGACATGGCTAGTTTCAAATAATTCCTGTTTTATTTTTATCTGATTATTGAAAACCTTTCAATAATTATTTGAATTTATTGTTTTGTAAAGTTTTTGTTAGTCCAAGTCAGGCAGCCATCCAGTAGTACTGATACAGCTAGAACAGAATTCCTGTTTTATTTTATCAGATCAATTCTTATGGTTGATAGCCTGTCAATAGCCACTGTTTATAAGACTTTTGTTAGTCCAAGGGGTGCAGCCATACAGTAGTACTGACATGGCTACACTTTGGCAGAATTTACGTCTTGTTTTATCAGATGAAACTTGCATATGGTTGATAACCTATTAATGGCCACTGTTATTGATTTTAAATTTTTTAAATTAAAAAAAAATTTTTTACTCGTGGTGCAGCCATACAGTATTACTGACACAGCTAGTTTCAAAGAATTTCTGTTTTGTCTGTTTTTTCTGATAAGTTTTCCATATGGTCGTTAACCTGTCAATAGCAGCCTGTGCTTTACTTAAGCTTGTTGACATTGGTAACAAAATCTCATCTACTGAAAAACAATGTATATGACTGGTCTACTAATTTCAGAAGCTTGACATTGAATGAGGCCTAACAAATAATTTAACTGCGGAACTTGATTACTAATCTTAGCTCTATTTCTCTGAATTTAAAAAATTTTTTTAGATGAGCTTGTCCTCATCTTTATCTGTACAACGATTGAATAAAGGTTGGTTCAAAGTTCCGTGATAGCTCCTGATAATTCAAGAAGGCTTCCAGATTCGAGAAGGCTCCCGAGTCTGAGAAGAAAACCTGAAGAAGGCTGGATGGCACATTGGCCAAAACATTGAAGATGGGGACAAGTCTGATTAATCCAAATACTACTAATCTTTAAATCGTACATAATGAAAGGAAGGAAAAAAAAAAAAAAACAGAGCGTTAAGATTAAACTGTTGGCTGGGCATTAGAATGCCCCCTGCAGAGGAGTAAGGATGGTGACCCGTGATGCTTAAGGATAGAACCGAGGTGGCTGAGCAGTCCATGACTTGTAATATTCCACTTTAGGCTTTTCTTGGGCTAGAAGGACGGTCAGAGGGCTCCCTTCGATCAATCGGCTGGTCAAGCCCTAGTACCTATATGATTGCCCCCAACCCTTTGCCCTTTATGGCAAGCCCCGATCCTTATCATATGGGTGCTAGAAGGCGTGGTTGAGGGTCTACATGTCCTGGGAAGGACGTTAAACTCTATCTGATGGTGAGGTTCCAGTTTTGGAGAATGTGAGCACCCCTTCATCACCATTGCTCTCTGGCCCGAGTGGTAGTACCTGTTACAATCCCATCTATGGGTTATATAAAAAAAAAAAAAAAAAAAAAAAAAAAGTCGTCGGGTGGCCTAATGTCGGTATGAGCCATACATCGAGGGAGTCATCACCTTTTCACTAGCGCTAGACCAAAGGAGATTATTTTTAGCATCTGAGGTGGAGTGCCACACCTACCATCAGCTCCTTACTTTACCGCACAGATCCCTGTGCTACTCATACGCTGATTTGGCAAGGGCCGGTATCGAACTAGGAACCTTGTGGTTTCTATAAAAAAAATTGTATTATCCATTAAGAATTTGATTTATTTCAAAACTTTATCGGCATTAAATGACCCACTGAGGTTGATATGCCATAAAACAAACCAAACCAAGATTAAACTGTTTACGTATTTAACTATTATTGGTCTTAAATAAACATTTGTAAATAATTAAATTATCATACTGAGGTATGTCCACAGATTTTGCAAGTTTATATTTGAAATAGTTTGAAATGTTTCTGTATATAGTTATTTACCAAACCCTCCGGAACAGGATGCGACAACAAGGTCAATTTCTTAAGTGAGTTCAGCAGGTTTGAATTCAGAGTTTTCCTTCTAGACGGTTGCCTAACCAAGGTTAAAGAGACCAGTCTGCCTACTACTTACCATAGCTGGAGGGAAGTAGGATTCATACCTTTCCAAGGGATTAGTGCTAAGTGAAATGCAATTACCACATCACGATTTGAACTTGGGGCGACGAGTCCATTTCCCATGACTTTAACCATTAAACCACACGCTTCCTACAGAAATGTTTCGGTATATAGTTATTTACTAAGCTAGATGTGGCACAAGGCCAGAAGTATGGGGCGTCCAATGAGAATCAAACTCGCTAACATATACCATGAGGTGCCCATGTTTTCTGTACGTAGTTAATCAAATAAGCTTCATTGCTATCTGTACGACGTTTCAGCTGATGTGCCCTCCGGCCTTGTGGTATTTCTTGTTGGAATCGGAACCTTCGTTTTGAACTCTAGAACTTCTAATTGAACATCTGGTGTAATGGTAAAGGAATTAGATTAAAGCAGTTCTAGTGACAGTTATCTCTGACCAGATTGAACCTGCAGTCCAGAGGCAGCAGTAACATGGAATGATAATTAACACAGCTTAACACCTGCCTCCAACTATGGTTGGTGGAATGAGAACAGGATACCCCCGTAGGCTGAATAAAGGTTTAGGTTTGTGTTCTGTGATGGCTCCCAATTACGGCAAGAAGGTCCCGGAGTCTGACAAGAAATATCTGGAGATGGCTGCAGGCACATCAGCCGAAACGTTGTACAGATAGCAAGATGAAGGACAATAGTCCGAATAATACTAATGAAGACTCTACAGGAAGCACCCATAAAAAGTCCTGCATGTATATTGAAGTATAGCTTTAAACATCAGTGCATATACAGGTTTGTTAATTAGTAGTAAGCCTGCAAGTGCTTCAAGTTATTTATATATATATTATATATATAATATATATGTGGTGGAGAAAGCATTTGAATTCCATCATTGTGAGTAAGTCCTGTAAGATGGGTCCTAATAAGGACCGAAATGTTTCACCGTCGAACAATAAACATCAAGTTTCCATAACATCCCGTTTTGGTCTACTTTCTCCACATACTGTCGGATTAACCCCTCACATTTCTAACATATATATATATATATATATATATAATATTGAGAAGTAAAACACAAAACGATGTGTTTTTGATATGGCTTTTTTTTTTTTTTCCCGACAATTTTTGGGAGAATATGTGCTTAATTGAAGTCGTACCTAATTTTGAAAGTTAATTAATTATTAATTAATTAGGTGGGCATCCTATTCAAATTGAGGCTAAACACTTATATATATTTATTTTTATTTTTTATTTATTTTTTATTTTTTTTTGCGAGATTTAAAAAAAAAAAAATCTTGCAAAAAAGATATAACTAACAAAGAGTTTTACTCAGAAAACAGTTAATTCAAAGATCAAATTATCCGATCGGGAAAAATTACTCACCGTTATCTTGAAAAATAAGTAAATCTTAATTGAATTTTTTTACTAAAAAGCTCTCTCATAGAGACTTATAAAAATCTTCTGATCTAATTATTCAGACTCTCATCTTTATAGAAAAAAAGTAAAAAATCGTTTTTTGTCGGTTCATTTTTCATAAAATAAAAAGGTGGGCGTAGACCTCGTAAAAAATTTCCCCTAATGTACTTGGAAAAACCTAATTTCAAACCTGTTTTCATCCAAAAGGTAAGTAAATTATGGAAATTTTCGTGAAAAAATCGGACATTTGATTTTTCGTAGAATTTAAAAAAAAAAAAAAAAAAAAAAAAAAAAGCCTCTAGTCATAACTTGTTTTTGGCTAGGTTAAATTTCAATTGATTTAACGGTGCAAAAAAATGTAAACATTGGTTTTTGTTCATAATTTTCATTTTTTCCATAAGCTGAAAAACTTTTTAAAAACTTTTTAAAACTTTTTTTAATTTTATTTTTTAAAAAAATCATTCAGGAGGGTTTTTAAAAAAAATATTTGTTTCTTCTTTCGAATGGACAAATATAGAGAAGATTATTCTTTATGCAAATTTCATTGTGTTAAATATGGGGGAGGGGGTAAAATTTAACAGGGAAAATTGGTGGTACCACTGTAACAGAATAATGCTTATGGAGGCATCATTTTTAGTTCAAATTCTTTAGAGGCGAGCTAATGATGGGAAGATTAGATTTGAATAGGAATAACCTGATATTATATGAGGGTGATCCAAAATGTAAACACTTTGAGTAGAATGCTACAAAACCAAGTATTATCAAGTTGCAAGAAAGCGCCAGCACACTGATATCAACAGATGTGGTTTCATGCAAGATGGGGCACCTCCCCACAAGTGCCAATGACACCATTGCATGGGCTAGAATAAGGGTTGATGGCAGGTTTTTCTCACTCAGAAGTTGCACACTGGCCCCGTAAAGTCCAGATCTTAACCCATGCAACTATTTTTTTGTGTGGTTACCTTAAGATGAGTTGAGCGTATTCTAATCCTGTGTCTCATGATGTAAGAGCAGCTGAAGCCGAATATCAAGTGTGAAGTAATATTTGCATACCCTCTTACTTTCTATTCTTCTCTTCTGTTCTTCTAAGCGTCTCTTCTAACATCTCTTCTTCGTCTGACTTTCGTCTTGGGGACTTCGTGTCTGGTCTTTCATTGGGGATTTCTCTTATCAGAAGCCCTGTGTCATTGGTAGTTTTTGATAATAACACAAGACTTCCGATTAACCTTAGATCACATTTTTATTTGAATCCCCACAGACTACCTGCGGAGATTCGAGTCAGAGCGTTGT
>CM042178.1:47580865-47598437 GCA_023376005.1 Doryteuthis pealeii | reverse complement strand
AGAAGAGAGATTAACAAACAACCACCAACCAACCAATCATCTAACCACCAACCACAACGAAACCAACCAACCAACCAATCATCTAACCACTACCACCAAAAAAAATCAATCTAAACCAACCAACCAACCAACAAACCAAATCTAACCACGCAACCTAACAACCAATCCAACCAACCAACCAATCATCGAACCAAACTAAGCCAACTCAAAAAATCATCTAACCAACAACAACCAACCAACCTAACCTACCAACCAACAACTAACCTACCCCAACCAACCAACTAAACCAACCAATCTAACCCAACTAACCAACGAAAAATATCAACAACCACCAACAACAACCATCTCTAACCAACCAACTAACCTAACCAACCAACCAACCAACCAACCATCATCTAACCAACTAATCAAACCAATATAATCATCTAAACCAACAACCAACACAACCAACCAGAATCATCTAACCAACCAACCAACCAACCAACCAACTATCTAACCAACCAACCAATCCAACCAACCCAACCAACCAACCAACCAACCAATCATCTAACCAACCAACCCAACCAAAAAATTCATCTAACCAACCAACCAACCAACCAAATCATCTAACCCAACTAACCAACCAAATAATCATCTAACCAACCAACAACCACCAATCATCTAAACCAACCAACCAACAACTAACCAACCAACCACTAACCAACAACCAACCAACCACAAACCTACCAACCAACCAACCAACCCCCAAATCATCTACCCAACTAACCAACCAAAATATCTAACCAACCACCAACAACCAAAAAATCATTCTAACCAACTAACCAACCAAAAAAATCATCTAACCAACAAAACAACCAACCAACTAACCTACAACCAACCAACTAACCAACCAATCACTAAACCAACTAACCAACCAAAAAATAATCTAACCAACCAACCAACCAACCAATCATCTAACCAACTAACCAACCAAAAAATCATCTAACCAACCAACCACCCAACCAATCATCTAACCAACCAACCAACAACCAACCAACCAACCAACCAATCATCTAACCAACTAACCAACCAAAAATCATCTAACCAACCAACCAACCAACCAACCAACTAACCTACCAACCAACCAACACCTACCAACCAACCAACAACCAACCAATCATCTACCCAACCAAATCATCTAACCAACCAACCAACCAATCATCTAACCAACCAACCAACTAACCAACCAACCACCAACCAACCAACACAAATCATCTAACCAACTAACCAACCAAAAAATCATCGAACCAACCACCAACCAACCAACCAATCATCTAACCCAACCAACTAACCAACCAACCAACCAACCAACCCACTAACCAACCCTAACCAACCAAAAAATAATCTAACCAACTAACCAACCAACAATCATCTAACCAACCAACAACCAACCAACCAACTAAACCAACCAACCAACCAACCAATCATCTAACCAACTAACCAACCAAAAAATCATCTAACAACAACCAACCAACCAACCAATCATCTAACACCAACCAACTAACCAACCAACCACCAACCAATATTCTAACCAACTAACCAACCAAAAAATCATCTAACCAACCAACCAACCAACCAACCAACAACTAACCTACCAACCAACCCACTAACCTACCAACCAACCAACCAACAACGCATCACTACCAACCAAAAAATCATCTAACCAACCAACCAACCAACCAATCATCTAACCAACCAACCAACTAACCAACCAACCAACCAACTAACCAACCAATCATCTAACCAACTAACCAACCAAAAATCATCGAACCAACCAACCAACAACCAACCAACCAATCATCTAACCAACCAAACCAACTAACCAACCAACCACCAACCAACCCAACATCTAACCAACTAACCAACCAAAAAATAATCTAACCAACTAACCAACCAACCAATCATCTAACCAACCAACTAAACCTAACCAACCAACCAACTAACCACCACCACCAACCATCATCTAACAACTAACCAACCAAAAAATCATCTAAACCAACCAACCAACCAACCAACCAATCATCTAACAACCAACCAACTAACCAACAACCAACCAACCAATATTCTAACCAACAACCAACCAAAAAAATCATCTAACCAACCAACCAACCAACCAACTAACCTACCAACCAACCAACCAACCAACCAATCATCTACCCAACTAACCAACCAAAAAATCATCTAACCAACCAACCAACCAACCAATCATCTAAACCAACCAACTACCAATCATCTAACCAACCAACCAACTAACCAACCAACCAACCAACCAACAATCATCTACCCAACTAACCAACCAAAATCATCTAACCAACTAACCACCAACCAACCAACAAATCATCTAACCAACCAACCAACTAACCAACCCCAACCACCAACCAACAATCATCTAACCAACTAACCAACCAAAACATCATCTAACAACCACCAACCAACCAACCAATCATCTACCAACCAACCAACTACCAACCAACCAACCAACCAACCAACCAATCACTAACCAACTAGCCAACCAAAAAATCATCTAACCAACCAACTAACCTACCAACCAACCAACAACCAACCAACCAACCAATCATCTAACAACAACCAACATCTACCAAAAACCAAAAATCATCTACCAACCAAACCAACAACCAATCATCTAACCAACCAACCAACCAACCAATCATCTAACCAACCAACCAACCAACCAACCAATCATAACCAACCAAACTAACCAACCAAAAAATCAACTAACCAACAACCAATCACCAACCAACCAACCAACCATCTTTCTTTTTCTTTTCTTTACATTCTCAGCTGTGCATTAAATAAAGCATCATGTGAAAAGAAAGTCGCTTTGGCCTACAAAGGTAAATGCACCTACGACAAAGAGGAGGACACCAAATTCGAGAATCTTGTCTGTTCTTACGTCGACCAGATCATTTGCCATGGCATCGATCCTATTTGCGGCTCAGATCAAATTTCATACGACAATGTGTAAGTAAAAATCCCATTTCAATTGATTCTAATTAGTCGTAATTTGCAATTGAGTCAAAAACTGGGAAAAAAACTTGCAAATCATACTCAAAATCCCGATATTACAGGGTGACCCAGAACAAAACAGAACCCACATTATTTGTTTATTTTCCCATTAAACTAACCCTAAACCCCAACCCTAACTATAACCCTAACCCTAAACCTTAACCCTAAACCCCCTAGTTAAAATTAACAGTTTTATTACAAAATATGTGGGTTCTGTTTTTTCTGGGTCATGAGATTTTGAGTATGATTTGCAAGTTTTACCCCAAAACTAACCCATCTCTTACTCCACATTCTGCCTATCAGTTTTCTACTCTCTATATCTGTCTATCTTGATTACCTCCTCGTTATATATGTAAGTTTTGAATACCCATCAAGAATGAATAAAAGAAAATGTCTTTGGCATAAAATAACCCTACAAGGGTTGACATGCCGTAAAATCCAACCAACCAACCAACCAACCAACCAATCAGCCAGCCAACCGCCTTTACAAACATCATTAAATAGGTATGTACAAGAAAACCCGGACCATATGACCTTTAGGCACCCCTTTTGCGATCTCGTTTCATAAGGATATTTTTTTCATTTACACCGTCAAAATCCGGTTGTTTGTTAACAGATGATTTTTAGAGTTTTTTTTTAAATTATAAAACTAACCCCTAACCCTAAGCCCTAACCCTAAGCCCTAACAAAACAACCGGATTTTGACGGTGTAAATGAAAAAAAAATGTCCTTATGAAACGAGATCGCAAAAGGGGTGCCTAAATGTCATATGGACCACAAAAAAAAAGCAAAAAAAAAAAAAAAAAAAAAAAAAAAACGAACAAAAACAGTGCGTAAGAATACGTGCCCTTCGTACGTAATTAAAAAAAAAAGTTTTGATGAAATGAAATATATCAAATCAGAAAGACTAAGAAAATTAAATGATTGATTGGCATCCTTCCGTCTACTAAAGACGATGGCGTAGTGTCCACTTTTTTTTCTTCTCTTGTTTTCCTTTAATCTGCAGCTGTGTGAGTGACTGAACAGTCCACCTCTTGAATGGCAATCACTGCAAGCAAACAGTGATGCCTGTTGGAATTGCTCTTTTTCACTCCTTTACGTTCCTTGTTTGACAAGGAGTCACCAGGTCGCATGGTCGTCTACACAAGCCTCCCATGTGTCGACACCAATGTCCACAAGGAAATATGATACCACACCAGACAGCGATAGTGAGGAATACAAGGTGGGCACTAGACTGAGAGAAATAATGTTTCTTAGGGATGGGGTATATGAAACCAGGGTAAAGAAAGCTCATCCAGTTGAAAAGCAGGGCGGAAGCCATAAAGATAAGTTTGAGAAGAAACAGGTACAGAAACTTGTAGAGGTCATAGCAGACATGTTTTAAAAGACGTAGTTATTTTATTTAAAAACATTTACATTTTTTTCAGGTCTGTTAACTTTGAACCACATAACTTTGAGAATCTGTGTTACGTCTCAAATATACATGGTTCAAAGTTAACTGACCTGAAAAATGTAAAAGTTTTAAAATAAGATAACTGGTGCATTATATCTTTTATTCATTAATATATCAACACTGAAAATTTAATTAAATTCGGTTCATTTCTTGATTTTTTTGTATTTTTTTTTCTTTCGGTGGGGGTGACATACGATGGTGGAATTTACGTCTGTTAAGTTCGATTTAACCCAATATTCTATATGATGTCTTATTAGAGTTTTGTAATGGAGACTGTCCAAGTATTTATTCTAAGATGGCTAAAAAAAAAGAAGATTCTAAATATTTATTTTTTGACAGTTGTGAATTGGTAAAGGCTCACTGTAAAAACAAGGATATTGTGGAGGTCCACAAAGGATTCTGCGCACCCGTAACCACCGCAGCACCAGTGACGATGGACAGCTATTGTCAACAGTTGATGATGAAATCATGCCATGGTGTCAACCCAATTTGTGGAAGTGACGATGTCACTTACGACAACGGGTAAGTTCTGAATCATTGACCCCCTCTTCTTCTTCTTCTTCTTCTTCTTCTTCTTCTTCTTCTTCTTCTTCTTCTTCTTCTTCTTCTTCTTCGAAATCCCCATCTAGACTACCTGCGCAGATTGAGTATGGCAACGCGCCTAAGCGCGACTTGCTACCTCCGTGGTTTGGCCAATACTAACTAAACTAACTCTCTTTCTAATCTAAACCGGAAGAAGGCCTTCTCTACCGATTCTCATGGTATCCACCAGAAAAGGGACCAAGATGAGATCAAGACGTGTCACTCAATCCTCCATGACATCGTATTCAAGGCCGCCGGCTGTAACTCATTCAGTCATTTTGGTTTCTACACTAACTGTGCATAAGTGTTAGTGTACTAACAATTATGTAACACTCTCCAACCCCCACTCACCAAAAACATGCTCCCCAATAAAAAAAATCCTGACTATTTTATAGCCGGTTTAGCTTAGTCGGTAGATCACACGTCAAGGAATCGCAAGGTTTCAGGTTCGATATCCGGTTCCCAGCACATGAGAAGCACAGATTGCGCAATCTGATCTTAGCAGTAAAGAATCTAGTAGCTGATGGTAGGTGTGGCGCTCCACCTCAAACTTAAAAACAATATTCCCTGGTCTAGCGCTAGCGAAAAGGGGATGGACTTCCTTGCTTTCCGCCTGATGCCGACAATGGGCCACTCCACCACCTTTTATGGCCGGCTTAGTTCAGTCGGTAGATCACCCGCCTTGTAATCGCAAGGTTCCAGGTTCGATATCCGGTTCCTGCCAACCCAGCACATGAGTAGCACAGATTGGAAAGTATTATGATTTTATGGTCATCCTTTAAGCTTCTGGAAAAAGCGCTTGTCCTGCGGAAATCCTTGGTAAAGAATCCTTTGGTTGTTCCTTGGTGCTCCTCAGTATTGCAAGTCCTTCGTCAATGATTGCAAATGGACGTCTCTCAGTATCAGTGCTTAAGTAGTCAACCAGCCACACATTCGGGCTGTTGATTGGCTGAGGTTTAAACCACGTGACCTTGCTTAGTCTATAAATTTAAGTGGTGTATTCTAGCACTCCTTATATATCAAAATATTCCATGCGTGTTGTCGTCTTGGTGTTTTGGTATAAACTGCCGAATTGTCCAAACGCGTGGGAAAGGGTCTGGTGGGGTCGAAGGTAAGTACGAGTTGATTGTCCCGTAAACATAGGGGGTCATGCTGAGGTCGGACACTGGGGGTGGGGAAGGAAGGAAGGAAGTAATAGTTTTTGTAGAAGAGTCAATGTATGTATGTATGTATGTATGTATGTATGTAAAAGTTCACAGTGATGAGTATACAACACCTGTCGACTCAGTCCACACCGATCGTTATGTGTGCCAGATATGTTCTAAGATATGCGAAACTTTGGCAGGATTGAAAAGTCATGAACGAGCTCACAAACGGGCAGTGAATGAACGAGTGTCAGTTTCCTTGACAAGACGTTGTGATCAATATGTATGTAGGCAGAACATTGGGTAAAGAAGAAAGTTTGGCAAAGAACAACATAAAAGTTGTCATTCTTTTGTTTTCAGTTGTGAATTCGAGAAGAAGAAATGTACCCAGCCGGGATTACGCATTAAGAAAATGGATGGTTGTTAAAGGTCTATCTTTTAAAAATTCGAGACCACTGTTGGAAAGAAAAGGAGAAACCACAGAGGCTTCTGGATTTTCTTTTGTTTTTTTTTGTTTTCTTTGTCTTTGTTTTTTTAACGATAAATAAAATAAGGTTAATCTATTCTGTTTTCTAGTTTTTTTTCTTATTTCATTTTGATAAAATGATAGAGATAAAGAGAGATAGAGATAAAGAGATTATGAGTGATAGAAAAGAGAAAGTGCAAGAAAGAAAGAAGAA
This sequence comes from Doryteuthis pealeii, assembly GCA_023376005.1. Taxonomy (NCBI): domain Eukaryota; kingdom Metazoa; phylum Mollusca; class Cephalopoda; order Myopsida; family Loliginidae; genus Doryteuthis; species Doryteuthis pealeii. Next base: position 47,591,511 of record CM042178.1, on the reverse strand, counting down.
AGAAAGAGTGAGTGAGAGAAAGAGATAGGGAAAAGAGAGATAGAGAGAAAAAGATTATGAGTGATAGAAAAAGAGAAAGTGCAAGAAGAAAGAAAAGAAAGAAAAAAGAAAAAAAAAGTGAGTGAGAGAAAGAGAGATAGGGAAAAAGAGAGATAGAGATAAAGAGATTATGAGTGATAGAAAAAGAAAGTGCGAAAGAAAAGAGAAAGAAAAAAGAAAGAAAGAGTGAGTGAGAGAAAGAGAGATAGGGAAAAGAGAGAAAGAGATTATGAGTGATAGAAAAAGAGAAAGTGCAAGAAGAAAGAAAGAAAGAAAGAAAGAAAGAGTGAGTGAGAGAAAGAGAGATAGGGAAAAAGAGAGATAGAGATAAAGAGATTGTGAGTGATAGAAAAAGAAAAATTGCAAGAAAGAAAGAAAGAAAAAAAGAAAGAAAGAGTGAGTGAGAGAAAGAGAGATAGGGAAAAAGAGAGATAGAGATAAGAGATTATGAGTGATAGAAAAAGAGAAGTGCAAGAAAGAAAGAAAGAAAGAAAGAAAAAGAAAGAAAGAGTGGTGAGAGAAAAGAGAGATAGGGAAAAAGAGAGATAGAGATAAAGAGATTATGAGTGATAGAGAAAGAGAAAGTGCAAGAAAGAAAGAAAGAAGAAAAAAAAAGAAAGTGAGTGAGAGGAAGAGAGATAGGGAAAAAGAGAGATAGAGATAAAGAGATTATGAGTGATAGAGAAAGAGAAAGTGCAAGAAGAAAGAAAGAAAGAAAAAAGAAAGAAAAAGTGAGTGAGAGAAAGAGAGATAGGGAAAAAGAGAGATAGAGATAAAGAGATTATGAGTGATAGAAAAAGAGAAGTGCAAGAAAGAAAGAAAGAAGAAAGAAAAAAAGAAAGAAAGAGTGAGTGAGAGAAAGAGAGATAGGGAAAAGAGATAGAGATAAAGAGATTATGAGTGATAGAGAAAGAGAAAGTGCAAGAAAGAAAGAAAGAAAGAAAGAAAAAGAAGAAAAGTGAGTGAGAGAAGAGAGATAGGGAAAAAGAGAGATAGAGATAAAGAGATTATGAGTGATAGAAAAGAGAAGTGCAAGAAAGAAAGAAAGAAGAAAAAGAAAAAAAGTGAGTGAGAGAAGAGAGATAGGGAAAAAGAGAGATAGAGATAAAGAGATTATGAGTGATAGAAAAAGAGAAAGTGCAAGAAAGAAAGAAAGAAAGAAAGAAAAAGAAAGAAAGTGAGTGAGAGAAAGAGAGATAGGGAAAAAGAGAGATAGAGATAAAGAGATTATGAGTGATAGAAAAGAGAAAGTGCAAGAAAGAAAGAGAAAGAAAAGAAAGAAAAGTGGAGTGAGAGAAAGAGAGATAGGGAAAAAGAGAGATAGAGATAAAGAGATTATGAGTGATAGAAAAAGAGAAAGTGCAAGAAAAGAAAGAAAAAAAGAAAGAAAAGTGAGTGAGAGAAGAGAGATAGGAAAAAGAGAGATAGAGATAAAGAGATTATTAGTGATAGAAAAAGAGAAAGTGCAAGAAGAAGAAAGAAAGAAAAAAAGAAAGAAAGAGTGAGTGAGAGAAAAGAGAGATAGGAAAAAAGAGAGATAGAGATAAAGAGATTATGAGTGATAGAGAAAGAGAAAGTGCAAGAAAGAAAGAAAGAAAGAGAGAAAAAAGAAAGAAAGTGAGTGAGAGAAAGGAGATAGGGAAAAGAGAGATAGAGAGAAAAGATTATGAGTGATAGAAAAGAGAAAGTGCAAGAAAGAAAGAAAGAAAGAAAAAAGAAAGAAGAGTGAGTGAGAGAAAGAGAGATAGGGAAAAAGAGAGATAGAGAGAAAGAGATTATGAGTGATAGAAAAAGAGAAAGTGCAAGAAGAGAAAGAAAGAAAAAGAAAGAAGAGTGAGTGAGAGAAAGAGAGATAGGGAAAAAGAGATATAAGTGATAGAAAAAGAGAAGTGCAAGAAATGAAAGAAAGAAAGAAAAAAGAAGAAAGAGTGAGTGAGAAAAGAGAGATAGGGAAAGAGGATAGAGAGAGAAAGAGATTATGAGTGATAGAAAAAGAGAAAGTGCAAGAAAGAAAGAAGAAAGAAAAAAGAAAGAAAGAGTGAGTGAGAGAAAGAGAGATAGGGAAAAGAGAGATAGAGATAAATAGATTGTGAGTGATAGAAAAAGAGAAAGTGCAAGAAAGAAAGAAAGAAAGAAAAAAGAAAGAAAGAGTGAGTGAGAGAGGAGATAGGGAAAAAGAGAGATAGAGATAAAGAGATTATGAGTGATAGAGAAAGAGAAAGTGCAAGAAGAAAAAGAAGAAAGAAAAAAGAAAGAAAAAGTGAGTGAGAGAAAGAGAGATAGGGAAAAGAGATATGAGTGATAGAAAAAGAAAAGTGCAAGAAGAAAGAAAGAAAGAAAAAAAAGAAAGAGTGAGTGAGAGAAAGAGAGTAGGGAAAAAGAGATAGAGAGAAGAGATTATGAGTGATAGAAAAGAGAAAGTGCAAGAAAGAAGAAGAAAGAAAAAAGAAAGAAAGAGTGAGTGAGAGAAAGAGATAGGGAAAAAGAGAGATAGAGAGAAAGAGATTATGAGTGATAGAAAAAGAGAAGTGCAGAAGAAAGAAAGAAAGAAAGAAAGAAAAAAAAGAAAGAAGAGTGAGTGAGAGAAAGAGAGATAGGGAAAAAGAGATTATGAGTGATAGAAAAAGAGAAAGTGCAAGAAGAAAGAAAGAAAGAAAAAAGAAAGAAAGAGTGAGTGAGAGAAAGAGAGATAGGGAAAAAGAAAATAGAGAGAAAGGGATTATGAGTGATAGAAAAAAGAAAGTGCAAGAAAGAAGAAAGAAAGAAAAAAAGAAAGAAAGAGTGAGTGAGAGAAAGAGAGATAGGGAAAAAGAGAGATAGAGATAAGAGATTATGGTGATAGAAAAAGAGAAAGTGCAAGAAAGAAAGAAAGAAAGAGTGAGTGAGAGGAAGAGAGATAGGGAAAAAGAGAGATAGAGAGAAAGAGATTATGAGTGATAGAAAAAGAGAAAGTGCAAGAAAGAAAGAAAGAAAGAAAGAAAGAAAGAGTGAGTGAGAGAATGAGAGATAGGGAAAAAGAGAGATAGAGAGAAAGAGATTATGAGTGATAGAAAAAGAGAAGTGCAAGAAAGAAAGAAAGAAAGAAAAAAGAAAGATTGAGTGAGAGATAGAAAAGAGAGATAGAGATAAAGAGTTATGAGTGATAGAAAGAGAAAGTGCAAGAAGAAAGAAAGAAAGAAAAGAAAGAAAGAGTGAGTGAGAGAAAGAGAGGTAGGGAAAAAGAGAGATAGAGAGAAAGAGATTATGAGTGATAGAAAAGAGAAAGTGCAAGAAGAAGAAAGAAAGAAAAAAAGAAAGAAAGAGTGAGTGAGAGAAAGAGAGATAGGAAAAAGAGAGATAGAGAGAAAAAGATATGAGTGATAGAAAAAAGAAAGTGCAAGAAAGAAAGAAAGAAAAGAAAAAAAGAAAGAAGAGAGAGAAAGAGATAGGGAAAAAGAGAGATAGAGAGAAAGATTATGAGTGAAGAAAAAGAAAGTGCAAGAAAAAAGAAGAAAGAAAAAAGAAAGAAAGAGTGAGTGAGAGAAAGAGAGATAGGGAAAGAGAGATAGAGATAAAGATTATGGGTGATAGAAAAAGAAAAGTGCAAGAAAGAAGAAAGAAAGAAAGAAAGAAAGAGTCAGAGAGTGTGTGAGAGAAGAGAGAGAAAAGAGGCAAATAGAGTGAGTGAAAGGGATAAGAAAGAAGAGAAAAACCGAAAAACAAAGAAAGAAAGAAAGAAAGAAGAAGAAGGACGTATAAAACGAAAAAATGATTTCTTATAATTATCTTCAATCAAAATTATCTCACACATCTCTTTCTTACATGAATATCCAAGTCTTTTTTTTTTTTGCTATCATCTAATCCATAATAAATGCCAATAAGAGCAATACAGTTGGGACAATCATATAAGGTGCTAGAGCCTGACATAACCAACCAACTGATTGGAGGGGACCTCCCTGATCACTCATCTAGTCTCAGTAAGGACCAGAGGGCCACTCCACCACCTTTTATGGCCGGTTTAGTTCAGTCGGTAGATCACCCACCTTGTAATCGCAAGGTCCCAGGTTCGATATCCGGTTCCCGCCAACCCAGCACATGAGTAGCACAGATGGGAAAGTATTACGATTTTATGGGTCATCCATTAAGCTTCTGGAAAGAGCGCTTGTCCTGCGGAAATCCTTGGTAAAGAATCCTTTGGTTGTTCCTTGGTGCTCCTCAGTATTGCAACTCCTTCATCAATGATTGCAAATGGACGTCTCTCAGTATCAGCGATTGTTGTAGTCAACCAGCCACGCATTCGGGCTGTTGATTGTCCACGTGACCTTGCTTAGTCTATAAATATAAGTGGTGTATTCTAGCACATCTTATATATCAAAATATTCCAACATGCGTGCTGTCATCTTGGTGTTTTGGTATAAACTGCCGAATTGTCCAAACGCGCGGGAAAGGGTCTGGTGGGGTCGAAGGTAGGTACGAGTTGATTGTCACGTAAACATAGGGGATCATGCTGAGGTCGGACACTGGGGGTGGGGAAGGAAGGAAGGAAGGAAGAAAGAAAGAAAGAAAAACAGAAGAAAGAAAGAAAGAAGTAAGGACCAGAGGGGAGTGTTGCATGTCATGGACTTCTCAGCCACCTTTCCTTAAGCATCACAGGTTGCCTCATTAGGAGGGTCTTACCCCTCTGCAGAGGTGCAGTTAGTATAGTCTACAGCTCCAGCTGAGAGTGTTACGTTGTAATATTCACGGCACTAAAACGATATATGTACCGTAGTCCTTTTTTCTTTCTTGGTACTAAAACTCCAAAAGTCACCGTGCTGAAATGGTGCCGATAAAAATTATAACACGAGAAACATGTCGTCACAACTGCCGGCCTTTATTATCGTGCTCGTATAGTGGGCTCCTACCAGAGAGGAGGAAAGGCAGAGAGAAAGAGAGAGAGAGAGAACACTACTAGATTACTGGGCTCTCATGAGGGACCCAAGGTCAGGTCCGTACCCTACGACCGCCGTCTGCAAAAAGAGGACGAACCCTTTCTTTTTCCCCACGTCACCACGTGACTTCCGGTCAACACCCGACTTCCGCTTGCGGTCAACACCCGACTTCCGCTTGCCACTCAATTCTCGTTCGGGGTCACGCTACGGTCAAACCATCGCTCATCCTGATTTAAACCTTTATTATTTCTTCCTCCTCCTTCCATTAGTAGTTCTAGCTCACAAAAGTCAGGAATATACCCATCTTGCAACAAGAGCGTAGAAATTAAGAGTTCATTTTGCGGAACTATCAGATAAATCAACATAATTTAATCTGCATAACATCTCCACACTAGACAGCCCATGAAATTAGTTAACCAGATCATACGTCTTTGCTCACATATAAAATAATTGTCAAATAATAGAAGCAACAAGATTTTATGACAGACATTTTATTTCTTTTTATGAGGTTTAAGGTCAACCAATGGTTGACTATAAACAGACTATCGGTCATATGGAAATCTGAATATATCTTATTATAATGGAGATAGTGTGTTTTTCTGTCTGTAACCGAAACTATATTACTACTCAGTCACAATTCTCTTAGTTATTTAATCACATTCTCCAAGATTTTATTTTTATCTAAACCTCAATTATTAACAAAATTGTCTAACATTATTAATACTGTTAACTATGTCTACATACTGACAACATGCAATTATATTTATATATACAAAAAATAGCGCTTTACAATTTGAACGGGAAGGCTAATTTGCATATTAATATTAAAAAATGAATTTAATAAATATGTGCTTAGTATTATTGATTTCTAACTGTTTGGTTTTATTTTAATGAATATAAGCAAAAATCTCTTCAATGAATCTTAAATGAAATCCATTAACAAGATAAAATAACTGTCATTTTATTCTTTACTTCTCTTATAATAAATACTTAATTAGAAAAATAACAATGAAAGACGAGAGTGATAGAAGAGTAAGCTTCAGTTGTTCATTTTTTATTATACTCCTTTTCCTTTTGTTTCAAATCTTTTATCTGTATTCTTATTTAGTTTCATTAGCCTTCTAATTTAATACAATATTTATTACATTAAAACTTAAATACTTGCACCCGGAGGGTGCATATATTTTCTAGTATACACAAATAAGATTAGGACAACATGTTGCCCCTCTTTCCTTACTTACTTCTATTCTTCTTCTGGCGTCTTTGATATCTTAAGTTCTTCTAGGTCTCTTCTAATATCTCTTCTAGCGACTGGACTTCGTCTTGGTTGTCGGTCGCACTTAACTCATTTCTTCTTCTAGATCAGTCTTGTTACCAAGACATTAATTAATCACAAAACCGTGTTATTTTCTTAAGCTTTTATTTACTTAACTAAACATTTCATGTAACTAAGCATCTGACTAACATAGCGCGCGTATGCAGTGAGTTCCAGTTAAGGCAGGACATCTTCTCTGCCTGACGTCTAAACTGAAACTGAGGACCCAAATAGGTCCCACGTGACTTCACGTATTTTGCGGGCTTTCTGTAATATTCCATGGAAAGTCCTGCCCATGATATGAAAAGGGTCATCCCTTTAGAAATACAGGGGATTGACAATAATCTTATGCAACCGCATAGATTATGTAACAAACAGTCCGAAATATCAAAATTATTGAAGATATATTGAATATCGAACCATTTTGCAATTATATATTGCCATTTCAGTCTCGGAAGACTATAATAAAGTTTTTGTGCCCCTGAAGTTACAGCGCCTCCTGTGACTGTGAAGTCCGATGTTTGAAAAACATTCTCGACCACAGATTTTGCATTTGAAGGATGTCCCTGAAGATGTTGATGTACCGGTGCTTTGTTGCCGCTGCTTTCTTCTAGACTCTTAGCTTCATGGTGTTGCGTCAGGGTGACTTCTGACATGAACAGTCCTCTACGGAGATCCTGCTGTCACCGAGGACGGTCCTGAGCCAAATTTTCCCAGCTGGAAGGGGCAATGCCAAAGCACCTGATATCATTCTTGTGTTGCATAGCGCCTTCTTTACCGGCACTAAATAGGTATATGTTATATACTGGTCTTTTCACAGTACCAAATCTATATAACGTATATACCTTTCTTACTTCTTACTCTGGTCGTCTATCATCTATCTTGGTCTGGCATATCTTCTAAGGTCTCGTCTGGTCTTCTATTGAGGATTCCGGGTCTGGTTTTTGTTGGGGACCACTTCTTATCAGAAGCCTTGTGTCATTGTTAGTTTTTAGTAATAAACACAAGACTTCGATTTATGTTGATGTTACTTTATTCCAAATCCCCACCCAGACAATCTGAGCAGATAAGGCTTACATGTTGCTAGCTCAGTTTTTAAGTTCTAACTGACTAACTGAGTTGCTTACTCCTTAAACCGGAAGGGCCTTCTATTGCCTTCCGGTTCTCACGTTCCATCCCCAGAACGCAAGGTGAGATCGAGGTCAAGCGCTGTCACTCACTCTCAATGCCATCAGCTGTACTTATCGCCATAATGATTTCTACACTACCTTAAAATGTATTAGGGATCCAATTATTATGTAACACTTGCAGACATCCTTGAATCGCAGCTGCAAGCGACCAATCTGTCTTTTACCAGACGTAAGTTCTGCATAAAGAATGTCTTTCGGGATTTGTCTATCATTCATTCGACGTACATGACCCAGCCATCGGAGACGACATTGCAATAGATGTTAAGTAAACATATCAATAATCTGTGTCACTCAAACATAATGAAAAGTTGAAAAGGAAAGAAAGAAGAGAGAGAGAGAGAGAGAGAGAGAGAGAGAGAGAGAGAGAGAGAGAGAGAGAGAGAGAGAGAGAGAGAGTTAAATTACGATCATTATACTTTTACATATTGAACTAAACGCAATAGCTCTTATGTTGTAATGACTAAATTATCATGCCGTGGTATATCCACAGGTCCTGCTAGTATTTCTATCATTGTTCTCAACTGGAATCCACAGGAGAATTTATTCTGGTCCATTTACGAAGAATTTCAGTAGACTCCAAAATAAAAATGAAAAATTGAACAAATAAGAAAACAAAAGAGAAACGCTTAAGGCGAACTAGAATAGAATAGAATAATAAAAAAAACATTTTTATTGAAAACATTTTATTACAAACAACGCTTCCCCCTCCACCCTCACCCCCACACACCGCATGGAATTTAATCCAGAATTGTGCTTAAGTGGGTGGTTGAAATATACATTTTTTTCAGGGTTTTTGGTTCCTCAAATGGCGTCAGTCAGAGACAGGTATTTCTCTCAACACACAAAGGAGAAGGAAAATCTAAATACATTTAGATTATTAGTAAAGTTTTACACACAACAGCAGTGGTACTATTTAACCCATAGTTGGGGGAGGGGGGAGTAGTTCATACCTTTCCCAAGGGTATTAGTCCAAAAGTGAATGTAATAGCATGATTGAAGTACAAACTTGCTTACTATGGCATATCAACCTTCATGGGTTATTTAATGCTAAAGCTAAAGTAGTTCATACCTTTAGTTAGTAGTTTGGGGTTAGTAGTTCATACCTTTCCCAACAATATTAGTCCAAAAGTGAATGTAATAGCATGACTAAAGTTCAAACTTACTTACTACAATGTTGCAGACCAGCACATTAGCCACTACACCACTTGGATTCCCGCCCAGATAGAGAAGCTGTTTCATACACAAAAACAAGTGTGCGTGTATGTAAATATATATATATATATATTATGTTCAATTATGCTGAGCTATTTAGGTCAATGGCAGATGAATGAGAAAGGCGGTGCGGGGTGGGGGAGGGAAATATGAACTCCACCTCATACAATAATCTTCATACAATGACTGATATTTACACAGTAGCATTGCAACAACAAAGCCTTCATCAGATGATGACTCTGGGTTCAGGCATGGTTTCGGGGCCGAAGCATCATTACCACTAACCCAGAGCGCCCCAGCAGTATCTCACGATACCACCAGACTTTGTCGGTTTGATGTCACAATATAGGACTGCCATATCCACGCTGATGCGGTTAGAGCTTTCACCTGAATCTTTTTTTTAAGTATTTCCTCTTGTCTGGTAGAGAAAGTCCAAGTTTAGACAAAAATGCCGAGGTTGAGTTGGCAATAACCCCCGACATCCGACCTCAATGGGAAATACATCCGTTATCCATCCGTTTCTGACGCATTTGTTCACGTAGGTCTTCATATTTTTCAACTTCCGCTGATGGGCCCAATCCAGATTTTTCTTCAATGGAACTGTCAACTCAACGATAAAAACTTTCTTTGATTAAAAGACAAAATGACAATATACTTTACATACCCTCCTATATATATATATATATATATATATATATAGATAGATAGATAGATATAAAAATGGATACAAAAGAACTACTTGAGTTTCACCATAAGGATCTTCAGGGTTAAATCCACTGAATTAATCGAGGTACCGATTAATTTTCACCGGTAAGCCACCTTTTATTCTCTCTCTCTCTCTCTCTCTATATATATATATATATATATATATATATTGTGTGTGTGTGTGTACCAATAGATGTATCAGTACGGTAGCTCTTGCGGAAACTGTTACGATATTTGTGACCATCCTTTAGGCTTAAAGCAAGATCACTGTCCAGCGGAGATCCATTGGGTTAATCAGAGCGCGATCCTTAGCGAAGAAACCTTTGGTTGTTCATTGGTGTCCCTCGGTGTTGGGTATGATCCTTTGGTTGTTCCTTGGTATCCCTTAGTGTTGGGTATGATCTTTTGGTTGTCCTTGGTGTTCCTTATGTTGGGTTATGATCCTTTGGTTGTCCTTGGTGTCCTTAATATTGGATATGAGCCTTCGTTGTAGGTCCGTTCGTCAATGTCAAATTGCGTGCAAATGAACGGCTGTCAACATCAGGGATTAAATAGTTGACTAACCACGTATTCGGGCTGTTGATTGGTTGGGGTTTAAACCACGTGACTTCGCTTAGACTATAAGTTTAATAGTGGATCACAGCACGCTTAATATATACAAATCCTGCAACAGAAACAGAGCAAGTGAAATCGAATTGTCTTAGGTTTCTAGCAAGAATATATACACCCTCCAGGTGTGATGTATTTACGTTCTAATTTAAATCATATATATTAAAATAGGTATACCAAAATGAAGCTAAACTGCGTTTTTGACAAAATGAATGCAGTCACCAATCTGTGCGTTTTTTGACAAAATGAATTCAGTCACCAATCTGTGTATCGGCGGGATGACTTATAAAAATACCCTGTGCTCCCTGGAATTACCTGTAATTGTGGGAAGGTGTGCAAGACTTTGGCAGGAACTAAAGAGCCACTTTTGTGCAGCTCATTGTTGAACTTTTTTGAAGCTCACCGTTATATTCTTTGAATGTTTGAACATTTTTAAAATTTTTATATTTTTTAATAATATATCAAGCATGGCAATACTTGACACCGAATTTACTGCCATCATCATAATCTAAGTAAAATCATCAAATTTTGAGCAAAAAAAAAAAAAAAAAAAAAAAATGATGAATAAATAAATAAAACAATTTGAAATGGAAAGTTTTAACTTCTGTCTCCTCAAAATACATGTGGTTGCGTAGCATCTAATTAATTTATATAATTAAATATTTA
>CM042178.1:47534187-47580765 GCA_023376005.1 Doryteuthis pealeii | reverse complement strand
GGTATATCTCACCAGGCCTGGTGTCTTATATTTCTATAGCTTCATGCTGATTTGGGGTTTCTCAACTGGAATTTGCACAGGAGAATTTATTCTGGTCCATTTACGAAGAATTTCAGTAGACTCCAAAATAAAAATGAAAAATTGAACAAATAAGAAAACAAAGAGAAACGCTTAAGGCGAACTAGAATAGAATAGAATAATAAAAAAAACATTTTTATTGAAAACATTTTTATTACAAACAACGCTTCCCCTCCACCCTCACCCCCACACACCGCATGGAATTTAATCCAGAATTGTGCTTAAGTGGGTGGTTGAAATATACATTTTGTCAGGGATTTTTGGTTCCTCAAATGGCGTCAGTCAGAGACAGGTATTTTCTCTCAACACACAAAGGAGAAGGAAAATCTAAATACATTTAGATTATTAGTAAAGTTTTACACACACACAGCAGTGGTACTATTTAACCATAGTTGGGGGAGGGGGAGTAGTTCATACCTTTCCCAAGGGTATTAGTCCAAAAGTGAAATGTAATAGCATGATTGAAGTACAAACTTGCTTACTATGGCATATCAACCTTCATGGGTTATTTAATGCTAAAGCTAAAGTAGTTCATACCTTTAGTTAGTAGTTTGGGGTTAGTAGTTCATACCTTTCCCAACAATATTAGTCCAAAAGTGAATGTAATAGCATGACTAAAGTTCAAACTTACTTACTACAATGTTGCAGACCAGCACATTAGCCACTACACCACTTGGATTCCCGCCCAGATAGAGAAGCTGTTTCACACACAAAAACAAGTGTGCGTGTATGTAAATATATATATATATATTATGTTCAATTATGCTGAGCTATTTAGGTCAATGGCAGATGAATGAGAAGGCGGTGCGGGGTGGGGGGGAAATATGAACTCCACCTCATACAATAATCTTCATAACAATGACTGATATTTACACAGTAGCATTGCAACTAACAAAGCCTTCATCAGATGATGACTCTCTGGGTTCAGGCATGGTTTCGGGGGCCGAAGCATCATTACCACTAACCCAGAGCGCCAGCAGTATCTCACGATACCACAGACTTTGTCGGTTTGATGTCACAATATAGGACTGCCATATCCACGCTGATGCGGTTAGAGCTTTCTCCTGAATCTTTTTTTTAAGTATTTCCTCTTGTCTGGTAGAGAAAGTCCAAGTTTAGACAAAATGCCGAGGTTGAGTTGGCAATAAACCCCGACATTCGACCTCAATGGGAAATATATATCCGTTATCCATCCGTTTCTGACGCATTGTTCACGTAGGTCTTCATATTTTTTCCAACTTCCGCTGATGGGCCCAATCCAGATTTTCTTCAATGGAACTGTCAACTCAACGATAAAAACTTTCTTTTGATTAAAAGACAAAATGACAATATCCTTTACATACCCCTCCCTATATATATATATATATATATATATATATATATATATAATATTAAAAATGGATACAAAAGAAACCTACTTGAGTTTCACCATAAGGATCTTCAGGGTTAAATCCACTGAATCAATCGAGGTACCGATTAATTTTCACCGATAAGCCACCTTTTATCTTTATCTTCTCTATATATATATATATATATATATATATATATGTGTGTGTGTGTGCACCAATAGATGTCATTAGTACCGGTAGCTCTTGCGGAAACTGTTACGATATTTGTGACCATCCTTTAGGCTTTCAGGCAAGAGCACTGTCCAGCGGAGATCCCTTGTGTTAAGCAGAGCGCGATCTTTAGTGAAGAAACCTTTGGTTGTTCATTGGTGTCCCTCGGTGTTGGGTATGATCCTTTGGTTGTTCCTTGGTGTTCCTTAATATTGGATATGAGCCTTCGGTTGTAGGTCCGTTCGTCAATGTCAAATTGCGTGCAAATGAACGGCTGTCAACATCAGGGATTAAATAGTTGACTAACCACGTATTCGGGCTGTTGATTGGTTGGGGTTTAAACCACGTGACTTCGCTTAGACTATAAGTTTAAGTAGTGGATCACAGCACGCTTATATACAAAAACCTGCAACAGAAACAGAGCAAGTGAAAATCGAATTGTCTTTAGGTTTACTAGCAAGAATATACACCCTCCAGGTGTAAGTATTTACGTTCTAATTTAATCATATATATTAAATAGGTATACCCAAAATGAAGCTAAACTGCGTTTTTGACAAAATGAATGCAGTCACCAATCTGTGCGTTTTTGACAAAATGAATTCAGTCACCAATCTGTGTATCGGCGGGATGGACTTATAAAATACCCTGTGCTCCCTGGAATTACCTGTAATTGTGGGAAGGTGTGCAAGACTTTGGCAGGACTAAAGAGCCACTTTTGTGCAGCTCATTGTTGAACTTTTTTGAAGCTCACCGTTATATTCTTTGAACTGTTGAACATTTTTAAAATTTTTTATATTTTTTATATATATATCAAGCAATGGCAATACTTGAACAAGAATTTACTGCCATCATCATAATCTAAGTAAAATCATCAAATTTTGAGTAAAAAAAAAAAAAAAAAAAAAAAATGAATGAATAAATAAATAAAACAATTTGAAATGGAAATTTACTTCTGTCCTCCTCAAATACAATGTTGCGTACATCTATTAATTATAAATTAAATAATTTATGAATATTTTACACATAAATTTTACACAAAATCGTAGGTATTTCGTCATTTGTAAACTTTTTAGTTAACTTCTTGTTACAGAAAAATAAGGGCGAGATTTAAAATTTTTTTTAAAATTATAATATATGTATTTATTAAAACTTGTTAAAAAAAATCACTCATGAATTTGCCCTTATTCCTCCAACAGTGTCCAGCCTGCCTTTTTAATTAATATTTAACCCAGAAAAACGAATGAAACTTAACGTGTCATATGGAGGTCCGATCTCCCTGACAAGCTAAAGCGACAGTTCTTCCAGACTGTGGTTGTGTCGGTGCTGCTATATGGCTGCACCACCTGGACCCTAACAAAGCGTCTTGAGAATAAGCAAGATGGGAGCTGCACAAGAATGCTGCGTGCAGTCTTGAACAAGTCGTGGAAGAAGCACCCCACAAGGAAATAGCTGTACAGTCACCTGCCCCCCATCTCACAAACTATCAGAGTGAGACGGACATGCAGGACACTGCTGGAGAAGCAAGGATGAACTCATAAGCGACGTTCTCCTGTGGAAGCCAACACATGGACATGCAAGTGTGGGGCGCCCAGCAAGGACCTACATTGACCAGTTATGCGAAGATGCTAGTTGCTCCACAGAGGACCTCCCAGGTGCAATGAATGATAGGGAAGGTTGGTGAGAGATTGTCATGGATATCCGTGTTGCATGCGCGACATGATGATGATGATGATGATGAAAAAGGAGGATAAAAAAATCATGTTTTATAGTCTTTAAAACGGGAGAATTTCATGAATTTGTCCAGCATGTCTTGTTAATTAAATTGATTAATTAAAGTAATTGGTAATTTGCTTGAAGCATTGTTAAGTATGTTATAATGTATTAATTTGAAAGCAATTACAATGCAAGTAAAAAATAAAAACAAAAAGATGTTATTTTTTGTCCTATCGATTTCAAAGTAAAACTTTATCTTCAGAGACGATTTTCCGAAAATCGTCTCTGAAGATAAAGTTTTACTTTGAAATCGATAAGACAAAAAATAACATCTTTTTGTTTTTATTTTTTACTTGCATTGTAATTGCTTTCAAATTAATACATGATTAATTAAAATTTAATAGTCATTAAAATTCTTTTTTTTTAAAATTTATTTAAGCTGGATTATTTTAAAAAAGCGGAATATTCTCAGAAAATCAAAATTTAAAAAAAAGATGTCCTTCATTTTCCTAAGTATCAACTATTTATGGTGGGGAAAGTTTTATACCCCCCTCTCTCTCTCTCTCTCTCTAGAACACACACACAATCTCTCTCTCTCTCTCTCACTCAGCACATTCTCTCTCTTTCTCTCTCTCTCTCTCTCTCTCTCACGCACACGCACACACACAGACTCTCTCCCTCTCTCTTCTCTCTCTTTCTCTCTCTAGAACACGCACAATCTCTCCTTCTCTCTGTCTCACACACACATACAATCTCTCTCTCTCACTCACACACATAGTCTCTCTCTCTCTCACTCTCTCTCTCCCCCCCTCTCTCTATCTTTCTCTCTCGCACATACACACATTCTCTCTCTCACACTATCTCTCTCTCTCTCTCTCTCGCTAATACACACATCCTCTCTCTCTCTCTCTTTCTCTCTCTCCCTCACGCACACATTCTCTCTCTCACACACACGCACGCACACAGACTCTCTCTCTCTTCTCTCTCTTTCTCTCTCTAGAACACACACAATCTCTCTCTCTCTGTCTCGCACACACACACAATCTCTCTCTCTCACTCACACACATAGTCTCTCCCTCTCTCTCCCTCTCCCTCCTCCTCTCTCTATCTTTCTCTCTCGCACATACACACATTCTCTCTCACACTCCCCCCTCTCTCTCTCTCGCTAATACACACATCCTCTATCTCTCTCACGCACACACACAGACTCTCTCTTTCTCTGTCTGTCTGTCTGTCTGTCTCTCGCCCCCGTCTCTCGAACACACACACACAATTTGTCTGTAATAACAACGATTGAAAGAAAATTATTTAAGATGCTAAAAATATCAAGATATCACCGTTAATATGACTGAGAGCATGTATAAAATTATGTTGACTGTTCTTTGAGCCACTTCTTCACTGTAGATTTCACTTCCTTGTCACTAGAAGAATGTTTGCCTCTCAAACCCTCTTTTATGGGGTCGAAGAGATGATAGTCTGAAGGCGTTAAATCTGGTGAGTATGGAGGATGCGGTAAAGTTGTCCACACGAATGAGGCGACTTTCTCCCTTGTTCTGACGCTTGTGTGTGATCGAGCATTGTCATACTGAAGGTGGATATTGTCGATTGGCAAGTTAGGTCTTACTCGTCGCGTTCTTGAGCCTTGTTAGGGTCTCAACGGAGGCCTAAATTTTATAAAAAAGACTTCACATGAAATAAAGAAAATAGCATTACTTTTTGACTCACACTCGTAATTTGTGTTTGAAAAAGGTTAAAACAAGCAGAAAGAAAATAATAATAATAATAATAATAATAATAATAATAATAATAAAGCGGTTGCACATGGAAAGACTTGGACATGGTTAAGAAAAGGAAACCTCAAAAGAGAAACAGAATCATTAATAATTGCTGCACAAAATAATGCCATAAGGACAAACTATATAAAAGCGAAAATTGATAAGACCCAACAAAATAGTAAATGTAGACTTTGTGGTAATAGAGATGAGACTGTAAACCATATACTCTGCGAATGTAGCAAACTAGCACAACGAGAATACAAAACTAGACACGACTGGGTTGGGAAGGTGATCCACTGGGAATTATGCAAAAAATTAAATTTTGACCACACAAAAAAATGGTATATGCATAAACCAGAATCTGTTCTTGACAACGAAACGCATAAAATTCTCTGGGACTTTGAAATAAAAACGAATCACCTTATCCCAGCAAGAAGACCAGACCTAGTGTTGATAAACAAAAAAGAAAGAACTTGTCAACTAGTGGATTTTACAGTGCCAGCAGATCACAGGGTGAAGCTAAAGGAAAATGAAAAAATAGACTAATATCTGGACCCTGCCAGAGAACTGAAAAAGTTATGGAATATGAAAGTGAAAGTGATACTAATTGTAGTTGGTGCACTTGTAACAGTCCCAAAAAGATTAGAAATGGGTTTGGAAAGTTTGAAAATCAGAGGATGGATTGAAACCATTCAGAACACTGCACTGCTGCAATCTGCCAGAATATTCAGAAGAGTCCTGGAGACCTGAGGATACTTGCTGTCACTCAGACTCCAGTGAAATACTATCAGCTAATGTGTATGTGAAAACTCAAAAGGAGTAAATAATAATATCCTTTCAGTTAGTATATTAGGTCTAAGACCTGTCAGCTGTTCCTTATAAACATTCATTTTAATTCCGCAGAATATTTATAATCATTCCACAGATTATCCAACCTTGCCTTGAAGGAGTTTAGAGATGGGGTATTCACTACTGATGAAGGTAGTTTATTCCATGTAATCACCACTCTGTAGCTAAAATGATTTTGTCTTGCGTTTGCTTTACAAGATTTTTTAAAGAGTTTTAATGTATGTCCCCTTGTATAGGTATTTTGAGCAATGTTTAGTAGGTCAGAGTTTGTTGAATAAGAACCATGTGTATATTTGTAGGCTTCAATCATATCCCCTCTTATACGTCAATAAACCAGATTTGGTAAGTCAATGTTCCTAAGTCTTTAGTTGAAAGAAAAAAATAGAAAGAAAGAAAAGAAGAACGAAAGGAAGTAGAGTCCCGTCTCTTTGAAAGGAGAACCAAAAAAACTACTTCGGGTACTTTTGTATTAGTTATTTTTTTTAAGAACAAAGGAGTTAACTCTTATTGCTTCATCAGATAATTCATTTTATATAGGTACTGCCAAAGTTAACTCCCTTGTTCTTTTTTCCGAGAAGAAACTTGTGAACAATGGCAGCCATCTTAGATTCTACGTAATTTTCACGGAGAAACCACGACGCTTTTCAAATCAATTTTAATGCATGTTTTTAATTCCAAAAGATCATAAAATATCTTTTTAGTAACAATTAAGTTCATTTCAAATAATGCTCAAGTAAAATTTTGGAATGGTTAGAATTTAGTCACTTAAAGTTCAAGATTACCAAAAAAACAAAAAAAAAACAAACTCATTTGGTGCTTGGAATTCAACTATAGTCGCATAATAAACAGTTTCTGGAATTCGACTATAGTCGTATATGGCACAGCACCAGGAATTGGAATATAGTCACATATGATACTGCTAGGACTTGTGTTATTACCACATTAGAAACCATTCTAGGAATTCGACTCTTATCCTATATGGCTCAGTGCGAAAAATTCGACAATAGTTGCATCTGGCACGTCGCAAGGAATTTTACAGTAAGAAACAGTTCTAGGAAGTGGAATATAATCGTATATGACATGGCGTATGGAATTCGACTATAGTCGCATATGGCACAGTGGCAGGAATTCGACAATAGTCGTATATGGCATAGCACCAGAAAATCGACTGTCGTCGCAAAAGGCATGGTGCCAGAAATTCGCCAGGAATTCTACGATAGTCACATAAGAGACTGTTGGAATATTTCTGGATAGAAGTTGTGTGCTACAATTCTCCACCTAAATTTATAGACTAGCCGAGGTCGCGTGGTTTATTCCTTCGCCAATCACCAGCCATAATGAGTGGCTGATACATTACTTAAACACTGATACTTGCCACAGTTTACATGCAATCATTGAGGAGGGACTTTACCAAAGGATTACCAAAGATCAGGATTCTTTACCAGAGGATTACCAAGGATTCAATTCCACTGGACAAGCGCTCTTGCTTAAAGCCTACAGGATGGCCCATAAGATTGTAACAGAGACAATTCCAGGAACTGAAATATAGTCGAATATAGCACGACGTCTGGAATTCGACTATAGTCGCATGTGGCATGTCGCTAGGAATACTACAACGGTCATATAAGAAACAGCTTCAGGAATTGGAATATAGTAGCACTGTTCCAGGTATAAGACATAAATGTGGTTTTGGCTTCGGTAGCCAAAATTGCTTCTTATAATACGTTGGGAGGCTTCAGAGAAACGCCCGACTGTAGGTGAGTATATATGTAATAAAATCCACCAAAGAAGTACATAACATAATACAGACTTTATTGTCTGAACATATGTAACATAAAATACAGATACATTTTAAATGATTTTATAAGAATTAAATGTGGTTATAACTGCTGTAGTCAAAACTACTTATAATATGTTAGGAGTCTTCAAAGAAATCTCTAACATAGGTGAACAAATACAAAGAAATCCATCAAAGAGGTACATAACAAAATACAGACTTTATTGTCTGAGCACATTTAACATAAAATACAGATACATTTTAAATGATTTTATAAGAATTAAATGTGGTTATAACTGCTGCAGCCAAAACCACTTATAATATGTTAGGAGGCTTCAAATAAATCTCTAACGTAGGTGAACATATACAAAGAAATCCTACAAAGAGGTACATAACAAAATACAGACTTTATTGTCTGAGCACATTAAACATAAAATACAGATACATTTTAAATGATTTTATAAGAATTAAATGTAGTTATAACTGCTGCAGCCAAAACCACTTATAATATGTTAGGAGGCTTCAAATAAATCTCTAACGTAGGTGAACATATACAAAGAAATCCTACAAAGAGGTACATAACAAAATACAGACTTTATTGTCTGAGCACATTAAACATAAAATACAGATACATTTTAAATGATTTTATAGGAATTAAATGTGGTTATAACTGCTGTAACCAAAACCACTTATAATATGTTAGGAGGCTTCAAATAAATCTCTAACGTAGGTGAACATATAAAAAGAAATCCTACAAAAGGTACATAACAAAATACAGACTTTATTGTCTGAGCACATTAAACATAAACTACAGATACAAAACAGGACGAACGTCCTAAACAAATAAAGAGTTATTGTAGAGTTAAACTTTTCAAGATAATATTAATTTTTCTGCAAGTTTCATTGTGTTAAATATAGGGGTTGGGGGTAAATTTCACAGGGTTAATTGGTGGTTCCTACCGTTTTAAAATGGCCGCTGTTTTAGCTGTAGTTAAACAAACCCTACCACTAACACTTAATCTAAAAAAATAAAAAAAAATTTTAAAAAATGGAAAAAGAAAAGATTTTTTGAAATACTGATAATGTCGTAAAATAACTTTCCTGACTCCCATCAGGCCGAATTAACACAAAATCTTTTTAGCGTTTTTTTTTTAAATTTTAAAATTTTAATTTTTTTTTACCGCAGACAGGGTTTGTGTCATTTTTAAATTTTTTTTTATTAACCCTTTCTCTTATCGCAAAAAAAAACGAGAGAGAGAGAGAGAGAGAGAGAGAGAGAGAGAGAGAGAAGAGAGAGAGAGAGAGAGAGAGAGAGAGAGAGCTTCCCGGTCTGAGTTTAAATAACCAGGTAGTAATGCCATTTAGTGGCAAGTTCAGGCAGCAAGGAAAAATAACCCTTTTCCACTTCAATCTCATCCCACAAGACAATCGCTACACAGGTATTTAAATATAGTCGCACACGACACGGTGTCTTAGGTATAAAGTGAACAACACACAAAAAACAACAACAACAAAAAAAACACAAAAAAAAACAAAAAAGAAAAAGAAAAAAAGAAGAAAAAAAAAAACAAAGAAAATATTGCAATTTTTGAATTTTTTTTATTTTCTGAATAAAATATCCTCACGGTTAACTTGATGATAGCGCCAAGTTCCCCATCCTAGAGGGAGCTTTTGGGGCTGAATCTGTTGAGCCGGAACGGGGTTAAATCATAGGCATTTTCCCTCTTCATAACCAGATCTCCGAGGATCTTGCCGACAACCGGTGCTAATTTAAACCCGTGCCCTAAAAAAAAGTAAACAAAGTTATTGGTTTGGTTTTGTTTTGTTTTACGGCATATCAACCTCAGTGGGTCATTTAATGCCGATAAAGTTTTGAAATAAATCAATTCTTAATGGATAATAGAGTTTTTTTATAAATACATTTTTCTATTCAACCCATTGATGGGACCCTAACAGGTACTACCACTCCGGGTCAGAGGGGACCAGGGAGCAATGGTGATGAAGGGGTGCTCCACATTCACCAAACCTCCAAAACTGGAACCTCACCATCAGATAGAGTTTAACGTCATTCCCAAGACATGTAGACCCTCAGTCAATGCCTTCTGGTACCCATATGATAAGAAGGATTGGGTGTTGCCATAAGGGCAATAGGGTTGGGAAAATCATATAGGTGCTAGGGCTTGACGTGACCAGCCGATTGATCAGAGGGGGCCTCTCCGACCGCCCGTCTAGCCCAAGATAGGACCACAAAGTTATTGACTTTTGATTGATTCTTAGTAAACACCATAATACAGTGACAAATGCTACTGGCACTCAAGTATTACAAAAAGAACAGGAAATGGTCTTACTCGTGTATGAGTTGACAGCCAACACACACACACACACGCACACACGCGCGCGCGCGCGCACACACACACACACACACACACACACACACATATATATATATATATATATATATATATATATATATATATATATATATATATATAAAAATGTTGTTCTGGTTCCAACCGGAGAAAATTTAATATTTTATAAAAAAGAAGAAGGTCCGCAAAATGTATTGTTCTCAGAAAAAATGTTTTATTCTTTTTATTTTATACACGCAACACGTGTTTCAGATATTCTGGTATCTTCTTCAGGCTTTGATCAATACATATATTGATATACATATATATATATATATATACATATACACATATATATATACATAGGTTGTGCGTGTTTCTGAAATTTTTATGTTATGACAGAAAAATTGCAGAAACACGCACAACCTATGTATATATATATATATATATATATATATATATATATATATATATATATATATATATATAAGAATTCTTCCGACCTGACTGTAGCGATATACAAATGCTACCGGCACTCGAGTATTAAAAAAAGAACAGGAAATGGTCTTACTCGTGTATGAGTTGACAGCCAACACACACACACACACACACACACACACACATATATATATATATATATATATATATATATTTGAACAAATTTTTAGTACAAGAAAACTTATAGAGTACCAAAACTAAAGGAATCATATGTATGTTGGGAGATCATACAAGTTGAGGGATGGTAGAATAAAACTATTTTATTACGAAAATAAAATATGAAATATGGGGGTGGGTATGAAAATACGAAGGCCTTTTCGTCCGGTTCTTTTTCAAGTATAATCACCGGCGACAATTAAAAGCCAGATTGCATAAGATAAATATTTTTGGAGCGAATGTGGGTGAGCCAGAGGGGACGAAAAAAAGGGGGGGGAGAATATGTATATAAACCCCTCAGGTTGAACCAGGGCTGGAGATGTCTCCCAACATGTAAAGGGAGTGTTTGGGTTTTTGTCTGCACAAGGTGGGACGAAGGAATAAGATGTAAACAGTAAATGTTCGCCTATGGGTGAATCATGTGCTTGGGAATGCCCGGATATATATATATATATATATATATATATATATATATATATATATAATAAAGATTTTTTGTTTTGTTTTTATAGTGTGTTAGAAGCATTAATTATAAAATGTATTAAGATATTTTTGAAGGCAAAATAATGCAAATTTATGTCGAAAAACATATTTATTTAAATTTCTTTTTTTTCTTTTTTTTTCTTAATATTTTCGGAGTTAAAATCCATCTTCAGAGAGTTTTTATAGAGTTGAAAAGTTTCCATTGGTGTTTGTTAAATCAACTGTGGTCTAATTCCGTTGAATTTGATGGAGATTTAAAATTCGGCAGAGATCGTAAAGTTCCGTTAAGTCCCGTGAGTTGTTGTACTTGTGGGAAGTTTGAAATCATTTAAGATATTTTTTTCTTTCCTTTTAAATTTGTTTATAATACTATAAAAACAATAACAATTCCCCGCCCCGGGTATATTGAAATAAAGTTTTTTTTTTGTTTTTATAGTGTGTTAGAAGCATTAATTACAAAATGTATTAAGATATATTTGAAGGCAAAATAATGCAAATTTATGTTGAAAAACATATACAAAGAATTCTTCCGACCTGACTGTAGGAATATACGTTCAATTCTGATCATGACCCGCTTCTTTGTTCCGATTTAATACTTCTGGTTGGATAGGATTCGACCTCGGATATTCTGTTTTACAAAAAAGCTACAATATGAAGTAAAACCGCTTGAAATGTCATAATTTCTATGTCTTACCTGAGAAGCCAGCTCCTATTATAATATTTTCCCATTTAGGATGTCTGTCCAGTACAAAATGCTCATCAGGGGTCATCTAAATAAAGGTTACAAAAAAGATGAGAATAATTACATTGAAAAGAATTTATTTCTCAAAGAAAATGAAAAAAAAAAAAAAAAAAAAAGAAAAGAAAAAGAAAAGAAAAAAATCTTCATTTTAATGGAGACAAGAAGCGACTACCCAGTGACGAGTGCAAGATAGATAGATAGATATATAGATAGAAAATCTGGCGAAATAAATAAATAAATAAATAAAGATAGATAGATAGATAGATAGAAAGAAAATCTGGCGAAAGAAAGAAAGAAAGAAAGAAAGGAAGATAGATAGATAGATAGATAGATAGATAGATAGAAAGAAATTCTGGCGAAAGAAAGAAAGAAAGAAAGATAGATAGATAGATAGATTGAAGAAAAATCTGGCGAAAGAAAGAAAGATAGATAGATAGATAGATAGATGAAAGAAAATCTGGCGAAAGAAGAAAAGAAAGAAAGAAAGAAAGAAAGATAGATAGAAAGAAATTCTGGCGAAGAAAGAAGAAAGAAAGATAGATAGATAGATAATAGATGGATAGAAAGAAATTCTGGCGAAAGAAAGAAAGAAAGAAAGAAAGAAAGAAAGATAGATAGAAAGAAATTCTGGCGAAAGAAAGAAAGAAAGAATTTTGGAGAATTAAAGAATTAAGTAATCTAAGTGTGTGTGTGTGTGTGTGTGTGTGAGAGAGAGAGAGAGAGAGAGAGAGAGAGAGAGAGAGAGAGAGAGAGAGAGAGAGAGAGAGAGAGAGAGAGAGAGAGATCCTAGAAAGAAAGAAAGAAAAAGAAAGAAAGAAAGAAAGAAATCCTAATGTAAGAAAGAAAGAAAGACATCCGGCTATATAAAAGAAAGAAAGAAATCCCGAGCTAAGAAAAAAAAAAAGAAAAGAAAAAAAAAAAAAAAAGAAAAAGAAAGAAAAAGAAAAAGAAAAAGAAAAAAAAGAAAAAGAAAGAAAGTTTAAACGAGTAGGCAATCAAATTTGGATGAAGAAGACGCCGTCAACAATTGAAGATAAAAAAAAAAGAACATATATTCAAAAATGTACACAAGTTTGCAAACTTAATGGCATTTGCGACTATACTTATCTACTGAGGGTTTGAGGGTATAGGAAACATTGAAAAAGACGTCTCGCAGTTGACTGCTCAACACTATAAGTGACTTTTGTCATAGAATTCAATTTAGGCGCCAATATCGTATAATGGCGATTCGCCATCTGGTGCCAGGGGCAGATGATTTAACTATATTTTTTCTGATAGGTTGACATGCCGTAAAACCCAACCAACCAACCAACCAACCAACCAACCAACCAACCAAGATGTTGCTGAATAATAATTTGATTTACCCATCATTGACCCTCTCCTTATATACCACAGTCCACTGATAGTGATATCTACTCTTTCTCTCTCTCTCTCTTCTGTGAGACTAGACCAGGGGTTCTCAAATCTTTAAGTCCGTAAACCCCTACAAAGATTTTATTTACCTCTCATTGACCCCCTCCTATTATACCCCAGTCCACTGATAGTGAAATCTACCCTTTCTTTCTTTTTCTCTAACCAGCCAACCAAGAATGAATAAAACAAAAGTCTTTGGCATAAAGCAATCCAAGGGTTGACATGTCGTAAAAACCCAACCAACCAACCAGCCAGCCAACCAGCCAACTAACCAGCCAGCTAGTCAACCAACCACCCAACCAACCAATCAACCAACCAACCATCCAACCGACCAACCAACCAACCAATCAACCAATCAACCAACCAAACACCAACCAACAGCCAACTAACCAACCAGCCAACCAATCAACCAACCAACCAACCAATCAATCAACCAACCACCCAACTAACCAACCAACCAACCAACAACCAACCAACCACCAACCAACCAGCCAACCAACCAACCAACCCCAACCAACCACCAACCAACTAACCAACCAGCCAACCAGCCAACCAACCACCCAACCGACCAACAACCAACCAGCCAACCAACTAACCAACCAGCCAACCAGCCAACCAGCCAACCAACCACCCAACCGACCATCCAACCAGCCAGCCAACCAACCAACCAGCCAACCAACCAACCAACCGACCAACCACCAACCAACTAACCAACCAGCCAACCAGCCAACCAGCCACCCAACCGACCAACCAACCAACCAGCCAACCAACCACCCAACCGACCATCCAACCAACCAGCTAACCGACTAGCCAACCAACCAACCAACCAACCAACCACCAACCAACCAGCCAACCAACTAACCAACCAGCAACCAGCTACCCAACCACCAACCAACCAACCAACCAACCAACCAGCCAACCAACCGACCAACCAACCAACCAACCAACCACCCAACCGACCATCCAACCAACAGCTAACCAACCAACCAACCAACCAACCAACCACCAACCAACCAACCAGCCAACCAACCAACCAGCCAACCAGCCAGCCAACCAACCAACCAACCAACCAACCGACCAGCCAGCCAACCAATCACCCAACCGACCAACAAGATGTTGATGAAAAAATCTCTGCCATATTCAAGGCATCATCCATGTGTCAGCATCTGAGAATATTATAAAAATATTACTTCCTTGAAAATATTAATTAGAAGTCGAGAAAAAAGAAATAAAAAAACAAAAGAATTAAAATGATTTATGACTAAAACCAGAAAAGTGTTGATATATATTTAACTGTTAAGGCAGGTGTCCATTTTGTATTTTTCTTTCTGTCTTTTTTTCTTTCTTTCATTTTTAGAATTCTAAAAAACAGAAAGTTAGTTAATAATATTCCAGAAACATCATCAGTCTGTAACGATGACATCATGAGGGTCTTAAAAAGGTTTTTTTTACGCTTTTCTACCCGAGGTAACACTCATCACTTCCTAGAGGAAAATAATAATAATAATAATAATAATAATAATAATAATAATAATAATAATGGAGGGGGAATGCCGAAGGGATCGACGCAATTTTTGTTCTTTTCCACCCATGAGCTTCGGCTTGTAGGTGGGCCCACGTTAAAAGGAGGCCTTGTGCCCAGCCCATACAGGTGGGATATGAGGCAAATACCTGTATGTCCGGAGGAAACTACGAAAATAGAACAATTAATGGCAAAATAAATATATGTGCACATTCACTATCACCAGAGCTTGCTTTTGTGCAGAAATAATGGGGATTTATTTATACTAGTACAAAATAAAAAACACCCTCCAGGCGATGTAAAAATAGATTTTTGAAACATATTGCCTGAGGGGTGGGAGTAAAAAATTCAATGTCAGCGAGTTTGTACCCTAAGTAAGTAAAATCATCAAATTCATTAAAGGATTAAAAAATAAAACAATTTGAAATGTAAACTTTAAATATGTATTAAAATAAAAACAAACTATATATAGATATATAATACCAGTCATGTATTTATTAAAACTTGTTTTAAAAAACAATGAGGGCTGTCTAATGTTGCATGTTCAAATTTTGAGTGTATTTATTCTATGTTATGACGATTTTGGGTAATGGGACGTAAGCAGTGACGTAATTTTTGTTACAGACAAAAACCGGAAGCGAATCTTCATTATTAATAGATGTAATATTACGGTTGAATCTCACTGAAAGCACCGGTTCCCGCTATATTACCGAAGTTAAACAGCTGTGAGTGTTCAAATTTTCGGGCCATCCTTTCGGCTTCAAGCAACAGCGCTTGTCCAGCGGAAATCCTTGGTAAAGAATCCTTTGGTTGTTCCTTGGTGCTCCCCAGTCTTGCAAGTCCTTCGCCAATAACTGCAGATGGAGGTCTTTCAGTATCAACGATTAAGTAGTCAACCAGCCACGCATTCGGGCTGTTGATTGGCTGAGGTTTAAACCAGGTGCCCTCGCTTAGTCTATGAATTTAAGTGGTGTATTGTAGCACGGCTTATACCCACAAAATAATCCAACAATGGGTGTGCATTTAAGCAACAGCAGATACTGAAAGAAACCGAACATCAAAATAACTTCGGCATTAAATGACCCAAAAAGGGTTGATATGCCGTATTACAAAGTACACAACCAACCAACCAACCAACCAACCAACCAAGTGACACGCAATCGGAGCCCGTCACTCGATTTGAACTCGGGTCACCGAATTCATTTCCTACAACCGATAACCGTTGTGCTACGAGCGAACCCCCCTCCTTGAAATCACTTACAGTGTAAATGCACGTCTCTATCACGACTGGTTTCGGTACGACTTCTGGGAAGAAATTCTCTACAAACTTGCACGATGTTTCTTGCGCCCAGCTGTCTGGATTTTCATCTCGACGGTTCGGATCAATTTCCGGGCCATAGTGAAGGAAAACCTGAAAATGACATTGAAATGAAATTGCTTAGTTACACACAGCAGTATATGAAAGGGGAACAAAAATGGTAAAAAAGCATACCTGCTTTGAAATACACATAATCATATAATGGAGATTGTGCGTTTGTCTGTAATTGAAACTATATTACTAATCAAGTCACAATTCCCTTAATTATTTACGTCACATTCTCCATGATTTTATTTTTATTTAAATCTCAATTATTAATAAAATTGTTTTCGATTATTGATACTGTTGACCTTATCTACATACGAATAACATACAATTGTATTTATATATACATTTATATATACAACAAAATTAAAACTTAAATATTTGCACCCTGAGGATGCATATATTTTCTAGTATACATAATAAACATAAATGCACATATTGTTCTTTTAACAAGCAGTAGATGAAAGGGGTACACAAATGGCAAAAAAGTATTGACAAGAATGCACAAATCTGTTCCAACAGATGAAATGTGCAAATATTGTTCTATGACAAGTATACATAATAAACATATATGCACCTATTGTTCTGTTAACAAGCAGTAGATGAAAGGAGTACACAAATGGCAAAAAATGCCAAGAATACATAAATCTGTTCCAACAGATGAAATGTGCAAATATTGTTCTATGACAAGTATACATAATAAACATATATGCACATATTGTTCTGTTAACAAGCAGTAGATGAAAGGGGTACACAAATGGCAAAAAATGCCAAGAATACACAAATCTGTTCCAACAGATGAAATGTGCAAATATTGTTCTATGACAAGTATACATAATAAACATATATGCACATATTGTTCTGTTAACAAGCAGTAGATGAAAGGGGTACACAAATGGCAAAAAATGCCAAGAATACACAAATCTGTTCTAACAGATGAAATGTGCAAATATTGTTCTATGACAAGTATACATAATAAACATAAATGCACATATTGTTCTGTTAACAAGCAGTAGATGAAAGGGGTACACAAATGGCAAAAAATGCCAAGAATACACAAATCTGTTCCAACGGATGAAATGTGCAAATATTGTTCTATGACAAGTATACATAATAAACATAAATGCACATATTGTTCTGTTAACAAGCAGTATATGAAAGGGGTACACAAATGGCAAAAAATGCCAAGAATACACAAATCTGTTCCAACAGATGAAATGTGCAAATGTTGTTCTATGACAAGTATACATAATAAACATATATGCACATATTGTTCTGTTAACAAGCAGTAGATGAAAGGGGTACACAAATGGCAAAAAATGCCAAGAATACACAAATCTGTTTCAACGGATGAAATGTGCAAATATTGTTCTATGACAAGTAGTAAATGAAAGGGTTACAACAGATTAACTGGTTTGAATTCAGAATGTTCCTTCTCCTAGACTGGTTGCATAAACAAGCTTAAAGAGCCCTGTCCACCCTACTATTTACCCATATCTGGAGGGAGAATAGTTGGATTCCCCACATTTCTCACCGCCCTGTCGGCTCGGGCGTTAGAATGCACCGACTGCACCTCTGCAGAGGGGTAAGACTCCTCCAATGGGGCCACCTATTGGCCGTGGGTGGCGACCCGTGATGCTTAAGGATAGAGCCCAGGTGGATGACCAATTCATGACATGCAATACTCCACTTTGGCCCTATCTTGGGCTAGACGGGCGGTCGGAGAGGCCCCCTTCGATCAATCGGCTGGTCACGTCAAGCCCTAGCACCTATATGATTGTCACAACCCTATTGCCCTTATGGCAAGCCCCAACCCCTTTTTATCATATGGGTGCTAGAAGGTGGTGGCTGCGGGTCTACATGTCCTGGGAATGACGTCAAACTCTATCTGATGGTGAGGTTCCAGTTTTGGAGGTTTGGGGAATGTGGAACACCCCATTCATCACCATTGCTCCCTGGTCCACTCTGACCCGGAGTGGTAGTACCTGTTAGGGTCCCATCTATGGGTTAAATAGAAAAATGTATTTATAAAAAAATTGTATTATCCATTAAGAATTGATTTATTTCAAAACTTTATCGGCATTAAATGACCCACTGAGGTTGATATGCCGTAAAACAAAACAAACCAAACCAAAACACATTTCTCAAGGGTATTAGCGCTATCATCCAGTTAATCATTACACCGCGCGCCAATTTCTCCCCCAGACAAGTCGGCTTATTGAGACCAATGTAGTATACATATTTAAATGTCCCCTAGGAGATTGCAGTCTCCCAGAAAGTGAAAATACATACATTGGATTCACCTCAACCACATTGTCACGTCCATTTAACAGATAATAGCTCTATTTCACAATACCTAAAATTACATTCATGCCCCCACTCTAATTACCGAAATATTCTAACGGAAAATACACACATTCTGAACAAAGAAAAATATAAACAAAAACTCCAAATACTAGGAGCTTTATACATAAAACAATACAAACCATCCTTAAACAAAATTAATTTCCAATGCAGTACACACATTTTAAAATGTCTATAACACCTTTCCCATCAATTCTCCCCCTTCCAGCCTCCACATTATTTTTTAAAAACTGGAACACATCACCCCTGATGATGGCACTTCGAAGTGCCGAAAGTACTCGGGACCTGAACTTTGGTGGACTTGTCCACGAATTCCACCCAAACATTAAAAAGTTGGCCAGAAAACTCGAAAAGATGAAAAATAAAATTGTTAAACAGGAAACGTGTCTTTTGTTTAATTCTACATGTATAAATGAAAGAATGCTGCCCAAATACACACACACGCGCGCGCACACACACACACACCACACACACACACACACACACACAAATATATATATATATATATATATATATATATATATATATATACACACAGATATATATATTTAAATAAATTCTTGGTACAGGCAAATTTATATAATATAGTAAAGGTTATCATAGAGATCTACATAGTGATAATGGAAGACTAAAATGAATGGAGGGAAAAAATTACTTATTGATAAAACAAGGGCCCTTTCGTCCGGTGCTTTTCAAGTTTTGCACCCGGAAACGATTAAAAGTCAAGTAAATTAATTACGACGGGAATCATATATATATATATATAAACACACATATATACACACAACTCACTCACACACACACACACACACACACACACATACACACACACACACACACACACAAAAAAAAAAAGACAAAAAAAATAATGAGGATTCTGTTTTATTTTATGAATTTTGGTAGATATATATATATATATATATATATATAATGGTATACACAAGAATAACCTACTCGAGTTTCACCATAAGGATCTTCAGATCCTTATGGTGAAACTCGAGTACTTACCATGATAATTTGCTCTACTCACGCATTGAGCTCTTTATATTTGTTATATCGCTGTCTTATCATTGTAAAACTTGCATCAACTAACCATTGTTACCATTTTCACCGTAAGTCATCTTTTTCATATAAAATCACACACACACACACACACACACACACACATATATATATATTATATATATATGTATATATCATGCGGTCAGTCTGAGTTCGAACCCTACCCAAGGATAGTTGTGTCTAGCCACACTGAAGAGGCATGATATGCCGAAACACGTGTCTGTGGATGACTTATTAATATATGCTCCCATAAATTTGGTAATGAGCTCTCTAATTGGTAATTTAAATTAACTCTTACTACTAAGCAAATAAGCAATGATCATTTCTCCGGAAATTTGATCTCTCAGTGACCGAAAGATACATTCCTATGTATTTAATAGTTTAAAAACACCAGTCCCCGCATCAGCTGTCAGTGGGCGAGGGGATAAGATATCGGACTACCATGCGGTCAGTCTGAGTTCGAACCCTACCCAAGGATAGTTGTGTCTAGCCACACTGAAGAGGCGTGATATGCCGAAACACGTGTCTGTGGATGACTTATTAATATATATATATATATATATATATATATATATATATATAATGTGAGAAGATAGTAAAAAGGGAGATGCCCAAACAGGCATGATAAATAGATATATAAATGGGTAATGAAGGACTATTTGCTCGTAAATTCCTATCATAAAATAAACTGAACCTCCATTTTATGTCCGTGTTTTTGCAATAAATGTTTTATTTTTCTTGCACCCGTTATGTTACAATACTAAATATATTTCCTTTATTTATTTTGATATTCACTTCAATGTGTATTTTCTAAAAGTTTTTATTTTGTGAGAATGCTTAGTTTTAAAGTGGGGGTTCGTTTTTACACTTCAACTTTTTACTCGTAAATTCCTACCATAAAATACCCAAGCCTAATTTTATGGCAGGAATTTACGAGTAAAAATTTGAATATTACCTTTTGTTGTTGTTATTTCTTTTCTTTTCTTTGCTACTCTAAAATAAAAACGTCAGATTTTAATCATCATCGACGAAAAAACAAAATTACGGTCATAAAAGGAGGATCCAATTTATGCCTAAATTGTAAAACGAGCCCCCACTTTAAAACTAAACATTCTCACAAAATAAAAACTTTTAGGATATGCACATTGAAATGAATATTAAAATAAATAAATAAAATATATTTTGTATTGTAACATAACGGGTGCAAGAAAAATAAAACATTTATTGCAAAAACACGGACATAAAATGGGGGTTCAGTTTATCTTCTGGTAGGAATTTACGAGCAAATAGTCCTTCATTACCGATAAATGCATACCTTTAAAAGTCCTGGATATTCATAAGCAGGAAGTCCGTAATACATGTCATATGGTATTGACCTCTTAAAAGAAAATGTCGGAAATCTGTCGATGGAATATTGTCCTTCATTCTTCTCTTGGAAATAACACACGGTGATTTTACGGCCTGAAAAAAGGAGACACAAAGTCAATAGATTGATTATTAAACAACCCAGACTTTTCAATCAATTCTTATTGGATTATACTACAAAAAAATGCACTCTCCGGGTGCAAGTATTTAAGTTTAAGTATAATCAAATACTAGTCAAAACGTTTATCTAACCATTGAGCTCTGGTTAGATAATTGGGATTAAGAAAAGTGAGATTACCAAACGAATTACATTTAAAAGAAACATAAGTACAGTCGAAGAATTAAAAAACTATCCCCCAAAAAAACAAAACAAGGCATTAAAATCATTTTCTAAGATTTCTAAGAAAGGAAACGTTTGACCTAGTTTAATTTTTTTGAGTGCCAAAATGTTGAAGCTACTGGCTTGAAATTTGACATACAAATACGTTTCGCCCACTCCAATCTCTCTTACTCTCTACTCTCAATGAGAAACTAACATATATAACAAGGAGATAAGCAATATATACATGTCATACGGTATTGACCTCTTAAAATCGTTTATTGGAATATACTAGCACAAAATGCTCTCGCCGGGCACAAGTATTTAAGTTTAAATATAATCAAATATTATATTGAATTAGAAAGACTAATGAAACTAAATAAGAACACAAAAAAGATTACGCTTATTTTTACTTTATTCTAATTGATTTCAATATATAACAGCCTGAAAATGGTACAGAAATTAAGAGATCGATTATCAAACAGTTGAGACTTTTCAATCAATCGCTTATTGGAATATACATTATTGATTATATGGTGGATAAGCAACACCAGATAATTAGGATTTACATTTTTGCATTCCGTCTTGCACGATTTCGATGGTCTCAGTTTTAATCAAAAATCTATTTAAATTTTAGGTCAAACGTCCCCCGCCTTTTTTATTTTTTATTTTTTTTATTTTCAGAAATCTTACAAAATGATTTCAATGTGTTTTTTTAACTATCCGGTCCTATGTATTTCTTTCTATTCCTTTTAAAAAAAATTTAATTCACTTTGCAAACTCTCTTTTCCTTAATCCCAATTATCTACCGAGAGCTCAATGGGTGACCCAACGGGAAATTGAGTGCTTAATATACTTATTCAACACCAGTATCCGGTGCTAACGGATACATACAAAAACACAGAACACTAAGTTACAAAACAATTAACAAGACTTTTCAATCAATCTCTTATTGTATTATACTACCAAAAATACTCTTTTCGGGCACAAGTATTTACGTTTAAATATAATCAAATATTATATTGAATTTGAAAGACTAATGAAATTAAATAAGAACGCAAAAAAGATTACACTTATTTTTACTTTATTCTAATTGATTTCTATATATAATGGCCTGAAAGGGAACACAAATCAATTGATCGATTATTAAACAACTGAGACTTTTCAACCAATCGCTTATTGGAATATACATTATTGATTATATGGTGAATAAGCAACACCAGATAATTAGGACTTACATTTTTGCATTTCATCTTGGATGATTTGGGTAGTCTCAGTTTTAACCATGATCCATTTCAATTTTTAGGTCAAATGTTCCCCTTTCTTTAGAAATCTTAGAAAATGATTTCGATGTTTTTTATTTGTTTTTTTTTTTTTAACTATCTGGTCGTATTTTTTTCTTTAAAAAAAAATTTAATTCACTTTGCAAACTCTCTTTTCCCTAATCCCAATTATGTACCGACAGCTCAATGGGTGACCCAACGAGTCACGTTTTGTCTACTACTACTATAAATATTTGATTCCCAATTTATTACCGTTGTTTCGTCGGGGTGAAATGATGCATAGAAGAAATTGAGTGCTTGATACACTTATTCAACACCAGTATCCGGTGCTAACGGATACATACAAAAACACAGAACAATAAGTTACAAAACAATCAACAAAACAACTTAGAAGAAATAGAGGAGGGACAAATACAGTATAGTCAAACGCAGTAAGATCAGTCCAAATCTATTAATAATGGAGATTCGCTTCCGGTTTTTGTCTGTAACAAAAATTATGTTACTGCTTACGTCACATTATCCAAAATCGTCATAACATAGAATAAATACACTCAAAATTTGAACATACAACATTAGACAGTCCTCATTGTTTTTTAAAACAAGTTTTAATAAATATATGACTGGTATTATATATCTATATATAGTTTGTTTTATTTTAATACATATTTAAAGTTTATATTTCAAATTGTTTTATTTTTTAATCCTTTAATGAATTTGATGATTTTACTTACTTAGGGTACACACTCGCTGACATTGAATTTTTAACTCCCACCCCTCAGGCAATATGCTTCAAAAATCTATTTTTATATCGCCCGGAGGGTGTTTTTTTATTTTGCTAGTACTAATAATGATACATTTCAATTTTAAATCAAACGTTCCCTTTTTTTAAGAAATCTTACAAAATGATTTTAATGTTGTTTTTTTTTTTAACTATCCGGTCGTATTTCTTTCTTTAAAAAAATAAATAATTCACTTCGCAAACCCTCTTTTCTCTAATCCCAATTATCTACCGAGAGCTCAATGGGTGATCCAACGGGTCTCGTTTTGTCTAGTATTAATATAAATAGTAATATTATTGTATAAATCAAACTACTTACCTTGAAAGGAAATTGTACGTTGAGGTGTTTTGAAAGGAAACTGGACGCCCAGGAACCGACACATAATACCAGATTCTTTGTGCGATGGGTCCCCTTCTTGGTGCGTATAGTAACTGTTGATCCGGGTTCAAGCCCAACCACCAACTCAGCGTCGCGAATGTGTCCACCAAATTTCAAAAATTGTTTCTGCGGACAAAAAAATAAAATTTTGTAGAATTAAGCAAAAAAAAGAAAAAAAAAAGAAAGAAAGAAAAAGGCAAGAAAAAAAGGACACATAGCGTAGTGGATATAGGCGCTATGGTTAGCAGAATGAGAACAGGATACCCGTGTCGATTGAATAAAGGGCTGGATTCAAAGTTCCATGATGGCTTCCGATTACGACAAGAAGGTTCTCGAGTCCGAAAAAATACCTGAAGAGGGCCTGAGGACACATCGGCCGAAACGTTGTACAGATAATAAAGACGAGGACAATAGTCCGAATAATCTAAATAATCCAAATTATCAATCCTCATCTAAAAAATTCAAAGAAATAGTGTATATAACAATACAGATGAGGACAATAGTCCGAATAATCCAAATAATCCAAATTATCAAGCCTCATCTCAAAAATTCAGAGAAATAGTGTAGATAACAATAAAGACGAGGACAATAGTCCGAATAATCCAAATAATACAAATTATCAAGCCTCATCTAAAAAATTCAAAGAAATAGTGTAGATAACAATATAGACGAGGACAATAGTCCGAATAATCCAAATAATACAAATTATCAAGCCTCATCTCAAAAATTCAGATAAATAGTGTAGATAACAGTGAAGATGAGGACAATAGTCCGAATAATCCAAATAATCCAAATTATCATGCCTCTTAAAAATAGTAAAAAAAAAAAGAAAGTTATATAGTGGTAATCTTTCGTGGTGGCCTTGCATTGTTTTGCATAATAAACAACTCCACCCCGCGTTGTGTAGATTCTTTTAAGACAATATTAATCGGCCGCAGGTTTTGGACACCACCATAGCAAGTTTTATGTAATATGTAAACTAAACAAGAAAGAAGATACAAAACGAGAGAAGTTCTTTATAGTTTGGATGTGTATGCAGTTATTAGAAAAACTGTGAAGATTTGTGAGAGACTTACATATTTGAGAAGAATTCTTTAATTTTTGGTTGTATGTGTCAGGATTTATATGTGAAAGATTTCAACTTTGTGTACTGTATATTGTAGTGTGCATGTGCAGTTTGTGTGTTTGTTGTGTGTCTGATAAATGACTCAACCCCACATCGGCCGCAGGTTTTTTAGTCGAAATAGTACAAGCCACAAGTCTGCTTCACAAAAAAAAAAAAAAAGAAAAAAAGAAAGAAAGAAACGAATTCTTAGAATACTTACATATCTATTTGCCCAACGACTCTGCCACGAGCAGAGTGTGACACAAAGTCAATTTTTAAGCCGAGTTTAACAGGTTTAAATTCAGAATTTTCCTTTTACTAGACTGGCTGCCTAACCAAGGTTAAAGAGCCCAGTCTGCCCTACTATTTACCCATAGAAATGCTATGAATTGTTCGGCCCTTGGATTTTGCTGTTAATATTAATATTAAGATATATAGATAGATAAATAGATAGATAGACTGAGATATGTATTCACATAACCTTTCCGCACAAGCAGAATGTGACACAAGGTCAATTTTTAAGAGGACTTTAACAGGTTAATGGCAATCAACGTAAGAAATTAACACGATGACCCAAGTCCTGGACGAGGCTGTTTCCATTTCACATAGCCCTAATACCCTTGCGAAATGAATAAATTAATTTCTTCTTCCACCAGTTATGGATAAAATAGTAGATTATACCGGGCTCTTTACCTTGGTATGGCAACTGGTCTTGGAGAAGGAAAATTCAAGTTCAACAGTGCTTAAAAATTGACCTTGTGTCGCATTCTGCTCATTCGGAGGGTTTGGGTAAATACATATGTAATGAACTTTAACCCCTATTAGCACTGATACGTTTTTTTCCTTATATATATTTACCAACCCCTCCGCACGAGCAGGATGTGACACAAGGTCAATTTCTTAAGCGGAGTTTAACAGGTTTGAATTCAGAGTTTTCCTTCTCCTAGACTGGTTACCTAACCAAGGTTAAAGAGCCCAGTCTGCCCTACTATTTATCCATAGCTGGAGGGAGAGTAGGATTCATACCTTTCCCAAGGGTATTAGCGCAAAGTTAAATGCAATTATCACATCTAGGATTTGAACTCGGGGCGACAAGTCCATTTCCTATGACTTTAACCATTACACCACGCGCTTCCTACTGTTCTTTTCCTTATATGGTCATGTTTGGAGTCATTTTTCTTCTCTCGTTAGGGATGCGATGTTTCATATTGAATGTGGAAATGTTTTCGTTTTTTCTATGAAATGAATTTTGCTAAACAATTTTGACACGATATTTCGTACTAAGACGTTTTTACACCCTGTCGGCTGGGGCGTTAGAATGCACCGACTGCACCTCTACAGAGCGGTAAGACTCCCCCAATGGGGCCACCTGTTGGCCGTGGGTGGCGACCCGTGATGCTTAAAGATAGAACCCAGCTGGTTGAGCAGTCCATGGCTTGCAATACACCACTTTGGCCCTATCTTGGGCTAGACGGGCGGTCGGAGAAGCCCCCCCCTCCAATCAATCGGCTGGTCACGTCAAGCCCTAGCATCTATATGATTGCCCCAACCCTATTGCCCTTATAGCAAGCTCCAACCCTTTTTATCATATGGGTGCTAGAAGGCGGTGGCTGAGGGTCTTCATGTGCTGGGAATGACATTAAACTCAATCTGATGGTGAGGTTCTAGTTCTGGAGGTTTGGGGAATGTGGAGCACTCCTTCATCACCATTGCTCCCAGGTCCACTCTGACCCGGAGTGGTAGTACCTGTTAGGGTCCCATCTATGGGTTGAATAGAAAAATGTGTTTATAAAAATATTGATTATTCATTAAGAATGAATTTATTTCAAAACTTTGTCGGAATTAAATGACCCACTGAGGTTGATATGCCGTAAAACAAAACAAAGCAAAACAAACAAACAAACAAGCTAAGACGTTTTTGTGTCTTCTCTTTTTTCTGATTATATATTGCAAGCTTGTAAATTGGGACGTGTTTTTTGGTATTTTCGTATTAAAATGTTTCGTTTGTGTTTTTTTTTAGATTTTGTATTAAGAATGTTTTTTGTATTTTTAAAAAAAATTTTCTGTGACCGAATATATCGAAATCATCTTCGAAGAGGGTTTAATTGTATAGGTATATAGAGGTGCAGTCGGCATATTCTACGGTCCCAGCGGACAGGGCATCTTGAGACTCCATTGAAAAAAATTAACCCTTCAGTTAAAATTGGCGCGAAAAATTCGCAAAGACTAGAAGAACAGTCTTACCTGGAAAGCTTGTACCGCTTTGTCCGCCCTGGGGATGCCACAACTTGGATAAAATAGTAGGGCATATCGGGCTCTTTCACCTTGGTATGGCAACCAGTCTAGGAGAAGGAAAATTCAAACCTATTATACTCCGCTTAAAAACTGACCTTGTCGCATTTTGCTCGTTCGGAGGGTTTGGGTAAATACATCATTGTATGATTCTCACTGAGCGCCCTATACTCAGGCCTTGTGTCACATCTAAGCTAAGCTTAGTAAATAACTATATAATGGACTATATAATGGAATATATAATGCAGAGGTGCAGTCGGTATATTCTACGGTCCCAGCTGACAGAACGTCTTGAGATCTGAGAAGACTCCATTGAAAAAAAAAACCCTTCAGTTAAAATCGGCGCGAAAAATTCGCAAAGACTAGAATAACAGTCTTACCTGGAAGGCTTGTACCGCTTTATCCGCCCTGAGGATGCCACCACTTGGATCCAATACCCCCGATGCATCTACGGGTAAGGTTATGGCGTATTTCTCTTTTAGGCGCTCCCTGCTGAGAGTCTCGTACGGCACTTGGTATTTGTCAAGAGCTCCAGTGATTTCCCCGATGTAGTTACTGCTTTCAGTGCCCATCGCCAACATGCCACATTGTCTAAACGGTAAAGAAAATATAATCCCGTCATTACTTTAAACAGGAAGCGTATACGAGAATATATATATATATATATTCTGCACAAAGAAAAAAAAAAAAAACTCCAAATACTAGATACATAAAACAATACAAACCATCCTTAAACAAAATTAATTTCCAATGCAGTACACACATTTTAAAATGCCTATAGCACCTCTCCCATCAATTCTTCTCCTTCCAGCCTCCACATACATTACTATAATTTGAAAAAACTGGAGCACATCACCCCTGATGATGGCACTTCGAAGTGCCGAAAGTGCTCGGGACATGAACTTTGGTGGATTAATCCACGAATTCCACCCAAATATAAAAAAGTTGGCCAGAAAACTTGAAAAAATCACAAATAAAATTGTTAAACAGGAGATGTGTCTTTTGTTTAATTCCACATGCATAAATGAAAGAATGCTGCCCAAATATACACACACACACACACACACACACACACATATATATTATATATATATATATATATATATATACAAACACACACACACATATATATATATATATATATATATATACAAATACACACAACACACACACATACACACACACACACACACACACACACATATATATATATATATATATATATGCGGCAAAACTATCACGTAGACACACGAACACGTACACACTTACAAAGGCACACACATATATTCTCACTGGTACTGTAACCTGGTTGGAAAGTTGGTTGGTTGGATTTTACGGCATGTCAATCCATGTTGAGTTATTTTAGGCCGAAGACGTTTTGTTTGAGTTATTCTTGATGGGTAACCGATTTTTTAAAACTCCTTTTTAAACACATTTTTAAAAAGTCACTTTCTTCTATTTAATGATATTAATATTATATAATATGATAATAATATTATTATATGATTGAGCTGGCCGTATTCTTCAATTTGCTCTTATGGCAAACACCCACTACTTTTTATCATATAGGGGCTAAAAGGCGATGACTGACAGTATTTATGATATTAATGAAAATTATTTCTACCAATCTATTAATACAGAAGAAGTTAATGAAAATTATTTCTACCAATTTATTAATACACAAGAAGTTAATGAAAATTATTTCTACCAATTTATTAATACACATGAAGTTAATGAAAATTATTTCTACCAATTTATTAATACACATGAAATTAATGAAAATTATTTCTACCAATTTATTAATACACATGAAGTAAATAAAAATTATTCTATTTATTAATACACATGAAATTAATGAAATTATTTCTACCAATTTATTAATACACATGAAGTTAATAAAAATTATTTCTACCAATTTATTAATACACATGAAATTAATGAAAATTATTTCTACCAATTTATTAATACACATGAAGTTAATGAAAATTATTTCTACCAATTTATTAATACACATGAAGTTAATGAAAATTATTTCTACCAATTTATTAATACACAAGAAGTTAATGAAAATTATTTCTACCAATTTATTAATACACATGAAGTTCATGTAAATTATTTCTACCAATTTATTAATACACATGAAGTTAAGGAAAATTATTTCTATCATTTTATTAGTACAGTGTTAATGAAATTATTAAAAATCATTTCTACCAATTCATTAATACACATGAAGTTAATGAAAATTATTTCTACCAATTTATTAATACACATGAAGTTAATGAAAATTATTTCTACCAATTTATTAATACACAGGAAATTAATGAAAATTATTTCTACCAATCTATTAATACACAAGAAGTTAATGAAAATTATTTCTACCAATTTATTATTACACATGAAGTTAATGAAAATTTTTCTACAATTTATTATTACACATGAAATTAATGAAAATTATTTCTACCAATTTATTAATACACAGGAAATTAATGAAAATTATTCCTACCAATTTATTAATACACAAGAAGTTAATGAAATTATTTCTACCAATTTATTAATACACATGAAATTAATGAAAATTATTTCTACCAATTCATTAATACACATGAAGTTAATGAAAATTATTTCTACCAATTTATTAATACACATGAAGTTAATTATTTCTACCAATTTATTATACACAGGAAATTAATTTATTTCTACCAATCTATTAATACAGAAGAAGTTAATGAAAATTATTTCTACCAATTTATTATTACACATGAAGTTAATGAAAATTATTTCTACCACCAATTTATTAATACACAGGAAATTAATGAAAATTATTTCTACCAATTTATTAATACACAGGAAATTAATGAAAGAAGTTAATGAAAATTATTTCTACCAATTTAATGAAAATTATTTCTACCAATTTATTATTACACAGGAAATTAATGAAAATTATTTCTACCAATGAAATTAATGAAAATTATTTCTACCAATTTATTATTACACATGAAATTAATGAAAATTATTTCTACCAATTTATTAATACACAGGAAATTAATGAAAATTATTTCTACCAATCTATTAATACAGAAGAAGTTAATGAAAATTATTTCTACCAATTTATTATTACACATGAAGTTAATGAAAATTATTTCTACCAATTGAAATTAATGAAAATTATTTCTACAATTTACACAGGAAATTAATGAAATTATTTCTATTAATGAAAATTATTTCTACCAATTTATTAATACACAGGAAATTAATGAAAATTATTCCTACAATGAAGTTAATGAAAATTATTTCTACCACTACCAATTTATGAAATTAATGAAAATTATTTCTACCAATTGGAAATTAATGAAAATTATTTCTACCAATTATTATTACACATGAAATTAATGAAAATTATTTCTACCAATTTATTATACACAGGAAATTAATGAAAATTATTTCTACCAGAACTACCAATTTATTATTACACATGAAGTTAATGAAATTATTTCTACCAATTTATTATTACACATGAAATTAATGAAAATTATTTCTACCAATTTATTAATACACAGAAATTAATGAAAATTATTTCTACCAATTTATAATACACAAATGAAAATTATTTCTACCAATTTATTAATACACAGGAAATTAATGAAAATTATTTCTACCAATTTATTAATACACAGAAGTTAATGAAAATTATTTCTACCAATTTATAATACACATGAAATTAATGAAAATTATTACCAATTTATTAATACACATGAAATTAATGAAAATTATTTCTACCAATTTATTAATACACAAGAAGTTAATGAAAATTATTTCTACCAATTTATTAATACACAAAATTAATGAAAATTATTTCTACCAATTTATTAATTTAATGAAAATTATTTCTATCAATTTATTAATACACATAAAGTTACCAATTGATAAATATCCATGAATTTGAGGAAAATCATTTTTCAAACAATTCATATATATATATATATATATATATATATATATATATATATATATATATATATGAAAACATTTGGCATTCAATAACCTGCAAGAGTTGATATGCCTTTAAACCAACCACCAAGCAACACATACCCATACATACTCACATTGGCGTAAGTATTAAAACTCACGTGTATATATGAGTGTCCGTTTCCGCCTCGAGTTCTGACCATCCCGGAAATGCCCCCAACATCATTTTGACGTAGAAGTCATCCGTGTAAGCCTTCCGTGTGATCCGGCTCTGTCCATGGGAACTTCCCCGACTGTGTGGAAGGGAAAACTGGTAGAAAGAAACAATATTTAAAAAATTAAGGTCAGAAGTGTGAGGCACCCAGTGAGAATCGAACTCACTAACAATGGTTGGTAATTTTTATTTCAAAGATATTAATGCATTTATAACGTTGGCCTATTTTGTGGTTATAGTTATTTATTAAGCTTAGCTTAGATATGGCACAAGGTCAGAAGGGGCACCCAGTAAGAATCGAACTCACTAACAATGGTTTGCGAATCCAGCTTGCTAACCATTACACCACGTGAGGTGCCCGCGTAATTTATGGTTATAGTTATTTATTAAGCTTAGCTTAGATGCGACACAAGGTCAGAAGTGTGAGACACCCAGTGAGAATCGAACTCACTAACTATGGTTTGCGAATCCAGCTTGCTAACCATTACACCACATAATGTGCCCGCGTATTTTGTGTTTATGGTTATTCACTAAGCGTAGCTTAGATCGGGCACAATACCAGAAGTATGGGGCACCCAGTGAGAATCGAACTCACTAACAACGGTCAGCGAATCCAGCTTGCTAACCATTACACCACATAAGTTGCCCGCGTATTTTGTGGTTATAGTTATCTACTAAGCATAGCTTAGATGCGACACAAGGTCAGAAGTGTGAGGCACCCAGTGAGAATCGAACTCACTAACAATGGTCTGCGAATTCAGCATGCTAACCATTACACCACATGAGGTGCGCGCGTATTCTGTGGTTATAATTATTTACTAAGCGTAGCTTAGATGCGACACAAGACCAGAAGGGACACCCAGTGAGAATCAAACTCACTAACAATGGTCTGCGAATCCAGCTTGCTAACCATTACACCACATAAGGTGCCCGCGTATTTTGTTTTTATGGTTATTCACTAAGCGTAGCTTAGATCAGGCACAATACCAGAAGTAAGGGGCACCCAGTGAGAATCAAACTCACTAACAATGGTCTGCTTATCTAGCTTGCTAACCATTACACCACGTGAAGATCACAAAATGTATTCATAAACTCATCCAAAACAGCGTAGGAACGGAGTTCAAACTCAAGTCGCGGCGTTATTACGTCCTCTTTCGGTTTTATTTTACGGCATGTCAACCTTTGATGTGTTATTTTATGCCGAATTCGTTTTGTTTAATTCATTTTTGATGATGTTCTAATTTTTTTTCAAACTCATTTTTTTTAAAACACGTTTTTTAAAACTCAGTTTTTTTTAAAATTTAATCTATAGATGGGACCCTAACAGGTATTAGCACTCCTGGTCAGAGTGAACCTGTGAGTAATGGCGATGATGGAGTTCCCCACATGCCCCAGAGCTCCAGAATTGAAACTTCATCGTTAGATGCTTTTTAACGTCATACCTAGGAAATAAGCCACCGCTTTCTAGCACATATATGACAAAAAATGGGTTGGGGGCGGGTGCCATAAAGGTAATAGAGTTGGGACAATCATATAGGTGCTAGGGCTTGATGTAACCAGCCGATTCATCGTAGGGGGCTTTTCCGACTCCTCGTCTAGTCAAAATGGAGTGTTGCAAGTCATGGACTCATTAATTGATAAATCAATACTGAAAATTTCATTAAAATCGGACAATTCCCTGATTTTTGGTAAATTTTTTTGCAATCGCGGATGTTATATTAAATTTGTAAAAAAGCCATTTTAAGCCATTTCAAACCAGCGTCTCAGACCGAAAGCGATAGAAATTGACCGA
Organism: Doryteuthis pealeii; assembly: GCA_023376005.1. NCBI lineage: Eukaryota > Metazoa > Mollusca > Cephalopoda > Myopsida > Loliginidae > Doryteuthis > Doryteuthis pealeii. The sequence continues at coordinate 47,547,570 of CM042178.1, read as the reverse complement.
AAAATCGTTTTAAATGTTTAAGAAAAAATGTATATATAATGATATTTTTCTTTTTTTAATGATGGTCATTATGTTACTACTTATCGGTTTAGACAAAAGTTTGACCTTAAATAATCGATTTAATTAATTTTAATTCGTTTTTAAAACAAAAAATCTGTCGCGAGCCGACGAATTTTGGGCCATCTTACTATTATCTTATAAAAGAAAAAATATACATCGATATTTATTCTGTTCAAAAGGAAGGGGTCCTAAGTTTTCAATATATTGTTTCTAAAAAAATTATTAGATAACAATAATAAACTAAAGTAGTTATTAAATAGATGTTTATTTTTAGAACCTAAAAATAGGAAATTTTAAACTTAAAATTAGGCGTTTCATATTATAAATGAATTCTAAATATTAATTTACCATAGCAGAAATACCTAATTAAGTCAATTTTGGAATAAAATAACTGATGCATTATAAAATTCATTTATTGATAAATCTACACTGAAAATTTCATTAAAATTGGAAAATTCCCTGAATTTTGATCATTTTTTTTCAATCGGCGTGGGGGGTAAATTTATTTTGTAAAATACAGATTTTACATCATCTTAGAAAGCGTTAACGGTCGTGTTTACGATAAATTTGCGTAAAATTGACTGAAAAAATATTTAAAATGTATTAAAAATAAATTACATTATTGTGATTTTTTAGCAAAATAAACCGATCTCAATGGGTGACCCAACGGGTCACGTCTTTTCTAGTATATATATATATATATATATATGTATATATATATGTGTACATACAGAGATTGATTTTTTCTCGATTTGTTTACGCCTTACATTTAAACCGATATGCACGCCTAATTCATTTACGCTGAATTACACTGTGGACTTGTATATTTCTAACAGCTGAAATATATACTATACTATTTTGATACCCACTTTACATTTTTATATAATTTTTTACAACAAACTCTTTTGAGTTTTACTATAAACTATAATGCTTCTGATTTTTAAAAATTAAAAATAAAATTTATTTTATTTTTAAAACAACATGCATTTTTCAAAATTTCAGCGGTTGAATTCAGCGTTCGTTTCTGTAAACAGTCTTTTTAACGGATATCTTTCTTCCCATCTATGTCGCTCTTTGATGAAGACCAACTTATCGATTTGGTCGAAACAGTTCTGTCAGCAATTACATAACAAATATCATATGTTTTTCAAAATGTTAAATTTCATACTGTCGGATTAATTTCCATCTATTTTTCATATATATATATACATATATTCATGGATTGACATTTTCTCGATTTGTTTAGCCTTACATTTGAACATATATGCCCGCCTAAATTAATTAATTATTAACTAATTAATTTTCAAAATTAGGTATGACTTCAATTAAGCACATATCCTCCAAAAATTGTCGGCTTAAAGCCATATAAAAATAAACACATTTGTTTGTTTACTTAACCTCATATATATATATATATATATATTTCTCAGTGTGTGTCTTACAGAAATATATAGAACCTAGCAAGACATCTAATTATACGACAGTTTGATAATTTAATTATTGCAACACAAGAGCTATTGCAAATAGTTCAATATGTAAAAAGTATAACGATCATAATTTAACTATCTCACTCTTTTTTTCTTTCTTTCCTTTTCATCTTTTGGTTATGTTTTATCGACACAGAATAGCGTTATCGTTTCCGCGCTCACCGCCTCTCTCTATCTTCCCCCTTCTTTCTTTATTTGTTTGTTTGTTTGTTTGTTTGTTTCTATCAGCCCAAACATCTATATGATTGTCCCAATCGTAATTCTTCAAATTGGTCGGTGGCAAACGCCCATCATTGGTATTTTATAGGTGCTAGAAGGCGGTTGCTGAGGGGCCAACCACCAGTGTTTTTTAATCTTATTATAATGGAGATTGTGGGTTTGTATGTCTGTAACCGAAACTATATTACTATTCAAGTCACAATTCCCTTTGTTATTTACATCACATTCTCCATGATTTTATTTCTTATTTAAACCTCAATTATTAATAAAATTGTTTTACATCATTAAGACTGTTGACCATATCTACATACTAATAACATGCAGTTGTATTTATATATACAACAAAATAGCGGATTACATTGTGAATGGGAAGGCTAATTTGCATATTAATCTTAAAAATTTGATTTTAATAAATATATGCTTAGTATTATTGATTTCTAATTGTTTGGTTTTATCTTATTGAATATGAGCAAAAATCTTGGGGATAAATCTGAAGAGAAATCCATTAACAAGAAGAAATAACTGTAATATTATTCTTTACTTCCTATCTTAACTAAATAGTTAAATTAGGAAAATTTACCAATGAAAGACGGGAGTAATGGAAAATGATGGAAGAGTTAGTTTCAAAGTTGTTCTATTTTTCAATCATACCCCCTCTGTTCCAAATATTTTTTATCTGCATTCTTATTCAGTTTCATTAGCCTTTCTAATTTAACATGATATTTTATTATATTAAAACTTAAATACTTACACCCGGAGGGTGCATATATTTGCTAGTATACATAAAGTTAATGAAAATGGAGGTGTGTGGTGTAATGGTTAGAGTCGTAGGAAATGGACTCGTCGATCCGAGTTCAAATCCTGGACAAAGCTGTTTGCATTTCACATAGCGAGTTCAAATCCTGGAGAAAGCTGTTTGCATTTCACATAGCGCTAATACCCTTTGGGAAATGTATGTATCCAACTACTCTCCCTCCAGCTATGGGTAAATAACAGAACAGACTGTGCTCTTAACTTTGGCTAGGTAACCAGTCTAGGAGAAGGAAAACTCTGAATTCAAACCCGTTAAACTACGTATAAGAAATTGATCTTGTGTCGCATCCTGGCGATTTATTCGAGGAAAGGCATATGATGCTTTGAAACCGACAGTAATGAATCTGGCAGTAATGTATAGAATATAATTATATATATATATATATATATATATATATATATATATATATTCAGGGATTGACATTTCCTCGATTTGTTTAGCCTTACATTTGAACATATATGCCCGCCTAAATTCATTAATTATTAACTAATTAATTTTCAAAATTAGGTATGACTTCAATTAAGCACATATCCTCCATAAATTGTCGGCTTAAAGCCATATAAAAATAAACACATTTGTTTGTTTACTTAACCTCATATATATATATATATATATATATATATATATATATATATTATATATATAATGAAATATAATGAGAATATTAGGAATCTATCGTGAGTCAAGGTACCATTGTATATGATTTGTTTACAGAAACGATAACAATCAACAACCAATCAATAAATATATTCTATTTACCTGTTCCAAAAGCAGCGTTTTCTGTCCATTTTTGGCTAAATAATAAGCGGTGGCCGATCCCTCAACACCGGCGCCAATCACAATAGCATCGTAGGTGGTCATGATGTTTTAGCGAAGACAAGGAGCAGAATTTCCAAGAATAAAAGAAAAATGATAATGAAAAAAAGAAAAAAAAACTTGATATTGTGAAGCGTTTCGTTGAGAAGTTTGTGGCTGGCGATATATCCGAACTGATAAAATGCGACGGACGACAACGCTAAAACAAACAACAGCGAAAAACAACAACAACAACAACAAACAACAGCGACACATACACACACACAGAGACAGACAAACACACACACACACACACCACACACACACAGACAGACAGACAGACAGACAGACACGCACAGACAGGCAAACACACAAACACACACACACACACACACACATACATACAGACAGACAGACAGACAAATACACACACACACACACACACACATACACACAGACAGACAGACAGACAGACAGACACAAAGAGACAGACAGACAGAGACTCTCACAGACACATACACACAGACATAGATATGGACAGACACACACACACACACACTGACAACCACAAAGACACACACACACACACACACACACAGACAACCACAGACAACCAAAAGACACACACACACACACACACACACACACACACACAGACAACCACAAAGACACACACACACACATACACTCACAGACAGATAGACACAAAGAGAGAGAGAGAGAGAGGGAGAGAGAGAGATACACACACACACACACAGACACAAAGAGACAGACAGATAGACACACACACACACACACAGACACAGACACACACACACGCGCACAAACATAGACAGATATAGACATAGACACACACACACACACACACACATACAGACATAGACAGACACAGACATAGACACACACACACACATCCACACACACACACAGACAGACAAACACACGGACACATGCACACACACACACACACACGCTCATGGAGTTATATAAGATTATATAAATCTTTATTTGCGAAACAAAGATAAGGTTGGGAAATGAAACTGATTTGACACTGTATGTAGGACGCGCTTTTTTTTCTCAAATATTTTTTTTTATTCTTATTGGCAAACATATGCACCCTCCATGCGCAATTAAAAAAAAAGTTTTACTGTAATAAAATATTATATTAAATTCATCATCATCATCATGTCGCCTAATTAGCACGGATACCCATGACCATCTCTCGCCAACCTTCCCTATCATTCATTTTCCCAGGGAGGTCCTCTGGGCAGCATTCAGCATCCTTGCATAGTTGCTCAATGTAGGTCCTTGGTGGTCGGCCCAAGTTAGCATGTCCATGTGTTGGCTTCCACAGGAGAACGTCACTTATGAGCCCGTCCTTGCTTCTCCAACAGTGTCCAGCATGCCTTGTCCGTCTCACTCGGATAGTTTGTGAGATGGTGGGCAGGTAGCCATACAGCTGCTTCCTTGTGGGGTGTTGTTTCCACGATTTGTTCAAGACCACCCGCAGCATTCTTGTGCAGCTCCCATCCAGCTTATTCTAGGGTCTAAGTGGTGCAGCCATACAGCAGTACTGATATAAACACAGCCTGGAAGAAATGTCGCTTTAACTTGTCAGTGAGATCGGATTTCCATATGACTGATAATCTGTTTGTGGCCGACCATGCCTTTCTTATTCGCGTATTAACATCGCTTTCTGTGGTTGAGATATTACTACCTAGGAATGTAAATTGTTCTACTGGCTTTAGAGGCTTACCGTCGAGTGTAGAAAGGTTTATAAAACTAAATAAGAATACAGATAAAATGATTTGAAACAGAGAGACGTATAATTGAAAATAGAACAACTGGAACTTACTCTTCCATCACTCCCGTCTTTCATTGCTAAATTTTCCTAATTTAACGATTAAAAAAAATTAATTAAAATAGGAAGTAAAGAATAAAATTACATTTATTTCTTCTTGTTAATGGATTTCTTTTAAGATTTATCCTCAAGATTTTTGCGCATAATTATTAAGATAAAACCAAACAAAAGACATTTATTAAAATCAAATTTCTAATATCAATATTCAAATTAGCCGGACCATAGTACATGTAGGCACCCCTTTTGCGATCTCGTGTCATAAGGACATTTTTTCATTTACACCGTCAATATCCGGTTATTTGTTAGGGGTTAGGGTTAGGGTGAGTTTTATAATAAAAAAACCCTCTAAAAATCGTCTATTAACAAACAACCGGATTTTGACGGTTTAAATGAAAAAATGTCCTTATGAAAAGAGATCGCAAAAGGGGTGCCTAAAGGTCATATGGTCCAATTAGCCTTCCCGTTCACAGTGTAATCTGCCATTTTGTTGTATATATAAATACAATTGCATGTTGTCAGTATGTAGATAAAACCAACACTCTCAATAATGTAAAACAATTTTATTAATAATTGAGGTTTAGATAAAAATAAAATCATGGAGAATGTGACGTAAATAACTAAAGGAATTGGGACTTGAGTAGTAACATAGTTTTGGTTACAGACAGAAAAATGCACAATCTCCATAATAATCAGATTTGGTTTAATATAAAGAGTGAAAATGATTCTAAGGATTTAAAAAATTTTTTTAATCATTAATTTAACCAATAAGAAAATATTGGAATAGGATTAACCCAACATATCTTGTTAAATAATCTATGCATAGTGTCTTGGCTTGTAATTACGATTCTGCGGTAAGGGTTATGCCCCTTAGACCGTCTCTGTATTTTTTCGTAAATAGGATACATTTATGCCTTCGACCGGCCATTTCCGGTTGTGAGTCAGCGGGAATTTCAAGTCCCTTTTTCACTCGTCTGCAACAAGACGTGTCCGCCGACACCTCTATCCATCTCAGAAGAGTATTATAGGCACCCGGTAAGAAAGATTTCATTATCTTCTTTCCCCTATTTACATAGCTATTTTGTTTACTGCTATATTCTACTATTCTATTTTATCTAAGTTGTCACGCTGAGAATTTCTCTTAGATACCTTTCTCTCCGTACTCCATGTGAGACCCCGGTCTTTTCGTGTTATTATTCTCCCACACTTACTGTTGCTTTTCTCTTAGTAAGTTACGTTGGTATTCCCTAGCCCATGTTGAAATAGCATTATTCCGAGAAATACGTGCTACCTTCAACGCCGCCTCAGCATAAATATGTCTGTCTGACCTCGGCCATTACTTGGACCTTTTCTAGGGTTTAAATAGCACTATTCTGAGTGAAACGTGCTTACTGGACGTATGTTTTTACCGCTTCCTCCTCCCTCTTTCACTTTGTCTGCTACCTTTCTCCTTCCCTGTGTCTCTGGGCTTCCTTGCTGCTACTACCATTACTGATGTTATTGTCACTGCTACGCTATCTGCCCATTTACCTTGTGTCTCTTATCCGTTCCCTGTAATTCTTATAATTACCTTGCCTTTTGTAACCTTGATTTGCCTTGTTATTTGCTGTGTCTCTCACTTGTTTCTTTTCTTGTTTCAGCTTCTTACCTTCTCCTACTGAATAAAGACATTTTAACTATACCCACGGTTATTTGTTTTTCATGGTTGGAGAGGTTAACTACACGCGATTAGATTGTCTCGACCACCTGGCAATAGGATCAGACATAACATTAAGAGGCGTGATACATAGATTATCGTCAGCCCCCTGTATTTCTGAAGGGATGACCCCTTTTCATATCACGGGCGGGACTTTCCATGGAATATTACAGAAAGCCCGCGAAATACGTGAAGTCACGTGGGACCTGGTTAGGGGCAGTTTCAGCTTGGACGTCAGGCAGAGAAGGCATATATCTGACTTAGCTGGGGCTCACTGTGTTTAGTTAGAGGAAGATGTTTAGTTAAGTAAATAAAAGTTTAAATAGATAATATGGTTTTGTGGTTGATGAATGTCTTGGCAACAAGACTGACCTAGAAGAAGAAATGAATCAAGTACGACCAACCAGCAAGAACAGAGAAATAGAAGTCATAGAGAAAGAATAGAAACGACTAGAGATCACCAATGGCCAAAGAAGTAAGTTATGAATCTCTCTGTCTACCTGTGTCTATCTCTCCCTCTCTCTCTCCAGTAAAAGAACACTTGTGTATGTACCCAACATGGGTATGTGTGTATGAGTATGTAACATATTTTTCTATGGTCAAATAGATTTGGAAATTTAAAAGGTTTTTAAATAATTCATTAGCATAAGCGTATATGAAGCTCGGTCGTACCTCATATTTTAACTCGCAACACAAAGCAAAAAAATCGACTGAATGGCAGCTCGTAACTCAAAAAATTGTAAGTTGGGGCACTCGTAAGTCAAGGTACCTCTATATTTGAGTGTATTCGCTATTTCCCGTGACACTTTATGTTGATTATTCGCAAGATTATAGCATCGCGAAGGTGTCATGCTGCCACTTGATCCTGGACCGGACCTGGAAGCCGTACATAGTCATTTCTACACGGAAGATGAAAAAAGCTGACATAGGCATGTGTATATATTTACCCAGCACCTCAACAACTGGGAAGATGCTAAACATGGTGAATTTTTAGTACAGTTTAACAGGTTTGAATTCAGGGTTTTCCTTATCTTAGACTGATTGCCTAACGAAGGTTAAAGAGCCCAGTCTGTCCGACTATTTGCCCAAAGTTAAAAGGAGAATCGTTGGATTCATTTCTTCTTCAAACGTATTAGCCCTAGGTAAAATGCAAACAGCTTCGTTCAGGATCTGAACTCAGAACGTCGTGTCCATTTCATACTAGTGTAACGTTAAAAGTTCCAAAGCCTTCCAAAAACGTGTTCATCACGTCGGGGTCACCAGTTGTAAGAAGTGTTCAAAGTTATGTGTACTTTGAATATACAAAACTCCGACGAAGGTTAACAGACAAAACATTTAATGTAGTACAGCACATGGATATGACGAGATACAAAGTACATAGGTAAAAGGGTACATAAACAAGGAGTACATAAATAAAGATAAAGACACATTCATGAATGGTACAAGATATACAAAAAGTGCAGGCATGAGACTAAGGATAGTCCATGCTGTAAATGACTTACAGTAATGTAAGGGGGCGGAGCCCAACGAGGGGGTTTAGATAAAATCTACCCCATGTGGCTCGTAGTTACTGGAACAGGAAAAGAGGCCGAAAGAGTTTGAACCCGGCGCTTAAATACTATAGCCACTTAGCGGGCACCAGCAAACTAAATCGGGCAGACAACTCCACCAGGCAAATACGAAACTAACGCTACACTAGGAATGACCCTTACACCGCGACACAGATATGTGTACGTTTAAATTTTCACTTTTATTTTAGTGTTTTCGTCTACAGTGCTAAACCGGGAAACTGGGTTATGTCTTCAAATCGTTTCCGAATAACAATAAAAAGCTCTTTTATACTACTTATGAAAAATTAGGTTTCGCATCTTCCCGGTTGTTCAGGGGTTGGGTAAATATATACACATGTCTATGTCAGCTTTGTTATAAACCGTATTAGCATGCAAGCGTATGGTGATGAGGAAATGAACAAAACACAGATTTTAAATTTTAAAATTGTATTAAGAAAAACAACATGAGAACGGTGAAGGATAGAAATGAGAATTACAGGATAAATTTGGTTATAGTTTTGGGTGGATATTAATACGTAAAATGTCCAGCTTGACTGTGGTAGTGGGGCGGTGATGTAGGCAGAATTTTGTGTGTGTGGTGGTAGGCGCTGTGTCTTGAATAAAAGTCAGTGAGTAGTGATGGGTGTTGGTAGGTGAGTCGAATCTTGTGTTTTAGAGTCGTTAGCTGTTGTAGACAGAATCTTGTGTTTCGGTTATTCTGAAGTCGATCGCTGGTCGTATCGTGTTATGGTAGCTAGTATATTTTTGTATCGTCGAATGATATAGAAATGTTCGCTTCTTTCGTGTCTTGTTCTAGGCAGAATATTGTGTATTATTAGTAGCGTTTTTTGTATCAACGAATGGTGTAGAAATGTTCGCTTGTTGATTTGACTGCCTGGTGAGGTCAGGTTTGGGTAAGTTGGGGGTGTGATCCGCCGCCTTTGATGTGTCCTTCGTTTGCTAGCGCTCGTCGGCGGCTGCGTTCGTGATGGTGTCTAAACCTCTGACTGTCGGTGCCTTTCAAAGCTGTTCGTTTTATAGAGAGTGCTAGCCGAAGTTGGATCAAGTGAAGTTGTTTGTTTTTTCACCCGGGAATCGCTTTCATTGGATGATAATGCGAATTTTATTTACCAATTTTTTTATTTTTATTTAATGTCAGGAATTGACTATCAAAGCGGAACTCCGATCGGAGCCCATGAGCAGATATATGTTAAAATGGTCATTCCGTTTTAGGTAACGATAGAGGACACTTCCGACTTTGTCCGTCCCGTTGGCGAGTGTATGTAGCTTGTATTAGTGAATCGGGAGATTTCGACTTTTGCATATACAACAGCTTTTTATACTACTTATGAACATTAATGGGTATAGACAATGCTGGAGGATCAAGGGCGAACTCATAAGTGACGTTCTCCTGTGGAAGCCAACATATGAACATGCTAGTGTGGGCCGCCTTGCAAGGACCTACATTAACCAACTCTACGCGGATACTCAAACAAAACACAAGACTGATTTGATAAACACCAATAGATACAACGTACGATCACTTTCAAGATGATTGAGAATGTTTTAAGAACTAGGAATTATCAAACATTTGTGGTTGGTTGGTTCAGTCTATACAATCATTTGAAAATAACAGGTAATCATTTAACTCTTTATCTACCACTGTTTAGAATTGAATTTTCTGCAAAATGAAGGGAAGTAACTAATGTAATTAATTAAAAGTTGCCTCCCTTGAAGTAGATTTTTTTTTGTAATAAGGTTGGATGATAATTTACAAAGATGTTTTAATACTTTTATTTATTGATCTCAGGCGGTCCAGCATTTTGATCGTCAGGCGGTTTGGGCCGCTCTGGTAGATAAAGGGTTAAGTCTATAATGAATGATACAAAATTGATTTTTATAACAAATCTGAATTTTCTGACATTAAAAGTTGTATGATATTTAGGTTATACACTTAAAAAAAAAGTGATCTGTTTTAACTTGGCTATACAAAATTAATTTACTCAAACTCGTCTATTAATTTCATACTGGAAATTTAATCTAAAAGTATGTTCAATTATATTCTAGTTTCCTCTAAAATTTTCAAATAAGTTTTCATTGTTGTAAACAGGCTGGAGGAAGTTGCAATTCAAAAAAATAAAAATAAATAATGATATACAAAAAAATGATGTTTTAATAACTGTTATATGGACGTAGATGCTTCCTATGATCGATTCAGAGGATCAGTGAATCAAGTAATTCCCTTTAAGATTATAAAAAAAACTCGGCTTAAAAACTGACTTTGTGTCACATCCTGCTAGTAGCGGTTTCATCAAAGACAATATTTTCACTGACCGGCCTTCATATGCTCCGGCCTACATTTGCTCGATAATCGTTAATGACGTAATCTAATAATAAATCATCCGCAGTGGTCTTATGTCAAATGCAAACATCAACAGACAATAAACAACCTTTTTGTTCATAAATTAATAATCAACAACATCTCGGTAAACGAAAATATTTATTTTAGAACGAAAAATCCTTTCTAATAAGAAATAATTATAATAAAAAAACTCGATTCAAGTGACAATACTGATTAGTTCTATATAAAAGAGTGAACAAGTGAATCAAATCTTATTATAATGTAGATTGTGTGTTTTTCTGTCTGTAACCGAAACTATATTACAATAATAAGGCACAGAAGTCACTTTTCAAAATAAAACATCAAAATTTAGACTGATAATCAATAAAAAAAAAAGAAAAATTCAAACTGTCTGTGCGGCCCGGTACTGGGTCGCGACCCGGTGGTTGAGGACCGCTGATTTAAGTAACGAATAATAATTCTATCGTTTCATCGAATCAGATTTAGTTTAATCTTATCTATTCCTAGTTAACATTGATAAGTTAAATTTAGTTAGGTCTATTTAAAGGCAGATCAATTATCATTTATTATCTATCGTTTTAAGGGCCGGCTTAGCTCAGTCGGTAGAGCGTTCGGCTAGAAACCACAAGGTTCCTAGTTCGATACCGGCCCTCGCCAACTCAGCGTATGAGTAGCACAGGGGACCTTTGCAGCAAAGTAAGGAGCTGATGGTAGGTGCGGCGCTCTATCACAGATACAAAAACAATCTCCTTGGTCCAGCGTTAGTTACTGAAAAGGGGATAGACTCCCTCGCTGATTGGCTGATATCGACTTTAGACCACCCAGACGACTTTACTCTTTTTAATTTTTTTTTTTTTTTTTACTTATCTATCGTTTACTATACTTTCTTAATTGCTGTTTTATTAATTGTCAATGGTGATAAAAAAATGTGTTTACCCACCGTTCGTCGCCACAGTGAATCTTTAAATCACTAAATAGAGCTCAATGTATGATAATCTTTTTAGATTATATACAGAGCAATATTTATCTTTGAAAGGAAGGAAAAACTCAACACCGTTATTCCATAATAAATTTATTTCGACCAAAATTGGGGCCTTTTATAAATCCAAGTTGATTTAACAAAGCTCCCCAAAATCAAGTCTCATCAGATGGAAAATCATCAATAATTTGAATTGCATAACAGAAAAAGAAAAAAAAAATTCTCAATGTAGAATCTTCTTCCTCCTCAATTTCTTCTTTTTATCCCTCTGCAGAGGTGCAATCGGTGCATTCTAACGCCCCAGCCAACAGGACGGCACACCGATATTTTGCCCCCCCCCAAAAAAAAAGGGATGCGTCCAATTTAAGTGACCTGAAAAAAATCAGAAAGTTTTGAAATAAAGTAACTAATGCTCTATAAAATTAATTTATTGATAAATCAACACTGAAAATTTCATTAAAATTGGATAATTCCCTGATTTTTGGTAAATGTTTTTCAATCGGGACGTAAATTTATTTTGTAAAATACACATATGACGTAACTTTTGTCAGACTATTATTTACTAAGCTTAGCTTACTTGTGGTACGATGCCGGATGTATGGGGCACCCAGTAAGAATCGAACTCACTAACAATTCTTTTACGTTACTATCTAATTTTTGTTTTTGTTGTTTTTAAAAAAAAATCTATCAAACATGTTTCGGACCATGTGACCTTTAGGCACCCCTTCCGCGATCTCGACTCACAAGGACACTTTTCTCATTTACACTGTCAAAATCCGGTTGTTTGTTAGGGGTTAGGGTTAGGGTTTAGGGTTAGGGGTTAGTTTTATGATTTAAAAAAAAAAACTCTAAAAATCGTCTGTTAATATTAACCGGATTTTGACGGTGTAAATGGAAAAAATTTCCCCACGAATCGAGATCGCAATTGGGGTGCCTAAAGGTCATATGGTCCCACGTTTCATCTTTTTTTTTACGTGCCAAATCACCGGTAATATATTGAGATAAAGAAAAGCGCTATCGATAAACGAGACAGACGCTATTGTTGTTGTTGTTGTGCTGCTGCTGTTGCTGCTGTTGCTGCTGTTGTTGTTTCTCTTCATATACATCACGTGACCACGAACGCTTTATTCTGGATAGAATTCGTTTTTGTGGCCCAAATCTTGATTAAATAGATATGCGGGGATTTGTTTCATAACAAAATAAACGGGACGTGGCAAAATCAACGCGCTACCACTCACCTTCAAACTATTTCCCCACCGGAGACCTTCGTGCTATTATAGCTTGTTAACCATTACACTAAGGTGTCCATTACTGTAGGTCGATTTTTCACTTTTTGTTTTGAAAGAATATCAAATTACATGAAACACCAAAAGTTGTGTATTGGTCTCTCTCTCTCTCTCTCTCTCTCTCTCTCTCTCTCTCTCTCTCTCTCTCTCGATATAATATATATATATATATATATATATATATATATATATATATATGAAAAAGTGAATGGAAGTGAATCCGACAGTATGAAATAAATATTTTAGAAAAAACAAACACATGATATTAAAATTCGCT